>CM059271.1:16836004-16851004 GCA_030347295.1 Setipinna tenuifilis | reverse complement strand
GTTTTACCTCAGGTCACCTAGGCTACCTTGTCGCAACCTCCACATAACCTCTGACGCTAAATGAATTCACCTTGTTAGCGAGTCACAATGTTCTGCCTGAGTATCGGATTTAATTAGGGGTCCAAAGCGGTTGCACAAGTCATCTCTGATGTATGGCATCCTTATCCTCACCTTCTTCCATGTTTTTGTCAGCTCTAGATGGTGGGACTGATTGTTTGTGGTGTTGCTGAGGTTTGTGGTAAGCTTGCCTGGCAATGAAAAGGGAATCCATGCGACATCAATTTACCCTCTGTAGAATTTGTGTTGATGAATATTGTTCATTGTCATGAACATCAACACTACTGCTGTTGATGATGTTCAATATGGGTTTGCCCTGTTACTTCTAACTGTGCAATACCTACCTTATAGTGCAGTATTATTATTCACAGCCTCTATACATAGCCTGTATACATAGCCTGTTTGCCTTTTACTATTTATTTTAATATTTATTATGGTTGCTTACAGATTTCTGTTTTTTTTTTGTATAATTTTCATTATTTTATTCTCACTGTTCTGTCTTATCTGTTCACACAAAAAAATAGAATATAAACATGTTTACATCGGAGCTATGTGTTTCAAAATTATATCGTAAAGAAATAGTGAAGGAAATGTGTAACCTATGTGTAATCTTTTTTAAAACTTCCTTTATCTTTTACACAGCATATTCCATACTGTTTTTCCACTCTTAAGAAAGGTAGTTTCCTCTCTCGTGTTTGGTTCTTTTTGTTGGATCTTTGCAAATCAGACAGGTTCAATAATGACCTGGCACACTTGGACGCAAGGCCAGCCAGTCCCATACCCCTGTGTGTTTGAATTAGAATAATCCCTCATGCACGTTTGGGAACAAACTCTCACCCCAGTCCTAAACCGTAGCAACTTTACCCCCCGCAAAAAAAAGCCAGAATAGACACAAATACCTAACGGAGTTGGAGGACTTTTTTTTTATTTTTTTAGGTTTTCTGTTTTTCTTTTCTTTTTTTTGAACAGGGAGTTTAGGGAAGCAGGGGTTTGGCTGGGTGTGTGTGAGGCGGCCGTCCCCCTAATGAAGGCTGCTGCAGAGCTGGCCTCTCAGGCTATTGTGTGGCCCCCTGTGTGAGTGTGGAGGCAGGCAGGCAGGCAGACTGGGGGGCAGGCTTGCTTCTCGTGTGAAAAGGGGGTTGTGGGGTGGCAGCGGTGGCGGTAGTGGTGTGGTGGTGATTGGAGGGGGTGGGGTGGGGTGGGTGGGGGTTGAGTGAGGCTCTAAAACCGTAGAGGGCCGGGTCCGGTGAGGCTGTATGGGTGCGTTGGCAGGGGGAAGAGCGGGGCCCCGATGAATAGGGCCTTTCACTGCCTCAGACGGGCCTGAAAGGCACAACACAAAGAGGCCGGGGCAGCGGCTTAGAGTCGCACAGCTGAGCCGCTGGAGAGCTGGGTGCCCTCGGCCTCCCTCTGCTGATTTAAATACTGCTGCACCCCCCCCACACACACACACACACATACCCACAAGCCCCCCACCCTACCTTTAGTTTGTCGTTTTTTTCTTCATCTTTTTTTTAAAATTACGTCGCGGTCACTGTGAAACATTTTACTCTTATGTAGCCTCGAGAATCTGCTTCTAAGATGAAGGTGCCTCGGTGGTATTCGTTGTGGTAGGCCTAGCCGTTTAATTTTCTAAACAGACGTTTTCGAAGATCCACATTTAGCCATGTGTAAGTTGAATAAATATCTTAATATTTACAGGAAAATACTGAAATATTAGTTCAGTATGGTTCAAAATGAAGGTGGTTAGCTTGTTGTTTGTGCCGCTCGGTTAGCCAACAGTCTCCCTTGGCTCCAAGTCGCCAGCATTTTTATTCATATTAGCAGCGGCTTAGCGAAAGCTCTTGTTAAACATGCATTAGCTTCGTCTTTCAGGAAATGCAGCGCGGCCTCTGCCTCTGCCTCGCTGGCTTGCTCTGTGCCTCCGTCACAGTGTCTCTGTATTATTCCCTGGTCCGCTGTCAGTCTGTCTCTCTCGCGCGCTTTCTTTTTTTGGGTGGGTAATCAGAGTGGTGATGGTTGTCACACAGATAAAGTCATTTGTTTGCTGTTATTTCTCCCTTCCCTTTACCCAACCCCCTAAACCTCCCAGTTCCTCTCGCTAATGCAGAGGTGTTGGCCAACAAATGCGATTAAATGACATGAGACGTTGACCCCCAAATAAGTCACAGGATTGGTTATATTTGTTCTCTACCCCCACCTCTCTTTTTCTCTCTCTCTCTCTCTCAAATCTCTCTCTCTCTCTCTCTCTCTCTCTCTCTCTTTCTTTCTCTCTCCATCTCTTGCTCTTTTTTTGCTCCCCAGACCCTGAGCAATCAAAAGGCAACCAATGTCTGAAATCCTTCCACTGGAGCTAATGGGGTCGATTCAAGCCTATCCAGACACACTCTGCCTGATAACGTCCCAATACCTTACACACACACACACACACACAGACACACACACACACACATACAACCCCCTCCACACCCCCAAAAACGTTATTCAGCGCTTTGTTTGCTCCCCGGAGTGAAGGGTTAGAGGTCAAGGTTCAGGGCCAGTGGACTGAGTGGGATTCCTAAAGCTTGTAGTTGACTGAGCTGGGTAGAGAGGAGAGGGGACGGGGCTTGCACTCTCACTCTATTAATTCATTGCATGGAAGTAGGCTATGACGGGCTCCAAACCTCTGTGAAATGGTCTTGAAAAGACCCCCCCCCCCCCCCCCCCCCCCTTCTCGACGAAAATATAATGTTATTTTTGGAAGTAAGCACATGTATCTCTGAGAAGAGAAGTTGGAGAGATGGCAAGAGGGAGATTTTGGAGCTTTTGTCGTCTCCATGTGCTCCCTTGCCTCAGTCGAAAGCCTGCCATTATATCATGTCATCAGCACAGGCCGTCATTTAAAAGTCTAATCTCTTCTGGATTTATGGTGAAACGTGTCATTCGTTTTGACATTCGGAACTTACGACCTTCACATTTGGGGCATGATGAAAATGTGGCCCTGGGGTGTTTTTTTTTTTTTTTTTGTCTTTTGTTTTTTTTTGTTTTTTTTCTAAACTGTAAACTTGCAGCCCTGCCTGAGTAGCTCAGAGTTGCTCGACGCAGTATTATCTCTTAAAACACCACAAGGTTGTTTGCCAGAACCCCACCCCTTCCAGTCCTACTTTTCTTCTCTCGTTTTCTTTTTCTCTTTCTCTCACTCACTCTCCTTCCCACTCCCCTCTGTCAAACTCCCCCCAACTCCAACCCCAACCCCAAACCCCATGTCTTACCCCCCACCCCCTCCCCATCTCAACAAAACTGTACCCCCACCCACACTCTTCGCCTCCCCAGATGTCCCGAAGTCAAGTTTATTATGCCGTTTCACGCAGCCTCAAAATTGCAGCTGCATGCAGAGCAATCTGGATCGTATTAGCTCAGGCGCTGTGATTTATAAATTGTTTCTCAGACCATAAATCCCTCCTGTAATTGTGCACCAAGCTTCTCTCTCCTTTTTTTTTTTTTTAAACCCCCCCACCCCCACCACCACCCCTCCCAGCACACGCACTCATTCTCTCTCTCTCTCTCTCTCTTTTTCTCTCTCTCTTTCTCGTTCTCTCTCTTTCTCGTTCTCTCTCTCACTGTGTTTCTTTCTCCCCCCCCCCACCTCTTTCTCACCCCTCTTTCTCTCTCACTCACTTTCTGACACATACGCGTTGCCGGGGCCATCTGTAATTGTTTGCAGGCGAGAGCAGTTAAGAGTTGGAAGGAGTGTGCTGTTGATGGGTGTAGGGAGAGATTTGGGTATTAGTGTGGAATTTACTGACTTGAAGGTATGGTGGTTTGCTTTCTGTGGCTTTTGTAGTGATTAAAAAAAAATTGAACTCTTGCAGTGTTTTTTGCAGGAGTCGTTTTTGCTTTGAGCGCTCTGGTTTTGCCTATATTCTCGCTCTCTGTGTCAATCGGATCCTCTCTTGCGGCAGAAGAAGTTGGTTATCGCCTCGGAACTCCTCCACACTCCAAACGTAATTGATTAGGGGCTTTCCTTTTGAGGCTTGCGGGGGTGGGGGCGGGTGGGGGTGGCATTGAACTCTCCAGGAATACTCTCCAGTGTTTGCGGAAGGGGGGCCCGAGGCCTCCTCATCGTGATCACCTTCAAATTTTTCCCTTACTCGCAGATGAGGTAATCGGCCGTAGCTGGGCGGTTTTATGGGCCACTCAGGCTGCCGTCCAGGTGAGGTAATACCCATGCAAGTTTATGGTTCATGAGTAACAGTGACGCCTTCGTTATCCTCATTCTGTCTGCTACCACCCCACCACCCCACCACCCCACCCCACCCCCGGACAAAGACATGCTGCAATCATGCAGTTTGCATTTAATGTCTAAACTAGCCTGCATAATCGTAACCGAGACTTTTATGCCCCCGTGCATAAAATGTTGAATTGTGTTACCACTAAATAAACAATAGCTATTCATTTAAAAAAAAAACCTTAGACAAAACATCCACTTGCCACCACTTTACACAAACACACTGAAGACATGTTGGGTCTGGATGTTTCACAGTATTGCATAGTACTTGCTACGACTGATGCAGCTTATAGCTGATGAAACTTGCCCAGCCACCAGTTCTTGCGACACGCCGAAAATGCAGTGACTGCTCCAGTCATCTCAAATTAACCCAGCAGCGGAATCTGTGGCCTTCATTGCTGTAAGGGGTGATATGTACATTCCATATGCAACCTGTAAATTGTAATGGTAGCTGTCTTGGCAGCCAGAATTTTTTTTTAATCATCATATTACTCTCTGCCTGAACAGCATTGGTTTTATAGGCAGCAGTAATTAGTTATCTGAATGATGTAATTCCATGTTGTAATAATTATAGGTGCTGTATACTTTACGTATCTCCATATGGGGGGGGGGGGGAACGATAAGGAAACAGTATCAATCTAGTTGTTATTTTCAATTGATGTTAACAAAATTGAATTTGGCAAAGGTTACGAGCAGTTAACAGAAATCAAATCAACAGAAAAAGAAGGCCCGCTATCTCTCCCTGTGCTGTTTCGCAGTGGTGGGTATATGACCCCATTACTGCCCCGCCCTCTTAGAGTGGTCTAGCCTATCAGCTTTTATTAGGGGAAGCCCTGACCAGGTCAGTGCGAGCAAATAAATGAATGAAACCCTCCACTTCCTGTCCAACTGGGAAAACATCTGAGCTTCATAGCTCAACCAGAGCAGCGCTACGGTTATTCATTCCTTTCTTCCCTGCTTGTTCCTCTCTTTATCATACTCTCTCTCTCTATCTGTCTCTCTCTCTATCTCTCTCTATCTCTCTCCTGATTAAATTACATGAGAAGTTGACCCCCCAAAGAAGTTAGAGGATTGGTTATATTTTTTTCTCTCTCCTAATATCTCTCTCTCTCTCTCTCTGTCTCTCTCTCTCTCTCACTACATCTCCCTCCCTCAGTCTCTTTTTCTCTCTCTCTTTCACTCACACAATTACATGAGAAGTTGACCCCCCAAAGAAGTTACAGGATTGGTTATATTTTTTCTCTCTCCTAATATCTCTTTCTCTCTCTCTTACTCACTCACTACCTCTCCCTTTCTCAGTCTCTTTCCCCCTCTCTCTCCCTCTTGCTCTCTCTCTCTCTCTCTTTCTCTCACACTAACTCTCCCTTCCTCAGTCTCTTTCCCTCTCTCTCTCTCTCTCTGTCTCTGGATGTGTGAAAAGCATAGCACACATAGCAGGCTACTGCAGAGTGGCCCTAATGCCCCTTTATGGGACGCTGAAGATGTGCTATTGTCATGCTCTTAGGCCGCATCTCAGTGACCCTGAAAGCGAGAGATGACCTCTTGACCTTTAGCTCGTCCTGCTTGATCTGCTCCGAAAAGACCCTCTCTCTCTCCGAAAAGGTGGAGTGGTGTATGTGTATTTGTGTGTGTGGGTGTGTGGGTGTAGAGATGGGGAGGGGTTGCAGAGCTGGAGTTTAAACACTGGGGGGAAAAATGTTTGCTGTCTCTTTCTCTTCAACTCTTTCGCGCTCTCTCTCTTTTTCTCTGTCATCCTGTCTGCTTTTGTTTGAGTGTGTATTTTAGTGTGTTTTAGTGCAGTTCCAGAGTGAAAGACTCTTGACTGACTGACTGTGTGTGTGTGTGTGTGTGTGTGTGTGTGTGTGTGTGTGTGTGTGTGTGTGTGTGAGAGTGAGAGAAAGCCTAAAAGCGTTTGAGGAATTCAGGAGCGCACCTGTGAGGACATTTCCGTGGCACATGTGGTTGCGCTTGACTCAGGTCCACTTTTGGCCGAACAAGTCATCAAGTCCGCATAATAGTGGCTCCTGACGGAGGACGGACCTGCAAAGCCACTTTTCTTTTCTTTTCTTTTCCTTTTCTGCTGTCTGTCTCTTTTGGAAAAGGTGAAAGTCACAACTCGCAAACCTATTGACGTGGTGGTGGGCACCTTACATGGAAGCCATCCCGCCATTGGTGTGTGTAGGAGTGAGTGTGTGACACTTCTGGGTACTCTGCAGAGTAAAAACGCACTATTTTAAAAAATGCAGTCCGTTTTTTTTGTGTATGGCGGTGTTCTGTCCTGTCCTTGAAGTGTCAGGCGGTCATCCATGTTTGAGAGCGCTTCCGTGCAGACACACAGGTGTGTTAGGCTAACTATGAGTGGGGTTGGTACAGTAAAGTCTACAGTGTAGCCTACTGTACCAAAGTGCTGCCGAGGGCGAGAGCAAGAGCAAGGTCAGATCAGGGGCTCAGTGTCTTAGGGAAGACCTGCTGTGTGGAGACTGAGAGGGGACCTGCCCTGTGTCCTGTGTCACACTGGAGACTAGCCTACCTGCTGAATCTTGTCCTTGAGGGATTGCAAAAAGCTAATGTGTACTAGCAGTGCGAGTGTTTCTGTCTCTCTCTCTTTCTTTCTTTCGTTCTTTCTTTCTTTCTCTCTCTATCTCTGTCTATTTCTATCAGTCTTTCTCAGTCTCTCTTTAACTCACTGTTTTTTCTCTTTCACACACATTCTGTCTCTCTCTTACTCACTGTCTCCCTCTCTCTCTTTCTCCCTCCCTCTCTCTCTCTCTCGTGTGTTTTGGGAGAGGTACTAGCCTAGTGCTCACACACAGGAGGCGTCTGTGGGCAGCTGTACTGGGGGAGGGGCCGTTGGAGCCCCAGGAGCTTTTTGGGGATGAGGAGGGGGATCTGGGAAGCGGACTGGGGGTCTCAGAGACGGAGACAGGGAGGGAGAGGGAGAGACACAGAGAGGGAGAGAGAGAGAGACAGAGAGGGAGGGAGAGAGAGAGACAGAGAGAGAAAGACACAGTAGTGCAGGGGGTAGAAGTTTGTGTGTGTGGGTGTTGTGAGCATGTGAGCGTACATATGTGTGCATGTGTCTGTCTGTGTGTGCATGTGTGATTGACATCGTGTTGGAAAGCTTTTGTGTGTGTGCGAGAATGTGTGTCTGTTTGTGTGTGTGTGTGTGTGTGTGTGTGTGTATGCGCACATGCATTTTAGGGGCGAAGCGGAGCAGGAGGTGGGGGTAGAGGGGTGGGGGTGTCGTGCACTCTGCTCTGCTCTGTCAGTGGGGGCTGCAGAGTGAGCACAATCAGGCCTCTGTTTTCTTAAGACTTGTGGTATGTGCGAGCAGAAACAAATGTGTTTAATTTAGCTCTTTTTTTTCCCCCTCTTCCTTTTTGCCCCTGTACCCACCCACAGCTCGCTTCTTCCACCTCTCTCTCTCTCTTTCTCTCTCTCTCTCTCTTATTTTTTTCTCTCTTTGTCTTTCTTTCTTGGTCTCTTGCTTGCTCTTTTTCTATCTCTTTTTTTTTTTCCTTTCCTTTTTTGCCTTGAAAAAGATGCCTCCTGCCCTTCTGTCCCTGTCAGCTGCTTTGCAGACAGGTCTGAAAAGGACGAGAGAGAGAGAGAGGGGTGGGGGGGGGGGGCAAAAACAGCGTGTGCCCTCGCTCAGAAAAGGCTCCTATTGAAACGCTGGCAGCCACTCAGTGCTCGGGAGATCAAATTTACTCCGAGGCAAATATTTATTTTCTCTTTTTCAGGGAAAAGGGGGTGGGGGGGGGGGGAGGTAAAAAGAAGTTTATTTTTTATGTCGGTGCCCAAGTTTACAAGTGATTACTATGCTGAGCTATGTAGAAGTGGGGTGATGCTGGCTGCCTCCATGGCGAGAGTAACCGGTCGGACCCAGTCGAGTCACACATCGTTTTTTTTATTTTTTATTTTTTTTTAAAGGGTGCCTCCTGCGGTCGCGTATGGTTAGACTGCGCTCGCCATAAATGAAGGGGTTCGGTTTGTTTTCCCGTCGAAGCATTTTGGTCTGGGATGAGAATCTCGACTGCCATATCTTTCTCGAGTTAAATGTGTGTGTGTGTGTGTGTGTGTGTGTGTGCGTGTGTGTGTGTTGTTGAATAGTTGTTAGAAAGCACATTATCACCTAGCAGTTAGGAATTAACCCGTCTATATCTAACCCTCTGCTAAATGTGTCCTTTTATACTCAGCGATCTTTAGGCTAAACTTTGACATTTAAAAACACCAAAACGGCAACTGGTCAGTACAGTCCGCCTGGTCAGCACATTGGGAGGACTAAGCAGAGGATGTAGAAGACACTTGGCACGTACAACATTGCCACCTTCACCCCACTTTGTGTGAAAAGCATGGCTCTTGCCAGGTGGATCACAATGCTGTTGTGGTTTCTCGTGTTTTTTTTGTGATAATATTTCAGAGTTTCATTTGACCCAAAATATCTCTACTCTCATCCTGTAGTTTCATGTATTGAATTTAGCTATTTAAATGACTTGCATAGAAAGGCATAATCATCCTTTCAAGAAGCTTGTATTTGCTTAACTGTGTTTTAGAGATCTACTCTATAGAAAGCTATCGTGTTTTTGATAGCACTCAATACATATCCTAGCCCTTGCGATCAAGGCCACATTCTGAGAAATCGAGAGGTTTAAGTGGACTATTAGCTATTATTCTATGCATCCAGTGTTGGCAGCAAGCCTGCAAAGGTCCAATTGCCTTCATTCTTTTTCTCCGGCTGTTTTTCTAATTCAAAGCGATTTCTGATGAAAGGGACGGCATTGCCAAGTCGCAAGATGCTTTTAAGATGCTCTCTCAAGCAGTCCTCTCAAGGAATTTTATAATTCAGAAACATGTCAAGGTGTCTGTCACATAAAATCAGCCGGATGATTAAGAGCCACCGAGTAAAGAACGGAACTCGCTATTGACACGCGCTAAATTAACTTCTATTGATGGAACTATGAATTGTCAGAACTGCCTTGCTCTTTCAGCTAAAAAGAAATGGCGATGTATTAAGGAATTAACACGCTTTACTCAACCCGTGTCCGCCTCGCGGACTGAAGGCAAACTCAAGGTTAAGTTACTTGTGACGCGAGTGGTGCTTGGTGAAGAGAGCCCTCTCCAAAAGAGGTTAACAATTCAGAGCAAACAATACAGGCTACCTGACTAAAGGTCTTAGCTCGAATAAGAGGCCTAGACTATTGAAGACCCAGCCAGTGACTGTCATAGTTTCATAGTTTACGTTTCTCGTATTTCCATTAAAACTAATCCTTAAGATTCTTTTTTTTTTTTTTTACATTTCCAGGGTCTGTATTCACAAAGCATGTTATCACTGCATGTACACCTCAAAGCCATACTAGTTTTTAAGTTTCTTACTAAAGTTTTTAACTAAAGCCTTTCTCTTAAATCCTATTCACAAAGCTGTGGAGAGCAACTTTTTCTGAGGGAAAAACTCCAAAGTTAAGGAAGGCCTTCAGTGCTATAGCTGACAACAAGTCATGTGCACCAGCTTTCTTTATGATGAGTGGTGGTGGTTGATGATGTGAAGTAGACATGCCCCTCTTAGCTCAGGAAGTTAAATACCTAAATAAATAGCTACAAGTTGGATAATAAAATGCTACCCACATTCCAATAAACAGTTTTAAAACACAGCTGTACAGTGGTGCATTTCTGTAGATGATGGATGGTTGAAGTTTAACATAAAACGATACATTTTCATTTGAATTTTTAAAAGAAG
The DNA here is from genome assembly GCA_030347295.1 of Setipinna tenuifilis. Taxonomy (NCBI): domain Eukaryota; kingdom Metazoa; phylum Chordata; class Actinopteri; order Clupeiformes; family Engraulidae; genus Setipinna; species Setipinna tenuifilis. The sequence continues at coordinate 16,840,943 of CM059271.1, read as the reverse complement.
TGGATTGATTGGATTGGTTAAGCAACATTACTATATTCCCTAAAACCACTCCTTTTATTTCCACAAAGATGAGCTGAAGTGTTGTAAGTGATTCTGTTTTTATAGTTCAATACACTGCAGTTGTAGATGGCAGAAAATCATCTACCATTGTCCAAAATTGGTCTTTATAACTGAGGAGCCCTTAGGATTACATCTAAGTTCTTAGTAAGTTTTTCTTCAAGAGGTTTTTGTGAAATTCCAGAGAAAGTGAAAGTCAAGACTGATAAGGCCATATTCTTAGGAGTTGGTCCTCAATCTATTCAAATTACTCTTAACCACTTATCCTTTAAATGCTTTGGAATTAGGGAGGCATGAAGCTCAAGGCCTGTATTTGCAGTGTGTCTATTTTTTTTATTATTGGAGGACTTAAAGTTGTGTGTATATTTGTATGTGTGTGTTTCTGTCTGTTTCTATGTGTGTGCGTGTGTGTGTGTGTGCTTGTGGGTGTGTGTCTGTGTTCAGCTCACTGATCTTGAGAATTTCGACTACATTGCAGTGTTTTGGTGTCTGCCCCCGTCCGTGCTTTACTGGGGCAAGGTCTCCAAATCATGCGTCCACATCTGCTAGAGTGGAGTCTAAGAGTCATGGTGAAATTAATGTTCCATGCTGGAGCTGGACTGTCTGTTCCTGTAAGTGTGCATCTATTTCATGGAGGGTCTGAAACCCTCCCAGTCCTCCCTCTGGAAAAAGCGTACCTACAATCCTACTTGCTTTTTTTTTTTTTTTTTCCCTTATTTCGTTTCTCGTTTTTCCTTCCGTTTCTCTCCCTCCTCCTTTCTCCTTCTCTCTCTCTCTCTGTCTCTCTCTCTCTCCCTCACAGTCTCTCCTCCATCCAGTCCTCTTTACGCTAATAGTTCTTTTGTGTACGAGAGCATGTTAAGAGGCCTTCGCTGCCTGGCCTTAATAGGCCGCGTTGGCATAGAAACGGTTGCACTCTGGAAGAGGTGACCTTTGACCGTATTTTTCTTTTTTTTTTCTGTCTTTTTTTTTTTTTTTTGACAGGCCTTGAATAAGCGAGCAAGGCGACGGAGCGGCACACAATGGAGGCCTGGTGAGCGCAGGGAGTAGCCCTGTCAGAGTCCCTTAACTTCACTCACTCCCCTCACCCCCGAACGCCAAAGGACACTCGGAAATCTGGTGTCCATTAGCTAGCTGTGTGCTAGCCCTGGTTAGCCCCACGAATTAGGACGGGACTCTGTTTTGCACCCCACCACCACCACCGTCATGTCAGTCCATAGGGGTGGGACCAGACTTGAGTTTTTTTTTTCCCCCCATTTTCTTTCTTTTTTTTTTAAAAAAGCCATTTGTCCCTAAGCTCACCAAGGCGAGTAGTTTAGTGGCTTAGTGGCGAAACATGTTCAGCAGTTCTGCTGTCGCCGCAACAAACCATTGTTGAGGCTGAGTAACTTATGCTTTGCGAGAGGCTGAAGCGATTCTTGACACACAGAAGAGAGGATGGTTGACTCGTCGAATAGTTCGGTCACGGGGTCGTGTCCAAAAATTGAGCCTCGTTGCTTATTTTGACGAGATATTTCTCTTAGCACACACTTAAGAATCAACAGCATAAAAAAAATCTGCTTCTGTTTTCATTGCTGACACCTGTGTGTCGAGTTCACGTGGAAAACCCCTCCCTCTGACCCCCACCCCCATAACATATTTTATAAAGAGGTGAAATGTTTGTTTTGGAAATGTGGTATTTTTATATTTCAGCAAGCACATATATCATCGGCTCCTGAGCAGATGATCGTATCCACAGCGACTTAGGGGCGAGAAAAAAAAACCTGCTTCCCATCATAGCGCAGCATTTTCCTCCGCCCTGTCTACTAAAGGCAACGAAAACCTCATTTGGATTTTAGGCCAGCTTTGGTGTAAACAGTTTGCCCTTCCAAAACAAACATACCTTCGTCTTGACTAGACATGCTAATATGTTACTGGATTAGCCTGTGAAAGCCAAGAGGGGAAGAAGAATGACACAGAGAGGTGTGTAGTTTACAGCAGAACTGGTTTTGGGGTTTTTTTTTCCCCCTGTCTGTTTTCTGGTACATTTGGAGTGACTTTTGACACATTGGCCCGTTGTGCGATTCTGTCGTGTGATTCTGTTTAGCCAATGGCTGCTTGCCTGGAATGCTGTCTTCTCCAGACTCATGGGGGAACACAAACTGCCTTTTCCCTACCAATTAAAATCTAATTAGCACTTTGGGGGAGACGGTGAAGGGTGGGGGGTGGGGGTTACACTCCATCGTTTGCTTAAGAATTGTGTCCCTTTAATTGTCTTAATTGCTCCACAACACACTCAAACAATGGCGCCCAATTCAAACTAGGTGGAGACTTTCTCATGCGACCATTGTGCTCAGGCTGTCGAACGGCCAGCTGTGTGTGTGTGTGTGTGTGTGTGTGTGTGTGTGTGTGTGTGTGTGTGTGTCCTGCGTGGATCAACACAAGGTGCCAGTGCCTCGCATAAGCAGGTGATTTACCCAAACAATAGCCAGGGCATGTAGGGGCTGACTGACAGGTCCATTATCTGAGGGTGGAGGGGGGTGAGAATTGGGGGGGGGGGGTCATTAGCACCTAAACCTGTTGCAAGCTGTGTGGCCCTTTCTAATTGTGTAAAGCAGAGGGAGGTGGTGGTGGTGGTGGTGGTGGTGGTGGTGGTGCTGGGGTGCAGAGGGGGGGGGGGGGGGGGGGGTAAGAAAAACAAAGGGGACAGGGAGTGGGGTGAGTAGGGCACATGCTTTCGAGGGTAACTGACATTATCTCCTCGGTTGTGTGTGCGTGTGTGTGTGTGTGTGTGAACGAGAGACGTAGAAAAATAGCGAGCTCACTAGGCCTCTTGTTAACCTGTTTTTTTAATGATGTTGTTCCTGTTGTACGTGTCGTGAAATTACATCGCATCCTCTAGTTTGAGCTGAAGCCTGCTCATCACTCACAGCTCAGTGCTGGCTTTTTTTTTTTTGACAGCGACCTTATTTTCCCCCCCACCCCCCCCACCTAGGAGCACTGCACATCATTACTGTCATTTTCATAATGTCACAACTCTTTGCTCACTCTGCCACCAAACTCTTACTCAAATGAAAGGGTGTCATTCTCTAAGTTTTTTTTTTTTCTTTTTTTTTCCCCTGAAGAGAGTGAGAAAGTTTTTCAACTTTAGAGAATTTTCTTTTCTTTTTTTTTGGATGGTGGTGGTGGTGGTGGTGGTGTGAGGGGGGGTTGTTGGGGGTGTTGGAGTGTATTTTCAGTCTTCCTCGCTGGCAGTGCCGTCGCTTGGCTGCCAGCAACAAATGTGCTCACATCTGCCCATCTCAGTTGCCACTCTTATGCCTGGCACACACACACACACACACACACACGCACACACGCACACACACAGACGGGAACATGCGCTTGCTGGTGCCTACGACAAAGATACTCAGGCCCCCCGATGTGCGCTCTTTCCCTCTTTCTCTTTGTCTCTCTCTCTCTTTCTCTCTCTCTCTTTCTCTCTCTCTCTCTCCCTCTCCAGTTGAAACAATTAGACCCAGCGCACTGGCAGGGCACAGGCCCCAGAGCATATGCCGTATTCTCTCTGTTCGGCGAATCAAAGGGAGGCCTGGACGCCGGCTGGAATAACTCGGGGTTCGGGGGGGAGACGCTGCCACCTTTTGTGGCATCTGCGCCCCCTCATTAGGGGCGAAGCGCTCCCACTGATGTCTCATTCGCGGGCGGAAAAGGGCGGGTGGTGGGGCGGGTGGCGGGTGGTGGTTGGTGATGGTGGTGAGGGCTTGTGGCACGGGGTGTTGGAAGACAATTAGAGGCAAGTAAAATGGATCACAAAGTTTTATTTATTTATTTGTTTTTTTTATTTATTTAATAATTTATTTTTTCGAGAAGAGGAGTTTGTCCTCGACAGCCTACTTTATAACTAGGGAGTGATTTATGTAGGTTGTTACAGACAAGCAAAGAAAGATAGCATAGCTGTAGCACCAACTGTAAACCCTCATGCATGTTAACATGTGTACCACAACAGAATTCCATGCACCTTTTTTTGCCAGAGTTTTTGTTGTTTCTTCACATTAAAAATACCGCCTTAAATATAACGTGATATAAAGTTAGTAGTGTGCTGGAGAAATGATAGTTTACCATCATGATACCATAGTTCAATAGTTTTACATGTCCCTGCCCACAGAGTTTCTAAGTATTGTGTCGATGCACATCTTTCTTCTGTTAAATTAAATCACAATGGCGTAACTTCCAGAGGACCAGCAGGCATATTTAAATGATAACAACTGGACGACTCCCTGTCCAGTGACTGCAACTACACATACGGATATATTATTATGACCTTCTAGTACACACTTTACGCTCATTTACTGCTGTGTTGGTTGGAGAGAAATTGAACGTGGATTCACACTCTTTAAAAAATAAAAGTCATAATTTAACCATGCTATAACTATATACATACAATATAACTATTTAAAAAGTTCCATTGCAGTTTTTTGTAACTTTTAAATTCATTTAGCGGCTGTATAAATGTATATGATGTATACAACAGGGAAACAATGTTAAGGTTTTATTTGTTTTTTTTGTTGTTTGTAAAGTTCTTGCCCTGAAGTGGCAAGTGCTGGCAGTAGGCCCAGGATCACATCTCGTCCTGGTTAGGAGAAAATGCCACCCGTGTGTGGAAAAGGGGGGTGTGTGTGTAGGGGGGTGGGGGTGGGAGCGCTGCCTGCTTGCCTGCCTGCCTGCCTGCCTGCCTGCCTGCGCACGGAGCTATTGCCCCCCCCCACACACACACACACACACAGTGGGTCCAGAGCTATGCCAGGCCTCTTTTAGAGTCCGTTTCAGAATGAAGTTAGGGGCACCTGCAAAGCATTATAGAACAGCCCGAAGTGTACTGTAAAACATAATTGGCGAATTGAGT
>CM059271.1:16816004-16831004 GCA_030347295.1 Setipinna tenuifilis | reverse complement strand
TCAACAAGGAAGCATTCATACAAGGCAAAACTTTGTAAAACTTTAACAAATAAACAAATAAAAAGGTACGGAATTAACTGTAGCTAATCATTGTACATGTGCATACCATACTTAGCCACATAGGTGACACTTACAAACAACGTTCACAGTGACAGTAAGCCCATCATAAAAGCCTTAATGCATACTGTTACAAGCATTGATCTGTCTGTTATTTTAATCGATGCAAAATTCAGATTTTATTTTACTGTGTTATATTCTGTTGCAAATGTATGTTTTCTGTCACAGTCTTTTTCTCTCTCTTTCTCTCTGTCTCTCTTACTGTCTCTCTCTCCCTCTCTCGCTTTTTTTTTGTCCTTTACTCACAAACACATACACACTTTTAGAGATAAGTCTCGTGCACAAACACCTGCTGTTGTTCTACTAATGTACATTCTGTCTGTCTTGTTTTCATTTATGTTTTTGGTAACACACACACACTCTCTCTCTCTCTCTCTCTCTCTCTCTCGTTGTCTATCTATCTCTCTCTCTCTCTCTCTCTCTCTCTCTCTCTCTCTCTCTCTCTCTCTCTCTCTCACATACACACACACACACACTCACACTCACACACACACACACATACACATCCAATACTCTCAGTGGATGGATGCCCACAGCTGGACTCCTGTAGAAACACATTCCCCGACAAACCCCTGATTTCACACTCCCTGTTCTCCTCTGATTCCATCCCCAGATGCATCTCTCTCTCTCTCTTTCTCTCTCTCTCTCACACACACACAGACACATACATTCACACACTCACACGCACTTACAAGCACACACACTCCCACTCTTACCCTCACTCACACACACACTCACACACACACACACAATCACTCACACATGCACACACTCACACACGCACACACACACACTCCCACTCTTACCCTCACTCACACACACACTCACACACACGCACACAATCACTCACACATGCACACACTCTCACACACACTCACACTCTTACCCTCACTCACACACACACACACAGGTGCTTGCCATCATTATAAGTCTCATCTGCTGCTCAGGCTGTTATTTATGAAGTTTTGCTGGGAAATGTTTTTCACCAAATCTTATTTAAAAGAAAAATGGAGTCTCCACACTTTTTATATGCTGTCAAAATCAGACTGAATCATCTGTTTGCCGTGAGAACCGTGCACTGGTTCTTTCTGTAGTAGACTTGTGAAACGGTCTGATTTTGATTGGAAAAGGGGAATTTTCCAGCCGGAACGCTCAAGACACAGGCTCGCTTTGAATATGCAGGCCTTTTCTGCGAAGGTTACCTACCTCTTAGTGTCTGTCCACGGTCAAACTTTCACGTCGGTTTGGTTGTCTTTGTATTTCACTGTGCGATGTGTCTTTAAATATGCAGGCCTTTTCTGTGACCGTCTATCCACGGTCAAACCTCCGTGCTTGTTCGGTTGTTTTCATATTTCATAAACGTGTCCTTCTCTGTTGCGTTTGCTTTTCTCCATTTCTAATGGTGTCTGATCCTTGTCATTCCCTTCCCTCTTCCTGCAGTACCTGCCAATGAAATGGCCTCTTCTGGACGTCCCGGGAACAGCGGCCCTCAAAGACTCCCGATCGCCCACCCCAGGACACCTGGTGAGTACCCATCCCGTCTTCCGCCAACCGCCAACCCACCCCCCCCCACCCACCAACCCTCCACCACCACATGACACCTGCTGTGCTCACTGCTTTACTGCACAATGCAGCAGTCAGACTTGGTCACACCTGATTTGCATGGCGCCCCCACAGACTCGTATAGAGATTCTCAGATTACAAGTAGACCACCTGTAATAATTGTGTTAACCGCAGTGTATGGTTAAAGTGTGGGATAGAAGTGTGGGGTAAGGGGTTGGGTTGGGTTTGGTTAAGGGGTGATGTTAAGTGAACAGTCAGAAAGGTCAGGAACACACACACACACACACACACACACACACACACACACACACACACACACACACTCTGTCGGGTGACCTGTCTGTCCACACCATCCACCGATAAGATTTCTCAGTGGCAACATTGCATGTACGCCCCCTCCCTCTCGCACACCTCTCGCTGTGCTGTTAGACGTGATAACACTTTTTTTTTTGTTTTTTATTTTTCCTCATTGACCTCACAGGACCTGGTGTGTGTGTGGAGATTTGTGTGTTTTTTTTTTCTCTCTCTCCTTCTCTCCCTCCCACTACTCCACTCTTCCACCTCAGGGAAGTGCGTGTTTGCTGATCAGCACTGATAAGTCAAATCACCCCCCCTCCATTTAAAGCACGAGGAGAAGGAGGGGGGAAGGGGGGGGGGGAGAAAAAAAAAGCCCTGGTCTAGTGACCCACGTTGTTGTTGTGTTGTGTTGTGTTGGCCTCTCTGTGGTTATGGCCGCTCCCTAGCCCCTGGGCTAAACAGTTGGTGCTGTAATGCGCTGGCGTCCTCTCGAGACCGACTCTCTCGCATCAGATGGTGAATCAGCAGTTGACCCTGACGACCCTGATTGCAGTGCCAGACAACAAGCGAAAGGTGAAAAGGGGACATCAGTTCTCCTTATTAAGCTGCCACCCTCCTCGCCCCCCACCCCCCCCCCTCTCTTACCCCCCCACCCACCCACCCTGTGAAAAGGTTGGCTTGTTGTCTGCAAACACTCCCCAGACGTTCCCCTCTCTCCCTCTCTCTCTCTGTCTCTCTTTTATGGAGCGTGCGTCCCGGCCCTCGTGAATGCAGTGATGCGCTCGAGAGAAAAAAAAAAAAAAAAGTTGAGCGTTGAGCCTCGGCCAAGAGGAGGCTGATGTCAGCGGAGGTGAGCCTGTTGCCAGCCAGGCCTCAGCCGGAAGCAGGCAGCAGGCAGCAGGCAGCACAGTGGGGCTGAGGCACAGCGTCACCCACAACCAGCCGAGATGACGAGCAGAAGAAAAAAGTCCTGTCTTGTCTTGCGCTGTCCAGTCTAGTCTAGCCTTAGCCGCTTGGAGTCGAGTCCGTGTGCGCTGGGTCACTCCCAGCTCAATTGGCCGGCAATTAGAGTTATTTTATTACAATAAGTGCTGACCTCTTCCTCACCCCGTCCTTTGCCTATGTGGAGCTCTTGTCCTGGGGGACAGTAGATGCGCTGTCCTGGGCCCAGCCACTGCCAATGGAGTCTGATTTTATTTACTTAATATATAACATTATGAAATGCATGCACTCGCATTATGCGGAACACTGTGGGGAGACAGGGAGAGAGAGAGAGAGAGAGACGGCGAGAGAGGGAAAGAGAGACAGCGAGAGAGAGAGAGAGGCTGAGGGAGAGAAAGAGGTTGAGAGAAAGAGAGAGACGGGCTGAATAAGCGGTGGGCGTAATGGGAATTAAGTTAGCGCCAGATGAATGGTGGGCATTGAAGAGGGTTGGGTGCAGAGAGCTCTTCCTCCTTTGGCAGGCCTCCGCGCTTCTGCCAGCCCTTGCCTTGCCCGCTCTGTGAGGTGTTTTTTTTCGTTCTTTCTTTCTTTCTTTCTTTCTTTCTCTTTTTTCTTAAAAAAAAGCGAAAAAGGAAGGACAGGGCAAAGTAGACAGGGCCTCTCTTTTTTTTTTATGACTGTGGTCAATCGCAGATATTTACTTAACCTTTGTGTCACAATGAAGGTTACATCACAACATTAAAACTCACAATGACAGACCTCTGCCATGGAGATGTGAATAGAGGCAGAGATGCACTCTCTCTTCCTCTTTCTCATATAGACGCGCACACACACACACACACACACACACACACACAACATGTACAAATGTACTGGCCAAGAATGGACTGTATAGCTCTTGAAGGGTTCTTCTCAGCATCATGTGAGCCTCGATTTGTTTGCTTCTCCGCTGCTGTCAACAAACTGTATTTTTTTTTTTGTTGCCGATGCACCATGAAGCAGAAAACATGGAGAAAGAACAACAAGCCAAGGTGAGGTGGCGATGAAGAGGAGCTGTTTATGTGCCGAGGGCTATGGACGGGGGACGGTGGACGGGGGGGACGGTGAAAGAAGGAGGATGCTCCTTCTTTCAACTAGGTGTGGGTGAGCAGCGATCAGCAGGGGGAAAGAAGCGAAGGCCAAGAGTCCGAGTTGGAAAAGGAGAAGAGAAAGAAGGAGTGAAAAAGAGAGAGAGATGAAGATGATAAAGAAGAGTAAGAACTTGAGAGAGAGAGAGAGAAGGTAAAAAAGAGGGGAAAGAGCTGAAAAGCAGAAAAGTCAGGTAGAAAGATGGCGAGAGATGAAGAGTGAAAGCCAGAAAGGGGAAGAGCAAGGAAAGTAGGAAAGTAGGAAAGAATCAGAAAAAGACAGATGAAGCTCAAGAGTGAGGACTGAAAAGAGAGAGAGAGAGAGAGGGAGAGGGAAGAAAGAAGGAAAGAGAGAGTCTGAGCTGAAAAGATGGAGAGGAAGGAGACAAGGAAGGAAAGGGAGAGAGGGGGTTAGACATAGACATAGACTAAAAAGCAGGGGTGATGGAGAAAAAGGAAAGAGAGCGAGCTCGGGAGAGAGAGAAAGAGAGAAGAGACAGAGAGCTGTGGAGAGGGAGCGAGCGAGAAGAGAAGAGAAGAGAGGAGAGGAGAAGAGAAGAGGGGCTGCTCTCGGGAGCCCAGGGGCTGTGTTCGGCCCCTGTTCTAATGAGAGGCGCGGGACAGGCCACAGAGCCCAGATCCCCGCAGGCACACTGGCCCCTCTGAGGAGAAGGAGGAGGCCAGCGGAACAGGCCAGGGGGTGGGGGGGGTGATGGAGGGACACACGGCAAGGCAAAGAGAAGCAGCAGAGCAGCAGCGCTCCCTTATTTAAAACAGGCGTGTTCTGCATTCGGGGCCCTCCTTGCGATACGGATCACATCAGTGAGATCTCAGCCCATTCAATATTTATGACGACTTGATATGCAGACATTTTTTTTTTTTCTCCCGCCCCCCTCCCCCTCCCTCCTTTCCTCCTTTCCTCCTTACCTCCCTTTCTCCCTCCCTCCCTCCCTCCCTTTTTCTCTGCCTGTCCTTTAAAATCTCAGAGAAGAGGAAGGGGGTGAAAAAAAAAAACGACAGCACGAATGTAGGCCTCCTGTATAAAAAGTGAGCAGCACAAACTTGCCCAAAAAAAGAGAGAGGGGAAAAAAAAAAAAAAAAAACGCACTTTAACTTTACCACTCTTGACTTCGCTACTTTATGAGGACTTTTTTTTTTAAAGGCATCTATGAACTGCTTGCCTCAAGCGGAGTCCAGGTTTAAAAGCCCTCTATGGGGTCCTTCACAAAAAAAAACGCTGCTTGGCTTATTATTCAGGCAGGCTTGAGGCAGCCCCAGCACAGCACCGACATTATCACCCAGTGGATGATCGATTCCACCCGGCCAAGCTTCAGGCTCAACCACCAACACCTATACTGTCATTAAAAAGTCATTACCGTGTGTGTGTGTGTGTGTGTTTGTGTGTGTGTTTTGTAAGGGTTGATCTGTTCATTATTCATTTAGTTTATGCTTTCTCTCTTTTTGCGTACTTACAACCCACCAAATGCGTGAGAGCGTGTGCATGCACACACACACAATAACACACACACACACACACACACACACACACACACACACACACACGAGTGAGTGCGCACACAGACACAGGTACAAACACACACACAATTACACACACAATCACACACGCACACACACGAGTGAGTGCGCACACAGACACGGGTACAAACACAGACACACGCACACACACACACACACACACACACACACACACACACACACACACACACACACACACACCTCTAATGCTCACGTACCCATAGAACAAACAATGGCTGAAATAAGAGGCCTTTGAATGTCTCTGCTGCCGCTCTGCAGATTGGGCCCATAAGGTCTGTATGGTAATTTTTTGGAGGGGCTGCTGTCCGAAGCACTCAATTATTCAGAAGACAGGTTTGTTTAGCATTCAGTGTGTGTGTGTGTGTGTGTGTGTGCGTGTGTGTGTGTCTTCTTCTGCATACACATTCACACACATGTATATGAGGGGTGGGATGGGGGTGGGAGTGGGGGCGGGTGATGTGGACCTTTCCCATGGAATTAGACATCGGGGAGTGGAGAGTACACACACACACACACACACACACACACACACACACACACACACACACACACATGCTGGCACACACCTTTATCTACCCTGAAGCGCCTGTGTTCAGAGGGCTGGATCTTCATGAATAACACATCAAAGGCTCCAGCGACCCGGTGTGATGCATTGTGGGAGGCACTGGCCGTCAGAGTGGACCAATGTCAGATGCGACGGGAGCGTTTTCGAACGGGAGCCTTTAATACCGTTGTAGAGAGCATCTGACACGGCCATAATGGATTCACGAAGACCCTCTTGATTCCAGCCCTTGGAAGTGTTGATTTGAGTCGCTCTGCTCTGAGTAGTTCTCTCAGGGTCCACTGGCTGAGACTTGTGTGCCTGTGTGTGTGTGTGCCTGTGTGTGTGTGTGCCTGTGTGCGTGTGTGTGTGTGTGTGCCTGTGCGTGTGTGTGTGCCTGTGTGTGTGTGTGTGCCTGTGTGTGTGTGCCTCTGTGTGTGTGTGCCTCTGTGTGTGTGCGCCTCTGTGTGTGTGCGCCTGTGTGTGTGTGCGCCTGTGTGTGTGAGTGCCTGTGTGTGTGTGCGCACCTGTATGTGTGTGCCTGTGTACATGTAAGTACGTGTACTTCTTGAGTCACACTGACATCGGCACAGTTGGGAACGGTTTCATTTTGTAAATTTTAGCTTGTGTGCGGGACGGTGTGAATTGTTCTGGAGAGCCAAGATCACATCAGTGATACGAAACGCAGGCAGCTAATCCACTGTAGTGTGATTCAAGCAAGAAATGAGGTGTGACTACTGTCTGGGCCCCAGTAAATTAGATCTCATGATGACGAGGTGAAAGATTTTTCTTTTTTCTTTTTGGAAGTGATTTTTTTCGGCCATTTTTGCCTTTAATGGGATAGGAGAGTATAGTATAGAGACAAGCTGGAGGTGAGTGGAAGAAAGAGAGAGATGGAGAGAGAGATGGAGAGAGAGATGGGGAGAGAGAGAGAGAGAGAGAGAGATGGCGAAAGATGGAGAGAGATAGGGTGGGATGGGTGGATGACCCCTAAACAAGACCTCTTGGATTCGAGACCAGGTCCCTATATATATATGCTCACCGCACCATGGCATCCATCCAAGGCATTTTTAAGCGACATCTCAACTTTTATCCTTATGGCCCCTTGTGATGGTGATGGTGATGGTTTCCTCCAGACAATTCAGCCTGACAATGGCTTGCCTGTACTGGCATCCCCATTTGTGGTTAAATAGCATGTGGCGTTTGGGAGTGAATGTCACTTTGTGTTGTGGCAGCGGCTGTGGTGGGAAGACCTCGACCTTCGAGCGCGTGGTCTATCTGCGTTCTGCTTGCGCAGTCAGGTTGCCGGACAATGGCCGTCGCAGTGCCCGGGGGCCCTTGGGTCGGTGTGCCGTGTACGTAACCTCTGCGCTGATTCCATTAGGCGGACCGCTGAGGTCACCGCATAGCTCTGCTTAAAAATTGCAAAAGAAAAAAAACAATACAAAAACAAAAAAAAGACAGAACTCCGCACTGGACAAAAACAGGGGTTTGGGCGTTTCAAATATGGCCGCCCAGCCACGACTCTGCACCCAGATGATGTGTTTTCGACCAGGTAGTTTTTCTTCTTCTTAGTTCTTTTTTTTTTAAATTCCTTTAAAGTCCTTTTTTTGCAGAGGCTGCGGAGGCAAGAGACGGGCCTTGTCTCGTTTCTTTGTAGACACGAGAAACAAGAGAGTTCTCTCTTTTTTGCCCTCCTCTTCCCTTCTTTGTTCTTCTTTTAAGGCTCGAAGTAAACTCTCAGGCCACTTATCTCTGCGTGGGAGAGGGGGAGGGAGAGAGAGGGAGAAAGAGAAAGAGAGGGAGAAAGGAGGGAAGAGAGAGGGAGACCTTTTGACTGAGCTGCTCCCGAGGCTTTGGCTGTGGTTGCATAAGGCATCGAACAGCCCAAAGCCCCATCAGAAAATCAAAGGCGCCGTGGAGCACGAACTGCATACTGATACCCCCCCCCCCCCCCCCCCCCCCAAAACACACACACACACACACACACACACACACACACACACACACACACAAAATTCTATGGAGCTGTGAATTCTTCCTCCTGTGCTGCTGGAGTTGGCTGGGGTGGAGGAGGTAGAGGAGAAGGGGGGGTGAGGGGTGGGAGGGGGGGTGAGGTGGGGTAGGACAGGATGTATCAGACGGAGCCTGGCTTCAGCACATCCGCATTCACCACCAACCCCACTGGTCTTTTCCCCCCCGGCTACCCCCAGATGACCATTCCCATAGAAAAGCCTATTCCTGGATCCACTGTCTTTTTCTCTCTCTCTCTCTCTCTCTCTCGCTTTCTCTTCCTCTCTCTCTTCCTCTCTCAACCTCCCACTTCCCTCACTCACACACTTTCTTTCTTTTTCTCTCTGTCAACCTCTCTCTTTCTTTCTCTCTCTCTCTCTCTCTCTCTTTCTGTCAACCTCTCTTACTTCCCTCACTCACACACTTTCTTTCTTTCTCTCTCTGTCAATCTCTCTCTCTCTTTCTTTCTTTCTTTCTCTACCTCTCTTAGTCTCTCTCACATTCTGTCTCTCACTCAAGCTGTCCTGCTGGCCTCTATGCCCCATGCTGCAGTGACATGTGTAAATGTGTGTTTTCTTGACTTAGTTCTGGGCTTCATTTCTGTGTGTGACCACTGGACTCAATGTTTGACAGATGACCTTCTGTTGACCGGAGTGGTTGGAATTGTGGTTGATTATAAGTGTATGTGTGTGTGTGTGTGTGTACGTGCGTACGTATGTATGTGTGTATGCAGGGGTGTGTGCGTGTATAGTTGCATGACTGTGCGTGTGTGTAGTTGCACGACCGTGTGTGTGTGTGTGTGTGTGTGTGTGTGTGAGATGTGTGGGTGTGTGTGTGTATGTGCACGCCATATGTGTGTGTGTGTCTGTGTGTGTGTGTTTGTGGGGGGAGCGCTTGTCTCTGGACGGAGATGCCACGGTCGGCCCACTCTCTCTCCCATCCGTTTCCTGTTGGAGATGACAAACATGGCTCAGATTTCCCAACGTGCCGCGCATTCTTTCGACTCCTTTCTCTGCGATAGAGACGCTTCAAAACGTCCCACTCCCAACAGTCAACTTGCAGCACAAAGACACCAAAGTACGCCAACACAGCTCACTCACACACACACACACCTCATACACACACACACAGACACACACACACACACACACACAAACCATATATTCGTTCTCACTTGTACAGCCTGTCTCTCGCCTACTCTATTTCCAACGTCCTCTCTCTTTTCTTTCTCTCTCGTTCACACACACACACACACACACACACACACACACACACACACACACACACACACACACACAAACAGCTGAGACAGGGGGTATTCAGTTTGTCCAGAGCCCTTTTACCCATCGGCTGTTTGCCTAGTAATTCATCCCAAATGTGCAGATCCAAAAAACATGTTTGCTTGAATGAGGTCCACCCTGCACCTCTCGAACTCGCCTGCCCGCCCGCCCGCCTGCCTACCCTACCCCACCCTCCGCGCCTCCCTGCCTGCCTGCCTGCCTGCCTGCCTGCCTCCCCGCCCTTCTTCCTACCCTGAATAGATGGATGGATAGTTGGCTGGCTGGCTGGCTGGCTCCGTGGCTGGCTGGCTGGCTGGCTGGAGGGAGGGAGGGAGAGGTTAGAGGTAGAGGGAAGCTGGTTTTCTTAGTAGGGCTCCAACTTTGACAGCCAACTGCTGCCCTGGCACCTTGGTCCCACCTGACCGCCCCACCAGGTCCAGAGCACACAGAGTGGGGGGGGGGGGGGGGGGGGGGGGGGTCTCGGCCGCACCCCAGCCTTGGCCGCACCTCTGGCTCAGCAGATTTCTTTGCCTGTTTGACACACCTGTGTGTGTTTGTGTGTTTGTGTGTGTGTCTGTGTGTGTGTGTGTGTGTGTGTGTGTGTGTGTGTGTGTGTGTGTGTGTGTGTGTGTGTGTGTGTGTCTGTGTCTGTGTCTGTGTCTGTGTGTATGCGCGTGTGTGTACCTATGTAGAGGCTTGGAGCTGGTGTTTTATTTTTTTTCTCACTGTTGTGACGTGCCAGCTGTGGGCTGCTCTTGTTTCTGCTCTCTCTGATTTCATCATTTCGCTGACATTTTAGCCTATGTCTAAAAATACAATTATTTTAGCAATTTTAATTTTTCTATACCAATTTTAGCACTTTTCTTTCTCTCATGACTAATGTAATCTAGAGGATTAAATGCAGAGTTCTCACCTGGCTTCCTCTTGCAATGGCTTTTCCATCCTTATCTCAGAAATACTTTCTCTTCTTGCGGTTGCACTCCCCCCTACCATCCTCTCTCTGTCTTTCTCTCTGTCTCTCTCTCTCTCTCTCTCTCTCTCTCTCTCTCTCTCGAAGTGGTATACGTGTACCATGTGATGTATGTACCATCTGGTTCCATGTTACTCTTTTTCCGTCCAGTCACGTACACACACTCATGTTGTTTTTATTTCAAACTCGGCTTCTGTTACACATGGTTTTCTTGTTACATCTAGCTCACCAATCACAACGCCACGTTGTCGGTCAATTTAACCGAATAAGGCCCAATTACAAAACAAAACATGCAAGCAGGAAAAAAAAGAATAATGGACATTTTAGGAGTACAACTTTTTTTTTTTTTTTGGCTTGTTTTATTTGCTGAAGTGAAACTCGATACCAAGTGAAACTTGATGATCGCAGGCATCTCCCTCTCTGACTAACTTTCCCAGATCCATCTCCTTTTAAATCCTTAGTGAGTGGTTCCTGAGGTAAAAAAAAAAAAAAGCTATAATCAGATCGCACAGTAAGCAAGGTCCTCCACTATATTTACCATGGAAAATGATTGTCTGGCTTGTTCAGCATTCAATGTCTTGCTGTAATGACCATCTATATAAGCTATACTGCACGCATATGTTTCTCTCTCAGTCCCTGGACAGATATTTTATGCTGGTGAACTACAGGCCAGACTTTTGTATTTATTTATTTATTTATTTATTTTTTCCCCATCTTTTTCCCGTGCAGTTCTACAACATATATTTTCCCCCTCTCTCTCTCTCTGTCTTCCCCAGACGCTAGTTGATTTGTGTGAATATCGCCACAAGCCTGCTTGAAATTCTACTCCAGACGGCGCGGAATAAGGTGCTACCAAACTTCAGAATCAGTTTTTGAGCGCTAACGCGTGATGACTGGTGTATTCCAGGTCATTAAATATTGATGGTCATCATTTCCAAGTCTTATTGAAGTGTTGCCCAAAACTGCGCTGGCACCCGGGTCTCGGGGTCTCTGAGTGGAATCACGCGCGCCATCCATAATGCAGGAGATTGTTCTTTACCTTGACAAGCCAGCCGAGGAAGTTCTGGATGCAGTGGCACAAAGGCCTGGCCCCGATCTCGACCAGAAGAGAGTGGGGGCGGGGGCGGGGGGGGGAGTAGAAGGAGAAAAAGAGGAGGAAAAAGGAGGAGGGGGGGGGCAGGAAGAGGGGAAAAAAACATGTTTATATTGCAGATTCCCTGCAGAGAACTGTCTTCACAGTCAAGGTCTCTCAACTAAGACGAGATCAGCATTGATTTCCTTTGTGCACATGGGGGTGTGGGTGTGGGTGTGTGTGTGTGTGTGTGTACGCATGGCTGTGAGTGCATTGGCTGTATTTGTGTGGGTGTGGGTGTGGGTGTGTGTGTGTGTGTGTGTGTGTGTGTGTGTGTGTTTCTTTCATAATGATCACAGCAGTGTTAAAGGGTGCAGAGATGAGTTGATGAAAAAAGATGATTGGTTCACTAAGGCTAAAAGGTCAGGGTGGGATAAACCCTGAGTGAGTACCCCCCCCCCCCCCCCAAAAAAAAATCTTTTTTTTTTTAAAACCCTTCACAAATGCATTACACAGTAGGATTCTTAGCACAAAGAATGGGATAGGTGAACATGGTCCTTTGATGGACAAGTACTGTTACCTGACAGTAACGTTAAGCGAAATGGGTCGGAATGTAAGGTCATAGGAGCAAAACTATCGTTTTTTTTTGTTGTTTTTTTTTACCCGAGTCTCCGCCTGCATTTCACATGGATGATCTAAAAAGTACAAATTGGATACATTTCTTATCCAATCCAATAAAACAAATGGCGTCATTCATTTTGACTAATCCCCTTGTTTACCTCTAATCTTTTTATCCGAGTCAATTTAACGGGAGGGGCGGGGCGGGGGAGGGGAGGGGGGCTGGGTATTTGTGGCTTTGTTTAGTTGCTGTGTTTTGTCATCGCATCCTTCGTGCTTAGCGCTGCCAATTTGGTGGTCAAAAACAGACCTGTTCACTCTGTGAAACAAGCCTGTTCTTCTCGGGACTAATAGCCCCATCTATACACACACACACACACACACACACACACACACACACACACACACACTTATACAGTACACATACACAAACGTACAAACACAGATGTGCACTCACACATGTGCATAGATACACACACACACACACAATGTGCACATGCACAGAAACACACACACAACACATTCACACACGCACACACACACACCCACACATATTCATGGGTGCCATCAATTGGCTTGTCACGCATCAACAGTGCCACCCTCCGCTGTGATCATGGCTGTTGTGTTTTCGCTTTAGAGCTGCACGCCTCCCTGTGTCACTCCGGGGTCACAACGAGTCCCCTGGCAAATGGCAACCCCCCCCCACCATGACAAATCTCTGGCCCAACACTGACAACATTCCAAGAAAGAGCGAGCGAGAGAGACAAATAAAGATGGCAAGGAACAAAACAAGCAAACAAAAAAAAGAAGAGGCAGTAAATTATCCTCCTGTGTTTTGACTCCCGACAGTACAGTACAGTTCGTTTTCTGAGAACCAGACTGTCATTGGGAGTGAATGTCACAACCGCATGGCATTAGCACAGACGGTGTTGATCGAAAATAACATTTATGGAGATAACATTAGAAGCATTTCGAAACATCAAACGTCGCGATTAAAATGTGGAACAAATCTAATAAGCGCCATTAGACCGATTGGAGTGTGTGATGCTGTTAAATGCTAGTCCCCCTCTTGGTGTGTGTGTGTGTGTGTGTGTGTGTGTGTTTGAGTGGGCTATGTGTGATGTAGGTTATGTCGGTATGATCTCTGTTTCCACAGCCCTTCTTGTTTTGCCTGTAGGGTTGAACAAACAGTTCCCCTCTGCAGTAATGGGCAGTAATGTTCTTGGCAGGCCCGCGCAATCTTGCAGTGTTCCTTGGTGCTGATCCAGATTGCATCATGGAGTCCCGTGTCTTTCTCTCTCTCTCTCTCTCTCTCTCTCTCTCTCTCTCTCTCTCTTACACACACACTTACACACACAAACACACTTTCTCTCTTTCTCTCTCTCTTTCACACTCACACACACACACACACACACACACACACACACACACACACACACACACACACACACACACACACACTCTCTCTTTCTCACACACACACTCTCTCTTGCACACGCACACTCTCTTTCTCACACACACACACACACACACTCTCACACGCTTAGGCTGGTTGTTTACCAGATACCGTAGCACCACTTACCGTTTTGGGTCGTCCAGCTGGGACTGGGAACACACAGCACCCTTGCAGACCTCAAGCTTGTAGTCCATCAATGTCAAGTCATGAGCTCGTGTTTTTTGGTTTCAGTGAGTGCCTTTGTGAAACGCTTTTGTCTCATGAACGTTTCAACATGGATGTGCTTCCTCTTTCTTCCCTTCCCTCTTTGTCTCTTTCTCTTTCTTTCCATCTCACTCTCTGTTTCTCTCTCTCCTTTTTTTTTCTCTTCTTCTCCTCCTCCCTTCCATGTCTCTCCTCCTGCAGTCTAACAAGGTTCCGGTGGTCCAGCACGGTCACCACGTGCACCCCCTGACCCCCCTCATCACCTACAGCAATGACCACTTCCCCCCCGGCACCCCACCCTCACACCTCTCGCCAGAGATCCTCGACCCAAAGACAGGTACCTTACCAGACCCTGTATACACACCCACTACACACTACACATGCACACTATGTTTACACGTTATGCACACACGCACACACACTGACATACACACTATACACATACACACTATACACATACACACTATACACATACACACTATACACACGCACACTATACACACGCACACTACACACACACACACACACACTACACATGCACACACACACACTAAACATACACATTACGTAGACACATATACACACTACACACACACAGACACACAAACACGCACTACGCATACACACACACACCATTCCACATGGAAACTGGGATGACCAGTGAACAGTGCCATAAATCTTAGCCTTATTGCACACTGTCACAGAAATGTACAAACACTAAATAATGTACATTGGTGTTAGTGAGTCTCTATCAAATTGTCTGCTTTAAATTTGCATTTGTTGAGCCTTTTGTTTTGTGAGGACATGCACAAGCATAGTTCATGGAAATGTATTCTTGTAATATCATAATTTGTCAACAAAAAAACAATAGTCTATAATAATACCTGAATCTTTGGCGTCTCCTGGTTTTGTTTTAGGAATCCCGCGCACCCCACACCCCTCTGAGCTGTCCCCCTACTACCCTCTGTCTCCTGGAGCCGTGGGGCAGATTGCCCACCCCCTCGGATGGCTCGTCTCACAGTGAGTCTTTAAACACACGTCACTGGCCATTGGCCTGGGCCAAAAAATTGTGTACATGACATTACATTACATTACACTTAGCATACGCTTTTATCCAAAGCGACTTACAATAAAGGACATAAATCAAGCTACTGATGTGCAGAGGAGAACAGAGTAAGGAAGAGGGTAATAAAGTACAGGGTACAGAGCAAGCAAGGGACATATATAACAAAGTAAACCGGGT
>CM059271.1:16753504-16811004 GCA_030347295.1 Setipinna tenuifilis | reverse complement strand
ACATGGTGCCCCACCACCCCCACAGCCTGCACCAGACGGGCATCCCTCACCCGGCCATCGTCTCGCCCGCCATCAAACAGGAGCCCAACGGTGACCTCAGCCCTGCATCGCACTCGTGAGTGACCTTCCTCCTCCTCCTCCTCCTCCTCCTCTTCACCTCCTTCTTTAGTTACCTTACTCTTGTTCGCTTTTCATCACTTGCTATCCTGTATGAACGTTTTGGTTGTGCGTTGCCAGGGTCATTATAGTTCACGAAAATTAAGATAGAGCTGAAACTAACAGGGGGGGGGGGGGGGGGGGGGGGAATTGAAATGGAAAAAATAAGTCTCATATTAAATTTTAATTTATTAAATTACAGTCACATGAACACTAAAGAACAACCAAACTAAAACTAGTAATTTTCTGGAAAAAATAAACAGCTGCTCAGTTCACCATATGCCAGTTTTACAAAACTATGTTTTTAATAGGGGCAGGATTTTTAAAAAAGGATTAGCAAAGTGAAATCGTTCAAAACATAGTTGTAGTCTTTTTCCTCCCTCTCACCAGTCTCAGAAGGCTCTTTGTGACATGTTTTTTTGCCCATGTTGCTCTGCAGGAAGTCGCCGGGGCCATCGAAGAAAGAGGAGGACAAGAAGCCTCACATCAAAAAGCCCCTGAACGCCTTCATGCTCTACATGAAAGAGATGAGGGCCAAAGTGGTGGCAGAGTGCACTCTGAAGGAGAGTGCTGCCATCAACCAAATTCTGGGCAGAAGGGTACGTGTGTGTGTGTATACGTGTGTGTACGTGTGTCTGAGTGTGTGTGCACGCGTGTGCACCCAGACAAGAGTGTCATGTTTGGAGTGCAAGAGTGTGTTTGTCATGTCACAAGTGTGCGCTCGAAGGTCACGCATGTGTATGTGACAGAGAGGTAGATGGACAGACTGATGTGTGTGTGTGTGTGTGTGTGTGTGTGTGTGAGAAAGAGAGAGAGGGCAAGTGTGTGTGTTAATATATATCTACTCTGCAGCGTGTTCTGTGTCCAAGCACGTGTATGCTTGTAATACCTGATTCCACTGTTTGCAAAACGGGTGTGTTTTAAAACCCTATACAGTGTTTGTGCCTTGTGTCACATAATGTGTGTGTTACATTTCAATGAGAAGGTAATGAGATGGGAATCGTGCTCAGCAGTGAGTGTGAAGCGTGTTTTGTCACCCTGTGACACTGTGAGTGTGAAGCGTGTTTTGTCACGCTGTGTGTTGAGCCCTTGTATTTGTCCGCTGCTCACTGACGGTTTGGCTGCCTTGTTGACATCCACAGTGGCACTCGCTATCAAGAGAGGAGCAGGCCAAATACTACGAGCTGGCAAGGAAAGAGCGACAACTGCATTCCCAGCTGTACCCGGGCTGGTCGGCACGAGATAACTACGTGAGTCTGAACACTGACACTCACATGACAACAATTACACACAGACACACACACACACACACACACACACACACACACACACACACATACAAAACTCAAGCACTTACAGCTTGTCATTGTGGCAAAAAGTAATGTCAAGAGGTTTACCTTTCCTGAAGTATGGTATATGTATACTTTAAGGGCAAAGTTCAAGGAGTACTTGTTCAGCCTATAAGGTTTTTCAAACACCTCACCCTTAAATATGACTAGTCACTAATCATGTTTTGTTAATTTGTTCATTGTTTTTTTTCTACCTCTTTTTTTTCTTTTCTTTTTTCTATTTTCATTCTTTTGTTCTCACTTTGTCTTTCCTTCTCTTTCTTTCTGTCTTTTTCCTTTCTTTCTCTCTTTGTTTTCTTTCTTTCTTTCTTTCTTTTTTCCTCTTTTCTTTTTTCATTTCTCTCTTTCTTTTTTGTATTTAATTATTTCTATTTCTCTTTTTTTTCTTTGCCTTTCCTTCTCTGTTTCTTTCTCCGTTACTCTTTCCTCACTCTCACTTTCTCTCTCTCTCTCTCTCTCTCTCTCTCTCTCTCTCTCTCTCTCTCTCTGCAGGGCAAACGGAAAAAGAGGAAGAGAGATAATAAGCCGGAGCCCAAGCCAGAGGGTAAGCGGTTTCTTACTGCCTGTCCCCTCAGCGCTGAGCTCAACTTCCTCTAAAGAGGGGCAAACTCGGTTAACCTCCTGCCACACTCGAGCTTCTAGAGAGCAACATGTGCTCACAAGCACTCTGTGTTGATCCATCAAGGAAATCCTGGCAGCCAGTAAAGTCTATCAAGTGGCATGCTTCAAGTCAGACCAACTGAATTTGATTTTTTCTCTCTTTTTTTTTTATAAACTCAAACACATTTTTTTAGTCAAACTGAATAGCCCTCTGTAAAGAGCTTTGAAAGCACTGTGCCATGTAATGGACAGAAAGACAAAACGCTGATTTGGGTTGTCCCCCACCCACCAAATTAAGTCAAAGTTTTTTTTGTTATTCCCAAATTAGTTGTCTTTTGTTTCTGGGTTAACTGCTAACTTCAGTGCTCTGTGTGGAGTGCATTAGATCCAAATTAGTCCAGCTTGTCAGTATTTTTTCTTTATTAGTAAGTTTTTTTTTCTTTATTAGTGGTTACAGCCACCCATCCCACTCCCTAAACATTTTTTTTTGGTTCCCCAATGTAGCTGTCTTTTGTGTCCGGGTTAACTGCTAGCTAACTGCTAACCGCTCTCTCCTCTCTGCGTCCTCGGGCATACGCGCGCAGCATATGAGATTCAGTGCTAACAGCGGGCTCTTCCGCCAGCCGCTGCTCACGGGCTGGGAGGGTGAGTGCAGGTAGCTCAGCCAAAAGCTGTGAACGTGGCCGTCCCTTCTTCACCTGCACAGCCGCCCCGATCCATCTCCCAAAATTCCCCTTCAGAGCCATTTGAATGCTGGCATGCCGTCACATCACTTCATCTCTCTCTCACACATACACACTCACACACTCACTCACACACACTCACACACGCACACACACACAATGTGTCATAAGGGCTATGTGTACCATGCAGTCTGCCAGTCCCTATAATTCGTCATCTTTATTAAACAAAAAAACAGATCGTCACAGCTACTGTGGTCTATCTGATTCTATGTATTGGACTGACAGTTTGCAAGTTACGAGAGCCTTCTCTCGTCCACCCATCTGTGAGCTGTGTGGGCTAGTTAAATGCTTGCTACCATTTACTCTGTGTGTGTTTAAGCGATTAGGCTGCTCATTGGCAGCGTTGGGGTTAGCAGAAGGGTGGAAACTTCAGATCCTTTCGATTAAACTCACTGCCCTGTATTTTTTGCCGTTCTTCTTGCACATTGCCAGCTGATTTCATTCATCAGTCAGCTCCTGATTTTAAAGTTCTGGCTGCCTGCTGTCAGGCCCAAAAAGGTGTTGAGCCAGGATTTTAACTGGGGCTACTAGATAATGGTCTATTACTCTTATTCAAACCTGGAGTTTCCAACCTCTGGTTATCAGTTGCATCATGTGTGTGGGGCAATTGTGTGTGTGTGTGTGTGTCTGCATTTGAATAGTCCAAAAAAAGACATCCTGTGCTCGTTTTGCTATTCTTTTTTTTTTTTTGTACTGACATCCGCATCAAGAAAACATCTTAATGTGATGGGGAAGACTTTAAGAGAATTTATAGGACAAAAGGCAGGCACTTGACAAATACTACGCTTCATAATTGCGTGATGCTGTTGGTTACTGACATTGACCTACGGCAGTTTGTCTTTTTGTTGAACCGTCAGATTTGTGTTGTGCCCAAATAAATATATATATATTAAAAATTAAATATGGGGCTGCATCTTTTTTTAGTATTTAGGTATACTATTGCTAAAGATGATGAGAGAATTTTAGCATTTAAGCACCTGTCCTCAGATATTTCAGGGTAATTTTACTTAATTAGAAACCTTCCAAAGAAAACAAAAAAGGCTATTTGACTGTAGCATGTTTTGTAAAGTGCAGTTACAGGAAGAACTGAGAAACTAATTTTCCTTTTTTTTCCCATTTCCTCTCTGTCTCCCTCCTTCCATGTGGCCTCCCCTAACTTATCAGACTTCTCAGCGCGCAACAAGAAGCAGTGTGTGCAGTACCTGCCGCAGGAGAAGACCATCGACAGCCCCGCCTCGTCGCACGGCAGCATGCTGGACTCTCCGGCCACCCCCTCGGCCGCTCTGGCGTCCCCGGCCGCCCCGGCCCCCACCCACTCCGAGCAGGCCCAGCCCCTGTCCCTCACCACCAAGCCAGAGGGTCGCTCCCACCACCACCACCACCACCACCACCCTCACTTCTCGCTGCCAGGGAAGTCCTCCTCATCCTCCTCCTCCTCTTCATCCTCTTCCATCGCTGCCTCTCACGCCGCCCTCTCCCTCGCCATTGGTACCTCCAGCAGCCAGTCCACTCCCCCCATCCTCTCCCGGCCAATCCCCTTCACCTCCCTGCACCCCTCCCTGCTGTCTCCGCCCTCCCCGTTCCACCAAGCTGCGCTGCACTCCCATCCTGCTCTTCTCCAAACGCAGCCCCTCTCTTTGGTAACCAAATCAACCGAATAAACTGCCGAACTCAAACTGGCGGCTTTCTTTTTTTTTTCTCCCTCCCTCCCTCTCTCATTCCCTTTGTCTCTCTCTCTCTCTCTCTCTCTCTCTCTCTCTCTCGCTCTCTCTCTCCCCACCCTTCTAGTTTTTAATAATGCTGTATATTGCTTTTTACCTTTTTAAATAGCCATTAGGTCAAAACTTTTTTCAAACTTTAATGAAAAGGAAATAAATATTATCGGTCAATATTTGATCATCTCCTTTTCTGCCTCTCTTTACGAAAACGAAATGTATTTTTTGTAAAGTTTACAGCAGAACTGGCTTCTTATTTGATGCATTTATCCAGTGAACTACTTGTATAAAAGAATAATGTGTATCAAAAAGGTTCTTTAAAAAAAAACAACAAAAAAGGAATAAAAAGACCTCTTTCCTTTTAGCCGGTTAATATTAGTTTTGAGTTTAATTCCTAGTTCTGGCAAGTTATCACAGCCTTTGCAACAAACCTTCTCCATTTTGAAGTGTGTGATATTGATAAATAAACATTGTACATTGTTTCTTAAAGATTTGTGTCTTTGTCATTCTTTAAATATTTCATAAAGTGGATTTGTAACTGTCCTGCAAAATGCCCTACTACTGTTATTGGTCATAAATGTGAATTAGATGTGCTTTGTTGTCTTTGATCTGCCTTGACTCGATTTTGAACTTTTTTTTTTTTTTTGTAACATTTAATTGGTCTGTTGGGACTGGAAAAAATTGTAACGCATGAGACAACCAAACAAATCAGTTGAGAGTAAATGGGTTTGGAATGGTGTTGGAATGCCATGCCTTTGTGTGCTTGTGTTGTGAAGGGATGTCGGCCATGTTGTGTAATTATGAATCACATTTCCAGAAACTGTTTATCAGTCAGTTGTGCCCAGTGTTTAATGACCACAGCATAAAGTAGTGCACGTTTTTTTAGACACAAACACTTTCATTAGGATATTTAAAAAAAAAAAAAAAAAAAACATCCACTGATATTTCAGAAGAGTTAAGGGTCCGTGTTTAATGGGCTGAATTTTAGGCAAACCACACTGGAAAACAGGGGACTCTGCCAGGGCAACAAACTCGGCAGCCAAAAATAAATACAAATAAAAAAATAATAGACATCTGTTCCTTCCTGGAATGTAAAGTCCCATAACAACGACCCCCCCCAAAAAAAATCAGGTCAGGCTCACTCATCACATTAAAAAAACTCACTATTTCCGTCTCTCACTCTCTCCGTTTCTTTCTCCCTCCTCCATTCCTCTGTTCGTTCAGGGTCTTCCTCCACTGTCACTCTCACTGCTAAAGCTTTAATTAACTGCAAGTTAATGGGATGTAGCCCAGGGGACCTCATTAGGCAATTCAATTAGAGAAAAGCACACAAGGTAGGTTACAGTTTATGTGTGTCTGAATGTGCTTGTGTGTATGTGCGTGTGTGTGTGTGTGTCTGTGTGTATGTATGTGCTGGCTTCGAAGTACGGGGAATGCTGCCAGTAACAAGGTGATTACACCCCCCCCCAACTAAGGACCAAGACTGGCAGTGACAAAAGGGTAGAAACCCCCCCCCCCCCCCCCCCTTTTTAGGAGGGTTTGGAAGGGGTGTTGGAAGGATTTGACCCTCTCGACTAACTGCAGAAGGATGCAATCAGACATACTGTTATTTTAGTAAAAACTTGTCACATTTCTTGCTGTATGGCAGAGATTGCCATATTGTTTGTATAGGGTGTTTGTATCTATGCATTGCTAGCGCACCCAACACCATGCAAAATACAGAATTTCTCTGGGGGTTCAAAGTAGGACGCAATGTGAAATAGGCTTGCGTTTGGGTATAATAGGGCTCAAACTTGGTTTCTGAAACATGCGAACAGGTTGACACAACCTCAGCTCATCCAAACACACAGCTAGGTGTCCTAGGTGACATCCTAAACCCATTAGTCATTGCTTAAGAACTCTGGATGTTTTATTTTTTTTCAGGAAAACAACCTGACGTTCCTCATGCGTGGGCCATACTGGACAGCTGCCTCCACAACCCACCATTGTTTTGGAAGAGCGTGTGCGGCTTGGGGGACAGACTGACAGACAGGCGTGTGGGTGCGCGCACACACACACACACACACGTGCGCACACACACACAGAGCTTATTTCCTCCTCTGCCCCACGGTAAGATGCAGGGCTGTCAGTCTCTCAGCAATCATTAGATCTGAGGAGAATGTGCCCGTTTGCCTCCGTGTCTTGCATCATCTGGGGGGCCAAGGCCACGGTCTCGGGTGGCACCGCGGCGGTTGCGGCAGCGGCAGTGGCATTCGCCCCGAGCCGTGACTCACAATCCATCACCAAAATTAAAGGTAATGAGTTGTCAAAAGCAACCCGGGGAAAAAAAAAACAGCTCCTGAAGGCTGGGCCACCACTCGGCATGCCGTAGCCCCCGACACATCCGGAGGCTGAGAGACAGAAAGAGAAAGAGAGAAGGAGGGGAGGGGGGGGGGGGTCTGGGTCTGACTGTCTTTAATCTACTGGCTGCTTCTGTCCTGGGTGAAGGGACAGGCTGATGAGGGATAATGACCTCAGCTTCTTATGTCACTCATCCAGCGCCTCATATAAGTGTAACCACTGGCTTTTGGCTTTTTGTTACTCTCCAGCTCCCAGAGCCACTGCAAGACAAGATGACCGCTCAAAAACTAGGCCAGGGCATATTTCTGTTGTTTACTTTCTGTTCATTTCCCATAGCAGATTGTTGACTATTGCCATGTGCAATTGTAATCTGTTTGTAATCTGTTTGTTTGTAATATTTGTGTGTGTGTGTATGTGTAGGTATATGCAATCTCAATTTTACCATGTTATGAGGATACAGGTAGCTGACAATGTGTCAAATCTCTCAGGTCCCTTAAAAATCACTTTGTCCAATAATCATCTTTCTTTATCAGTTGCCTTTTTGCAGCAGACATCTGTCAGAAAAGCACAAGGTCAGAATTAATACATGTTAATTTCCCTCATTAAATTTGTGCAGTCACTTGCCAAGGTTTCTCTTTTGGGTCTTCCTTTGATCTTGAATTCATGCCAGGTTAACCCTTTGATGCTGTGAAATGCTACAATGTAATGCATTCAAAAAGCGCTTTCTGAAAGAAGAGCAAAAACGGGAAGGTACATTTGTTAAAAAAAATGGCTTATTACTTTTAAGCAAATAAATGTTTTTTTTAATAATAGAAAAATAATAATATAAACACGTTTGGGCATTCGTTCTTTCAGAAATAACAGTATGCACATCTTGTTAGTGACTGATATATTTACACCATACCGGACATATTTTAATCTAAGCAACCTACAGCACAGTGGGGAGTAATTAAGGCCTCTCCCCCACCCACCACTCAGCTCTCTGAATGTCATTACGTCAAAGGCTAAACTAACCACTTGTACCTTATCCACACTGTTTTCTCCCATAGAGAGAGAAAACAAACAAAAATTACCAACCTCTGTAACAAATCTACAGTCATCACATTTCATACTGTTTTTTCTTTACCGTTTAATCACTGTTTTTTTCATCGATTGTTTCTCTGACTTCCTCATCAAGGTCCTCATAACACAGCAGGTGGCGCCATGAAGGCAGGTAATGACTGACTGTATCTTCATGAATCCATTATTAACATCCGTTTGACCTTACAGCGGGAATCACAAATGTAAGCAACGAGTGTGCGTTATTGTTAAGCACTTTAAATGTCAAACAAGATAATTAGGTCATACATTTGACTTATTGGTAGGTTCCTCTCTTCCAGCTGAGATGCCCTGTGTCTCCCATTAGCTCTGTGTGATTAGCCCAACGATTACACTACATCTTTTGTGGGAACAAATTCACCTACCACAGGTGAAGGTCACAAGTCTTCACAGCAGCACATATTTGCTGTTGGTATTTACAATCTTATGGCAATATTTGTCTAGTTGCTTGTGATGAACGAAAAGTTCTACAGCAGCCGAATCTCGTTGTTTGCTTCTTTCTTACTTAGGCCTACTTGTTTACTTTTCGTGTAGTTCAACAGGGACGCTATTTCGGGGGTCCAGATATCCTATCCTAACCAGTTGTGAGGTAAAAGTCTGTTAAGTGGTTTTATGTCGCCCTCTACTGTTAAGTTATAGTAATACAGGGCATGACTTTTGATGTTATGTTTGGATTTGGCATGAATCAGAAAAAAAAAACACGAAGATGCCAGGGGGGAAACGGTGACAGATTTTTTTTTCACAGCAAATACACAATATACAAACAGGAAAAACAGTATGTTACAGGCTAAGACAGACAGATTTATTGTGTAGCGAAGAGGGTAACGTATTGTACAAAGTGTTTTGAACAATTCCAATTATAACCTTTTATATTCAACCAGGGGCGATTTTAGCATCTGGTCTTAAGGGGTGCCCGGCCCCCAGTGCTTATCACACAACACTATTATTATATATAATATATTATTCATTTTGCACTGAGCCAGGGGGTGCCGAGCAGTTTCACGGGGGTGCCTTGGCACCCCTAAAAATGGTCTAGATTCGCCCCTGTATTCAACCAACACCGATCAAATAGTCAGAGTTAAAGTTATATATGTAATCTTGCTGATAAAAGTTTCACCAAGAATATCTCAGCTAATAGCCCCACCACAGAAAACACCAACTATCAAAGAAATAGCAAATAATTCAAACAACCACTTGCATGGGAGAAAACAAATGTGATGGCAGGCAGGCAGGCAGGCAGACAGACAGACAGACAGATAGATAGATAGATAGATAGATGGATAGATGGATAGATGGATAGATAGATAGATAGATAGATAGATAGATAGATTATTAAGACATAAAAAGCTACTATAAACACATTATCAAAGCCAGTAACTTTATGTTCATGACGCTACTTTTAAGAATTTCTTCAAGCTGGGTCGGGAATTCCAGCCTTTAGCTTTGGCAAACTTGTAGACATTTGCAAACAGGTCAGGAAAAAGGGTCATCAGGTCAATCTTGTCGGCATCATCAGCACTAAGAAACACATACAAAGGTCAGTATGAAATAAATGTACAAGAACTATGCTACATTTTTCTGTCTGCATTGCCTTTATTTTGTCACTCAAGTTACTTACTGGTGTTCGTACAGATTGCGAATGAAACGCAGCAGAGCCAGCATGTTCTCTGAGTAGGCCTTCTTCTGTTTCTCATCCAGCTTCAGAACCATCTCAGGGGGCAACTGTGAATGTGGGTTTTTGTACCAAACATACAGATGTACAGATTAAGTAATTATGGAAAACACACTATCATGTTAAATTACGATGTGAGTTGTAGCCACCAATGGGAAAATACACAACTACTCAACAACTGAACAAGTTGTCATGTCGGCATAGGGAGGGAAAGTAATCTCATCGCCCCCTGTTGGCAATATTCCAACAGCTATAGGCAAGTTATGGGACTAAAACATTAAAATTTCTTACACCGAAGTTCAGACAGTGATGTCCAAATGATATGCATGCGTAGTAACTCCATTGATTCTCATTTTGAATTGTTATTTATTTTGTTACTTAACAGATAAAACCTGACCAAACGTCAAATGTGATTGGTAAGTGCCTAGATGGAAAATAGGTGTGACCTCAGGACATTTGTAGTCCACTTCTGACAAGACAGCACAATTTCGATTTTTTTCCAGAAGGAGAAATTTCACATGACACTTTAATAGTTTGTATATTATATCAAAGTATAGGCTGGAAAATATTTTTTATGGACACGTTTTTAAGTTTCCTGATTCATGGTGGTATATGGGATTTTCTTTAAATGGGTAGGAATGCTGCTAGGGCTGCAGGTTTTTACGTTCCCTCCCTATTGCCCCAAATTAAAATGCTTAACTCACTTTATTTCTCCAGTTGCAGAAGGATTTATCTTTTGTGTATTCCTCAAGTTCCTTAAGGAGCTTCTCATCAGCTTTTCTGAAGTTCTCTGCTTCCGCCCCATTTCCAACTTTTGTCAAATACTCCACCCTCCTGACAAAGGAAAATACATAAATAAAAAGATGTTAAATCATTGCAAACAAAAATGTCAACTTTCCAACCATTTTAAATTTTCATGAAATTTAACTCCAGCAAAGAGAGAGTTATCTGTGCACTAATGTTTTTATAATGGACATTGTAGACTTGGCTGCTGTATGGCTGACTGGTCTGATATGATCAAAGAGGATTTGGGTGGAGTATAAACGGCAGCTGGCAAAAGCTTGTCCAAACGTCAGGTAAACCTTACATGGGCAAAGAAACATATGCCAGCTGTTTTCTGATTTGATTGTGGAAACCTTATCAGATCGCATATGGTATTGTGCTGCTGAATATATTGACTGATTAGACTGACTAATTTTAGGGTGTGGTATTTTGCTGTGGTTATGAGAACATCGAGAATAAAGTGTAAAATAGAGGGGGTGGGGTGTTAGCTGGGGGAGAATTTTGGCAGTAGACTTACAGTGGTTTATTATATAGGTTTACAGGCAAAGCTGATGTATTGGCTCGTTATGACAAAGCTTGAGTTGATAAATAATCAGTAGAATAAACATAACTTCAAAGTTGTCAAACCTTTCATTGGTCCAGAAGTAGGGGTGAGTGAGTGTTTCCTCCACTTTTGGCCTGTGGTTGGGATCAGCCTGGATCATCGACTCAATGAGATCTTTAGCCAGCTCATCCTCCACCAAATCAAGAGTGTACTTCCCATCCAGAATGTTGGCCTCACAACGAATCCCTTTACCAAAAGGATGATGTCCGCAGGAAAGGATGTAGTATATCAACATTCCTGCAACCTGAAATGACGCTGATTAAAAAACAAAGTAGGCCTAATTTACATGCTGTCCCCAGAATAGTATCCTAAGCACTCACCTGGATATCTGAGGATCTCTTAAAGCCACTGTCACTGTCCTCTACAAGAGCTTCAAGGGACTTCCAGCATTTGGTTCCTGCAGGCCTTGTCACCAGTGTTGTTTGTCCAACATTCAGTCTTCTGCTGATGCCAAAATCAGCCAACCTTGCTTTTCCTGTAATATCTTGGGAAGAAACAAATGTCTGCTATAATCCAGATCTCAATGGAGTTGTGATATACAGTACCACAAAATTAATTTTCTGTACCACAAATGTGCTAACAGACACAGAAACACTTTGTTTTGGTGACGTAGTTGGTGATGTGGTTTGACCTGTCTGTCCTGGACTGTTATACAGTGCTTAGCACCTGCTATGCTAGAAATGTAAAAACAATACCAAAATATCCATAAAACATGAATATGTTATTTTAGGACTATAGGCATAAAGTTACAGACCAACATACCTATATCTACAACCAAATACACAGACACAGAAAGAGACAGCATTTTAAATTGTATAATGTATACAGTAAAGACATTAGTGTCATTTAAGAAATCAAATGTTCTTACCAATCAAAACATTTTGAGGCTTGATGTCTCTGTGGAGCACTTTGGTGTCCTTGTTATGGAGGACTTCTAAACTGTGGAGGACTTCCTTCACTTTTGTCTTCAGAATATCCATCTTTTCCTGAGGGTTCTCTGGTAGGTGATGGCTCTTTGGATCAATATATTCTTCCAATGTGTACTCACAAAGCTGTAGAACTAAGTAGCCAAAGTTATCATCCTCAGCAAAGTCAACATATCGCACAATACTGGGACTGTCCAGCTGTGGCAGGCGCAAGTACTCTTCCTCATGCTTAAGCAACTGGTAGTTTGACTTGGTCATGCGTTTGATGGCAACTTCAGAGCCGTCATCTCTGAGGCCAAGAAAGACCTCAGTGCCATCACTACCTCTCGCAATTAGGTAGTCAGAACTAACACAAAAAGTGAGATTTTTCACTGTTTTAACCTCTGTCATGTTAGCAAGTTCCTCCAACTTTGTCTTCCAGCGAACACTGACTTTGTGCCAAGGTCGTGAAATTGTTCTTGTGTCAGTAACAGAGGGAAATGGTTTGACACTTGAACTTTCATCAACAGAGCATGATTCTTCAACAGAACTCATTGGAGTATCACTGTGTGAAGTAGCCATCACTGAGCCAGACACCACATTTGTCGGACTTTTTACCTTCCTTTTCTTCTTTTTCTTCTTTTTTCTCTTTTCCTGTCCCTGCATTTTCTGATCTAATGTTTGCCCTTCTGAACATTGCCCTGTTAACCTTTCATTTAGTTCTCTCAACTTCTTTTTCAAAGTTTCATCCATCTGGCTATCTGCAGCATCCAGTATCCTCTCAGGTACTGATGTGACCCCAAGGCCTGTGATAATCTCAGGTAGACCCTGATATGAATACAAGTGTGCTATTATCCCATAGGTATATGCCCCAGTGATAACTGAGTACCTTGGATTAGTAAAGGGGGCTATACCCTTGCACAACGTTGCCATGAAGTGGGCATCTGATCCATCTTTCTGCTTTTGTATGATAATATAGAGCAATGTAAGAATCTGATCTGTGGAATGAGCCACAGTCGTTGTGAGAAATTGCAAAAGGATTGGTACAATGTGATGTGAAAATGTCAGTGGGATTTCTTCCATAAGACAAAAAGCTGAACACAAGTTTTCCAGAACAAGAAGTTGATGGGGTACATTGGATATTTTTGGTAAGCGTTGAATTGTCTCCCCTATGTATCTGTCCAAGTTCTGAGAATGTTTTAGCCACTTAATAGCCAATTGTTGGTATGCTGGAGCACCAAGGCCAACAACATTAATAAATCTATCAAAAAGGCTATCATGCATACTTGGGTGCACCTCCAAAAAATCCTTGTGGTACAACTGATACATTTCTTCTGGGTGCTTCTTTGGCACATTGCATGTGTAATCGAAAAATAATGCATATTTTGACATTTGCTCATCTTCCAAAGATAACTCATGTAACATGTTAGAAAGTAATTTATCTGTGTTTGAATTAATTCTGTATTTGAAATCGGGTGCTGCTCCATGTTTGATCAATTCTTTTGCTATATCCCTTCTGTTGTTGCATGCTGCTTGTTCAATTGGAGTTTGCAGTCCCATATTAGGGTCAGCTTTTGCATGTAATAACCATCTGATGAGATTAACTGGCCCATTAAACTTCACAGCATAAAACAAAGGTGTTAAGCCTTGACTTGAGCAAATATTGGGATTAGCACCTTCTCTGAAAAGGTATGCACAAACCTCTTCATTACCACAGGCAGCAGCTGCACACAGAGGTGTCACATCGTCTTTCCATTCTGCACACGGATATAATTCATTAACAGGAAATTTCATCTTTTTTAACTTCTTCAATTTGTTATCAGCGATGCACTGTATGATGGGGTGTGTCTGCCTGTTGACATCCTCAGGCTGTACACGTAACCTTAAGGGAACCTTAAGGGAAAAGAAAATGACACCAAAATCACTCCATTAGAAATTGTGAAAAGAATAAAGTAAAAGATTGTGTACGTTGCCCACCTAAGCATGCCTTTTTGATATGGACAATATAAGAATATTGGGCACTTACAGTAGAGTCTGATGGAAAGAAGTAGTAACTAGCATATCTTACTACCTTATTATGACTTTCATTATCCAATTTGAAATAGGTGATGCCTTGATATTGGAATCCTAAATACCGAAGACATTGTTTTTGGTTTCAGAAAACATTAGTTTTGTTAAATATGTACCTGAAACGGTTTTGGATTCATGTTTTAATAGGTAGGTGAAACGTGTAAAAAATTCCTGCACTCATAAATTGGAACCTGCTGTAGCCAAATAAACTTGTTTTCCTACTGCTACTAAATTAGGGTTTGCTTTGTTGTTTAACCAATCTCTCCCCAAACCATGATTATGACTAGACAAACAGACAAGCACTCAGCCCGATAAATATAATTGGCAAAGAACAATGGCTTCAATATTTTGCATCTAATTGTCATGTTGTATCCAATTGCAAACAAGCACTCACCCGGTATTTTTTTGTATCATTTCGGTACATCATATCATGGTTATTGTACAAAAAAAACTGTGAAAGATTTACTTACTGAATGCAACATGTCAGTGAAGTGGACTGGAAAAACGAAGAAAGCTCTGACAGGTAAAGCTCAAACTGTGCATACATATCATGAGGAAACTGGAATCAAGGTAGATAGACAAGTCCTGTCATGTAAGGGTGGGGCCAGCTTTCATTGTGCGGGGTGTTAAGATTTTTTTTTTTTTCTCAAAAATTACAGAGCCCAGGAAAAGTCATGTTGGTAAATATTTTTAGACCCAACTTTCTGCGTTCCCTCGCAATACTTTTTGTGTTCCCACGCAATAGTTGTACGTTCCCTCACAATAGTTTTGCGTTCCCATGCATTAGTTTTAGTTCCATCGCAAGTTACTTTGTAACTCAAACTTTATTGCAAGGGAATGCAAAAAGTATTGCGAGGGAACGCAAAAGTGGTGTCTAAAAATATTTACCGACATGACCCTTACCGGGCTGTGTAAAAAATAGATATGAAAGAACATCTTTCTATGCATAGGACATGCTGAAGTTGATTTGTTGTGCCTGGCTGTGGTCCTAGCTATTATTCCAGGTGACAAGTATGCACAGGTCCATTAGTGACAGTGTCAACAGCTCTAGAGTGCAGCAGGACTTTAAAACGTACCAAAAAAATACAAGGCAACTATATTATGATTTACCAAATATTCAGCTAACCAAATTCCCAAGTGACACAACACACACAATTCAAACTAATGTGTGTTTTTCAACTGACATACAAATACCTGTGGATTTGTGTTGTGTACATTTTGCAGTCAACTATTTGAAGAGATCAAAATGTCCCTATTCTGTCACCTAACAAGAAAGATTTATTCTGAAAAAAAAAACAGGCACACCTGGAAATACTATACTGATGAGTCAAAAGAACTGGTAAAGGCTCAAGACTACAAGAACATTTATGCAGTTCATGAAGGGTGATAGAACAGGTTTGATCAGAAATAGGTATTACAGGAACTAATACATACTTGGTGGTTTTAATTCTTGTGTGAACCTGTGCAACAAGTAAGTAATGTCACAACAAGGGTGGTTTCTATGACACGTTATGACACCAGAATCTCTAGTAGGGTGAAACTATAGGGCTGGAACTGTAAGCTGTTGATCACACCCCTTGCCATGTGACCAGTTCAGATCAGGCATAAGGCGCGTTCGACTTGATGTAAACGTTTAAATAATAATAATACATTTTATTTAAAAGCGCCTTTCTGAACACTCAAGGTCACTGGACAAGCATAAAAATAGCAATAAAACAGCAATAAAAACAGCAATAAAAGTAGACATAAAGTGCTAAAATCAATTGGGGAAAGAAAAACAAAAAGCAAAAACAAAAACAACAACACAAAAAAAAGGTGTCAAAGACAATAAGCTAATTGAAACAGGTGGGTTTTCAGTCTGGTTTTAAAGAGGGGGAGAGAGGTGAGGTTCCGGATGTCAGGGGGAAGGGAGTTCCACAGTTGGGGAGCAGAGCAACTGAAAGCTCTGCTCCCCATGGTACAGAGGCGGGCAGAGGGAACAGTGAGAAGGGTTGAGGAGGAGGATCTGAGGGAACGGGAGGGAGTGGCAATGTGGAGGAGATCGGACAGGTAGGGAGGAGCAAGGTTGTGGATAGACTTGAAGGTGAGAAGGAGTATCTTGAAGTTAATTCTAAATTTAATAGGCAGCCAGTGTAGCTGTTGCAGTACTGGGGTAATGTGATGAAATGAAGGGGTTTTGGTGATGATGCGTGCAGCTGAGTTCTGGACTAATTGAAGTTTATGGAGGGATTTATGAGGGAGACCAAAAAGCAGAGAATTACAGTAATCAATGCGGGAGGTGACAAGACTGTTTACAAGGATGGAGGTGGAGTGGGGGGTAAGGGAAGGCCGAAGACGGTTAATGTTGCGCAAGTGAAAATAGCTAGACCGTTTACATGCGCTTACATGCGTTTGCAGTCAGTGATGCATTGTGGAATGAAAAT
This sequence comes from Setipinna tenuifilis, assembly GCA_030347295.1. Taxonomy (NCBI): domain Eukaryota; kingdom Metazoa; phylum Chordata; class Actinopteri; order Clupeiformes; family Engraulidae; genus Setipinna; species Setipinna tenuifilis. Next base: position 16,794,546 of record CM059271.1, on the reverse strand, counting down.
GTTGCATGATTGTTAGACTTTGTGTCAGACTTGCCAGAAAGGCGTGGCGATGTCACCAAAACGTGACAAGGTCATATGACCTAAAAATCCACAGCTTTCTTATCGTGCTCATCAAATTTTTTGACATTTTGTCAAAGGGAACAATATTTTTAGTCAAAGCTAGGTGTCCAAAAACAGGTTTTTAAAAAAAAACTCGTCAACAATGTTTCCCAAGACGACAATTTTGTTTTAGTATGCTGATGTTACAGAGGCGTATCAACCCAGCCCATGAACATTAACTTGATATGGGTAAATGCAAAAATTGGGATTTTGTATTGCCAATATCTTGGACTGGAAAGGTGGGAACTGCACAAAATATGCCATGCACAATCAGCTTCTAAACTTCTAAACTTCTAAAAGCACAGCACATGCCATCAAATTTGTCCCATAGGGGGCGCTGTAACTGTACAAAATGTCGTTTTGCCTATTATCTAGAGAATGGTAAGGTTTACAAGCAGTTCTTTTTTTGTCGTGAAATCTATTGACCCTCCCGCATTGAAAATACTGGTCGACACCCACTTCCAACAAAAAGAATTTCCATGAAATTTTAACATCACTAAAACGAAACCAAACGAACTCGTCATAGGCCGTTCATGTACATCTCACCAAATTTGGTACATGCCATCTACACACATTGGTGACAAAAAGTTATCAAAGGATTTATCTTGAGATAAACCGTTTAAAAGTTTTGTCAATGAAAATTTGAAACATAGCCTAAAATTCTTCAAAAGTCTATATTTTGGCTTCCAATTGCTCTAATGTGGTAAAAATTGACATGCCAACTCTAAACAGCTTTCTTATCATGCTCATCAAATTTTTCAACATTTTGTCAAATGGAACAATGTTTTTTGTCGAAGCTAGGTGTCCAAAAACAGGGTTTTTTTTAAAACTCGTCAGCAATGTTTCCCAAGACGACAATTTGTGTTAGTATGCTGGTGTTACAGAGGTGTATCGACCCAGCCCATAAACATTCACTTGAAGCATAGCGCCACCTAATTACATGGCCGTTCATGTGAATCTCACCAAATTTGGTACATGTCATCTACAGACAATGATGACAAAAAGTTATCAAAGGATTTATCTTGAGATTAACTGTTTCAATGTTATATGTCAATGAATATTTCAAGCATAGCTTAAAATTCAGCAAAATACCATATTTTGGCTTCTAATTGCTCAATTAGGCCAATGTTGATATGCCAACTCTACACAGACTTCTTTTCATGTGCACCAAATTTTGTGACATTTCGTCACAAGGGGCGATGTTTCTTGTCAAAGCTAGGTGTCCAAAAATGTTTTTTGTTAAATAACTTGTCAACAATTTTTCCCAAAACAATGATTTTGTGTTAGTATGCTGGTGTTACAGAGGTGTATCGACACAGCCCATAAACATCCACTTGAAGCATAGTACCACCTAGTGATATAGTTGAATGCAAAAATTCTGATTTTGCTTTGCCAATATCTTGGACCGAGAAGGTGGGAACTACACAATATATACACAAACACACAGAATGTCATTTGATTTGATTTGATTGTTTATTGATACACATCAGCTTCACCTTTACAGGAGCACTGTTCTTCCTGTGGTCAAAACTCACATCCATGCCCACTTCCAGCAAATCATTTCTACACAAACTCTCACCTCACAACACTGACCTACCACAAACTCATCATACCTGCAGTTCCCACACTTCAATACACTGCGGCGGTCATACCATGTACAGCTATGCGGTACATCTAGTTTGTAAACTATATTGAAGCATAGATTAATGTCAGGGGTTAACGATCTTCAAAAATGTGAAGCCCCACCAATTACTTCTGTGCACTGTGCACAACTAAGCTGCTACTTACCTGATGTAGCTGTTCTGAGGACTTGTGATAATATGTCTTCTTCCAGCCTTCTTCCAAACCATCTGTCTTTTCTGATGACAATCAGTGATATTTCAGTGATATTTTGTGTGTGTATATATTTTATAGTAGGATCGCGACTCTGTTCATAAGGTTAGATATTTTAAGTCTGGATGCACAGTTGAGTCTTGCTTTCATGAGGCATTCTGTATTGTGACATGCTTTTACGGAGTGGTGCAAAAAAACCCCATCTCTGAGCACTCCTCATTCATACTGGAGTTGGAGCCAAAGGGGCCAGGTTCAATTAACCACACCGACAGGTGGGTGTGGACAGAGTGAATGACCAGCACTCTCCCTCATCCTCCCCTGTGAGCATGGCACCATCCCCACACACTGCTCCCTGGGCACTATTTTCATGGCTGCCTCTTCTCCTATGTGTGATGGGTTAAATGCAGAGGTAAAATGTTGTTGTGTCTTTGCCACTTTTCTCCCCTTACTTCATGTTGGCACAGTTGGGGTTGCCTTATGTTCTTAGCGCTTGTTTCATGTGTGCATTCTCTTTTTCTCTGGACACTTTCCGCTCTGTGCTGTAGGTTTATGATTATCAATTCAGTTCAATTTGTGTTCCGGTGTATGGTGTGAGTCAAAAAGAAAATAGTCATCAGTGAGTGGGGGTTTTCAGTACAACGTAATGTTCAGACTCTTATCATCCTTAACAATTATATAACAGTCCAGAAATGCTAGTCTATGCATGTCAAGTAATTTTGGCAAAAAAAGCAAAGTCGCTTAAAGCTTCCCTATTATGAATTTTGACAGTAGCTTATTCCTGATGTACCTCATGTTCAAATAGGAGGCACAGAACTGTGGTTTAACAAAAAACAAGCTCAAATGCATTTGTACAAGCCCAATTACAGCCATACAAACTGCCTGAGGATTGAAATGGTCCATTTTGGCTAAATGGCTCCCTCTTATGGCAACCACAATTGATCTGTGGTTTATTTCCTCTAACATAACAACAGCCAGACTTTGTTCTAACTGGGTCATTGATTTGCTCACTGTTTCTAGATTTAAGATTTACATGCATTATTATGGACAAGGATATTTGGACACTTCACCAAGTTTCTATGAGAATTTGTGGCCATTCATTCTGTAGAGTAATTATGAGATTAGGCACTGATGGACTACCACACTCACTAACTTTGTTCCAGTTCATTCCAAAGATGCTTAGGAGGGTTGAGGTTAGAGCTCAATGTGGGAGTCAAGGTCTTCCATGTCAAACTCATCACTCCATGCTTTAATAGTTGTTGCTTTGTGCATTGGGGCACAGTAATGTTGGAACAGACAAGGGCCTTCTCCAAACTGTTGCCACAAACATAGCACTGAAGCATGCATGAAGATGGCCTTCACTGGAGATAATGGGCACCCAGCCCAAATCCAGAAAAAACAACCCCATACTACTGACCTTCCAGGTTGCCACAATGCATTCAGCTAGGTAGGGTGGGTGATATGGTCAAGTACCCATGTTTTACATTCATGACAGCTCTGTGACCATGCATAACCTTTCCCATCTTAACAAAGCAAAGGTAAAAATGATTCTTACCTGCATATAGTATGACCCAATTGATATGCAGACTTGACAACACTGTAACACAATAGTTTTGTCCCCAAATGCACATAACTGAGTCCACCCAGTGGTGCAAAATGTAAAGTTAAAATATTGTCTCAATTCACTTTCAACTTCTAAACTGAACAACACAATTTTGACCTATAACTAAATACATAGTTATGTTACCACCACATTGTCCTGGAACACTAATTATGGCATGGTGGCCGATAATGTTCCTGCCACATGGTGGCCGATAATGTTCCTGTTTTAGTTAGGTTGAAACCTGCCTCATCCACAAAAATCAGCTCATAACCTATGGCATCTGCCTCTAGTGCCATTACGTTCTGGAAAAGACAACTGCAGCATAATAGGCCCATACACAGTACTATGCGCTTTCAGATTCAGTACCAATGATACTATAGCTTACCTGCACATATTCATATCCCAGTTGTTCTACGTGTTCACTGTTTCTTCCAAAAGGAACTCTGTAAATTTGTTTCATTTTGCATCTCTGTATGAGATAATACAGAGATGCTCACATAGTTTAGGCCTATGTTTTGAAAGATGGTGTCATCCTTTATTACAGGTTGCTGTATTTTTGTAGGCTTTGGATATATTTGTAATCACTATATTGACTATATGAGTGTCTTGTTCTCAGTGAATATTTTTCCTCTGCCCCTAGATGCCGGACATCTAGCAATTCTGTAAAGTAAGTAAACATTTCAATGTTTCACATGTATAGTATTATTCTATATTAGATAGTACTACAAAACTTAGTGTGAAGTAACTGTACTAACTGATTCTCATTTTAAAATATCCGTATGATGCTTGCTACAGTGTAGCGGCTTAGGTTAGGTTGAATCTGTCGGCCAACTTCCCTCGGGGTCATTTACAAAAATGTGTAAATAATAGCCAGAAATGTGTATAGTTTTATGAGTGTTGTCGTGGAAAAGCCTCCCATCACAGCAGAGAATCTGATCTCAACCATAGACAGTAGAAGACTTCCGCCATGGTGTTGACCCTATTAAACACGTGTTTATGCGGAAGTGTCATTCATATACTGGAAAGCCTGACAACAGGAGGAATTGCAGCTAACTAGCAAGCCGAACATCTCCACATCTGACGCCTTTCCAAAAAAGAAGAATGCGTCTAAGGATACTTATTTTCGTGCTTGTTTGCTTAGGTGTTTCTCTGGGTAAGGTGGATTGTATTATTTGCGAAAACAAAGTGGCTGACAGACTTGTTGTGTTCAATTAATGTTAGCGTTAGCAAACATACATTGTAGTTGTTCCTGTGCTAAGATGTGGCGCAGACTAAAGTTGTTCCAAGGATCAGCAGTAAAAGACAACAGCGTTGCGACCTACGATAACATTATGCGCCCATTGCTTTGATTTATCTGCTTTATCAGTGATTGCTTTGGCTAGCAGGCATTGAAGAATACAGATGCTAATGTGTGGAGTTAACATTCGCTCACAGGTGCATACTAACCAGCAAGTCATTCCATAGCATGAATAACATCTGTTAACTTGAATGTCTGGCTCTGGACGTAATCATACGTGTTATAACCAGTTACAGGTAGAATTTTAACGAAGTCAAGTAACACTTGACTGCGTTAAAATATAGTACTGGTTGGATAGTACTGGTTCGCAAATGCACAGTAGATGCAGAATAGACAAGGAAGCGGCGGGTAAGGATGGTACAGAGGCAAAAACACCATGAAAATACTCATGTAGTTCAACTAGTTGTTACACCTCACAGAGACTAAATGGAGGACTGGTTTCTCTTCACTCTGCATATCAACGGGCTGCTGCTAGATTGGATAATTTAAAACTGTTTTCGGCGTGGCTTGACGAACAGTGAGATTCGAACGGTTTTACAGGAGGAGCGTGGCACTGAAATAAGCCTCCGCACATAACCGAGAACTCTGCAACTTCGACAATGTCAGTTTTATTTCGCCTACGACAGAGGTGGTTTCTTGACAGAGTTCAGCATCAGCAGAAACAGAGGTCGGGCCAACAACACGGCTATAGATGGGTGCACCAGAAGTGCTGGATGGCTGGCATAATTATGTTATGACTGGAAAATGTGCAGCCCATCTGCGACAGCGAAACGGAAACTTAACGTGCTTTATGTTCTATGTCAGAATAGCGAGAATCTTGAGAGAGTATCTCAGAATAACGATAGGCCTATATATGATCAAAATATATATTTTTAAGTGGTGCAAACGGCCTTCCATAGGTCTCAAAACGTGAGCATTTCGTTGCAGTCTGGAGCCCTAAATACATCTTGCTGCACCCACGGGAAGCCAGGACTTGATGCAGTATGTCACAAAAGTGACTAAACCTTCACATTTAATTAAAAAATGTGCTATATCTTTTTAAAGGGACAATACTACACAAAAGAAACTTCAATGTGGCTTTGAGTAGTTAGTATAAGCTTGTGTAGCAGTATAGATTTTCTGCCCTAGACGGAGTCATTTGTGTACACATAGCAGGCCACAAAAGGGAGTAGCCTACACCCCAAAGAGAACATGTCCAAATTGTGTCCGAATCATTAATATTTTGTGTGTGCAACAATGTTATCTAGCAATGCCTTAATATAAAATTTCACATTATGGACCTGGCAGATGTTATACACTGGTACTATTTCACCTCCTCCTTAAAGATTCCCTATGGGTGATCAATAGGTTTCAGGTCTGGAGACGTACTTGGCCACTCCATTACCTTTACTTTCAACTTCTTCAGAAAGGCAGTGGTCATCTTGGAGGTCTGTTAGGGGTTGTTGTGTTAAAGGAATACTCCACCCCTAGGTAAAAAATAAGTATCTCCCTGCAGTATCTACAGTTGGATAAGTGAGCAGAAGCATTTTCTAGTAGGCCCAGTCATTTTCCAAATCTGGCAGCACTGACCTTAGCTTAGCATAGTCGCTGAAATCTAATGTTGCCAACTAGCAAATTGTGGCAAAAGTCAGTCAGATCACTCGATTTTTTTGGTAATTACTTCTCATGGCCTGTGCATTTAGATAGAATACAAATAACAGTTCAAATGCGGCATTTAGATGGGGGACTATATTCCACGGAAGCACAGGCCAAGAACAGGCAAAGCACCGCTAAAAGGTGCAAGGACACCACACAGTAGCCTAGCTATCGCGACTTGTCAATACTCTGCAAGCATTGGTTTGGCCAAGTTGTGTTGTAAACCCATTTCTCAGAGGGTGGGCTTAATCCACCTCTTTCAAATGCCTCTGTTTGCTACTGGACAAAGTTTCAATAAATCACACCCCTCTGTCCTCTGACGTATGCAAAATGACCACAACAACAGGGTTCTCGCAAAGCCCCATTGACTTGGCTACCAGTGGGGCTAACTGATGAATCAAACTTTTACAGCTGCATTGAAATCTTGCCGTTGCTCCACGTTTGCCATGTTGACAGTGACTGACGTAGATTTCCGGTCACTAAACTACCGCATCATTGCCTTTTTGAAATGCTACATTTTCATTAGTCCCTGTTTCTGTGTGAAAGTAGATATGGTGTAGACAGGCACCTTGGCCAGACTTACTTGCACGTGAAATTCAAATGCAGCATCACAGGAAGTATGGGCGTGCCCAGGCTAACCACACAGCACCTGGAAACCCCCATCCCCCGACTTCCGTCAAGACACAAGCGTGGAGTTGGTACTGGTAGGCAGTGAGACAGTTCGAGTGTTTAGAGCAGTGGTTCTTAACCTTGTTGGAGGTACCGAACCTCACCAGTTTCATATGCTCATTCACCGAACCATTCTTTAGTAAAACATAAAATATGAATTTTTTTTAATGGTGCACAAAATTAACCGTGCATTAACATCACCTTGTTCAAAGAGGCTCCACCGAACCCCTGAGACCGACTCACCGAACCCAGAGGGTTCGATCGAACCCAGGTTAAGAACCACTGGTTTAGAGGTTTGTTTTCTCATATAATGGTAAAAATGGTAAAAATGGTTATTTGCGGGGTCTGTTATAGTATCTTTGCGCCTTTCGGCGGTGCTATGCCTGTGCTATGCCTGTGCTTTGCCTGTGCAATATAGTCCCCCATCTAAATGCTGCTTGGTCAATCCCTTCGTGTTAATTTGTATTGTCATTTGTAGTCGATATGAATGCACAGGTGACGAGTGAATTGATTCACTTTTGCCACAATTTGCTAGTTGGCAACACTAGATTACAGCGACTGTGGTAAGCTTAGGTCAGTAATGCCAGATTCAGACTGTAGGGACTGCGGAGAGAGACTCAGTTTCACCTGGGGGTGGCGTATTCTTTTTAAAAAACCTGTGATGTGTCCCACTTTCTGAAGGAGGGGGTGTCATGTTCTGCTTCAGAATGCCATAGCACATGTTGAAATCCATGATTCCTTCGGTGAACTGCCGTTACACCTTTTTGTAATAGTACTGTACAACAGTCTGCTGCCACACATGCATGACAAACATGTTTATCTTATCCTAGACAGACCACAGGACATCGTTTCAGGAATTCAGGAATTGGACTGTATGACTCCAGTGGCTAGTATGAGAGAATTATAGCCAAAACATTAAAAAGAATAGCTCTAATACATGACACACATATTTGTATGGTCCAGTTGAGCAGACCAAAACACAAAATGATAAATTGGACAAGCGATTTTTCATGGTTTAATGATATGTACAGTTATCATTCAGGGTGTACTTACTTTTGTGACCTGCTATTTCTACAAAATGCCTGTGTGTAAAGTTGTTTTCAGAGGACAGTAAACTAATACTGCTACACAAGCTGTACACTAGCTAATTAAAAACATATCCAAGTTTCATTTCTGTAGCATTGTCCCTTGAAAAGATATAGCACATTTTTGGTTGAAATGTGAAAGGTGTACTCACTTTTGAATATCTGTATTACTGTATCAAGCCCGATCAAGCCCCGCTTACATCCAAATCAGCCATCTTTTCTTTGCTTACATCACCACTGGCTTTACTGACAGGTTAGGGTTAGGGATGAGTTTGGTTTGGGCACAGTAACGGGGGGGCTCTGGCTTGATGTAAGCAAATCCAAAATGTCTAATCTGGATGCGGGCCGGGCTTGATGTCAATCTTGGCTTACTGCAGGTCGCAGCGAGATGCTTTTCCCCTGAGCCCACTCTGGGTTCCACCCACTACCTTTATGTTTATAAGACTGTAGCTGTGACTGTGGAGGTGGTGCAAATGAAGTAGGCCGGCTTTTTAAAATAAAGTACTTTTACTGTACACTAGAGAAAACCACGCACAATTGTCAAACATAGCAGGAAGCCAAGCGCAGACATATCGGTAGCCTTGATGGGAAACTACACAAATTGCATATAGCCTATGTTAATGAAACAGAATATCCAAATGTCCTTCCCATGACAACAACAGGTTATTATTACTGCAGCTAGTGAAGCTAGCATTAGCGATTATACTGGTGTTGTCAGATTTTTGTTCTTTTTCACCGATGTTCCGTCAATGATTGGTGGAACACTGAAACACTGGGGCATGTAGCCCTAGTCGGAAAGCTTTTGGCCCCAGGGGCCACCCCTTCATTGTGTCCGTGTCCGTGAAAGAGGGGGAAACCGGCAAAAGTTACTGCTGAATAATTCAATGTAAATACATTTTTGGTGATGTGTTGGTGTTACAGAGGCATATTAACCCAGCCCCTACCGACCAACTTGTACCATAACACCACCTAGTGAAATGGGTAAATGCAAAAATTGGGGTTTTAAATTGCCAATATCTTGGACCAAGAAAGCAAGAACTGTACAAAATATGTCATGTACAGTCAGCACAATAACATCTAATAGCCCAGCAAGTATGACAAAAATCAACCTATAGTGGGTGCTGTGGTAGCACAAAATGACATTTTTCGTATTATGTGCAGAACGCTACAGTTTAAAACAATTTGAATTGAACTCCATTGAACCTCACGCATTAAAAACAATGGTAGACACAACAATTTATTGTAGTATGCCAGTGTTGCAAAGTCATTTTAACACAGTCCATAAACACTTGTTTGTAGTGTACTTGTCTTGCATGAAAATCACCTATCCATGTCCACTTCCAACGATGAAAATATGTGGAAAAACAAAATTAACTTGCTATGTAAGGTAGCCAAAAATGAATACCTTGTGGATGTCATACCCTGTACTGCTATGCGGTACATCTAGTTGAATATCCAGTTACTAGATAATTGGCGTCTTCCAGATAAAAAAATAATGTAGCAACAGATGACCGCACAGTAACAACCAACAGCTATAGTCCTAGCTATAAAGCCCCACAGGAAACCCAGCAATAAAACAAAGAATGCTCATTACTTAACTACACATAGACAAAATGTATTGACTATACAGTCAGTCTAGTAAACTGGGCAAGTGACTAATATATCAAATAAGGGAGGTTAGGTACCTGATTCCTATCAGTCCAGTCATGGGTAGTGTATGTGTATGAATAAAGGCACCCAAATAAAGGCATGGTATAAAGGGCAATGTTCAGAAACAGACTTAAACACTAAAGTCAATCATGTTCCTCTTCTTCTTCATGGTTTAATGATATGTACAGTTATCATTCAGGGTGTATCATTCAATGTTCAGAAACAGACTTAAACACTAAAGTCAATCATGTTCCTCTTCTGCTAAATGGCCCTAGAAAAAAAAGACCTTCGCAGCTGGTCTGTATTGCAAGACAGAGACAGGAGACTGCTACTGAACATGCTCTTCTGATTGGAGAAAGTGGTGTGCAGGCTGTGTCAGTCATTGTCTTACAGAAAGCAATCTGCTCAGGGTCCTCTTGTCTGCAGTTGATGTGGATGACTCCAACTCCATGCCCACTACAGACCCAGCTTTTGTCACCAGCCTGTCCCATCGTCCAGCATCCTTTTTCCTAGTGCTGCTTCCCCAACATACCACAGCATAGAAAATGACACTGGCCGTGACAGACTGGTAGAACATAAGCGGGAGTTTGTAAATGCAAACGAAAGTGTTTGGACTGATGTTGAATGTAGAATTAAATTCTGTTCCCAACTTTGACGGCTATGTTTGTTTGTTGAACAGTGGTAGACTTTGCCTTCTCCTCACATATCACTGTGTCACAGTGAAAATTATGGATGTAATGTGTAAAAAGGAAATATATTCTTAATCCTGGTTTATTAGAGACAGTGAGGAGGTATAGACTTTATGGCAATTTAAGTGCCAAAGTTTTGCTAAGCTTTTGATAACCGCTCAAGATGTTTTGAAAAATATACTTTTCCTTTTTTTAGGTAATGGTAGTAATGAAAAGGATACTGTTAATCCTGCCACAACCAAGGTTGACAACTTGAAGAAACCTGAAGAACAGAAAGATGCCAGTTCAGGAAATGTACATGTGGAAAAAGATGACCCCCCCAAAACGGAAGGCACAGTCAAGGTTATCACCACAGGAGAGAAAGGTGTAAAAAAGACCGCGTCTCCAGAACAAGAAGACTCCTCACAAAAAGTTTCTGGAACAGATGATGGAAAAGATGACCTTTCTAAAAAGGAAGACCAAAATAACGATGTCAGTTCAGGAAAGATAGATGTGGGCAAAGATGACCCCCCAGAAAAGGAAGGCCCAGGCAAGGCTGCCACAGGAGCAGACGATGCAGGAAAGGGTGAGCTTTCAGCAAAAAATGAACCCTCCAAAAAGGAAGACACAGACAAAAATGTCAGCTCAGGAAAAGAAGGTGCAGGAGAAGATGACCCACCCCAAAAGGAAGACCCAAGCAAAAAAGACCCACCAAAGGAAGATGCAGGAAAAGATGACACCTCTCAAAAGGGAGACTCAAGCAGCAATGTCAGCCCTGGAAAGAAAGATGTAGAAAAGGGTGACACAGATGGAAAAAATGACTCCAAAAAGGAAGACCCAGACAAAAATGTCAGCTCGGGAAAAGAAGGTGCAGTAAAAGATGGCACCTCCAGCAAGGAAGACCTAGACAAAGATGTCACCTCAGGAAAAGAAGGTGCAGGAAAAGATGAGACCTCCAGCAAGGAAGACCTAGACAAAGATGTCACCTCAGGAAAAGAAGGTGCAGGAAAAGATGAGACCTCCAGCAAGGAAGACCTAGACAAAGATGTCACCTCAGGAAAAGAAGGTGCAGGAAAAGATGACGCCTCCAACAAGGAAGACCCAGACAAAGATGTCACCTCAGGAAAAGAAGGTGCAGGAAAAGATGACGCCTCCAACAAGGAAGACCCAGACAAAGATGTCACCTCAGAAAAGAAAGATGCAGGAAACAGTGAGACAGGAAAGGATGACAACATAATTTCCATTGACTCTGAAGTCAATAATCGTATGAACTCTAAAGGACCAGGAACACATGCGGATGATGGTGAAAGCAGCCATTTCTTTGCTTACCTAGTTTCCACAGCAACACTGGTAGCATTACTCTACATTGGATACCACAACAAGCGAAAGGTTCAGGACTCACTTTGCTCCCCCTTTTACAATTGTTTTTACAATAAAAAAAATGTTTATTTTACAATGTCACACACACACAATCAGCCTTTATCCTTTTACTTTGCCACCACCAAAATATATCTAATCTTTGTCTTCTGTCACTGGCTCTCCCCACAGATTATTGCATTTCTTGTAGAGGGAAGGCGATCAAATTCCACACGGAGACCAAAAAGCGGCAAATATCAGAAGCTTGAACAACAAGTAAGTACTTCTCTTTTACTTAAGCCATTTTTTTCACCCTTCTTTTTTTTTTTTCTTCCACAGATTTTTCGTCCATGATTGCCAGGACACTGGCACTTTGGGGGACATGAATCTTTGTAGGCCTAGAACCCCCCCCCCCCATGAACGTCTCATCCAACAACATAACATTTTTATAATATGTCGGTGTTACAGAGGCATATTGGCCCAGCCCATAAACACTCACTTGAAGCACAGCGCCACCTAGTGATATGGGTAAATGCAAAAATTGGGATTTTGGACCAAGAAGGTGGGAACTGCACAAAGTATGTCATGCACGATCAGCACAAAGACCTCTAAAAGCACAGCACATGCCATAAAATTTGACCCATAGGGGGTGCAGTAATTGTACAAAATGTCATTTTGCCTATTATCTAGAGAACGCTAATGTTAACAAGCAATTTTTTTGTCTTGAAATCTATTGACCCTCTGGTTGACACCCTATTCCAACGCAAACAATTTCCGTGAAATTTTAACATCGTAAGTAAAAAGCAAATGAACTCATCATAGGCTGTTCATTTGAATCTCACCAAATTTGGTATGTCATGTACAGACAATGCTGACAAAAATGTATCAAAGGATTTATCTTGAGATCAACCGTTTCAAAGCATGTCCATGAAAATTTGAAACGTATCTTAACATTTTTCAAATTTCCATATCTTGGCTTCTACAGTAATTGCTCAAATTTGGTGAAAGTCGACATGCCAACTCTAAACAACTTTTTTTCATATGCATCAAATTTTGTGACATTTCGTCGCAGGGTTTCTTGTCGAAACTATGTCCAAAAATAGGTTTTGTGAAATAACTCATCAAAATGTGTGCCCAGGACAACGCTTTTTTCTTATTATGCCAGTGTTGCAGAGGTGCGTCAACCCAGCCCATAAACACTCATTTAAGGCATAGCGCTACCTAGTGATATGGGTAAATGTAAAAATTCAGATTTTCAATTGCAATATCTTGCACCAAAAGTAGGGAACTAATAACACATGTAGGCTACATACATACTATGACAACATCTATCCTTTTTACAAATCACTCCTACACACTACACAAACACACTAAGGGCCCTATTTTGCTGCGGCGCATTGTACATTTGCGACATGCGCGTGCTGTCATTGCTATTCTGGGTCAGCGCATCGTTCATTTTTTCAGGCAAAAAATCACGTTGTCTAGATAGCAGATGACATTGCGCCGTGACGGGCGTGTCAGCGAAAAGAAGAGGTGTGGTCTGGTGCAAAGCGCACCAGATGCTATTATGAGGACGCAAAACCATATCGTCATTTGACCAGCGTAAACCATGGTTTTTCGTCAGTCGTCAGTTGCGCACGGCTGAAAAGCTATTTTAGGGGCGCACAATGCTTTGAACCCCGATGCACCTGCTGCCACGCCAGAGAGGCGAGCTGAACTGGCAGAAAAGTTGCAACATGTATAGCCTGTATAGCCATGTATTTTTATGTTTTAGTAAGCAAACAGGCACAAATAATGAGTATAGCAATGTTTTCCAGTTTATAGCAATGTTCTGCAGTTTATTTACTATTTCTTTTGTCGTTTTAAATAAACAGCGGTTGCAATGTTCTGCAGTTTATTTATGATTTCTTTTGTCGTTTTAAATAAACAGCATGGTAAGTTGTAAGAAATGAAATGGACAAATCATCAAAAAGAAAACTTGATGGACCTCCACCTTCCGTTTATTTTTGATGTTTCCTTTGAGTTTAAAGCTTTTGTTTCCCCGTCTTCTAACGTTGTTGTACCGCTTTCGGCACTGTTCGAAAGTTCTCTTCTTGCCAAAGGAGGACACAATTACTGAAAATATTTCCTCCCATACTTCTTTGACCCAAGGAGGTTTGGGGGGATTCTTTCCATCCCCGAATATTAACTGCTCACGCGTTTTTACTTCACGCACAAGCAGATCGGTCTTCTCCACCGAAAAGCTCCCCCCGTCCGGGTAAATCTGCCATCGTAATAGCAACAGGCCATGGACAATGCGCCCGCTGGCTCTTAAAGGGAATGAGAGTATAAATTCTCATTGGTTAATTGTATGTTACACCCAAAACACACCCCTGACTAATGAAGTAATTTAAGACCAACCCTTTTGAACAATGCACCTGGTGCAATGTTCACTTTTCCTGCCGTCAAAATACCAAATTGTGTCAGGAACGCCCCCAAAGCAACTTGCGCGACAGACTTTAGACAATGTGCATATAATCGTGACAAATAGAGCCCTAAATGTTATTCATTCAAAACCCACATCCATGCCCACCTCCAGGAAATCATTCCACAAATTTTCACCTCAACACCGCTCTACCACACACTCATCATACCAACAGTTCCCACATGTCAATACACTGCGGCAGTCATACCATGTACCGCTATGCAGTACATCTATTTTGACATACAGTCACACAAGTAAACAGATTTTTAACATTCATCCACTAATGAGTAAAAGCTAATAAGTGCCAAAAATGGTTTAATGCTAACTTCCGTCGTTGTTTGGGAAACGGACCCCAGATTTGATAGCCTACTGGGTGTTTTGTTTTCTGCTAACCAGACATATTCTCAGAGGAATGGGCCCTGTAAATTTGAATTTGGCAGCAAGAATAAAATTCACAACATACAGTTTATATAAGAGTTGTCCTTTCTCAGAGGAATACAGTTGGCTTTTGCTAATCTTTCAGTTAACTACGATAATGTGACGTCAAAGTGACGTCAATACATGTTGTGCACCACATTTTGCGACATTGCTGCAGTAGCCCATTCACAACAATAGGCAACGATGACTGTGTTAAGCTAACTTCTGCCTAGTAATTGCCAGCCTAACATGTCTGTTGGAGGGCCATCACCTCAATAGTGAAAATGCAGCTTTTTTTGTTCTTGTGAGTTCACCTTTGCATAGCCTCAAGATAGCCCAAACTTTTATTTTTAAAGTAATGGAAACACAGCCACTATTACTATGTTCATGTAATTTAATTTGTCTTTCAGATTTGAAGAGGGTGCCCTTGCTGTAAATCTAAATCGAGTTACCAGCCTGTGGAGTGGATTTATACAACCGACTTTGTAAATCCTTTTCTTAAATACAAGTCACAAAACTGACTAGTACATTGTCACAGATTTAAGCCCAAGATGCAAATGAACAGATCTTGAAAAGTTTTGCACTAATGTGACAGTTTGAGCACTGTGCAATGAAAATTTTATAGAATCATAGTTCCATTACAATTTGTCCTCAAGAGCTGTGTGCTTACCTGAGGCTATTTTTTCCATTATAGATGTTGTGTCTGTCTTATTTATGAGGACTAAGATATTTGGAATAATTTGAAAAAGCCAAGCCATGAGCTGTCATGAATCAGTGACCAAAAAGTTGAGCCTTCTGTATTCTGAATGATTTCTTGAATTCTGAATGATTTTGTGCATTCTAAGGAACTTTGTCTTTGAAAATGAAGTGATCTTAACATGTTTTCATTATATGTATAATTAGGATGCCTTATGTGGATATGTGTCCAAGAATATGACAGAGAGGTTTATATAGTGAGCGTTTGCACATATTTTCATGCCACTGTCAGGTTATGTCTTTTAAACCAGAGCAAGAAGGTTTGACTCAGGGTGCTTTTCAAGTCAGAAGGATTTTGAGGTGTTTGAGCCTCTGCTCAATGAATGTAAAAAAATGTGGTTTTAATTTACAGATAACTTTATTTTGCCCAACTGTGCCCTTCACTGTATGTAGAAAGACTTGGTCTGATTGGAATATTACTGGTAGTTACTTTCCCCCCCGAAACACTGTATCTGCGATGTTTCTGTTTTAGATGAGTGTCTTAGGATGACCAGATGAAATGAGAACTCAGTGAGAAACGATTTAAAAACCACTAAACCTTAGGCCCTAGGTTTTTGGGGTTTTTGGCCTGATGTCAAATACACAACTGTGCAAAGAAGGTTTAAGGACACATTGTAGTACATTGTTTTTTTTCTGTAAATGGTGGAAATCATTTTCTGTGCTATATTTTTAGCAACTGCTAAAGCTCATTTTAGTCATGATAGTCTTAACAGATATTTAAGCCATCACACATTTTCATGTATCACACATTTTCATGTTCTGTTCATAACATCCCTCATGGTACTCTTAGAGGTGTCCAGTGCGCTTAGAATATTTCAGCATAGCAGTTCATTACTTAAGCAATACGAGTGCCAAGCCACTGCCCGTATAGCACCTAGATTATTCCAGAGAGTGGGTGTTTTCAACTGATAATGCGTTGAAAGTTTCTCCCACTCAAGAAGAACTGTGAGAACTAAGGCAGTATTCCTACATTCATTATTAATGTTCCTCTAGCAATTGGCCACTGTGTTTTTATTAGTTGCATGTGTACAGTCTGACAGCTTTTTGTTCATTTAACTTCAAGAACCATTTTTTGTGCATCTTAGAAGTGTACATTGTATTCACAGGACATCTTCAAGAACATCACGATGTTGGCCCATTCATATAACTGTTTACATGATGATAAATGAGTTCACTTTCCAAATGGAAACAGTTATTGCTGGGTAAAGGGTTTTAAGCTGTTCTGTAAACTATTATTATATGGCACAGGTCTGAGATTAAGTCCAGGTTTTAGCAGTATGTTCATGCAATATGTACTTCTTTATTGTCATGGTAATAATGGGCATGCTTTGTCATGCTGGATATTGAAAATGTGGTCCTGAACTAGTTGTGTGATTATTTAAAGTGTGCCAAACAAGACCATGGTCTTGGAAGGGTTTTTTTTCCCTTCTTTTTTTTTTCTTCCTGCTTCTGTCTGAATTGAGTAGAATCCAAACAGTGCTAAGAAAATAAAAATAAGGTAAAAGGAACTTGTTGCTGCCTCTATTGGTCTAAGGATTGCTGTTTTAGTAATGTATAAATATGGTTTTGTGTTGGTGGTCACTTTTGTTGATTTTGTTACCCTTATGGGTTTAAGCTGCTTGCAGTATGCTGGCATTGGCTTTTTTTTTGTCACTTTGACGTTTTTGAATGCTGGGCCAATTTTAAAATCACACAGGCGAAGGGTTTTGTACATGTCTTGATGCTATACATGTTTGCCACTGGTCTTTTGTGAAAAAGATCATTTATTCCATGATGAACTGAATAAAGATGTCTTTAACATTCGTGAAGTGTCGGCTGCTTTTGATCGAAGTGATTCCTAATGAATGCTAAAATACTTGAAAATAATTTTTCATTCTCCGTATTTACTTGTTTGTCCCAGTCATGTGTGTCAGATGTCTCGGTCTACCAGACAGACCGAGTCAAAACATGAAAAGCCACAACGCCCTCCAGTGTAAATTTATTTCCATACAGGTATTCGCAACAAAAAGTTAAAGGGTTTGTCAAGTGTCATAGCTTAGGCATGGAATGCAGCTAATCAAAGGCAACAGATTGACACAAAACAGGCAAAGCCTACGCAGTTGACGCTCAGATATGCGATCTTTGGTTGAAACATAACCCGGAACGATCGTATTGTATGTGTTAACTTTATTAAAAATGTAACTATCACCCCCTTGATGACAACAAAACAGGTTTATGACGAGTCTTTAGAGGATGTCCTGTCAGGTGAAAAGCGGCACGTAGGCTCTAGGAACTGAGCGACTACGGACACGCATCCTGCTGCCACGTCCACGTCTGAATAATCTCAGTGTACAGGTAGAACCAACGAGTGACAACCGCACAACCAATCGTAACATAAGCAGAAGGCGGGACTTGGCTCCTGTTTCGCAGAATTCGACGGGGGCGGGTCACCTATGACAGTCCTTTGGAAGAGGAGGAACTACAACGGTATCAGTGACAGTGTGGCTAAATTACTGGAAACAGATCTCAAGACATGTGTGGTATGTAATCGCTTTGCCTTTAATTGTTATTTTCACGACTGTGTTGTTGGAATGTTCCACATGTTGTTGTTTTAAACACGTAAATAGTTAGGAGAGACATCGGTTAGCAAATTAGTTTTTCAACTATAACGTGGGTGCTGCTGGATAGCTTGTTAGCTAGCTCATCGGGGATCCCAGTCATACTGCCTTGCGTTTAGCTAAGTAGCATAAATCTTTGGTAAACTGACTGTATGAAGAATTATCATTCTCTTTAGCCTGACTGATTAAGTGCATTCACTAAACAGCACCTTACTAATTCAGTGTGTTCTTGAAGCTCGTGGATTTTCATTGTTCATATGTTACAGTATCTTATGATAACATTACTATCCTTTACTAACAAACAGCAGAGCCCATACATCGAGCAAGGCAGCTTAGCTAGCGTAATTCTCTTGCTAGTTAGCAATATCGCACCGGCCAATCTCGTACTAACTAGCCACCTTTACATGGCATTCGTACATAACCGCGGGGCGTTTTGTGGATTGTTTTTGTCCATTCAATCTTACTGAGTTACCTTATTGTGGTAACGGAGGGTATCATACTGGGTTCGCGTCACCCGCCAGGCATTGCTTGCTCCAGAGTCCAGAGTTGGCATGTTGCGAGGTTGCTCCAGCCCTCTCTAAATTTATCAGTATGATGATGACCACGCACGCATGTAAATCTTTTACTTTAGTTACACTGGAAAATGTGCATGTATAGATATTTCCATTTGTGGGGGCTGGTGAAATAAAATGACAATGACTGTAAGTAGACTGACCTATGTACAAAGCCGTGCTTAACCTAACCCCCGATTTTTGTCCAATCGCAGAAGTTCATTCGCTTTCTTTTTCACTGAATGTATTCTGCCGTGGATGAGCCAGGTTGTATATTGTTATTTTTGTCTTCAGTTTACGATCAGCATACTCGTCTTTCAGTCTTTGCTGCTGTCCGGAGGATAGCCACTATCAGTACCCAGATAATTGCCCATTTAGTCAATGATGATAGCGCTTGCATTAGGGAAAAAGGTTATCTGTTGTCTTCTATGGTTGTCTTAGATGCAGCGCTGCACTGTCACCCAGACAGAGATACAGCCCAGTTAGGTGTCAAGTAGCTTTCTGCCTGGTTTAATCGTTCAGTAATAGTACATCTTATCAGTCTTCTGCTCTCCTTAATGTTAAGTAAGGCTTATCAAGATGTGTGCTCTACGTAGGCCAGTGATGCCCCAATGTCTATTTTTGTCATCTTTCCTGGACAAAGCTGGGCCTTGTTTTAAATGTCCACACCCACATTGCACATTGGTTTGCCTTCCCTTCCTCCTCAATCTTCAACCCTCTGAAGACTCCCTATGCCCAGCTGCTCTGAAAGAGGTCTCTGTTGAACCCGCCTCGAGCCACCCCTCTCCATATCCACCTTCTCTGAGGGTTTGTTTGTGCGAATGGACCTCATAATCAATACAGAGATGCTGTGGTGTAGCAATTGTATGCATGTTTTCCCCCATCAATTAGGCCTGGTGTTTCAGAGTGATTCACATAGGGTAGCCAATTGCTTTTCAGAAGGCATAGCCTCTGAGGAGTGACTGGGTCTTTAGACCACAGTTATGCTTGTTTTCACTTCTCTACACACTCACGCCTGCTGAAACAGACCTCCAGCCCAACTCTGCTTGATCATCATTTGTTTATTTTTTTTTATTATTGCGTGGGCGGGCCATATTTGCTTTGCTAGGTGTGTTCCTTAAACTTACTCCAATCATATGCACTCTGACCAAAAAGTCAGTGACCCTTTTTTTCTTTTTTTTCTTTAGATAATGCCAGTCGTGTTGGTCTTGTCAAACTGCTCAGTCAGGAATGGTTAGATGTGTGTCTCTCTCTTTCTCTTTGTGAAATGAACAAGTTTATTTGTATGTCATACCAAGGCAGTTGAATGTGCTTTACAACAATAAAAGCAAAACAAGTATGTATGTACGTATGTCAAAGCATAAAAGATCAAGTATAATGACAAAAAGTAAATAAGAATGAAAGTTAAGTATACTGTAAATAAAATACATATTTAATAAATTGCTGCTGCAGTTTGGATCAGTTGAAGTATGTTGCAGTATGTGTATTTGCAGTGATGGTATCTTGACATTTGTCTGACGTGTGAGGTATAAGGTAGGGCTCAGAGTGCGTCACAATGTGAAATTGGGCACCTCTCTTTCTCTTCCTCCCTTCCTCTCCACCCTCTCCTTCTATCTCAAAGGCTACGAGTCTGGAGCCTGTTTTATCATGTCAGCTGTCAAGCTTTGTTTTGAGAGTCTGAACAGTTTATTAATAAAACAGATTGACCAGTTATCAACTGGCATTACATTCTTGCATATTGTTCCTTTTCTGAGTAATATCTGATCTGATTTTTGGATCAGTCTGCTATGGGAAACATTATTGTGACGTTCATGTTACTCATTGTGTCTTATGGGACCACCCCTTTGACAAATTTAGTAAGTGCCTCAGGCTAATGCTTTAGTAGTCAATACAGGGATTTCAAAATGAAAAATTAAAACCAGAATGGTCAGTGTTTATCAGATCAAGACACCAATGTTATTTTTTATGCTAGTTTATTCCAGTTGAGTCAGCTGAAAGAAAGTGATTTCTATTTGGCGTTTAAGGCTAAACAGCTGTTAGACACACCTGGTATTCACCCTCTGTGTTATCTCACAGGTTGTTGACCTTGCCCCAGCCCTAGTCTAAAACAGTCAGGGTAAACTTAGAGTAAGCTACTTGTTAGGCTTACTGTTTTATTTTCTTGCTAAGAGAGATGAAGTCATGCAGTCATGCTGGCTGATTATGCTATGAATTATAAGACATTTGATGATTTTAGTCATCAATGATGAAGCATCATTATGTCACAGCAATTGCTTTTTACCATGTGTTTTAACATTTTTTTTATTTTGAGCGAGTGAACTCCTTCAAGATGTTGTAAATGGCAGTTTAACGTCACTAAGTCAGAAAACCACATCACCCTGAAAGAAAGTGCAAGGGAAGAAATGTGTAGGCCTGTAATTGTTTTTTGACATATTTTCGTGTGTGTGTGTGTGTTAGGAATCTTTGCCTACCTGAACTACCATGTGCCCCGTACACGGCGGGAGATCCTGGAGATCCTTCTGAAGGGCCTGAGGAGACTGGAGTACCGCGGATACGACTCTGCAGGTGTGTGAGCAGCGCACTTCTGCCCTTCATGCATTCTGATTATAAAGGGCTAGCTTTTTAAATAGACTTGTTGGCATGCTGTAACATCCCAAATTCTTAAAAAGTTTGGGTAGTGGAGTAGAGAAGACTTTATATTCAGTGGGTAGATATAGTTCCCTTCTAGATAGGTGTAGGCTACTTTAATAAATGAAACTAATGGAGCAGTTTATAATTTGTCAGGCTTTCATGTTACATACAGTCCTTATTACAATGGCCAAACAAAATGAATGTATTAATAGAAGTACACGTTCACGACACTCATGGGCTCTATTGGGAATAATGCTTGTTTTTCTGTCCCCCTAACTATGGCCAATGGCGCAGTAGCAGTTTTGTTTTTCAGCAACAGTACCAAAATTAGACTATGCCATTGTTTTGTTCTATTTATTACACAGTCTTTGTGTAATGGTCCATGTGGGTTTTAAAAATGAAGGCTGTCCTTATTATTAAGGCCTAGGCCTACATAATTTAAGACTTCTCCGAAGCGTGTAGATAAACATTATCTTTCAACAGATCGTTTATTAACTTCATCAAGTCCCACTACATGATCTACGCTCTGCGCTGAGCCAAGGGTTCTGTCCTGCTCTCAGACCCTTCTTTGCATTGTTTGTCCACTGTCTACTATCTGCATTCCCAAGGTCCGCAATAGCATTTTTGTGTACCTGAACACACCTGTTTTAAAACAGGTGTGCTGGGAACAGGAACGGGAATAGGTAGAGGCCGGTCATAGATGTAGGGCACAGGGGTTGAAATGTGACCTTCCTATCCTGGGGATATGGTAGCCAAATTACTGTGAGTAGCTGTTTGAAAAAAGGAACCTGTAGTTCCAGTGGCACTTGTCACTCAAAGTAAAGTAATTGTTAGCAGGTATTGCTGTGCTTAAGGTTTTCTCTGTGGTATTGTGTTATGTTGCATTGTGAAACAAGTTAACACAGCTTCACACAGTGACCAGACAACTGTATGGATCATAACACTCTTGAGTGGCTGTACAGTAAGAGTTTTTTCAATGCATGTGACACCCTACCAGAATAGCAGATTGTCTGTCCTTTGTAATAGGGTGTGGTCAGCTTCGCTTGTAGCCTGGACTATAAATCGACCTCAACTCTGCCAGATTGAGCCCCAGCGGAGGCTGATTCTTGGTCTGTGTTTTCTCTCTCAGGTGTGGGCATCGATGGAGGGAACAGCAAGGACTGGGAAACAAACGCCAGGACCATCCAGCTGATCAAACAGAGGGGCAAAGTCAAGGCCCTGGATGAAGAGATCCACAGTAAGTGTGAATATGTCATTTGTGTGAGTGTGTGTGCACGCGTGTGTGTGCGTGCGTGTGCATGCACACGCTTGCCTCAGATAAAATGTTAAACACTAGTGAAGACATATGAATGTTTTTGATTCTGTCTCTTATCACAGCATAAGTTACGGTGACTGTCTAGTTTTCTGGAAGTTAATGGTGAAGGGTAGAGACCATGAAAATAAATATGACACTCAGTAAGACATGGCTTTTCAGTTTATCTTTAAAAAATAGAAAGGAACTTGTTTGTAGAAGACCTGATTATTTCCTCTGATGATGTGCCTGTAAGTGCCCACCACCCAGACTAACCTGAAGCACATCATTCATCATCTGCAGAACAGCAAGACATTGACCTGGACGTAGAGTTTGATGTCCACCTTGGCATTGCCCACACACGCTGGGCCACTCACGGAGAGCCCAGTCCAGTCAACAGCCATCCACACAGATCCGACAAGAAGAACGGTCAGTCAGTCCGTCCTACTGTATAGCCACCTGCTGGTTGGTCTGTCTGTCTGTCTTTGAGTCAGGAGGGATATTTTTTCAGTGTTGGCACAGTAGCCTTTTTCTTTGGAATGGAATGGTGGTAGGTGTCAGATTAGCGTGATAATTCCACTGCAAGGTTAGTCAAATTTGCTGGATTTATTTCATTGAGCACATGCGTGGCTAGGTACATAGAATATTGGTTGTTATTGGCGTTGAGTGTTTTGTCAAAATGCATAAATACGTATCTGCACTGTTTGATAATGCTGCCAAGTGTTAAGATACTGTGCCATTTCTAAAGCATTTCAAACATATTCATCAGTACATCTCTGTAAATAAAGAAAAGTGTGCATTTGCAAAGCATCCTTTACCATATGGTTCTTACAGACTGTATTTTCACACAGTACAATAGTCACTTCTGGTTTATCATGGGTTAGTTCTGGACAAGGAGCAAGGACACAGTTACTTAGCGACTCTTAGTTTTGTTTACCATGTTCTGCCTACAGCAAAGAGCATGCATGTGAATTGGGCTGTGTTAACCATGGAGTTAATAATTATGGGTGAGTTTGGACGGTTGTTGAGAAGTGGCAGTTCGAATGGGTGGTACAGGGTGTTTTTGGGGCAGTCACTTTAAAAACAAATTGGGATCTGCACTGTGATCTTTTAGAAGTAATGATAATGTTGTTTTGTGTCATTGCTTTTCGCTTCATTAAAATGTCATCAGTGTTTTTAAATTGCAATAAGCAATGCGTAATTGTGACCTTTAATGGATTTAGTATGGCCAGATAGTTTATGATGTACCAAGATGTCTGGACGTTCATAGCCAACTCACAGTGACACTGCTGTTTATGTTGTCTACAGAGTTCATTGTCATTCACAATGGAATTATCACCAACTACAAAGACCTGCGACAGTTTTTGGTAAGCTAAGTTCTAGATGTCTAGCATACAAGCTGAATAAATAAATCACTTTGACATCACACTTCATGAAGTCAAAGAAAGGTCTGCTTCATGGTGTTCTTGCTTATTGTGTCTGTGCTTTAGGAGAGCAAAGGCTATGAATTTGAGTCGGAAACTGATACCGAGACCATCGCAAAGCTGGTGAAGTACATGTATGACAACCGCGAGAGCGATGACATCACCTTTGCCACGCTGGTGGAGCGCGTCACTCAGCAGCTGGTAAGAGTCTGCCTCTCTCTTCCTCCCGTATTTCCTGGGGCCTTGGGCCAGATGCATGTGGAGGGTCTTTGCAAGGGCCTAGCATTCAAATTTGCAATCACGTCGATCTGTTTTGTCTCATTCCATTCTCTGTTTGTCAGGAGGGTGCATTCGCCCTGGTCTTCAAGAGCGTGCACTACCCTGGTGAGGCGGTTGGCACAAGGTACAAGGTCACTTTATGCCTCTTGTCAAACACAGAGGCCTGTGTTGCAGACAAACTGGCTTCAGAAAGTTAAAAGTCCTGCCATCTATTTCTTCTGCCTGTGCTCCTAACACTTTTACTTTGTAAACCCAGGATGTCTACCTTTTTGTTTTCTTTTTCCGCCGTGTCTTCTTGTGTGTGCGAATGCTGTCTTTTCCCCCCCTGTTCTGTTTGCACGTCCAGGAGGGGAGGACCTTTGCTGATCGGAGTGCGGAGTGACCACAAGCTCTCCACTGACCACATTCCCATCCTGTATCGCTCCGGTAGGTCTGCAGTCTTCTCTCTCTCTCTTTCTCTCTCTCTCTCTCTCTCTCTCTCTCTGTCTTCAGGATGGTTTGTCTACCTGTGGTTTCTTCCTTTCAGCAAGAAGAGGCCAGGTCTCACCAGCTTATTTCCCAGAAGAAGAAGCAGCAAGTGTGATGCTTCAGTGGACAAACCTATAACTGAGATTGTGTGTGTGTCTGTGTGTCTGTGTGTCTGTGTGTCTGTGTGTGTGTGTGTGTCTGTGTCTGTGTCTGTGTGTGTGTGTCTGTGTGTCTGTGTGTCTGTGTGTGTGTGTGTGTTTTTAGCCAGCAAGGACAAAAAGGGCTGTGCCTCCCTGCCCCGGCTGGACCAGGACACCTGTCTGTTCCCTGTGGAGGAGAAGGCCGTGGAGTACTACTTCGCTTCTGATGCCAGGTCTGCACAGCTCACACCAGCTTGCCCACACATGAACACATGAAGGAAGAATAATAAACAATCTTACAAGAGAGGCTTTCTGTGTTTTACTCAGAAATCACATTTTGCTCATAAATCACAATATAGTTCTCAGACAACAAAAGTGTACCAAAAGTGTAATTAGGGTTAGAAATTATACATAGAATTGAATTATTGCGCATAAAGTTTTTACAATTTACAAAAATCACTATGAATGTCTTTGGTTTACGGTCATGTATTTTACTTGCAAGGTCACAGCTTATCTGTACCTGCGCACCTGTGTAAGCTAAGCCACAGTCTGCAGTAAACAGGCTCGGATCTCTTCTGTGGGGTTTACCTGTTTCTCTGAGTCAGCTTATCCGGTTGTGCGTTGAAGCCATATCATGCACTTGACACTGAGCACAGGTGTACGAACAGTGGATTAAAAAAAAGCACACATTGCAGTTTTGTAGTTTCTGTAAAACATGTTGACTTGGTTGTTGTACTGTACCACTCCAGTGCCGTGATCGAGCACACCAATCGTGTGATCTTCTTGGAGGATGACGACGTGGCTGCTGTGTCTAACGGACGGCTGTCCATCCACCGCATCAAGCGCACGGCCGGAGACCACCCAGCGCGCGCCATCCAGACCCTGCAGATGGAGCTGCAGCAGATCATGAAGGGTGAGCATTCCTGTGTGTGTCTGTGCGTGTCTGTGTGTGTCTGTGTGTGTGCGTCTGTGTGCGTGTGTGTGTGTCTGTCTGTGTCTGTGTCTGTCTGTGTCTGTCTGTGTCTGTGTCTGTGTCTGTACATATACACTTACACAATTCTCTCTTTCAGTGGTCATGACTCTATATGTCTCTTTCTACTTCTGTGTCTATTTCTCTTTCTCTTTCTCATTTGCACTTTCATGCTTTTACATACTCTAGCAGATACACAGATAGGCTTTTTTTTTTAAAGTTGAAATCCCCTCCACCCCCAATTCCAATTTTGTTATGTAGTCCAGTCTGTTTAGGCATGACTCCCCTGTCTGTGACACACACACACACACACACACACACACACACACAAACACACACACACAAACAAACAAACAAACAGCATGACAAGCCTGGATGTGGGGGATACAAGGTAATACAGCAGCTAACTTTCGGACAGAAAGTAATTTTCACTGAATCATCAAATATACTACATTACATTACAAACATTACAAACACTGAAAGCTAGGGAAGATATGGAGACTTTGGCAAACACGGGACAGCTTTCGTCTTCAGGGTTTTGGCTGTGTGTGTGAAGCTGCATTTCATATATTATTTAAATTAACTTTTTTGTGTTCTGTAACAATATCGATTCCCTCGTGTTGTGTCATGAAGGTCTACTGCAATTCCATCTTCACTGTTTTGACTGCCTCAGCTTCTAATATCGTTTTCACAGACGTAATAACATGAGTTGCTGTAGCTGTGTAAATGTTCAGTGCGATATTCCGGCAAGGCCATGTTATTTGGGGAATCTCGGCCCTTCTCAGAATACGTATCAAGGAGAAGCACATGGTCGTGCAGTAGACATCTTATCAGCCTTCTGTCTTATCTGGAGCCGTTAGTGAAGTGACAGGACATAGCCATGGCAGTGTTTTTAGACAAGAGTGTACCAAGCACCACGTCAATTGTCTCTGGGCGCCGTCAGAGCAGATATCTGGGAGACTTCTGCCTTTGTCTGTCTTTTATCCAGAGACGGGTTTGAGCTGCTCTGGAACTAGATTGTGTTCTCTGACATTGTAGCTATCAGCAGTGACCAGATCTCTTTGTCCTCACAATGACCTGTACACGCTGAATACAGAATATAAACTCTAGAACCCACTAAAAAAATGGGCAATGCAAAAACCCTGCCAGGGAGAATGTTCTATACCAATGTATTGATACAAGACAATGCATCGAATTCCCTCTGAAATGTGAACAGTGAAAAAAGTAAAATATATTAGACATTAATGCCATAGAATAACAGAAGTACTGTAAGTGCCTTTAGCAATGCAACCCAAAAGTTGGACATCACTCTTAAGGTATTAATGAATGGTCTATGTTTAGTCTGTAAACATGTACACAAAGTCAGTCATAAGTTAATAGAAGAGGTGACAGAAACATGATACTGAAAGGTGTTGTGGACTTTTTTATTGTGAGACTGAGGAGGAAAGCTACAGAAACATGAGCATTGTGAGACTGAGAAAGAAAGATACAGTAACGTGAGCAGAGAGAGCTTTGAGGCATAAGGCCTCAGTATACTTGTGGGTGGCGCGCCACAAGTGCATGACGAAATTTATGTCAATATTACGGCACACGAAGTACAACATGTGCTTCCCAGATTTTTGTGCCGTTTGCAAGTAGCGCATTGAGCGTGTGTGAACCAAATGCAGTTGGCAATACAAAAATCCAAAAAACAGTTCGAGCTGAAAATGGAGAATGCTGGGAGTCCTGAATTCCAGCAAGGTAGCGCTTTTTGTTGCACAGGTAGCTTCATCAGGTGCTCAGTCTTGCCTGTACCACAGAGCTCCACCC
This sequence comes from Setipinna tenuifilis, assembly GCA_030347295.1. Lineage (NCBI taxonomy): Eukaryota > Metazoa > Chordata > Actinopteri > Clupeiformes > Engraulidae > Setipinna > Setipinna tenuifilis. Next base: position 16,766,857 of record CM059271.1, on the reverse strand, counting down.
CTGGAACACACAAAGAGAAAACTACAGACAGGTGGTAGCATTAGCTTTGAGCCATGCTTTGCTGGGGACACGCAAGCTCGAGATGGCAGAAAAACAAGTAAACCTAGGGTTTCATGACGCGGACTGCACATGCACAGCCTTGTGTGCAAGAATTTTTAAAAAAGCACAAACACAATTCAGTGGCCAGCATCATCAAAGTGACAGAGGAGTAACAGCACCTTGCTTGCTGAGGGAAAACTTTTTTTTTTTTTTTAAAGTATCTCAATCAGATCCTCTTCAGAAATGAGCAGAGAGGGCCAAATGAGTAAACCAGGCCTCCGATTTCATCTCTGGAAATGGCAACGAGACAACACTAAGCCTTCCTTCCAGACTGTCTAACCCTGGGTCATAAATCCCAGAAAATCAGGCTGACCGTAACCCTTGGCAGTTTGAGATCTGGCCCTGAAGCCGTTACAGAGCCTAACAGTCAATGTTGGCACTGGCTTAGGGGTTTTTTTTTTTGCTGTTGTTGTTGAAAGACCCATAAAAGACAGTGAAATATACCAGTGGTGTTGCTTTCAGCACTGATGTTAAACTTGGATGATTTAGATAGAGGCTATGTATTAGCTTGTCCATACCCCATCTTTTATATCAGGTGGCCGTGGTGCTCCTACAGACAGGCACAGGGTGTCGTAACATCCCCAGCAGGTGGCTTTAAACCAAGCTGGCATTGCCAAGGTCAGTTATGACCTATCCATTCACACAGACCCTTAAAGTTCTGATAAACTGTCTTCTGAAGGACCAAACAGAAGTGTGTGAAAGGGTCCCATACGTTTTGGTCCAGGGTCATGCGCACACCTCATCTGTTGGTCGCCCCCCTCTCATAGTATTTTAAGTTTATCTCTTAGACCTTGAATTCACAGACACACATACACACTTTTTTATGAAAACTGATTTAATTGGTCATCTAAAGTAAAAGGACTGTAGCTCATCAAAAGTAGTGGCAAGTTGAAAGAATAAACTAAAATGAAGGCCGGAATGTTGAAAAAATAAATTCCCAAAAAGGTTTTGCCACTTGTGGAAGTTATCAGTTATCTATGTGTGAAGGCCATACTACAGTCAGAACACAGTGGAGTTTATCTCTGATCTAGTTTAATTTTAGGAATATTTTCGCATTACAAAGACGCACACATCCACCCATATCCCTCCACCTACACACACACACACACACACACACACACAAACGCATCACACACAGATGTGCTTACACAAAACCTGCACATGGAATACACACACATAGCTGTGCAAATGCATTAAAACACACACACACGCGCGCACACACACACACACACACACACACACAAGTCTGACACCTCAGCCAGGGGTCTTGAGGCTCACCTCTGTCGGCGCATTAGCTTGCACTCGGAGACCTGCGGCCATCTACCCTGTAATTACCTCGCTCTGTTATTAAAGTCACAGTTACCGGCAGTCTTGTCAGGACACCGTCAGCGGCATATGGGGCTCTGACCACCAGAATGGTGTTTAAGTGGTGGGCTTTGCTGGAACTCAGTGGGGGAGGTGTTTAGGGTTTTGAGGGGAGCTGGGGGGGCTTGTTGTGGAGTTCTGGATCCTGTTGTGCCTCCAGGACACACAAGAGCATCAAAGGCAGCCTCTCAGACTCACTGGCCCCCTGACAACCACATGACAGACGCCTGCTAACGCTCTGTCAGCACAATGGAGTGTCTACCTAAATTGTAAGGCAGTGGTCATGCCTCACTCTCTGTTTCTCTCCCTCTTTCTCTTTCTTATTTGCTCTCTCTCCTCTATCTCTATTTCCCCTCTTGCTCTTTTTTTCTCTCTTTCTCCCAAACTAGCACACATATACACATACACAATTTGGTCTTTCTTTTGTAACAGAGCATTAGTAGTTGGTATTTACAGTATGTCACAAAAGTGAGTACACCCCTCACATTTTTTACGATATCTTTCCATGGGAAAAGTCTGAAGATATAACACTTTTGAACAACATAAAGTAGGCAGTGTACAGCTTATATAACAGTGCAAATTTGCTGTTCCCTCAAAATAACTCAACACGCAACCATTAATGTCTAAATCCACAACAAAGGAGAGTACAAAAATGTGAGGGGTGTACTCACTTTTGTGACGTACTGTATATCCAATATAGACATAACTACTTTGAGTGTTTTAATGCTTTGGCAGGACGAAAGAGATCACAATAACCTTGTCATAAAACAGTATAAGCCCCTCACTGATGGTTTGCATAAACTGCCACAAGGGGGCAGTATACCACAATAGTCTCTCTCTGCCACTTGCTGGCTCTCTCCCTCTCTCCCTCTCTTTCTCTCTCTCTCTCTCCCTTCCCCTTCCTCCCGTTTTTTTCCCTCCAGTCTCCATTATGGGACCAATTGCGAACTAACCCAATTTTCCTGACCTAAATTGCTGTTATTTCACACTGCGCAACAGTTCTCTCCTGCACTTCATATTACTTTTTGGCAACTGTTTCCTTTGCTCTGTCTCTCTATCTGTCTATCTTTCTGTCACCGCTTTCTTTCTCTCTCTTGCAAATGTTCTCCCTTTCTCCTTCCCTCTCTCCCTCCACTCCCTTCTCTCTTTCTGTCAGTTTGTTTACTCCTACTCGAGATAGGATCATGAAATGACAAAACAAAACGGCACTCTTCATCATGCTCGTCCAGCACAGTTTTCAGGGCATAAAAATGCTTCGAGCCTCGGAGCTCACAGCACTTGCCTACCATTGGGGCATGTGTTTGAAATGAGTCCCAGTTCCAGCTCTGGTCCCTGATATTTTGGCCCATGACAACACGCCACTTGGCTCTTTCTCCCCTCAGCCTAGCGCACAAATATGTTTCCATCACTGAATCTCAGCTCAGTCAGTCTGACTTTCATAAAAACTCCAGTATGCATGCATACAAGGTCACTAGGTACAACTTGCAAACAGAAAGCTAATAATTCAATGCTTTTTCCAAACCTGAGCATCCAAGTTGTTTATTGTCATGCAAGTTTTTTTGGTCATATTTAGAGTAATACTTTAAAGACTTGGCAGTCATTGGCTAGATTAGCTCAGAAGAAACATTCATGTTGGAAATTATTACTGGTGGAGATACAAAGTGGCATGAAGAAAGGGGCTCTTTTGTTCTACAAAAATGACACAAGTAAAACAATTTAATATGGGTGAACTTTGTTTATTTAGTTTATTTAGTATGACACTGATTCTATGTCTGCATCGGTCTTGTATGTGGTCTGTCTATGTTGGCCCACCCCACAGATAATATTGGACTTAAAACGAGTCAGACTAGTGTGGAAACAATGGCGTGCAAATGAACTGAAACAGTTGTTTAGTTTGACAGTATATGGTCTTGGCTCACACTGTTGTGCTCAGCTGTCTTACGCATGTACTTCTTGTCTTCTTGTCTGTGTCTGCCCCACCAACCCCACAGGTAACTACAGCTCCTTCATGCAGAAGGAGATCTTCGAACAGCCTGAGTCTGTGGTTAATACCATGAGAGGAAGGGTGAACTTTGATGAGAACACAGGTAAGATGGGGGATGAGATGAAGGTCAATTCAGCCGTACAGCACATTTTACAGTACAAATGTTAAGCCAAAGTTCTTTAGAGTGTTTTTTTTTTTTAGAATTATTATTATTGTTGCTGTTGTTATTGTTAATACTGATACTAACAATAATAATACACAAATATTAAAAATAGTTCTCATTAATAATAATAATCATCATTGTCATCATCCTAATAATAATGAAATTAAAAATAACTATTAAAAACAGAAGACATCACCCTAAGTTGTGCCGTGCACTTCCACAGACCTACCTGGGCTTGTGGCTCATTGTGGCACTTGAAAATGATTTTAGTTGGTGTCAGATTGTACCCGATGAGTAGTGAGAATAAAAAAAAATGTCCGGATGTGCCAAACTGAAGAGGTCTGAACCAGTCAAGGACACACACACACACACACACACACACACACACACACACACGCCACAGCTAATCACCATGTCATAAGCCATCAGAGGCTGCCAGTCACTATGGTGACTAACGTCTGGGTTCAGGCCAGGCTGGCATCAGAGGTCAGCCATGAGGTTTAGTTTTACGGCTGTATTGGCACTGTATAAACGGTGTATAAAATTTAGCAGTTTGTCCATGCGAGAGCTGGACTGTGAGACGTCGGGCGCGGTAATTGTTTTAAACTTGCCTCGCATTAACTACAGGCTGTGAGGTGCTCTTGGCGAGGGCAGCATATGGAAGGGGTTTATAACATGTTTGAGTATATAAACTTGGATTACAGAGCGCTCTCGCTTCAAGTGCTCATCAATCTTAGAAGCTCTCACGGCGAATGACTTAAGATTGGCTTCATTAAACTTGTGGAAAACGTCTCTTTCTCTCTCTACCCCTCCCTTCCCCTGTGAATGGTATCTGTGTGTGTGTGTGTGTGTCTGTGTGCGTGCATGCGTGCATTTGTGTGCTTGTGTTTGTGTGTGTCTGTGTCTGCGTGTGTGGTGGCAGTAACCTTGGGCGGACTGAAGGACCACATCAAAGAGATCCAGCGGTGCAGACGCCTCATCCTCATTGCTTGTGGGACGAGTTACCACGCCGGGGTGGCTGTGAGTGTCACACACCCTTCAGTTTTTTTCCATTCCATTTTTTCCTGTCAGCATTCTCGACACCCCTTCCCCAACACCAATAACTCACTGAACCAGAAAACTATTTATGTTGCCTGAATTATTTGAGTTCCTCCCAAGGAACATGACGACAAGTCCTTGACAGGATTTGTATATCATTAGCAAAACTTTTACCCCCCTCTTCTTTCCCGGCGTCAGAAGTTGACATCTGTCTTCCATCGTTTTTTTTTTTTTTTTTGGTTGCGTGGATTTTGACGTCAAGGATGTTCCACTGAAAAGTAGTTGATTTACATTGCAATACATTTAGCTGACACTCTTTTCAGAGTGACTTACAATGAATTAGGTACCATGACAGCCCCCCCATGTGGGGTTATTCACTCCCCCATCGATATTTTTCCTACTGGCAGAAGAATCAGATCGTCTGATCCCAAGACAAGCTCCTTAACCATTAGGCCACAGCTGCTCCCAATTTTGCCAATTCACCAATTGAAGTTTCATGTTTGTGGGTAATATAATGGAAATCATTTAAATTGAAGCACTCAAATGGTGGCTTCATATTACACTGCATTTTTCCCTCTTCAGGGCAGTGTGTGGCATGTTGCTATTACTATTGGTGTGGGTATCAGTGGGTAAGGGTTAAAACGCTATGCATAGATGTACTGAGTTTTTTTACATCTGTCTTTTACAATGTCATGCAATGCCAAAGTGCTGTAAGTCAAAGCAAGCATTGTTGTAATTTGGATGGGGAAACAACATAACTACAAAACATTCATGTGAATTCAATTAGTTAAACATTATGCATAGATGTTCTAGGACATTTCCATATAACTCTTTCACAATGGCAAATTGCTGCAAGTCAGAAGTGGTGGTGTTGTAATTTGGTGCGGGTGGTGTGGGCGCAGCATAATGCATTGTGAGTTCACTTCCAGTAGGAGTAGTTTGGTTAGTTTGACTTCCCAGTAGCAGTTTGGCAGTTATGGGATTTCTCTGCCTTTGTCATCAGACTCGGCAGGTGCTGGAGGAGCTGACCGAACTTCCTGTCATGGTGGAGTTGGCCAGCGACTTCCTGGACAGGAACACGCCCGTGTTCAGAGACGACGTGTGCTTCTTCATCAGCCAGTCAGGTAACACAAAACAGACCTGTTCCCTTTCGGTCGATTCACTCGGTACAACACAGATAGTATGGGAAATCACGCCCCCGCGTGGTCTGGCTTGAAGACACCTTTATTCACGCCTGAAAGGCAAGTCGCGTGGTGACGTAGCAAGCACCGCCTACGTGGTACTTAAGCGCAGTCACCAGCGATGCTTCCCCAGTTCAAGCTTCTTCACCTCGCTTGGGCACCTAACTCTGAAACACCGCCTGTCTAGCCCGCTAGCTGGTTCTAAGTGTGTACTACTTGACGTGTAGATGTGTGTGTCTCATTACAATGAGCTCGCCAAAACCGTCTAAAAACTCCGCTAACCCCGGCCCTAGACCGTGTCCACAGGGTTGTGGTTTTTCCCTTCATGAGAGGGATCACCACGACGCCTGCCCGGTCTGTCTGGGGATCCTCCACGTTCGCAGAGCATTGAACGACCCTCAAGCATGTGCGTTTTGCCGCCAGCTTAGGATCTCAACGCTGGAGCGGCGTGTTAAGTTTGTTGAGCGAATCCTCGGCCAGGCTGCTACCGCCGCCCAAGACCCTCTCCTCTCCGATTCCTCCGAACCCCTGCCGGGCTCCGAGGGCGACCTAGAGGGCTCTGGTGGTACGGTGGTCAGCTGGGCGGACCAAATGGAGGAGATCAGCGAGTTGGAGCTAGCTGCTCAACAACAGCTAGCTGCTCCGCTAGCTCCGACAATCGACGCTACCGAGGACGAAGTTTTCGACTTGGGTCTGGATGAACATGGTTTTTCGGATGACGAAGACCAGCCCGACTTACAGGCAACTCAGGCTATGCCCTCGGTTGAGACGGATAACACGTTTCTCGCCTTATATCGCCGGGCAGCCCAGAAGCTGGATGTGGAGTGGCCCCCCACCCCCCCTGCTCAGAAGCCGACTAGATTTTCGGGGTTCTTCCTGCCTCAAACACCAACTGCAGCGAAGCCTCGTCTGCCCTTATTTCCGGATTTTGTTACGGAACTAACAGCCTCCTGGAATAAACCGCTATCCACTCGGGCCTCCCTGCCCGGATATGCGCCATTTTTGGAGCACGAAGGGGCAGATAAAGCAGGCCTGCTTAATCCTCCCCCAATGGAGCCGTCCCTAGCGGCCTACCTGGCCCCGGCGCAAAACTACGGCGTGGCCGGCCCCACAACGCTGCCTTCGAAGCACTGCCGGTTCTCGTATGCGCAATTGGATAAATGCTACAGGTCACAGGCGACGACGGCTCGGGCGATGTCCTCCGTATCTATGCTGCAGACCTACCAGGCAATATGTCTCGCGGAGCTAGCCAGCCTGCTACCCGAGGGAAGCACACTCACGGAGCTACTCAACGAGATTCGTGTAGCTACTGACCACTCGCTACGCATGTCACGCTGCGCTGCTCTATCTCTGGGAAGAGGAATGGGTACGACCGTAGTGGCACAGCGTCACCTGTGGCTCACTCTGACGGATATGCCAGATAGAGACCGAGCCTCATATCTGGACGAGCCCGTCTCACCCGAGGGATTGTTTGGGCAGTCACTCGATGCTATGCAGACCTCCTTCGATTTGCGGAAGAAGCAAGCTGAAGCTCTGCAGAACGTGCTGCCAAGACGTGATGCTAAGCCCAAGGCTAACCCTCATCCCTACAAGCAGCATCCTCAGCCCCAGCCTCCGGTGGGTTTCCGACGCCCGGGTACCTCTTATCAACCCGTGAGGAGAGCTGCTTCAGCCGCCCCAGCGCCGCAGCAGCAGCCTATGGTTAGAGCCCCAGGCCAGCCGGCTTGGCCCAGACCCCCCGCGCCTGGCCCACAGAGGCACGCCGCGATGGGGAAGAGGAAGCAGAAATCATCCTAGCTCCGGCTCCAGCTCCGGGACGGCTGTCAATTTTGGGAGACGCTGCAGCCGCCCTTCCAGTGCCACTGCTGTGTCACGACATGTTTCAGGGCCCCAGTCCGAAAAGGACTCGTTTGTCCCTACCCACACAGTCTCCCAAGCATTCCCACCCCCCCACACCACTTTTGTTCCAGCCCAACTGTTCGGGCATAATAAAAGAGTGTGTGTATGTTGTGAAATCGCCTCAAATAAGAGATGCAGTTCATTCTCACACAATTTCAAAGGGGTACAAAACAGAGCTAAACAGTGCTCGCCTCCCTCCACTGTGTTGTACCTCGTTCCTCTCCCTCAGGGAACAGTGGTTATATTCATAACCTGACGTTAGCCAACCCATTGTTCTGAGGGTCTTTAAAATGCTATACTGGATTTCCTTTTTTTAAGTGTTCAGCTCTAACTTTTTATTCATCTGAAAGTCTGTTAAACATGTCTGCCAGGCTCTGGTGATAAAGTTTTACCCACCGTGCTTTCCCACCAGGTGAGACGGCAGACAGCCTCATGGCCCTGAGGTACTGCAAGGAGCGGGGCGCCCTGACCGTAGGCATCACCAACACCGTGGGCAGCTCTATCTCCAGAGAGACGGACTGCGGCGTCCACATCAACGCCGGCCCGGAGATCGGAGTGGCCAGCACCAAGGTGAGGCACTGGAGAACCAGACAGAATAGAATACATCTTTAAATTTCCTTGTACCTGTGATGCTGAAAATAAAGTGGTCCCCAGTCAGTGTATCATTCATTAAGTTTATATATAAACAAATAATTGAACCTCAAAGATGCTCAATAGGCCAAAACAGCATTTCAGCCAAGAGTAGTAAATGTTTCGCTCGGTGTGAAATGTGGATTATGAGGGAATCATCTGAGGCATCAATGCAAGGCAAGCCAGTTTTATTTCATACACAGGGTAACTCCATGATAAAAGAAGGCCTCATAAAAGTTGTATAAAAAACAACTAGATGTACCACATAGAGGTACAGAGTATGACCACCGCATAGATTTGTTTTTTTTTTCGCTACCCTACATAGCAAGTTGATTTTGTTTTTGTAGTTTGGCCTGGTCACCAGGGGACCTCTCCAGAGACACTTGTGCAATAGCCCGCTTAGGGGGAATTTAAGGGGAAATTTGAGGATGGATTTATTGTATGTGTTTAATGTGTTTCTTGACAGTTGTCTGACTAACTGACCACTTCTGCAATTGGACTATTCATGATTCTAACTGGAATGATTAGCCATAGTCAGTTCTAGGGTATTGATGTTTCGGAAGACTGGAAGAGTTGTGCAGGATGAGGGGGAAATTCACAAGAAATACTTAATGGACTGGTATTTAACACACTCATTTTCGAGTTGTTTACAATCTACTGCAACGGTTAAGATGGAAATTCTGGGGAATGCTGCTTTTCCGTGATTTTTAGGTTGTTGCTGAAACTCGCATTGTCAGTGATGTTGGCCAGAAATCTCAGTGCATTAAAGTGATTAATGACAGATTAGTAATAAGGGATCATTTTCTAGTATCTAGGAACAAAAGTTTAATGTCAGAAACAACTGATTGTGGTTTAGATTATCCACATTCAGGCAATAGCCTACTGCCCCTTCTAGTAGCTGCAAGCAGAAACGGAATAGCATGCGTGAATTCATAGAATTTTCTCTAGTTTGGTTTCTCTTACAAGGGGATGAATAGCATTGCCAGTGTTTGGAGTTTGCTCATGCTATTAAAAGAAAGTATGACCCCATCAAAGCTGCCATGACACTTACAGATAACCCATGCACACTGTATATGACAGGACATTTTTAGGCTGTGTAAGATTTTCTGGGGGTCAGAAGACAGCTGCCGGGTTTAGTTTTGAGCATTCATACAGTCCCTGACAAAAGTCTTGTCACTTATCCATTTTGTAAAAAACAAAGGCTTATAACCTGACTTTTAATTAATCCATTGGTTTTAGAAATGTCTCACATGAAAGCTAAAACCCTCCCAAATTAATGTTGATATACTAAAATAAATTTTCTTCACTGAAGATAATTTAATGAACACAGAAAGGTCAGATTTTGGCTCAAAATGTTCGGATGGCTCAGGCCTTAACTTGATGGAAAAGTTATTGGTCGTTCTTTTCATTTTGTCTCCTCATCGGCGCTACATCCACTGTTTATCTGACTAGCTTGGGCTACTCACCTCTCTGTCTGACTGCAGCACACGCATTTTTAAATGTCCACACGTACAGGAATATTTGAACCACGGACAGTCAGAGGAGGGTCCAGCCTTTCACTATCTCTGATACAGGCCTAATGTGTCTGTTGTTGAACCACAGGCAGACTTTCAGTCTTACATATTCTTTTCCCCCCCCCCCCCATCAACGGCTGGTCGCACCAGTGCTACCTCTGATTTTTTTGGTCGTACCATTGAGAAATTAGGTCGTATGTGCAACCAGATTGGTCACACTCCAGAGCCCTGTGTGTGTTTGGCCGAGGGTAGCTAGACTCTTAGCCTAGTCACCAATGTGACGACACCCTGAAGTTATTTTCCTGAGCATCCCCAGTGGGAGACGCATGCCAGCCTAGCCCTGGGGCTGAGGTTTCTTGCAGCAGTCGCGGTCCCACATGACACAGGAGGGAAGGATTGGGATTGCAGACAGGGTGCAGTTTGCCATATTCCTTTGGAAGAGGTTTCGAATTTCCAGAATGGTTCTTTGACGTAATTGCAGTGCATCTGGGTCTAATTCTCATCAGGGGACGCATTTTTACCATGTACAGCACCGCTATAAAATCACATAACTCCAGCTGTAATAATTCTATCCAGAGTGAATGTGTGTGTGTGTGTGCCTGCTTGTGGTTATACATGTGTTTGTGTGTGCTTTTTTTTTGTCTTTTTTAGTGTTCAGTTTGGATGTTTTGTATGTGTGCATGGGGGTGGGGTGGGGGGGGGTGCTGATTTACTACAATGCATCATTGTTCTCTGGTACCCAAGTTGTGCATGTAAAAGTGTTTTAGTGTAATGATGGGAGTCCTGCTGACAATGGCAGATTCTAGTAGCCTTACGTCACACAGCGGTCTGGAGTCAGTCAGTCAGTCAGGGCCCCTCTCCTGCCTCTCGGCTCCACGCTGCGCTTGTGACACAAGTTACACCCATGATCGTCTCCTGTCTCGCATCCACATCGATCTCGGGGGGGGGGGGGAGCCCCCTAGAGCTGTTAACATTTGCGGTTAGGTGAAACGGCGGCAGCCAGCCAGCTGACGGTCTGTTGCACATCCGATTCACTCGTCCCGCCCCTTTCAGCCTCTGCTATCTCCGGCGCGCACGCTATAGGTTAACATGGTGATTCAGAATGGCCCCGTCCCAACAGCTCACTCGCCCCCAGCTGGAACTGTTATTTCCCATACAGAGCCATCAACGCCTGATTTTCTAATCTCTTCCCCCCGCCCAACCCCACTTCGACCCTGTTTAAAAGCCAGATGAATGCATCTTACCCAATACCCCCCCCAACCACACACACACACACACACATACGCACATACACACACACTCTCGCTCCATGACATGCTTCCATAGGAGTGGCCAGAATCAATTTGGAAAGGTTCGTTGCCAGGGCCAGAGGGGGCAGTGGTGAGTGTGGGTGGGGGAACTGGAAGTAAAATTGCACTCATTATGGGGCAACTAAACATCTTTTGCGTGTGTGCGCACAGCGAAGCTATTCTGCAGATGCTCACAGTCATTTGGATACTCGGCACGGTAAAGGTCGGGTACTGTACCAGCCCTCATAGTCATAGAGGAAAATGAAACCATGGGCCTTAAATTTGCTAGCACTATGTTGGATATAGTTAAACAACAGGAACCTTTGTGTGAGGGAGGAGTTGTCATGAAAGGTTAGAGAGATTACAGAGAACAGGCTACTTTAAATAGGACACTGGCATTCCCAAAAAACAGAAGAACATTTATTTTTTTTCTGCATTTTTAGCAGCCCGCAGCGGAAGGGATGTCCCACATGTGGTTGAGTTTGCTGGAGGTCGGGTTCATGGGTATGAGGGCATTAAGTATTACCTGAGGGAGGAAGCTGTGATGGAGGGGGGTGGGGGTTGAGAAGGGGCCAGAGAGCACAATTTGGCAGGGTTGACCCTGGTGTGGGGCAATTAGAGAGAGTGAGAGAAAGAGAGAGAGAAAGTACTCAGGCCAGCTCAGTACTCTAGGCGCCATGTTTTACTGCCTCCTTGGCATACGTATCCTCTGTTCTGTTATGTCATTCTGTGTTTTTGTGTGTGCGTGTGTGTTTGTGCGTGCATATCGGTGCACACAAATGTGTCCATATGCATTCATGTGTGTGTGTGTGTGTGTTTGCATGCACCAGTGTGTGTGTTTGTATGCATGTGTGTATATCTGTGTCCACTTACATAAATGAATGTATACGTGCTGTTTTGTATATGTTTTTGTAGCGTGTGTGTAGTGTGTCCAAGAGAAGCGCATGCATGAGACAATGTGCTGTGAGGAAATAAGAAGAGTGTCTGTGCGTCCACGTCCAGGAGGAGAGCATGTATGAGTTTGTAGGGGTGTGTGTGTGTGTGTCTGTCTGCGGAGGAGAGCGTACATGAGCCCATGGGTGTGTGTATCCAGGGGACGAAGACCATATTTGAACCCATGGGTGTTTCTCTGTCAATGAGGAGAAGCACATGTTTGAACCCATGGGTGTGGGTGTGGGTGTGTGTGTCCATGAGGAGAAGAGCAGAGCATGTTGAACCCATGGATGTGTGTGCATGTGTGTACATGTGTGGATGTGCATGTGCGTATGCATGTGTGTACATCAGTGGGGCACAAATATTCCCCACTAATATAGGAAAACCAGGAAAGGGGTTACAGTCTAAAAGTATTTTTCTTGGTTATGTTGCTACTGATGAAACAAAAAGTGCCAAAACATTGTTTTACTGACAGGTTAGGGATGGGTTTGGTGTAGGCACAGTTTAGCATTCTTTAGTTATATTAAAATGGGAGTCAATGGGAGTACCCCATAAGGATAGAAATGAAAGATTGTGTGCATGTGTGTGCGCGCGTGGATGTCTGTGTGCGTGCGTTATGCCGCCTGTGTGTCTGCGCGTGTGTGTGTGCTCTTGTGCTGGCCTCCACCCCGTGCTTAGCCCAGCACGTCATGTTGTCAGGGGGGGAAGCTGATGAAAGCACAGCAACGGCGTCAGCTCCTCGGACTGCCCAGGCAGTGTGCCGTCATTGCTGGACAGAGGCAGTGGCTCGACTGCAAGCTGCAGCCAGGAAATGAGGCGGGGTGGGTAGCTGCGGCTAGGGAGGAAACCATTACAGATTTTGGTGGTACAATTATTGTCTAAGAAATAATATGATTAATAACAATATGCAATTAATTAACGATTAATACGATTATTGTGCAATAATACATTTAACCAATAAAGTACCAGAAATCACAGGAACAATGCAGTTTCTTATTCTTGACCTTATTCAGTTTTGTGGTGTTGTCTCTGGTGTGCGGCAGTTGTTTTTTTTTCTGTGAGAGTTGCACCTCTTGGTCTAAAGGTCCAGCTACTGGTGTTATATATTTTTAAAGAATATCGTCATGACAATATTGGGGAGCTTGCGATGTTGCAATGAATTCATTGTGACGTTTTTAATTGCAATTATTTGCAAAAAACGATTAAAAGTCTCATCCCTGTGGCATTAGGGCATGACCCCTCTCTCTATGCACCTCCT
>CM059271.1:16638504-16751004 GCA_030347295.1 Setipinna tenuifilis | reverse complement strand
GGGTAGCACAATGTTACGACCATGTTTTAGAGTTAGACAACCACTTCAAAAAAAAAAAAAAAAAATAGAGTAAAACACGCACACAGTTTCCCCAAAGACTGCCTGTTGAGCTGAGTGGCATGTCTGTAGTCAATGCCAGTGACGGGGGACAGTGTGACGACTGCATGTGTAGTACCCGGCGGCACTCACGCTAGACTCAGGGGTTCGACATGCGCTGTGACCACACAGTCGAGAGGCAGCGCTGTTGCTCCCTGCTGTACAGAGAGCCGATGATGATGAGCACAGATGCTGGCTAACACCCAAAAGCCGAAAACGCTGTTTTTTTTTTTCGTAAACCCCAGTTAATCAATCAGTCCCTATTGTGGTGTTCCATTTTATTTGCCGCTATAATATTCTCGTGAGGTGTCAGATTAATCTAGAACATTCCAGACTCGCCTCGACTGGGGTAATCATTCCCACCTACCCACAGACCGAGACCCCTGCAGGGTTAGTCACCAGACGCATGTCGTAATTTCTCTCTGGCAGTAAGACACTGTGGGGCGCGTGCAAGCCGCATTATTAAAGGCTATATTTCAGCTGTTGAGGTCTTGCTGGGCAGGGCGAGCCCCCAACTCTGTGTGCAGCTGTGCCAGACCCCACTCTCACCAGCCTGATTGGCACCAGTTTACAACCTAACACCCTTCCCTATCCCCATTACCATCCCCATCCACCCATGCTCCCAAACCCACCCCACCCACTACCGTCTCCATTTCATGGGACACAGGGTGGGTTGTGAAGGCGAACTGGCTGGGCCTTTTTTTTCAGTAGGGGCTGATGTGTGGTAAAGTTAGGATGGAGAAAGGGGGGGTTGGGGTTGGAGGAGTTGTTCTAGATTTGGACAGGCAGTGAAGCCTATCAAATTTACTGAAGTAAACTTGATGAGGTAGTTGTTTGGGGATTGGGGGGATTGGGGGGGTTGCGAGGAAGTGGATAAGCTCAACCAAAAGCCACAGACAGATTTGGAGGTGTGCGTGAGTGTATGTGCAAGCGCGTGTGTGGATGCAGTGGTGGTGGTGGGGGGGGGGGGGGGGGGGTAGATGGGTAAAACGAGCTGTACAAGTGTAAACACAGCAGGCAGGGGGATCTGGAGAGGAGGGGAGAAAAAGAGAGACAGAGAGAGAGAGCACGGACAGTGAGGCTGAGCGCATTGCCATCATCCTTGGCTGTGTGCGGAGCGACAGGCGGCCAGCCATCACTGGAACCCAAATGGCTGTGCCTCCCTTCTTTTCTTCTCTTTTCTGCGGGCCGGGAGAGGGTGGGGAAGTGTGTGGAGGGTGTGGACAGCCATTATGTGAGAGTCTAGGCCCTCACTTTTGGCAAAGCCACCGCAGGAACCTGGGGAGCACCTGTGAGATCATGGTCATTTGTGGCGGGGTATCTGCTCTGGCGCCTGGCTAAGCTCTCTTTCCGTGTGTGTGTGTGTGTGTTCTCTTGCAGGCGTACACCAGTCAGTTTGTGGCCCTCATCATGTTTGCGCTGCTGATGTGTGCAGACAGGATCTCCATGCAGCCACGTATGAAAGAGATCATCCAGGGCCTGAAAATTCTGCCAGGTATAACACACACACACACACACACACCACACACACAGTTGCTCTCTCACTCACACTCTTCCTCTTAGGCTTACACTTTTTTCTCTTTTTCTACTTTTCACTGTGTCTTTATTTCAGACAAGCACGTGCAAACACTCTCTCTTCTCCTCTCCCTTCCTCTCTCTCTCTCTCTCTCTCTCTCTCTCTCTCTCTCTCTCTCTCTCTCTCTCTCTCTCTCTCTCTCTCTCACACACACACACACACTCACACACACATATAAACAAGGGTATTCAGTCTCCTACTACTTCTCTTCTTCCCTCGTGCTTTCTGACAAAGACAAATACCGTTTTATGTCACCAACACAAATACACTCCCTCATGACGAAAATACAGACTTGCCTTCGAAAAAATCACCTTAAACTTGTTTTCCCCTGGTATGACCTGTATCGAGTGTTATGCACGCACATGCACTGCCAGAGGCACACCCCACTATAAGTGGAAACAACCAATGCTTCATTACTTACACACCACATGCACGCATGCATGCAGCACACAATCACGCCATCAGAGGCCACATTGCGACTGCCGCGGCCCGGTCACCAGATACAAGGATTGGGAGCAGAGGTCAACCAGAGGTGAGGCTGGGGGGAGCCCAACATCTCCCAGCATGCATTTGACACTGGGACAAAAAAAGTTGGGTGTCCTGCATCTGTTCCTGTCCCTTTGAAAAGGACCCTTCCTTGCAAAAGTTGAAACACCCGCGGGTGTAAAAAACCTAGAAAGGGTGCAGTAGCCTTTAGCATTCCATTTACTTTCATTCATTTTAGTTTCACTTTGAAACCAAATAAGCTTCCCCGACATGCTAGCTTGTAAGATTGCCTGGAGCCAAAGTTAGTAGAAGAAGAATCAAGTCCTGAAGTACAATATTAGCCTTTCACTTCAGTTTGCGTGATTGTACTTACTATAGTATACTATAGAAAGGGGTGGAGGATGTCCCAGCATGCACTTGGCACTGGGATGAAAAAGTTCGGGCTCTTGAAAGGAAGGGTCATGCTAAGGGTTCACCCCAGCACGTGATGTGTTAAGCAAACCGATGGCTCTCATTATCTTCATTAGCTTAACGGGGGGAGTAACATTCGCTGGTGCCAGACTAGTGTGACGTTATTGCCATTGGCACCCAGTGTGTGTTGTTTTCATTTCAGCTTCTCGTGCAATTGTTATTGTAACTCGAGATCCACAGGCAACAATGCAGCTGGTGAATGTGGAAATGAACATGCTGCAGGCATCAGCATTGAGCAGGCCCATGTCCATAGGCATGCCTGTGATCCATCCCTGCAGGAGCAAAGGGGCTTCCAGATGGCAGTGCCATGGCAGAAGGGCGGTTCGGTTACTGTGACAAGGATAATAGTTGAAATGTTTGTTTGGTGTGCCATTGTCATGTTGCCCAATGGAACACTCGGTGTTGAAGGAAATTGGCTAACTTTCCAAACCCCTTAGAGTTAAACAGTTGAGTTTTACCGTTTTTGAATCCATTCAGCCGATCTTCATATCTGGCAGTAGTCCTTTAGCTTTTAGCTTAGCAGAAATCATTGAATCGGATTAAACCAGTTAGCATGCTTCTGGTCTAATCGGATTCAATGATTCATGCTAAGCTAGTAGCTGAAATGCTACTGCCTGTTTTGCAGATTGACTGAATGGATTCAAAAACACTAAAACTCAACTGCTAAACTCTAAGGAAGTTGGAAAATGAGCCTATTTCTAAAAACGTGGAGTGTTCCTTCAAAGCCTAGCATCTGTGCCGTGCTCTCTGTCTACAGTCATGTATACCTCACTGAACCTCTTTAACTCAGGGCTTCCAAATGTAGGCCTATTATTTCCAACTGTCATGTGGAGAGAAGTGCAGTGTCCCTTCATCAAATGTATAGACACGTGTTGCCGTATGGATGTCTCATTCCATGTGCACAATTATTAGTGCGCTAATAGTAAAGGTAGTGGTAGTGGTGAGTGGTTGCTAGTGATACAGTTGTGGACTAATGGTTAGGGAGTTAGTCTGATTCCTGTACCAGCAGGAAATTCTTTTCTGTGGGGGACTGAATAACCAGCGCTGTGCTGCACCCCCATCCATGGCTAAAGCGCCCTTAAGAAAGGCATCTAACCCCACATTGCTCTAGGGGTGACTGTCCCTGTCTGTAGTTTACTGCTCTGAATAAAAGTGTCAGATAAATGCAATGTAATGTAGTGTACTCGTTTAAGGTTTGGTGAGTACACTGCTTAAGCAGATCCAGACTTGAACAAGAAATACTAATGCAGTGCTTGTTTTTATACTCTTGAGCTTGTTTGAGCACCTCTGCCTTGTATCCTACAATACCCTATACTAGTGACAGGCATGTATTCATGCAGACAGGATGCATGAGATTGCAGAGAGTCTGGCTTCGCAGCAGCGCTCTCTAATTGGTGGATCTTGTGGCGGGCTGGCCCCAATAGTCTGGTCCTCCTGGAAGTCTTGTGGAGCTGCCTTTGCAAGGGCCGTAGCAGGGCGCCGCTGTGTTTACTGTTAGAGGGGAGGTGGGCGGACGGGCGGACGGACGGAGGGAGGGAGGGAGGGAGGTGTGCTTTGCTTCCCGAGCTGGGCTCACCACACAGCACCAAACACACCACAGCACGCCAAGCCAGGCCTGGCCGCTAGTGCTGGAATGATCCGCAGGACCACAAGTGTCCGACGGGGTGGCCACCCCCCTCTCTCCCTCCCTCCCTTGTTTCTCTTTCTTTCTCCCTCTCTCTCTCTCTCTCTCTCTCTCTCTCTCTCTCTCACCCCCCTCTCTCTCCCCTCTCTTTCCCCTCCTCTCTTTCTTTTTCCCTTTTTTTGCCCTGTTACGGTCTCTCTCTCTCTTTCTCTTGCTCTTTCTCTCTGCCTCTCTCCACATTTCTTTTTTTCCTGTCTCAGACTCCCTCTCTTCATGAATCTCTGTGGAGCTGAGTAAATGTGAATGGGGTCAGGAATGTTTGGCTGGGCTCTGTCCTGCACTAGCCTCCTCCTCTAGCTGCCTCTGCCTCCCACAGTCTGGGTCTGAGCTCACAGGGCCCTAGGCCCTAGGCCCTGCACCCATCCTCAGAGGCAGACCCCCATTCCCACCTGTCCCATCCAGTGACTGGGGATGGGATGGGACCCCGAGACTATATACAGTGTTACTTGTCACAGGGGAACAAGTCAGGGAGTTGACTAAGAGATTGATCACCTCAATAAGTGTTTTTTTGTTTTTATTTCTGTAGACTTCCTCACACTTAATAATTCAACTGCAATGCATGCTTCATAAGTAGACATGAGGGGTGGTGGTGGGGGGGGGGGGGGGGGACACAAACATTTTAAAACCGCTCAAGTAGTAGCCATTGACCAGTAACTGGATCCTTCAAAGCATTTTTTTTGTTTTTTTCTTTGGCTTTGTTGACTCCAAAGCGTTGGGCTGGATTAATGCTTTGACCTCAGATGATCCAGGAGTGTAATGAGTCCTGCCTTGCCTCGTCGAGCTCTCGGGACGTCTCTGGCCAGTGCGGGTGTGTTGTTTTAGGAGGGTGTTACTTGAAGGACTTGGACTGGATAAACCAATGCACTGCTCCTCTCTTTCAAACAAACTTGTTGGTTTTGTTGGAGTGATGTATCTCCCTTCTCCACTTATTATTTTGCCATCAGCTGTGTTTTTGTTTTAGATTTCCTTGTACTTATGCCAAACAGGTCATCCGATGAGCATTTGTCTCTATGGGTGTTTTCGTCTAACCTAATTTGCACAAAGCCTAGCTTATTTGCACACAGCCTTTGCATTTTTCTCCATAACTGTGTGCGTGCGTGTGTGCGTGCGTGCCTGATACTGTATGTTCCCTTTGTTTGCAAACGTACATCTCATGATGTTGTGATCTTGATGTGTTCCCTGTGTTCAGACCTGATTAAGGAGGTGCTGAGCCTGGACGATGAGATCCACCGGCTGGCCACGGAGCTGTACCAGCAGAAGAGTGTGCTCATCATGGGCAGAGGCTACCACTACGCCACCTGCCTGGAGGGAGCCCTGGTCAGTCTGCTTAGATCACACACACACACACACACACACACACACACACACACACCACACACCACACACCATACACACACACACACCATACAGACGCACACACACCACACACCATGCATACACACATACATACACCTGTGTACATGTACACACACGACTCACATTTGCACATACATGCACACACACATTTGTGCATGGACCCTTGTAGACACCTGCATACAGACATACACCCCTACATACACACACACACATTCTTTTTCTGTGCATTCTTCTTAGCATCTTTAAATGCTTTGCCTGTATTTATCTTTTACATGTTTGTGTGTACTGTAGGAAACCTAGTCATGGAGATGTTTTTGCCTCAGGTCCCAAATTCTACATACCACACCAACAACAGCCAGAGTTAGCCATGATGACTCGATGTGATCCTAATGTCCACATGTGAAACAGCTGTGCAAATGTGCTGTGCAAATTCCTCCACCGTGTTTTTACTCGTGCCCTCGTGTCGAGCCAGCTGATGCCTTTTATTAGTTCAGTTCTGTAGGAGTCTTTCTTAATTAGTTCATCCAGATGCTTAAGATGAGGTCGTTGGCACCACCTCCCTGCCAAAACTTGTAATCTCCACCCCTTACAGGCTGATTTCAGTTTATGGGGGGGGGGGGGGTTCAATAATATCTTTAAGTTATTTTTTTTTAACATGTTTTTAACAAGATCTAGAGCCTATCTGGCCTTCTGAAGACCTGCATAGTGATCAGGTGCAGTGAGCTCTGTGTGTGTATGTGTGTGTCTGGTTTCTTCTGTGTGTGTGTGTGTGTGTGTGTGTGTGTGTGTGTGTGTGTGTGTGTAGTGGTAATCACATCTGCGGGATTTCTCCTAGGGGGCCATGGGGCCAAAAATTCCACCAATTTTCCCCCTTTTTCTGTTATTTGAGAACATGCATAAAATGGAGATATAAAGCCCATGTCAGTTGCCACCTACATTCCCATAATACTCCTTGTTGGTCATGCTGTAGTCATGGTGTAGTCATGGTGTCAGTGTAGCCGTCTTGGTTAGACGCTCATGTTCCAAAGGCAACCTTGTTTACCTTTGACAGCTCTCTCTTTCTCTCTCTCTCTCTTTCTCTCTCTCTCTCTCTCTCTCTCTCTCTCTCTCTCGCTGTCTCTCTCTTTGTCCCTCTCTTTGTCCCTCTCTCGTCCCCTCCATCCTTGTCTTTCTCTCTCCTCTCTCTGTATTTACCTATCTGTCCCTCTCTCTCTCTCTCTGTCTGCCTCCCCACCCCTCTTTCGCCATCTCTCTCTTTTTCTCCTTCACTCTCTCTCTCTCTCTCTCTCTCCCTCTCCCTCTCCCTCTCCCTCTCCCTCTCCCTCTCCCTCTCTCTCTCTCTCTCTCTCCCCTCTGTGCCCAGTCATTAATGAGACAGGGATAATGGGGTTTTCTTTGGACTCCACCTGTTTGCTCTGTTTCAGATTACTGGCCCGTGTCTCTGCCATTGCCCTCCCTATCCGTCTTTTTTTCCTACGCATGCTTTCCTATCCTTTCTCTGGTGCTCTGACTCTTTCACACTCACTCACTCACTCACTTTCTTTCCCTCTCTCCGTTCTTTTTATTACACCAATGCTTCTGATCTGTGTTTTGCCACTGTCTCTCTCTCTCACTTGTCAGGGGTGCCTCCTGTATTTCTTGCTTTCTCTCTTTTTCGAACCCCTCTCATACTCTCTCCCTACCTGTTTCTGCCCCCCCTCTCATTCTCTCTCTCTCTCTCTCTCTCTCTCTCTCTCTCTCTCTCTCTCTCTCTCCTCATACTGTCTGTCTTCCTTTCTGTCCCTCTCTCTCTCTCTCTCTTTCTCTTTGTCTCACTCAGTCTCAGTCTCACTCTCACTCCTCTCATATGCTCCTGTCATATCTGTCTCTCCTTACCTCTTTCTCTCCCTCTCTCTCTCTCTCCCCCCCTGTCTCTCTCTCTTCCTCTCTCCCTCTCTCTCCCTCTCCTGTGTCTCTTTCCACCTCTACCTCTCCCTCTCTCCCTCCCCCTCCTACCTGACACTGATGGCGAAGTAGAGTTTCTCCATTCGGCTCCACACAGCTCAGCACCACTCTGGAGCCGGATGTGTAATTGCTCCCTTTTTTTCCCCCCCAAAGCTGTTATGGAAGAGAGGAGGAGGCGGAGCAGGGGGGGGGCAGCTTTCCATCACGCAAAGCGCTCCACACAGCCCTCAGCCTCGCAGGCTGGAACGCTCGGGCCGAGGTGCTTTTGATCACGGCTGTAAATTAGCACGCAGCGGCGGCGAGGGGCTCTGATTGCAACCATACCTCTGCACTCATGCGAGCCCATCCACGCTTGCCTGCCTGCCTGCCTGCCTGTCAGCCTGTCAGCCTGTCTGTCAGCCTGTCTGTCCCCAGCCATCAGCCCTGCTGTGCTGACAAAAGCCACACAACATAGGGGCGAGAGGCAGGCAGGGTGTGTGGTGGCGGTCGGGGATGGGGGCGGGCGTGCATGCATGCAGCAGGGATGTCTGTCGCTGTTCATGGGGACTATCTAAATGTGCCTTTTTAGCTCCTCAGGCAGTTGGGTTTGTGGGGTGCGGGTCTGAAGATCCCTTCATTGGAGCCAGCGCCACGCTGCCTGGCCCACAAAAATACATGCATCAATCAACCCACCCCCAAATCTTCACCAGACTCAAAAGTCACTATGGAATGGCATCTGTACCATCTGTACAATGGAGTGAGAAAAGATGCATTCTTGTTTAAAGAACAGACACTCTGACAATGGCACACAATTGATCACTCAATAGGCAAAGTTGAGCTTTTAATCCTCCTGAATTGATTCAGCGCAGTCAAAAACATCTATTATGGAAAGTGAACAAACATGCTCTTTCTCTCGTCCAAACGCAAATGACGCACATCTTTCACATCTGACATCTCTCAAGAAGTGAACTGAATCAGAATGTTGGCCCACACCCACCTCTGCATTGTCTCGTTTAGGATGCCTGAAAGCTTCCACTTGCTGGCTCAGTTTGGGCTTTGTAGCCTTATCCAGACGAAAAAAGCTATGGATACCACTTAGGAAAACAACTCGCAGTCGCTAACACAGCTACGCTTTGACCGAAAACACCCTTGCAAATTGACTGCCGAGAGGCTGCAACAGACCATGCTGTGATTGTGATTTGTGCTGTGTTATAAATTATAGCCTGCAGGTTGTCCAAAGATGTGTGATGCTTTCTATTTCAGAATCGAGATTGTTGATGGCCAAGGAGTGTGATTGGACCTGCTGTGTGTGTGTGTGTGCGTGTGTGTGTGCGTGTGCATGTGCGTGCGTGCATGTGCGTGCGTGCATGTGCGTGTGTGTGTGTGTGTGTGTGTGTGTGTGTGTGTGTGTGTGTGTGTGTGTGTGTGTGTGTGTGCGTGCGTGCGTGCGCGTGCGTGCGTGCGTGCGTGCGAGAGAGGTGGGGTTGGGGCGAGAGGAAATTCCACTAGTAGGCCCAACACCACAATTAGTCACAAAATTGCCTTTCCAAAATATATCTATTTTTAGTTTACTTAGAATGTCATTTTCATATTTTTTCGACCTCATCGGCAGTATATCCACATATGGGTTGGGGGGGGGGGGGGGGGTTGAACTGCTTGGCGGAGGTCTGCATTCTCCGAGTCCTTTTCTAGTTGATTATGTTATTGCGGATGTGTGTACAAAAAAAACAACGAGATCCCGTACCTGCACTCGGATGATTATTGATTATGTGATCGTGTGTGTGTGTGTGTGTGTGTGTGTGTGTCCAGAAAATCAAGGAGATCACGTACATGCACTCGGAGGGCATCCTGGCCGGGGAGCTGAAGCACGGGCCGCTGGCGCTGGTGGACAAGCTGATGCCCGTCATCATGATCATCATGAGGGACCACACCTACACCAAGTGTCAGAACGCCCTGCAGCAGGTGGTGGCCCGACAGGTAAGGGCGAGAAGCAGACCCCTTTCTGCAACACTATGCTTTTTTATGTACTTTTGGCTCTGCAGTGCATTTTGACCATTCAAATACTAAGTGGATTTCCATCCACTTTTGACTGTGCATTTTGACCATTCCAGCAGTAAGGGCGAGAAGAGCCCTTCTGCAACACTATGCTTTTTTATGTACTTTTGGCTCTGCAGTGCATTTTGACCATTCAAATACTAAGTGCATTTCCATCCACTTTTGACTGTGCATTTTGACTATTCGAATGGTAAACAGGTTTCCATCAACTTCTTAATGCCCATTTTACCCATTCAAGTTAGGCATTTGTAGCAGGAAAATGATGCTTGCAGTTTACATGAACTCTTCCAAATGCTTATACAGATAATGCCACAGATTTTGCATTTTGTTTAGTCAAATGACTGTACATAACCAATGCAAATTAGTTGAATGAAAACCCAGCTAGGGTTTGACCACCTGGTTTTCAGAGGCTACCAGCCAATCCCACATATTCCAAATCACCTGGTTCCGACTATGCAGTCAAGACAGGTGATTTCACTAATTAACTCTTCCACCTGACTGAGGAGCTGTGCTAATTACAATCGGCTGGCTTTAATGAATGGCTGGAACAAATCATGTGGTACTGGATTATTGCTTCTGAAGCCAAGTTGTCCATCACTGTTCTAGAAGCTTCGACGTCTTTTAAAAAGAAAAGAATGAAAAATAGCTCTGTTTCTTTTTTTTTTGTCTTTTTCCATTTTCTTACTGTTACTTTTTCTGTCTTTTACACTCACACTCTCTCATATTAATGCCAAACCAAGCTTGGCTGGCATACTACAACTTTTTTTTTTCATTGATCTTTTTTTCCCCCTCTCCCACCATCTCTCTTCATCTGTCTTTCCTTTTCTGTCTGTCTCACACTTGCTCTACCTTTTGTTCTCTTTTTTTCCCCTCCCCTTTTCCCCTCTGCCCTGTATTATTGCCAAGCAAAGCTGGGCACGGCACTGGAGAAGCCACACAGTATTTGTAATGGCGCTGTATGCTTCTGCAGTGTTTGGTTTATACACCAATGAAAATTGGAAAAAAAGAAGAAGAAGAAAAAAAAACGCTATGTGGCTGTGTCATAGTTCAGGCATCTGAGTGCAAGTTTCATTCCATACCGGTGTCAGTTTCTCCAGTGTGCCACATAGACAAATACTCTCTTTTTCTCTCTCTCTCTCTCTTTCTCTTTCTCTTGCCCTCTCTCCTCTCCTCCCCTCCCCTCCCCTCCATTCTTCCTCCCCTCTCCATCTTCACCTCCACCTCTCCAGTCCTTTGCACTGTAATTTTACTCTCTGACATTTGTGGCATTTTTACCTCTCAGGGTCGGCCCATCGTCATCTGTGACAAGGACGACTACGAGACCATCAAGAACTCGAGCCGCACCATCAAGGTGCCGCACTGCGTGGACTGCCTGCAGGGCATCCTCAGCGTCATCCCCCTGCAGCTGCTCTCCTTCCACCTGGCCGTACTCAGAGGATACGACGTGAGTGGCCGTCACTTGAACGAACACACACACACACACACACACAGGTAAAGCTTTTGTCCTTCCATCTGGCCGTACTCAGAAGGTACAATGTTAGTGGCTGTCACTTACACACACACACACACACACACACACACACGGGCAAATGCTTTTCTCCTCCTGGCCGTACTCAGAAGATACAATGTTGGTGGCTGTCGCACACACACACACACACACACACACACACACACACACACACACACACACACACACTGATGGGCAAATGCTGCTCCCCTTCCACCTGACTGTGCTAAAGAATACGCTGCATGGGACTGTAACCCCAGCACAGTGCCCTTGAGCAAGGCATCTAACCCCACGTTGCTCCAGGGAGAGACTGTCCCTGTAACTTATTCACTGTAAGTCACTCTGGATTACAGCGTCAGCTAAATGCAAGGTAATGTTATGTGATGTGATCTTCGCCACACTCCTGGGTCTAATTCAAATGTGTAGGTTTTCCTCCCACGGTCTCTTGCTCAGCCTAACCATTTGATATAGAGTCTCTGCTCCCATGATTACATGGTCACGAAATGAAAGGTTTGCATCAGTGCAGAACCACAAAATGGCCTCCTCCTCTCCGGCATCAGGGGGCGGTGAAGTCCTAGAGATGAGGAATGGTCACCCCCGGGGCCGGGGGCAACAGGCCAGATGTGCTCAATATGATTTCGATCAGTACCAACTGATGAAGGGCCCTGGTGGCTGCAACATGTCTCCATCTTTTATGGACAGCAATTAAGTCATTGGGAGTCATATTCACCATATGTTGGTTTGTTTTTCCCTTCGCATTCCTCTCTTATACCTCCCAGGGTTATCTTAAACAGTAACAGACCACTTAAGCGCTCAAGGGCTCCATGCCTACATATAATGCCCACCATTCTGATGACGTACATAGTCCAAAGGGACACGAGGTGGTGTTCTTGATGACTGAGTCTTTGTGAAAGTCACTTCTTGATTCGCTATACTGCACTCCCCACACAAAATAACTCTTTAAGTTTTGCCTTTTGTGGTGTAGTTTTGGTTCTGAATATGAAGCAGGCCTCACATATTTAAGTCTTATCAAATTGGAACACGGTCTAATGCATTGGCTTGGACAGATAACCATTGGTCAGTGTGGGATACAAAAGTCCCAGGCTGCACTGGAAATATGCAGTGAAATAGGGCAAAGGCCTCCAAAGTCACTGGTGTGTTTGCCAGAACTGAGCTCTTAATCTCATCCGTAATGTTCAGCAATGTGGCCTGCTGACCAACACTCCCCAGCTTAAGATGGTGAGAAAATTCCAGACTTCAGATTTCAGAAGGCCACCGCAGCCAGAAAGCCTTGCAACACCCCCTACCCCACCCCCTACCCATTTCCCCCTTGTCCCATACCGCCCAAACAGCACAAAGAGTGATGGAACATGCATGGAGGGTGGAACCACTGAGTGCAAGAGACACTGTCCATATTCTATTAAATAGGCATTGAAACTTTCTGTATGGGATTGTTTTTTTATGTTGCAACTGGGAAATAGTGTGGGCCTTAATATTTATTGCAATATTCAGGTGTGGGAAGAACTTGGCTTATATATGGCTTAGGTTTTAGCCATACATTTGAGAAACCTTTGATCTCTAACGCATGTCTGAAGTATAAACATACAGAGTTAAAGCATTAGTGCAGTTGGTGACATTTTTTTTTACTCCATTTTGTCCCATCTCCTCTCCTCTCTACAGGTGGACTGCCCAAGAAACTTGGCCAAATCTGTGACCGTGGAGTGACCCCCCACCACAGTGTCCCTCTTGAACATAACTGCTCATTACACACACACACACACACACACACACACACACACACACACACACACACACACACACACAGCTGTGCAGGGATCCCTCCAGTCACTCAGCTTACATCATGAGTGATGAAGAAACCAAGTCTTCAACACATATAAGCATTTTTATGTCGGTAGTCTGATAAGTCTTTTTAAATGTAATTCTTACTTTCATACAAGGGTATATACAAAGCCTTTTTCCCTCACCAATCATTGTACGTGAGCGTTTGTTCTATCAACCAGACTTTCTTTCCTGTTTTTTTTTCTTGTTGTTGTTTGTTTGTTTGTTTATTTGTTTATTTCTGAATGTCAGAGGTGGCAGGGTATGGGTAAGTGCTTGGTTGGCATTTAGCTGCTCCGGGATATCTGGATCTTGACTTTTTGTCTCCTAAATTCATTCTTCTTCAACTCTCTGATTGTTGTCAACAGTGTGTACTGGCTTTGGAGCGTTCACCAAACTCTTTTGCTACTACAATACAGTCTGAGTTCAGGCAGAACTCTGGGTGACTTTTGGCTTTAGGGCTTTGGTGTGTGGATGTTACTAAGGGGGACATGTTCACAAATGAATGGTTGTAATTGTTGACTGCAGGACAGTAAGGGGGGGGGGGGGGGTGTTGTGCTCTGTTGCTAAGTGGTAATGATGCAAGTAGTGTTTGTGCAGTCTGAATGTTGGGTTGTTTCTATTGTGTAACGAAATGGAGACATTAAGTCACAAAGGTGCACTCGTCACAGTTGTCCTTTTGGTAAGTTTAGCAATTCTTCTACAGACTTCTGGCAGCTAGAATGTCAGTTCCCGTCCAGATCCTGTATCGTCTACAGTCCTAACATTGTGTGTGTGTCGTCTGAATGCATTCCAGTGTTTTGATGGGATTTTCCCACACTAGAAGGATATTTTTGAGACATAAAGTGGTGTTTTGTGTCCTTGGGGTATAAGATGATCTTCAGCCATTGACCGACCTCATATAACCTAATCCTACCTACAATGTATGCTGTTACTTTGTCATGTTGCGTAGCGCAGAGGGGGAAGCTTGTTGTCACTATTGAAGTGTATTGATTGAGGTGTTTGACAGCCTAGACCTAGACGGCCAAGCATGGCTGAGGATCTCTGCAGCCTATGTAAAGTATAAGTACTCGAGACACAGCTGTGATGAGGAGGTGGTCTGTGGTCTAAGGGGTAAAAAAAAACAAACAAAAAAAAACTCACCACCATAAAACTAGGTCATGGAATCATGAGAGACTGTTGGCTCTGTGATGAAGGCCAGGAATCCAAGCAACAAGTCAGACATGTCTGATTAGTGGCTAGCCTAGTTACTTTAGAGGAGAGCAGAGCAGTCGTCACTGTGTGCCATTTGTAGTGATGACGTCTGGTGCCTGATCTTTTTTTTTTGTTGGTCTGTTGCAGTACCAGAATAACCTGGTACCCTTGTTCATACATCATATGATGCCTGGCTGTGAAAATCAGGATGCTTTCTTTAATTATTAGGGTGTCAAGAAGTTTGTGTGTGAGGTTGTTGACTTTTAGTACATAGTTGTCTATATTTTGATTGTTGGATAGCTCTACCATGTGTTGTTTTGTTTTAAATCATTATTTATTGCTCTCTTTTTTTTTTTTAGTGTTGCGTGCTTTGTGCTTTTAAGTGTCGCATTCCTTGTCTCGTCTATGCCTTGTTACTGGAAGGGCCCTGGTCCTTTGGGGTGGGGTCTTAATGTTTACAGTAAAAGCGCCAACAGCAAGTAAAGAACCCACATCAAATAAAGTTTGTTACTGATGTCTTTCATCCACACCAAGTTTACCCATACCATGCCACCCGTTTACATTTTTGTTACAGTGGGACCATTGTTTTTTATATATTCTTTTCTCTTTTTATTTCTTTTGATTCTTGGCTTTCTTGGATATTTTTTAAAATTAAATTGTTTGTATGCTCTGATGTGATCCCAATGTGAATGTTATGAATGTTATGCCCCTGTTCATCTCCTCATAGCCATACAGCAAGAAAAAGATCAGTGAGAAACAAACCAAAAAAAAAGAGAAAAAAAAACATGGACATCCTGTATGGTGCTCAACCAAAGCTATTTTATTTGAGGTGAGGTTGATTTGGAAGGGGCTCACATTTTAGGAGATGGGAGGTGAGGTCTTTGTGGAGGTGAACTAGGTGTAGTGCAATGTGCAGAACTGATGAACCCATGATAGGCAGCATTCTGTGAAGGCTTGAACTGATTGATGTGCTTTATCCACCATTTCCATCAAAACCCATTCCATGTAGAGTTATTCAGTTATTGTTATCTCAGTCTGTAAGACACTCTTTGACAAGTCACCTAAAAAATACTTTTTATACGTAGTCTATCACAGATGTAGTGACTCTGATAGACTCGGTATGTTACATTTGATGGTCAAAGTGAAGAATAAAAATGGCTATTTAGATGGAAATAAAGATTTATTTACTGAAGGAAGGGCTATGGGAGTATCTGTAAGTAAGACGTGATGGACTCTTAAATATTCTTAATGGACATGTCATTTAAATATGTGAGCCCTCCACAGGAACAGCAACCATGTTATGGTTGGGGATGAGGACCTATTTCTGATAAGTGATGCAATAAATACATTAAAAAAAAGTTCTACGCCAAATGTGTTTGTCAAAATATTTTTATTTGCTACATGTATGGCAGTTTATTCACTCTGGTCCACCTTATGTCCAGCTTTCCATCCAATGTTTAGATTGACGTTTAAAAACTCCACAAGGCAAAATCACTCATTAATAACATTACAGAATCACTGTTTATTAAAAGTTTTAAAATTCCATAAAGCTAAATCACTGAACATTTAAGAAAATTACAGGATCACTGTATATTAAAAAAAAGTTAGATTAGGGGAGTACTAAAAATTCTGAAGCATCATCAAAAAGGTTGAAATAAACATCTAGGGAATTATGGCTCACTTAGTCTACACAGATGTGTCACATGCATTAGCATGATAATGTAAAATACAACATTTTTGCTGAAGGCGGCTTTGTTCAAATAGCAGTATTCACACCAAAACCCAAAAAAGGCAAGTCTTCAGCCTTTTTAGCACATTGCAGACCGCGACAAAGGTACCATTAACTGTACGCCATATCTGTTTCACTAAGAGCACTGTATTCTTGCAACCATGTAGAGACTGGAGCCCACATGGAGAGTATGATCTTCCTGGCATAGCTGTACAGAATCCACAAGAGAACAAGCCCTGGCTTTATGCATCCTCCCAGAGCCCAAATGGCCGCCCACACCGACAGGCAGCATTGACCAAACGCTGGAACCGCTCCCAGCGCACACTCTCGCAGTTTCCTCAAATCGTCTCTTAGCTGCAGCAAAGACGCATGGCCGCCATCCCGTGCCTCAGCCACTGTGGTCTGGTACTTCATGCCTAGAGGAATGGAGTTCATTTTTTCCATACCATGTCTTGGCTGGTCAGCAACAGACAGCGTGAACCACATCCATTTGTTTAGTACCAGCAAGGCAGATAGAAAATGCAGGGTGCCTCTGGTGACCACTGCCGAGGCCTCCTGGACAGACACAAAGCACTGGCAGAGAGCCACAGCGACTTGCAGGGAGGAGGTTGAGAGGCTGCATAAGGCCGAAACGGGGCTGCGGTCAATGCCAAAGCATTCATTTTGCACAAGCATAGCTTTGAACGAACGTCCGCGTGAAATATCTTCTCAGTGAGGTCGAAGCGCCCCGCAGACGTCTGGCTGGTTTTGATGTCCTGAGGCATCTAGTAGTGCAGGAGATTTACATCCCTGTCAGACAAAAGGAGGCCCATGAACATGTGCACTGGAGATGAGATCAAACGGCGAAGAGACACTTCCTCCAGACAGAGAAAACACTGACGGGATAAAGATCAGCGTATGTGTGGTGTTGACAGTGACCGAGCAGGGCCCCACATTGATGCCGTTATTGTCCAGTCATCAGCGCTCTCTCTGTCATACAGAAAACGTCCCTTGTGTAAAATAACATAAAAAGAGCATTTCTTGGTCTGCAAGCTACAAAATAACATGTGTATGACAACTGATGGGCCACATTTGTGGACACCCAACCCAACCCAACCCATATCGCTTAGCCAATGAGAAACTCTCCTGAAGATTTGGGTTAATTGTATGACATGTCTCTCAGGAGACACAGGTGATTGTAATGGGCAAAATGAGGCCACAGAACTCAGGGTCACATCAGTATTCTTCCCACTCTGCTTAATTGAAGGATAATGTAATGGTGTGCTGTGCACCTTGTGGCCTTGACTTGTAGTCTTGTGTCGCATATGTGCAGTAAACACCCAGTCTCTCACTTTTTAATCCCAACCTTTATTCCTTCAGGAAAGTCAAGATCATTGATGGGTGTTCCTTTGGAACATTTGACAAATTATTTTAAAAATCACTTAATAAACCACGCACTTCACTCTCCTCTAGGGGAAAAATGATGAGGTGACATAAACAGTTGGAGAAGACACATCAAGGCATAATAATAAGTCTTGTCTCCCTCCTGTAACGATTTGCTTTCCAATCTGTTAAATGCTCACTCTCCCCTCTTATCCTCATCCATTGAAACCAGCTGATAAAATGAGTCCAAGAGTTGAAGGTGAACGGGTGAACTGGACTGTTTTTTTTTATTTCAGCGTTTGGCTCCAGTTAACGAGGACAGCACCAGGTTGTCATGGTGTCTGCGTAATAAAGCCCTATTTTCATAGGCAGCTGGAGGTGTACGCTCGCTGCACTGGAAGAGAGGAAAATCGGAGCTGAGGCCAGCCCTTGGTTGCGTGCCCTTTGCTGGGTGTTTTCAACAGAAATCTGGCTTCTCCCTGCAGGATGGTTGACTTTTATTACAAAAGGGATCGCTTCACAGTAACCTTTTTTTCCAAACAGAGATCTGTCTCAACTATATACTTGATTTTACAAAAAATGCCATCAACTCAAACTGCCTATACATAAGTGTCCTTGTTTGTAGCTTAAGGCTTTGTGATGTTTCTTTTTGTTGCCTTGGTGTTGAGGGTGTTGGCTCACTTAGCAGATTTAGCTTGCCTCATTCCTCCTTCCTTAATGTGTTCATTTGGGTATCACTTGGTGTTTGTAGTGCCATAATGTTTATGGCCGTGTCTCAACATTTTGGCTATGCTATAAGCAGTTTTATTATGACGTGTCACTGTGTTGGCATGCGTCTCATCTATGTTTGTTTTTTCAAAGCTCCCTCGTTGCTAGTCTTTGTGCTTTGAGTCTTGTATTTCCACACCCAAAGGACTTGTTGGCTTTTAATCCTTACATTTTGAAAAAAGAGCCCTTTGAATGGTAATAAACATGAGATTCTTTGTGTCCCCCCCCCCCCCCCCCCCCCTTGGAGGAAAAAACTTCTACTTGTAAGCTTGAAAGTACATTTTGGGATCAGACTAGGTGACGGCCAAGTCCTTCTTGGCCACCAAAGGGGCCGCTACAGTTTTTATTTATTTTCATATATATTTCGGACTTACTTTGTCATGTTGCACCCAGTGGTGAGGTGCGGTTTTAGATTACTTTGTTTTTTAGATATGTTTAAAAAGTTATACATATTTAAAAACCTGTTTTCCAACAAAAAGGGAGTAATTATGTTATTAGTCAAGTTGTTTTGAGGTAGCTTCTTGCATAACGTGGCCTATTTTCACTGAAAGAACAGCCAATAGCCAAACATGATTTCATCAAAGCAGTGGAGTGAATCAAAATGAATTCTTGGAATCATGTATCGGTCAACAGCAGGAAACATGTTTTTTTGTGTAGGCAGAGCTTTTTAAAAGAAGAGAATTACTTACCCTGTTGATAACCTTTATTCCTTGGGTATTAATTATAGTTTTTTTACTGTCAGTATTGTATATTTATTTAGCTTGTTAGAATGTACACCACATTCATAGCCCCCAGAAATATGGTTTATAGGAAAAGAATAAAACACATCTCAAAGCCCAGTAAAGCTTTAGGGCCAGCTCTGTGTTTCTGTTTTGACTCGTCACAGTTTTGCTGGTTGCATGCCAAGGCTAAACCTCAGAGTTCTGCTCTTTCCCTAGCGTTGAATGGCTTGACATGGAAAGACACTCTGCTCTACCAAACCTATTCACCGAAAAAATACTTTCCCTTTCTCGGGAGCCAGATCAGAAACTGAGTCTTTTGTGATGCACATAAAAAACAAAGCATCTGAGAGTTTTGGCATTCCTCTCAAGTGGGTGTGATCATGACCACACTGTGTTGAAGAGAGGAAAAAGCCTTCTAATGGCATGATTTTGCACTCTCTTTCTCTTTCTCTTTCTCTCTCTCTCTCTCTCTGCCCTCCCCTCTTACTCTTTCCTGTTTTTGTAAATGTAGGTTATATATATTATTAGATATATTTTTCATCCTATATTTAGTTTTCTGGCAACACTGCAAGTTTTGAATAGTGGACTGTGTTGATTCATTTTTTTGGCTTGAGGGAAAAGTAGGTCAAAAACGGAAGAGAATGCAACAATTCCTACAACAATTTGCATTTTGGTTGCAGAGAGGTATTTTTCTGCAGCGACAGTCTGTCAGTCAAAGCATTGCATCAGCGATCCTCACGATCCACCATTGCGGTCTGTTGCAGAGATAGAAATGGGCCCACTGAGGATTGCACTGCATTATTATTTTTTTTTGTCTTTCCTGGCAGAAAGTTGGCTTTTAAAGGCACTTTATTTTTCTGTTCGACTGCGTCATTAGGGTATGAGCACAAGCAGGAGAAATGACTTTGTTAATGCTTTTGTGTCACTAGAAAATAGCTCTCTCCCTCCGGCCCACTCAGCGAGAGATGACGGTGACGTCTGTTTTCTTTCCCATTTTTCAAGCGAATTGGGTCAAACAGAAATGTGCGTACATGCAGTTGGGAAAATCAGGGCCAGTGGGTCCTCCACTCAGAAGGGGGTGGGGGGATTGGAGGATGGGGTGGGGGGGGGGGTGCTCTTTACTCCTGTTGCTGCAGCAACAGGCTGTGGGTCTGCAGAAACACAGCTCACCCAGAGGAAGGCAGCAGAGTGGCTGGTGGAGGTGTGGAGAAGATTGATGAGGCTGTGGCTACCTGACAACAGCTCATTGCAGCGCTGCCTGACAGAAAGCCCCCAGATCGTCAGGCAAAGCTCCTGCCAGATAAAACATTTCTTCTTCTCGTTCGTGTTGTTTTTTTTTTGTTTTTTTGTTTTTGGGATGTTTGGGGTTATTTTGACGGAAATGCAGTGATGTGAGGTGACCCTACAGCTGCACATCCTATTATTGTGGCTTAGCCAAGATAGAGTATGCAAAGGTTTCGAGAAGTTTTAGGCACAGAAATTCACACATACACACACACATGCAACATATAAAAGTCTGGGGAAGACCTGCAATAGCTTGAAGCTTTTCTCAAATCAAAAACAAAAAAACATTGGGATATTTTCCAGTATACAGATCTGTACTTTTTCTGAACTTTCAGCACAGAATTACATGCGTACATACCACACTGCTGATGACTAAGTGCACAATTTTGATGGGAGACCCAGGGGAACAACAAAGTGAATAAACTGAGACAGTAAGGGACTCCGTGTAACAGCCTCTACCTTCCCAAATGGCCAGTGCAATATGACTAGATGTGTGTGTGTGTGTGTGTGTTCCAGCAAAAGTAATTCTGTCAGGCAGCGAAATCATCTCCATGCAATAACTTTTCTGTATCACATCCAAAATTTGAGGCATCC
Source organism: Setipinna tenuifilis (assembly GCA_030347295.1). Lineage (NCBI taxonomy): Eukaryota > Metazoa > Chordata > Actinopteri > Clupeiformes > Engraulidae > Setipinna > Setipinna tenuifilis. Next base: position 16,730,358 of record CM059271.1, on the reverse strand, counting down.
TGTAAAGCAAAACAGATACAGCCCAGCCCTAGCTTGTGTGAGGTTAGTCACACAGAGAGATCGCAGAGGTAGATCATGTCTCCCTCTCCTCTCTAAAGTTTCAATTATGTCATGTACAATTTGTTCTGGCATCCCTTTTTTTTTCTAACCTGTCTACATTTCCTGGGGATTGGATGGACTCTAATATTTTCCGAGATAGCTCATTCTTATTGTGCATGTGACATAATTCGGCGCGCGGACCATCTGGATGCTATTAACATGACCATTCGCGCTCCCCCCGGCACACACTGGAGAAGAGGACTGGTCTTCATACTGCGGACGAAATGTCAAACTCACTCAGTGCACCACCCATTTTGCTTTACGCCACTTCAAACTTGTCCCCATTGAACCCAACCAACCAACCACATGTCTCTCTCTCACTTTTCTGTCTATCTTCTGTCTTTCTCTGGCCCACTGATTTTTGTAAAACAGCTAAGACATCATTTTTTAACTTCTATTGCACAAGAAATAAATATATAAACAGAAGAGAGTCCAACAGCTGTGTTGTAAGAAAGAAGGTGAGTCAATCGTGTGGTAGTGGAGTCTTTTGACTTTTTCCAACTCGCCTCCCTTTTTTGTATGTCTAAATGGTGTGGTGAATCAAGCTTAAATGGTTGCTAAGAACGTCTTTTACAAAAGTGTGTTTGTCAGGGGCAGAAAGTGTGTTAATGTCATTTAAGATCTGCTGCTGAGCGTTTCTGCAGCACTTCTGCACAACTAGGGTTTGGGGATGGAGGTGTGGCCTAATGGAAGGCGTGAGGTTACTGAAAGGCTTCTGCATCTGTCAACATTAAAGTCTCATGTGCTAAGTTACAGAAGAAAGAAAAGTCGATTCTCTTTTTGGCACAGCTGCACAAAAAAAAGACATTTGTGCACTGCACTCTCAAATTCAAACCTGTGTATTTTACAGCAAAAAAAAATCCCTACACACTGAACATTTATTTTACATTAAGAGAAATGAATGCATATAAAGCAGACAAAATCAAGTTTCCTTCAGGCTGACACGTCTACTGCTTGCAGAGCCTGCATCATGTTAGTGTCTGCACACTAGGTGGCAGTATGGGGGAGATCCAGACCAGGAGCAGAAAGAGAGGGAGGGAGAGAGAGAGGGAGGGAGGGAGGGGGAAATGGAGCTGTAGGACCCGAGTGTGTACACCTCCAGTCCTGACATCCAGGCGTTACAGGGCTCCAGCCCTGGGGCCACAGCAGAAGCCTGGCTCCTAATGGCGTCACACACACAGGGGTAGGAAACACTGGAACGGCCTAGCAGGCCCTCCAGCTGCACCGACAGATGGGCGAATTTAATGAGATGGTTCAAACGCGTGGTGGAGGAAATGTGGCCTATTTTCACTTCCCACAATCCCACGGTGTTGAGTCCTAAATGTTGATGTTGGCTTCAGCAGCAGAAGAGCGACGGACGGTGGTGCGTGGTCTGGAGGTTGCAGGAGACGGAATATGTACTGTGTGCACTTGTATGTACTTCCTCTGGTGTGAAAAGCTTACTTTTCAAGGCTAATGGTTTGGGACTGATGCAAGAACATAGTTCTGTCCACTCCTCTCCATATTTGGAAAAGATAGCACTGCAAAAGCAAAGATATACTCCTCACACATTAATAAATTATGTTTTTGTCTCCACTCTTGGAAGCATACAGAAGAGAGAGAGAGAGAGAGAGATATGGAGGAAAGACAGTCTCACGAATGCAATGTTAAGAGGAGTCTGTTCCTTCTTTGTTATCACGTGACCTTGAGGAGGGATGCTGTCCACATCTCTGTGTAGTTTAACGATGCTTCCTAGGGAGCAGCTAGCCATGCACGTGTCTACTGTTCCCCCATAAAAACTAGCAGGCATTGCTTGCAAAAACTACACGTGGAATGGCACAGAAGACACCAGACAACTGACAATCAGAGACTGAAAAGCCATGCAAAATAAGCAGGGGAGTGTAACAATAGAAATGCTTGGTGGAGCGCTGCTTGTGTCCCCTGAAACAACTAGTGCTTTTGGAAGGGAACCAAGTAGAAAGTGGGGAGGAATGGAAAATAAAAATCAAAGTCCAGGCACTTAGTTGATTTACAATATTATTCCAAAATGTCCTTATTTAGTGGGCTACAGCATTAAAACACCAATGCTTACAGGCCACACAGCCTTCATCAGTGTGTTAATGAAATTGGATGGACTATTTAATCTCATATAATAATTGTTTGATTACGCCTCTGAAAGCCACACAAAGCTGTTTATTACTGCCGCCAGTGGCCAAAAGAAATGACATGGATGGCACAGAGTTGCACACCTGATGTCAATGGAGCTATAATTAGGCTGTTTTTGGCTTCTTTGTTATACACCCTAATGAACCCTGGCCAATGCACGTTGGTGTTTTAGTGCTGTAGCCCACTAAATAAAGACTTTTGTGAATCAACTGAGTGCCTGGACTTGGATTTTTTCCCCCTTTATCCCACTTTCAAGCAGGGGTGTATGTTTGTGTGAGCAGCTATCTTCTCTGGAACCAAGCCATGGTGAAAGCTGCCACCATCTTTTTAGAGCCTTTGTGTTATCAGAATAGCCCAGTCTGCCCTGAATGGTCAAATACTCTTCAAGCAGGGGGCATGTCCAGCTTCATGTATCCATGTAAAATGTAGTGATAACCTCAACCTCCAAGAAATTAAATTAGTTGCGGTTGCTTCAATCTTGTAGATTTGAGGCCAAGATAATTGTATGCCACTTATAGTAATACAAATCAGCCATTTAGTTCAGATTTTCCTCCCGCTGATATAAAACTGTGTGCTGTCAGACTTACAGTACCTCAGGCGTAGAGCAAAATCATGGTTGCAGATGATGCTACTGATCAACCAGAGCTAGTGTCGTTTTCTGTGCGAGTGCCTGTGGCTCAGACAGACCTCAGATCATCGGCGATGTCTGCTGTGAGTGTCCAAAAGTCGTTATGGGTGCAGCTGTGTCTGTGCTGCTGAGACAGAAGACTGACTGACTGCTGGCTTGATTTCAATCAACCTACCAAATCCTCTTCAGTTTCTACAAGGCAACCTACTGTACATCACAGTGAAACTACCAAAGAAATGTAACCATGTACACACACACACACACACACACACACACACACACACACACACACACACACACACACACACGCAGACACACACAGAAAGGCACACATACACACACATGCATGCATGTACACGTGCACACACAAACACTACCATGTAGCCTAATGTTCAGAACCAGCTGTAGTGGCTCTCACTGCTTAATACACTGATGGATGTTGATTGTAAAAGCCCAGGCTCAAAGTTAGATAGTTTTAGTGGCACAGAGATGGTAAGGGAGGATTGCTTGACCTCAAACTTAAAAAAAAACTTATTGAGAAAAAAATCTCACTTTTCTGTATTCATACATCATATTATTTTTTTGTTGTGTTTCTCTGTGATTTTTTTCTGTCTCTGTCTGTCATGCTATTCATTTTAACGCTCATGTAGAAATGAGATGGAGAGATACATCATATGGCAAACTTTGTGCGGGGTAGGGGGTGCCATTGTGTGCAGTTATTCGGTTTTCTGTGATTTGTCTAAGCCTGATTTGTCTAATGACTGGTATCAGTGACCACAACACTGAGGAAGGAAAATGAACAAGCACAGCTTGACATGGGTTTGGCAATCAGGTGGCACAGACAGTAGGAAGGTAAAAAAAAAATCCAAACTGGGACCAGAGGGCAGAAGTAGTTTAAAGGACGATTCTACTTCATTGTGTTGTACAACATAATACAACATACAAAATCATTGTGTGCAGGCAAACTTGGGGTATTTCAGTGACTTCAAAGAAGATGTTCCTCTTAACCATATAAGAGAGGTGGTCCAAGAACTTGGTCTAGTGATAAACATAGATGAGTCCATGAAAAATAACCTCCTAGTAGTCCTATGACCTCTCTTTCCTACATAACTAAGTCATAGAGCGAGCGCTTCTGTTGAAGGCTTCACCACTTACTCTGAGTTGACTTTGATTTTGGGTTTGCAGGGTTGCAGGTTCAATTCCTGTACCAGTTGAAAAAATGTGGGTTGGGGAGTGAATGACCAAATCCAACCTCCCATGGCTCCACAGGGACCGTTTCTGTATCCAGTCATTCAGGATAAGAATGCCAGCTCAATCACTCAACAATGCTCCTGAAATACCATCCTGTTTTCACTTGCTTCAGCAGCCTCACCTCCACAATTAATCCAGAGACATGTCCCAGAGCATAACCTCATGTGATGCTAGGGCTTGGTGTAGCCTACCTAATATCACAATCATATACTTGAGAATTTAAAAATAAATCCCACCAAAACATTAAAACAAATAATATGGAACAACAACAGAGAGACAGAAAAAGTAAGGTGTATTTATACAAAACACATTTATAAAACATGTATAAAAATGTTCTACGAATACTAAAAATGACACTTACTCATGCATGTGTTACATTTAGTCTGTGAGCAAATGAAGTGCTTAAACCTGAATTATAAACTTCAAGTGATCCTTCAATATATCCCTGCAATTCCTAAACTTCCTCCATAAAGAGGTGAGCCCCCCTGTGTTGTCTATATGCTGTCTGCATCAAGCTATTGTTTAATATTGACAACACACTATCAACATGTCCTTGTGTCAGTATTTGCAAGCTCAAGAAATGTGTAAGAATTAATTCTTTCTAATTCTCTTTAGCAAGTGTGTCCTGTGCTGGGGATCTGACAAATGTCAGCCACAACCGGAAAAAAATGTCTTTTCACACATGAATGTTCTAACATTAACACACATGGATGCACTCAATCACTTTTTCCAGTTTTTGGTCTTTACAATTGACTTGTGCAAGGAAGTAACTCCACCTACATAAAAATGACAATTTTAGCTTGTTGTATAGAGTGGAAACTGTACTCCTAGGTGAAAGCTAGCCGTGCATTTTATCTTCCACAAAAACCATTCCCAGACACGTAGCCTTTTTTTACAAGCCAAGTGTACATGTGCATGCCACAAACAGGAAATCTCCAAACACCTTTTCTTAAGTGCTCGTTCTCCAAAGAACCCCTAGTCTTAAAGATCTGGCAGATGTTGTGGGTAATGTAAGTGGGTAATGTGTTGTCCATCCACTCAGCCTGTGTTAATGACTCTTGCACACACTTCATGGCAACAGCTGGGTAAAGCTGAACAAGCTCATTTTTTATATGCAGATATGTCCAGAAGTGTGACGCTGTAGCAGAGTGATTGCGGGTGAGATAGATGGTGGTTATTTTCTTGTGGGTTGAAGCCTGACAATAAGATGCATTTCTCTGTTTTCCTGTCCCAATAGGCAGCTGGTCCACATGTTCAGGCATTCTTGTAGCTGGTTCTGAGGGAAACAAGTAGAAGTCTGAGAAGGGCCATATGAACATCCTGTCCCAGTTCATGTTCCGCTAATCAGCTCCAGGAAGAAGAGCTACGGCCTTCCAATCACGACAGCCACTCTACGGGGAAGGGCGTGGCGGTGGGCGGTCAGGAGGAGGGGCTCTACAGGGAGGAGGGGCCTGTGGAAGAGGAGGCAAGGATCCGGTAGGTGATGAAGGGGGTGAGGGAGGAGCCACGGGTGGGGGGAGATGCAGCGTGGTAGGAGGCAGGGCCCGGGTTGGCGGTGGGGTGTAGGGTGGGGGTGTGATCGGAGGGGGAGTGCCTGGAGGGGAGGGGGTAGAGCAAGGAGGGGGCGTGGAGGGCAGAGGTGGGAGGGTGGAAGATGGTGATGCGGGAGGACTGCGAGAGGGTGGGGGTAGAATGGTCTGCAGGGGTGGTGGTGGGCTGCTTCCTGGCGGCGGGGTGTAGATGGGTGTGGAGTGGTGCCTGAAGGCTGGGTAGCGAGGCGGAGGGCTTGCTTTAACCCGGGTGAAGTTCATGCAACGACCCTGCAGAGAACAAGAGGATGAGGGAGTGAAGAAAAAAAACACTCAACAGCATTTTTGTGATAAACATACAGTATGAGTACCCACCCATAAATAACCCAAAATATAATTGATGAAGTTGAGAAAAAAGGCTGAAATCAGTTAATACAACATAAATTATTGGTTACTGCCGTCCTTTGATGGAGGCCTCATAATCTCAATTACTTGGAAGCCTCACAAGATGGACGACCGCAAAGATGTAGAGCAACATAAGGAAAGCAATTAATCTTAAGTCAAGATCACAATTGGTGACCACATTATCCACTCTAGGGAATGCAAGAAAATTCTCAGAGGAACAACGCAGGAGAATTCCTAATCCACATAAAAATGTCTCCTGTTATTCACGGCTACATATTAACAAGCTAATTGCTTTTCCAGTTATCCAGTGTGGGCTGTTTTTATAATGCACATTCTCTTATGTTTGCAGCTTCCAACATACACAACTCACAACCCACACTATTCAAACTGTGGTCAAGAATAAAATGATGGATTTGGCATGATTGTAGTTATTTCTGCTCAGAATTTCATCCGATTGCATCCATTTTTTAAAAAAAAAACCTTATCTCTGATCTATGCCTTGATTTGGATCCTGGTACACCAAAAATTGTTTAACCAAATTGTGCAAGGTTTTACACAAGGAAACATTAGATGCTGAACAACATCTGATCAGTGATTGGTTCCTCTGAATTATGTATTTGTTCTGGTTTGTTCTTGTTCATGCTATCACAATAATCCAAGGTGGGTGTGTGGCTGGTCTTAAAGATCTAAAGCAAAGTTGCCCATTACTTACAGCTGCTGACTCAATGCCCAACATGGCTGTGGCAGTATTGAGGAAAACATTAAAGACACCCTCTTGTTGGAGCTCCTAATTGCAACCAGAGGAGCCTTGTTTACCCACGATGCTCGAGGAGAAATGACACAATCTTGGGCTCCTGTGTGCTAATGAACAGCTTTGTGAAGAGAAGGCTTTTCTCCTACCCTTTTATCCGCTAATGCAAGAGTTGGCTTGCTTTCATGTTGCTATTGGTTTTCTTCTTACTAGCATGCAGGTTTGCTTAAGTATGTGTATTTCCTTGATAGGGTTGGTTTATATGTTCTCTCAACAAAACCATTATATTGACTGCATATTCTCTTTGAAACTGTCTTGCTTCCACACCACCATCACACCCTGTGTTCTTGGAAATCAATTAAAAAATCACAAAAGAGTTTGTTTGCTGGTCTAATAAAATAGCCGCACTGCAACGTCAGTAAAACATGTCACACCAAACCGTTCCTCTGGTTGAGGTCGCCTTGACACTAGTATACAGCAACGCAACCCTGCAAATGATAGACAAAGAAACCCCCTCTCTTTGAGGATGCTAATGGGAAATGCAGGCTATGCGTCTGACTTGTGGAGCACCCGGGAGTGAAGCCAGCAATCCTTTATATGCTGGCCTTTTTTCCAACCCTGAGGCCATATTGCATTTCGCTACTTCACGATCACATTCTTTTCATCGCGCTCTGCATAACCTGTTGCATAACCTACGGCTCCTCTACATCCCTTTTTGCTGAGGGTGTCTTTTCTTTGTCTTTTACTCCTTACAGAAACATCTCTGGTTGTTCTGATAAACTACACTCCCACCTCCTTCTTGTAATGTTTTCCTGTGTCCCTTGGTTGTTAGCGTAAAACTAATGGTCTTAGTAGGAGGTTAAGCCAGGAAACTCATTAAGGCACAGCAAAGTTTACTTCACAAGCCTTTGATGTTCCCCAGCATCCCCAGTCTTGCCACACTTCCCCCATCCTCAGGCCTGCCTGGTTCCCTTTCAACCTGTCACCACATCTACATTTAAGGAAATGTTTGTTTATCACAGACGCAATTAAACTTTGTATCACAGACTTTGTCTCGACACACAACTCACAAGACAATGTCAAAAGAAACTAGGTCAGGCTTTGCAGCTGAATGCTTTGTCCCTGGCTCTTTTCCAGCAATGGACGTGAGCCCTGCAAGTTGCTGAGTGTGCACTTGTGTTAAGGGCCCAGTATGAGGAATCCACATGGGCTTCAGGCAGCAACACAAACAACGACAGGAGAAAAAAAAAATCGAGATTAAACCCCCAGCAGGGAGGACATGAGAGCTCACAGTTTAAAGGAGCTTTAATCCCTGGAGTACAGGAAGCCCTGTCTCTGCTGTTTCCTACTTCCCTCGGGCCGTTACCACAACGTTCGACAACAGTCTGGTATATTCACAACCAGTGCCTCCAACATCCACTCTCTTGTCCCCCAGAAAGGGTCACGCCGTCTTTCTCTAGTCTGCCACAACACAGAGTATGAGAGCATGTTGGGGGGGTGGGGGGGCTGGATCAAGCGCTGGTGACGACTTTTCCAGACATGGTCAAGTCTCAGCCTTTAGCAGTCCAACTCGTCAACCACACATTCAACTAGTATCCATTTTTGCACATTCATTTTATTGCAAACATCTGTATTGTTTGCACCACATTTTTATCTTGCCTCCAAAGTGACTTGACAAAAGGGCTCTTCCCTCCAACCACCCAAAACCCAAGACTAAGAGAGAGCCTAAGGCTGACAGTGGACCAGAGCCAGACTCAGATTTCTGTCTTGAAAACAAGAGGGACATAGTTATTGGAGTTTTTGTAGAACATTTTCAGAGCCATAAATGACAACACTCATTGCATCCCCATGCAAGATTAAATGTTAACAATCTTTGCTTTAGTTTACATGAAACCTCTTCAAGCATGAGCCTATTTAAAGAAATGCTCATTCTGTTTTTGGGGAGGGTGTTTCTGAGGAAGGGCTTCATGTGTCCTCTGGCCAAGTACCAGCTGATTTAAATTTTGGCTTAAGTTGAATGTAAGCTTCATAATATCTTATGCAGTTGTTTTGATTTCGGTCAAATGTTACTCTGTCTCCCATGGTTTTTATCAGAGTCAGATAACTTGAGTGAAACATTCTACTGCAGGCTGTGGTCTGTCCTCTGTGTTTGCTACTATTTTGCCTCCTCACCCCTGAACCTGAAGTAATAACTACAGCATGTAGGTAGAAACAAATCCAAACTAATACTTGTCTGGACGCAGTCTGTGTCACCAACTACTTCTCTATGGAAACGTTTTACTTTCCATGTTGCCTGTGGACATGGGGCGATGTACTACCCAAGGGTCCAGCATACAATAAGGTCAGAACATCTCATGTTTTTCCTTGTGGAAACCGCAACATGAGTCATGATGGGATCGTTCAATAAGAGACGCAGCAGAACATGGGTGAGCCCTGTAGCCTCAGCCCTGTGGCTGAGCTTCATTACACCTCCTGTGAGAGACAGGTTTCACAGAATGACCCCAGCGCAGCTGTAGGTGAGGTCCTCTGTGCATGTTGCCATGCTAAATAACGTGTTGTGTTTGACACGCTTCACCCGCTGTAGCTGAAGGGAAAAACACATTTCCTGTCTTAACATTTTTGCCTCAAGGAGATGAGTTAAGGCACAACAACAGTTGGAATCTCCATCTCTGAACTGTTGTTGTTGTTATTCCTGGAGAGAGGCGGTGTGGTGGTGGGATGCAGCAGTTCCTAGAAGATCCCTGGAGGACCTGTAGCATTGGTCTCAGATGACAGGTTACAGCAGATTCCTTCACAGCTGGGTGTTGGGGAGTGTTAGGGTTGAAGTTAAAGGTGCAGCACTCTATTCTGGCCAAATGTTTTTTAATAGTTGTGGTCAAATGCATTATCAAATTGCCACCTTCTCTTCATGCTGCGGTATGAGCCACTTCGGTGTGCGTTGCATTTACAGAGTCTGCACTTTCCACTAACACTACAGTTTTTGATGTACACACCTGACACAGGATAAAAATGAGAGCAACAATTTGCTAAATTCAACAAAATACGTGCTTTGGATGATATGAATTATAATTTAAACAGTGAGGTGATACTTTTGAGACCTGTAGATGGTTGTTTTATTTTTTTGAAGACACAGCTTTGACTCGTCAGATCAAAAATCGCAATTTTTGATACATTAGTCAATTACTAGATCATCAGAATTATGACTTGGGTAAAGTGGGCAACTGTGGTCCTGAAAGGTAAAATGGTTATTTCATGTCAACAAGGCCGTCAGTTCTGGGTCTTACTTTGTCTCCTGGTTGTGGCCTCATGACTGACACGCGATCATAGCCTTTCCTCAGGAGGACCCACAAGGCATCCAGCTTGCCCTATGAAAAGGAAGAAAATAAGCAGTTCAGCAAGACCTCAACAGCCGTAATACAACAGCCCTGACTACAAGATGTAGAAAACTTGGATTCAGAAAGTAACAAATTCTACCCGGTATTTTTTTTGTTCAGCCATACACTGTAGCACCTAACTCTAATAAACACTTCGCTTTGGTCAAGTAGATAAGCTTATTAGTTAAATCATCTGCTTTTAGTAGCCTACACAGACCAGTAATTGATAGGACTTTTAGAGCCTAAAGCCAGATTTCCCACTTCTGCTGACTTCTCCAAAATGAGAGCCTAAAAACATTCAGAATCAGAAACGTTTGAACCATCTGTTTGGCAATGTTAGTTGGATGTTGCCACAGTGAGGTCATGAACACAGTTTCCAGAAGAAAAAAAAATCATGTTCAGATAGTAAACTCTGGATTGGTATCAGCAATGTTTCATGAATGCCGTCTTTTATAACGGGCTTAGTTTTATATTCAACTAACCCAGTAACCACTGCAAAAGGACTACACTTACGCTTTTATCAGTTATAGGATATACAAATTTCCATAAACCTCCAATATCTTCGTATTATGCACTTAGGGTATATCTACCTCTCTACAGTGCACTTTCTCAGCCTTTGGGCAAACCTCCCGCACCCCCCGATTAAATCATAGCTTGGCCATGTAATGTGAGCACATTCAGGTCCAAACCCCTCTCCCTGCCTTTGGATTCATTACTGTAATCCAGTTCAGCAATATAACATGTGATTCTCATCACATATTCCCTTGTGATAAACATGTACTTCTGAAACAAATAAACACAGCAAAAATTTTTTACTGTAAGGGACAGAATTAAGAGTCCCCTTTTTTCGTCATCTTTATTTCTTGTGCCCCCACCCCCAACCCCAGGCCTAACTCTCTTTGAAAAAGAATCTGCTGCCTGTGCAACCCTACACTCCCACAGGTCAGTCCAGCACATGCCTGTTTTCTATTATGCTTCTCCCAGCTGACCGTGCACACACACACACACACACACACACACACACACACACACACACACACACACACACACACTCACACAAACACAAGTACGCTCACACACACACACAAACACACACACACACACACACACACACACACACACACACACAAACACAAGTACGCTCACACACACACACAAACACACACACACACACGGCACAGTATGTGAACTAACCACCAGCCCTCAGGTTGACAGGGGCTGGCCTGAACCTCAACAACAGATAACGCATAATCTTTCATCTTCTTGCTCCTGTACGACACCTCAGCTGGTACTGCTCGGCACTGGTGGGTATGTAGAGGTCAGCAGGAGAACTTGAACTCATTTGATATGTCAAGCCAAAATGTAACTTTGGTTTGACACACATTGGTTCATGAGTTTGAAGTACACGTCAATTTAAACCTTTGAATTCTAATCTTTTTACATTACATGGGATGTTACAGATATTATAATAATAAGATATATAAGAATATATAATAAGATATTTAAGGATGCACTGACCCACCTTCTTTAGGCATAACACCGCTAATAAAGTCTGAACTATGAGAATTGACCAGTACTGAGTACAAATATACATTTTAACCAGAAAGTAGAAGTAGAAGTACTGTTTTGGATGTAATTACAACACTGGTAGTATGGTATTATGCAGTTGCAACTGCGTAGTACCGTACTACTTGTGTTGTAATTACATCCAAAACAGTACTTCTACTTCTACTTTATACAACTCTGATTTTACCACTATAAAGCCATATAGAACATAATGGCAAGGCCAGGTGGAAAAACCTCCAGACTGCTGAGGCCTTCCTCCATGCTATAATTTGCTCTTCTAATAAAAATTTTCTAGCGCAACGCTAACATATGATGTAGTACCTGCATATACATGCTGACACAAAACAAAATAGAATGGATCTGAATAGATTGGCCCCATTCTTGACAAAACTTAATGCAAGTATTTCAGTCAGTATCAAACTAATACTTAACATCTGTATCAGATAAATTCATCGGTTGAATAACATCTCTGGACCAATTGATTCCTCATATCAAAAATAAGCAAATGTCTAGCACTCCCCCAGAGTTGCTGTAAGGTTATATCTACAATATAATTATTGTTGGCCTGGTCATGTTCTGTTTCACATTCAAGCCACACAACAGGATGTAGCGGTGTGAACAGTGCTACACAGATCTGAATAACGATGGCCATGGTTTTTCATTTCCTGCGATAAATCTATGCATAAAACACTTACTGCAAAACCATAAGCTATTTATCAATATGACCAAAGTCATAATTCGTTTTAGCACAGGCCAAGCTTTTTGGATGTGGTTTGAGGTCTAAACTAAATGCATTTTTTTTTTCATAAATGGAATTGGGTGACAAGTCATTTCAGAACAATAATCTGTCACCAAGCCAAGAAATGTTTCATAAATGTAGCCGCGGTGGTAATGAGACGGTTCCTGGAATGGATCAAACACCAGCATCTCTATTAGATCAGACAGCAAGAATGTAAATGAAGTGTGTCTGGTAAAACTCAGCAGAACCCAGCTGTCATGTGGGCATTAGAAAGGGGGGCTTATCTAAAATATGATTATGCCCTATAGGCATGCTTTTCAGATGTTTTACCACATAGTGCAAAACACCACATCGGATCTGAGAGCGATGAAAGGTAATATGTGTTGTGATATTATTTTGTGATCACACCAAATACACTGGGCCTGTGCCTGTGTGTGTGTGTGTGTGTGTGTGTGTGTGTGTGTGTGTGTGTGTGTGTGTGTGTGTGTGTGTGTGTGTGCGCGCACATGTGCATGTGTTTGGATCTCATACAGGCATCTAAAGTAGGAAGGATGTAATACGAGTGTACAGGTTGATAAACTGCTATTTGAGATTGCTGAGGCGTCACTACATAAACCAGCCACTAAATGTTATGAATGTTTTTTAAACAGTGTAGCCTGTGCTTACCTAAAATACAAGTCATAGCAAAAAATTCTTCTGTGCACAATACAAGAATATTACAGATATATGTTCAGATGGGACTGTGGCTATCAGAAAAAATATAATCTGACCATCTAATCCTTGATGCTCACGACACAGTTAGCAGTTGCTGGTGTTGATGTTATGCAAATCTGCTACCTTGATGGGAGAGTACAACTACACACTCAACTTACCTTGATGTTGTGGCAATGGACTTACCCTTATGGTAACACTTCAGAATAACCACTCCCTACAAATCATCTATAAATGTATTTGTATTTGAATTAACACATTGTTCACCTTTATTTTCACATTAGTTGTTATTAATAAATCATTTATAAGCATATTCATATTCTGATTGCTTGTCTGTTGTTGGCTGTCTGTCTGTATAAAACAGAATTGCAGACAGCCGGACGGACAGCCAGCCAAAAGACAAGCAATATACATGTGTTTATAAATGATTTATTGATGAGAAATAATGTGGAAATGAAGGTAAATATACATAACAACAACATATATAAATAACATAACAGTAAATAACAAATGATAAACTAAGTGTTAATTAAGAGTTGACAAATACATTTATACATGATTTATAGGAAGTAGTCATTAGGAAGTAGTCATTCTCTAAAGTGTTACCCCACTTACTTATGACAGAAGCATGTACCTTGATGGGAGAGTACCACTTGCGTGGGCTGGCTGGTTTCCTCATGCCATTGTTCAGGACACGGGTGGGAGGAAGTTCAAACTCCTGCTCTGGCATCTTTACCCGCGCGTTCTTGGCCTTCTCCAGCTTGGCACCCTCCTCCGTGGAGCCCCTCTCCCCCCAGCGCACCTAGAGACAGACAGACAGAAGAAAGAAGGAGAGAGAGAGACAGAGAGAGAGAGAGAGAGAGACAGAAAGACAAAAGACAAAGAAAAAAAAATACAACGAGGCAGATGTAAGTTTTTTAGAGGGGGAAACAATGCAACTGTTAAACCCAACCGAGCAGACAGGAAAGGCGGCCAGATGAGATTCAGCATACTGTACAGCTGGTCAGCGGCCAGCCAGGGCTGTAAATTCCAGCCGTGTCTCTCTGTCTTATCACGTCCTAATGGAAAACAGTTGCTGCTCTTACCGTCCACTGGATTCCAACAAAAGACGCGGATACAGTCTGGCATTAAACAGCACACATGTTTACCGGTGAATATTAAAGGAAAGTAAGAAAGTAGTATCACAAGCTTCGGCTCCATATGTTTATATTTCTCATTTATTTTTAAAGATGGCGCTTTGGCTGAGTGGCCTTCCTGGGATTAGTTCATCACCAGTAAGTACAAAACACTGATTTAGTGTCTGTTTTGCTTTGGTATGAGGAAATGAAACACAGCAGTGTTGCTTGGACACTGCTTCACGCAAGCAGATACAAGTAGAGTCTATGCAGCTGCATGTATGTGTGTTTTAACTGCTGTGTTTCACACCTCCATCCGTTTGATGCCACCGACTCCTCGGCCTCCGTAGTATGAGGCGTCCACCGTCGGCCACTTCTTCTTGGGCATCCCATCTTCCTCCTCATCCTCCTGCAGTGTCAAAAAATAGATTTTTTTTTTTTTTAATGATACAATGGATATAGGGAATATTTTCTGCTAGTGAGTCCTATACTTTTTCTAAATATGAATTATAGTGTGAGAATACAGTTATTTCTACATCAATAGCCAAAACCTGTAAATTCACAAGTAGGCCTAAGCTATGGAAAGAAATGACAGAGCTTTCGCTCAAGTCAAACCTCTTTCTCAAATCCCCTATTCCCGAAGTATAAAATACATTTACCTGTGGCTGCTGGTTTGCTTTTTCTACTAACTTTATTTTATAGCACATTATCCACCTCTATTTTTTTCAGTTTTTAAGTAGTTTAAGCTGCACCGTGAGTCTGCAGTTTTAAATTGAGCCGTGGAGCGCAAAAGAAAACAATTACTCCATCTCTCGACCCTCTGGTGCTTCATTTCACATTAAAACAGTTGGGCTCTTTTATGACCTAAATTTTCCATCCTAAAGGACTTCATTCTGAACCAGCCCCCACTCCCCTTCAACTCAGGCATCTCATGTCTCCCACCTGCCTCTGCAGTTCCTGGAAGTGTACTATGTCTCGTATATGTATGATGTCAGGAAATGACATAAGCCGCCAACACCGTCTGACACACTGCGGTTTCAGGCTGTTGGTGGAGCCAGCCTGATAGTCCAGACTAATCTAATCTATCACCGCACAACAGTCAGACCCCTCACACGAGAGGCTGATGTAAGCCACCAAGGGCTCTGAGGAGGTTTCAATCTGTTTTTAGACTTTACGGTCCAAGGCTAATTTATGTTCAAAGCAAAACTCCTAATGAGATTTAGTGCTGAGTTTAAACCAGGCTATGAAGTGCCACCAGCCCTCTTATGCAATTTTGCTAAGCAGTGGCTACAATTGAAGTCCCAACATGTCAGTTTAAAGGAAGGGGGGTTGTTATTGAGAGCCTATCCAAAGCCTGCATTTCCCAAAATAATCCTACTTTAAATCCGAATGTGTTTGATATTATAGTAATTAATTCTCACATATGTGCGTTAATAACAAAACTGAACGTGTTGATAGGAATACTGAGATGGTCCCATATGGATATGATGTGTTTGGTATTAAATTATATTGAAGTTATGCCAAACAACGTCAGCTGCTTTGGCCAACTTCCCCTCAGCCTATTGTGTTACATAAAACATCCTCCAACAATCATTCCTGTGCAGAGACATTTCATGGATGGCCATTTTTGAACATCCAGTAATTTTAAATGCATGGAGGAGAAACAGGGGTGGGCCAAAGTACAAGCTTAGTTGTTGTCATTGTAAGCAGATCACTGCTTAGATCACTGCTAGCTATACTTTTATTTGCTCTGACTTTTATTGTAAACACTAGTTATGCCAGTTTAATGACTTTGTCAAAACCAGCCTCGTAACCACCCTGAACCACACTCTCAGGCACACACACACACACACACACACACACACAAACACACACACACACACAAACACACACACACACACACACACACACACACACACACACAAACACACACACACACACAAACACACACACACACACACACACACACACACACACACACACACAGACCACACACACACACACACACACACATACACACACACACAGACAAATAAATATTTATTGGCCTCCATTGGGGAGAAGATCGACTGATGTTCTATTAGGAAGCAGATGGTTCTACAGAACACTTTAATGGCAAGCGCTCAGCAATAGGCCATTTAGTTCTTGTTCTTGTTACCACACAAGTCATAAATGATGTAATCTAATGACATAACTAAATCTTACTGTACTCAAATCTCAACAAACTATCATTTAGAAAATAAAAAAAAAACACTTACTTAAAATATATCCAGATGTATGCACTATCATATACTTCACTAAACAGATTATTTGCCTCAACAGAAATCCACCCCACCTGAATCAGAACCTTTCAAAAGTTATGTTGGTGTCCAGATGTTTTCATAACTCTTTGTTTCTGCCTGTGCAGGCTGAGTAATGTGTCTGACAGTGGATACAGAGGCAGAGAACTTGATCGCGAAAATGGATTATTACTGTTATTGAATTAGCATATTTGAACTGAATTGACTGCAATTGTATATATGTAAATATTGACATTAAAACAAAACTGTAATATAGAGCATGTGTACAGCTTACCGAGCTTTCTTCTATTACTGGTGGTGGAGGCTCATGGATTATCTATAGAGAGAAGGGGGGGGGGGGAGAGGTAAGTTGGTTATGTTGGAGTTGGACAATGAAGAGAAACACTCTGCAATAATCTTTTGGAGGTATACTTAAAATGAGCGCCTTTTAAATCTACTGGAATGTGATCATGTGACAGGCATATAAACACACCTGTCATTTCCACTAGCCATCCAGGCTGTGCTCGTTGTAGTTCAATGGCTCGGATTGAAACACTCAGTGAAAAACACAACAAAGACCTTGACCACACATTACCACTAACAGTATCACCAAGAGACATCAGTTAGCATGCTAGCAAGATTTTATTAGTGCCAGCTGGACTGTTGGTGGTGGTTGAAAGGTCTTGCATGCCTTTTAGGTAGGTAGCCTGTTAATTTTAACACCAAACCACCACAATGCTTCTTTAACTCTCTCACGAGAGCTCAAGTTCACACACTTGCTGGCATGTCAAAGCTAATCCTCCCCTGCTCAGCTGAGTTTCAAATGCCCTTTTCATTAGCATGTCACAGAGTTTGAGTAATGTGTTCAATGTGTGTGCCAAAGCAAGGATACTCAAAAACACATGACTGAGGAATTGTCCACCTTTTTTTTGTTTCCCTTTTTTGCCCTATTTACAAGCAACTAGAAGTGACCCAGAAATCTGCCGTCCAGATTCCATAACCTAGGAGGGGTAAGGGGGGAGTTGTGCTAGTTCATGAGGTATGGGGGAGGTGCTGAGGAGATAACAACATGCAACTGTCATGAAGAGCCACATGTCAGTGCCTAAGAGAGCACAGCCTCAGTTAGTGTTTTTAAAACCTGGGATTCTGGGAACCCGGGGTTTGGGAAAAAAGAAAAGAAAAGAAAAAAAAAAGAGAAAAAGTTTCTGGAGAAGACAAACATGTGAGAACACCCCACAGGAATGTGCACCATAAATAACAAGTCTAACTTGTCCTCTGTTGTTGTTTTAACAAAATAAGGTTGATATTATTAATCGAATTAACAAATACAACAGAATTCAGCTTGTATTGTGAAGCAAAACCCTTGTGCAACGTGCTGCTAAACCCAGAATGTAAAGTGGCCTAGCAAGGCCTGGTTTTTCCTTTGAGCATGTCCAAAAGCTGAAACATTAGCTACTTTTCCATGGCAACCTTCTCTCACTTTCCGAAACACTTCTGGGCAGAAATATCGACTGGAAATCATTGAATACGGCTAAGCAAAGCAAAGGGATCTTTTCCACTTTTCAGCCTCAAGGCTGAACCCTTAGTTTATAAAATCTTACTTTTTGCCTTGGGCATCTAATTGTTAAAAAAGAAAAACTCTGACAATAAACACTATAAATGTGTCCTGACAAAGGATACTGGACTTAAAACAAATGACCTATAACAGCAACTCCTCTCCAGTGTACTTGCAAAACCTCACTTTTGGAGCCAAGAAATTAATTTTGAAGTAACTAATGGCAGGGTTTTGCTGTTTCTGTGTCTTGCTCTCTGTGGCCCTTCTACCTCTCTTTCTTTCTGTCTCTCTCTGTGGCCTCGTCCTTTTCATTGCATTCCATTGCTTTTCCACAAGACCTCCAGATGAACCCTGGCTCAAACTCGGAGGACGTTTTCTGGTCAAACATTACCTCTCCTATTATGCACTTACATTTTGTGATGCTCCAACTCTGAATATAAAAAAGTCTATTGAGTAGGGTTTCTGAAGCCAGTTATTCATATAATTCTAAGACTGCATTAAGTCATCAAACGATTTTACAGAGTATATGAGACTGGCATTGGGGTTGAATGGTGACTCCACTGAGGCTAAAGTCTTGACCTTGAAGAACTCCCTGGGCATTTCATGGGAAGGGGGATTACACACCCTTTCACAGGGTGAGAGGTCTAGCCTTCGTTTTTTTTTTTTTTTTCACCAAGCCTTTGACCTCAGCAGGTGAAAGGTCCAATGGTCCAAGTAACTCAACACACACTTTCCACATTCCCTTGACCCTGCATGGTGATTATGGACTAGGGGAGGGTCATAACAATCTATTAGAGAACCAAGCTATCAGGGCCCCCAATGCGTCCTGTGTGACCTCAGCATGAGCCACCTCCTACACTCCCTGGAAGTCTGTGCACAGAGCTTCTGTGCAACCAGCTCCTACACAAGCTGTTCTGGGAAGGACATCACTCTAAATAATCTGTAGCCTAACGTGAATTAGAACAAACCCTCTTGGGGAGATGACCTCCCCTTCAGTGAGGTCATTCATCAGTGTAGCAGTTAGTCAGTGACGAAGGGGAAGCAGCTACTCACAGATGCTGAGAGACTCTAACCCACCAGTCACAGTAAACCTTCATTGTAAGTCATAAGTGAAAAGATATTTCCTACTGTTTACTTGATTGATTTTTTTTTTGCAAGAAACCATTACCAAACTGTGATAAAGAAAATGAGATGTTTTAAAGTATAAATATTTGTGGGTGTACCCATGTTTGGTGTACATATATATATAGGGTGTCAAGTCTGATTTAATATTAACATATTGAAAAAGTCTGTCATGTCATCTTGTTACTTAGATTGAATTATGTTAAAGCAAAAAAAAAAAAAAAAAAAAACGAGGGTAAAGCATCTTCACAATCTTGTGCTGACATTTCAACATAATGAAAACCATCTAGAAGCTAAATGAACTACAGCCTTTGGTGCTGTTGTTATGCTAATAGTGACATTCCCATGACAACGTATGACAGGAACCTACCACTGTGCAGCAAAGAGGCCAGAACCACCAAAGCAGAGCCAGGATCAGAAGCAACATCAGGATGAGGAGAGCTATGGCCAGAATGGTCCCATCGGACTGAAAACAAACACAGAATACAAGGGAATACTAGTGGTTAAAGGTTATATTTATTTACACTTATTTTACTAAGATAGGAAAATGTGGCCCTGAAAATAATAAAAAGCAAATGTGTGTGTGTGTGAGTTCCGTGTATGAGTTTTGTGTGTGTGTGTGTGTGCGCGCGCGCGCGCGCGTGTGCATTTGAGTGTGTGACTGAACTATCTCTCTCTCTTTCTGTATGCGTCTGTCTATGTCCTACATACATAACCATAGACTGCTGGCTCCACTCTGTTTTAAAGTAATTTTAGGAGCAAAAGCCTTTCAAACTGAGACACCCTTGATGATTCATGAGATCTGTACAGAAGAAGGGTCCAGGTTATGAGTTGTTTTCAAGACCTCCCAAAGGCTCAGTGCCATCAGAGGTTACCAAGGGCGTTTGGAGAACTGCTAACCTGGCAGGTGTTACAATACTCATTTCCTCTTGTGCACATCATGGACTCACATTGGCAGATGAGGAATGCAACTTATCTCAAAACTGAATATACACGATTTGGGGTGCTTGAATGAAACAACAGATGCCTGGACACGAACAGCTGAAAGAAGGAGGCAGACTTCTGTGGACTATTGTTCTAGTTCCAAGCACATCTGAAGATGTCTTTGCTGATATTTTTAATCCTTGTTTTATTAGATATTTAAAGTACATTTCCATAAAACCATTTATATTTTGATTTAAGCTAATTGTTTTTTAATGGATTGAGATCTGATAAAGATCCAGTGCATTGTGTATTGTACTCACACAGCCCACAGTGGTGATGGTGACAGAGCTGGATATGAAACTCAGCCCTTCGTTCATGCTGACATACAGGGAAGCTGCACTGAAACGCAAATACACAAGTCAGATGAGTTTTTGTGCCACTAAGGCACACAAAAACATACTCATATTGTGCATGCACTGTAAACGGAAAACGTGCATTCATAAATGTTTCAGAAATTGCTTCTCAGTCGGTCATCACTAAATTTAGTTGCTGAGGTTTTAATACAAGGGCTTAACCTAATTGTTGACTAACCCTATGTACTGTCATTCTGAAAGGGCACTGTAATAAACAATGTAATAAAGGATCTATAAAAGACGTAATAAAGAAGACATGTCATAAACATCAGCAACCAATTATTATACTGTAATGAAAAGTTTTATTTGTGCAGACAGGGCAGCACTTACGTTCCCTCCTCTCTCAGCACTGGTGCTGGACACAGCATGTATGTGTCTTCAACAATTAAAGGCTTCACCACTACAGAAAAATAAAATCAGAGCAACATTACTGTATAGTATTCCATTTGGAACAACCAAAGAACTAGGTAGTATAACTTAAGCTAGCACTGGGGAAGGGTAAAAATGAATTGTTGTTTTAGATGGAGAGCAGGTCAACAGCACAGCACCATGAGAAAACTCTACAGGGACCTGTTGGGGATAAGGAGTTGGCCTGACTTGCAAACAGGGTCATAAAAACATGGCTGCCGCTGTTGAAGGACAAAGCCTTAAGATATTCTGTTGAACTTCCTAGTTGGAAGACAGATCCGCTGAGTGTCTCTAGCCCAACACTGGCTGTTTACACTGGCTCTGGACTGACATACCACAGCCCTGAGGAAATCTACACGACCGCTGTCTCTTTCCTGCAACGCCCTGCTGGATGAAGGGATTTAGTGGAGGGAGGGGAGGGCTCCTCAAGCATTAGCTGTTTTATCAATACCGCAGAGACAAGAGCTCTGCTGGGGCCAATGTAAACTCGTGGAGATATTAAACCCCCAGTTCCTTCATGCGGTCAGACACCTCAACAAAGGTGAGCAGGAAGAGAGGAGAAGCCTGCTGAAGGAGAGCTTCAAACACTGGCTTTTTTCAGCGATGCTTGGGCCCCAGTTTGGCTTCCTCCCTCACTCTCTGCTAAAGAGGCCGCTTTTGTCTGAGACAGAGCTCGGCAGCGACTGCCTTTCGTTCCTCTCTCTGCATGAGGCCCAAAGGCTTGATGAATGTCCTCCAACTCTTTATTAGCCTGTTTACCCACCAGCATTGCAAGAAGACAGCCATGTTTCACTGCCTAACTGGAGACATGTGCTCAGGGCTGGAGCACGCTTAATAAATAACCAGGCATTACTGCCCATACCGATTGCTTCTGAGTCTCTTTGAGTCACACATGTAGTGTTGCTGTTTAGACAACACAGCTGTCAGTGGATTCTCGATTTTGGTTATTGTGAATTATTTAGCTATGAAGATTTGTGGAAGTTGGAAGTGTGATGAGCAGATAGTGAATCATTTATTTATTTATAGAGCATCACAAGGGAAGTTGTTGTGAATGTGTGCATGATAAAGTGAGTGAGATTTAACTGACCCAGAGCAATTACAATGTTCGGGAATCAATGCCAGGCTGCTTCTTACACAACAACAACAACACCCCATGATGATAATAATGTGGAAAAGCCGTGCCTATCGTAGTCCATGGTTTCAAGTCAAGTATTTGTTTGCTCACTACTTTTTCTTTATTCCCCACCACCCAGCCAATGACATGTTAAAACAACAATCGGCAGTGTCTCTCATAAACCTTTAGTATTACAAGTGTCTAACGAGAGGATATGATCTATTTCTGCATAATGATCGGCGCTACGGCTTGGGACATAAGTCTTTTCAAAACCCTTCACATCTGCAGGCACATGACATGCCAGGGCTCTGTGCGTGTATGTGTGTGTTTGCGAGCCGTGGTCGTGTCCGAGACATAGGCTCAGACTGCCTCTCAGCTGCTCAACACATGTAGCAACACGCAGCTCCTTCCTGCCAGGGCCTTTAATCCAAGAGATATTTGGGGCCATTTTTTTTTTCAATGGAAACAGAGAATTAACGAGATTTACGTGAATACGTTTCCTGAAGGGACACTCAGGAAAAAAAAGCAAGGTGAATATCTATTGCCTTACTAGAAAAAAAAACAAAACAAAACAACAAAATGGAGAATGCGTACATCAGCATAATTAGGGTCTGTTTACAAGAACCTTGTTCAAGTGTTTGGAGTGGCCAAGTGTAAACAAGCTGGGCTGAACGGTGGGGGAACAGCAAGTATTCTCCATGGCATTGGGCTGTGGAGATGAGGCTGGCTCGAGGGTAAGGACTGAAGATATAGAGACAAGGCCTTTCCCTTGTCTGCTAATGGTTTCCATGTTCCACACTCATCCCCCCACCGAGAAGCTTGGAAGCACAACATAAACCGTTTACGTCCGCTGAAACGATGAGTGCTTTCATCAGCCATACTCCTGGACATGTGAAAAACTCCAGCGTGTGGCTCCTAATCTGCAACCTATTAGTAACGCTATATAATGATATCAGGCGCAGATGAGCTTGCCTTGATCTGGGATAGGAGCCTAATTCAGACGCAATCACTATTACGCACAGCATTAGATGTCTGCCCTGTGGGTGCAAATGTCTCAGTGGAGGCCATATAGGCACCAGACTTTTATTAAGCACTGATGCCGGGCAGCACAGCTTGGATGAAGCTCAAGGACATTGTTCTTTCTCCATCGTGGCTTTTTGTGTGGCGCCTTTTTTTTCCCCTCAAAAGATCTGCTTCACCTGGCGGGCGGCCATGCTGTTAAAGGACTTGTGCCTTTTTAAAATGTCCAACTACCAATCACAGCAGATCTAGGGATGCTGGTGTGGGCAGTTCTTTTTTAGGGATGCTTTGAGGGTAAAAACAAGAGCTCAGGGACCCTTCAGAGACGCACATGATGGCATAAGTAGTATTAGCGGGTATCAGCTTAGAGCTAGCCAATTTCGAGCTCAATTGGAAGAATCTGGAAGAGCCGAAAACAAAATCTTCTGCACGGGGTAATTATTTCTGTTAATAAACATGCTTAGCACAAGGTTTGGTTTCAGTGTGTGTCTGGCTTTTTAGATACACAACTAAAAAATGTTGATTCTTGCTTATTAAGAGAAAT
The DNA here is from genome assembly GCA_030347295.1 of Setipinna tenuifilis. Classification (NCBI taxonomy): domain Eukaryota; kingdom Metazoa; phylum Chordata; class Actinopteri; order Clupeiformes; family Engraulidae; genus Setipinna; species Setipinna tenuifilis. The sequence continues at coordinate 16,706,666 of CM059271.1, read as the reverse complement.
TATTCAGAACTTTCCTGGAATGGTTCTGTTCAGACCTTCTAAATAGGTCCATGTAATGCCAAATGATTACGCAGTCTAAGAACAATGTTGACTTAACAGTAGATCACTATATACCAAACCTTCTCCTTTTATGGAATCTGAGTCCTTCCTCCACTTGTAAAGAGAATTGTAATTTGAATCCTAACTTCTCAGATGGTCCAGTGGAGACCCTAAAATGGTTCAGCTTCCAACTTTAAATTATCCCAAAATGCAAACGTGGGGGCAAAAATAAATTATGCTGGTTGTATTTGATATAGCCATGATGCTAGTTTCTATCACATGCATTGTACAATGAGGTATGCCACTTACTTCTCGTGAGGGTGTCATTGATGCGAAAGGTACAGAGTACTTTTTCCACATTACGAGCGTGAAGGAATCCGTTCCCTCTTACCACCACCTGGAACGTTTCTGATAAAAGAGGATAAGAAAAGTAGGTAAACGAGAAGAACAACAGTAAGCATGAGAAAAGCCATATGCTCACACTATAGCTGGATTTGAAAGGCCCATCTAAATGGGATTTTACAGCTGTCTTCAAAAGAAACGTTTTTCAAGTGCTGTGCAGGAAGAAGACCACTGATTTATGAGGAGCTGTGTTTTAGTAAAGCCTGTTATTTGTTGAATCAGGTGGCTTAGCAGCGAGGGTTTGGCTGCGGCCCTCCAGAAAGAGACCTTCCCTTTGGATCAGGGCGGGCAGTGCAAACATACCACACATTGCCATTAAACAGATCTGACCTAAACCTCGCATTGGTAGCTTTCGTAGCTTCCATGTAGTGTTCAAAATATGTGCCGATCCATAAAACTGACTGCTGTGCACTACTCAGTAAGGTCATATTCTGTTAACGTTGTACTTAAAAACCTCTTTGGCTTGACCACAGTGGTTGCAAGACAGACATAGTTGACTGAGAAACATGGCCGGAGCAGTGTGCCGCAGCCAAACAAGACATGTAGTTGTCCCAACATGAGAGGAAGGGTCCTCAGCTGAGCCAAATCCACAAAAGCCCAAAACACACGTCTCACAAGAGAAGAGTGGCTCAATTTGACCCTGACAGGGAAATAAACTATCAGAACCACACACATACTCAGAGAGAGAGAGAGACAGAGAGAGAGAGAGAGAAAGAGAGAGAGAGAAAGAGAGAGAGAGGGAGAGAGAGAGAGAGAGAGAGAGAGAGAGAGAGAGAGAGAGAGAGAGAGAGATTGCAGACATAAAGATTCTCATTTGTCCCTTTCATCCTTTCATATGACGTAACAAATGAAACAATTATCCTGATAATGACTACTCTGAGGATAATGTGGGTAGATTACAAAAAAAAAGCAAGAGTGATGTGCAGGACATTCTGTGAAAACAAAATTAGTCATTGCAAGTAATTACTCTTGACTAGCAGGATTACGCCCTTGTACCATTTAAAAAAAGTAACCTAAATGTCTAAATAAGCCTGAATTAGGCTGAAAAAAAAAAAAAATCTTTAATGGGACTTTGTTTTCGATGTCTTTTTACAATGGTGGGAGGGAACAAAACTCACTATAAACAGCCAGGACTTCACAAAGGGTCATGCTTTATTAGGAGACCGCTCAAGAGCTCCAACCCATAAACGTCAGCAGCTTGTGTGTGGACATAAACAGCAGCCTACCAGGTTTCTCAGGAAAGCTCAGCTTGAGTTCTGAGGGGGAAAGCAAAGTACGTGCGACACAGCAGGCTTATTTTTGTATCTCTCCTCAGCTACTGGGGGCCTGGAACCCATCACATTGCTCCTACCTCTACTCCTGCTCTACTCCAACTTCAGATGAGGTCAAGAGAAGCTACCAGGCTTCCTGCTACTGTTTTTCCTGAGCCAAATCAGACGTTAGTGCTGCCAGTGCTTGTGCAGCCCCCCCCCCCCTGAGTGTCTGTGATGAAGTGTGTGTGTGTGTGTGTGTGTGTTTGTATATTTATGTGTGTCAAAAAGAAAAAAAATGAAGAGAGAAGGGAAGAGAGAGGAAATAAGAAAGAGAGTTTGTGTGTATTTAAATGTGTGTGTGAGAGAGAGAGCAAAGAAAGGAAAAAAAGAGAAGGGAAGAAAGAGAGGGAGAGAATGTGTGTGTATGTCTGTCTGTGTGTGTGTGTGTGTGTGTGTGTGTGTGTGTGTGTGTACATGTGTGTGTCTGAGAATGTGTCAGTATGGTTGGGGTTGGCTGGAGTGCCTGAGGAGATGAATGGTGTTGGGCCGGATGTCCGCAGAAGGCTGCCCCACTCACCTCCTGCACAGATACTGGAAGGCTCCGCCGCGAGGATCTCAATGCAGGATTTCCTGAGGATCTGAGGGCACCGAAAGGGGAGAGGGGGGGGGAGAGGGGAGAGGGGGGAGAGGAGGAGAGGTGGAGGGTAGGAGGAAGTGATTAAAGGCTCAAAGCTGTCATGAGACACCACAACTTCATGGACAATCCGTTTAACATCATTACTTGCCAGTTCATAACCCGGGTTTGACATCAACCAACTTATGACACAGAATAAGGGAGAGAGAGAGAGAGAGAGAGAGAGAGAGAGAGAGAGAGAGAGAGAGAGAGAGAGAGAGAGAGAGAGAGAGAGAGAGAGAGAGAGAGAAAGAAAGAAAGAAAGAAAGAAAGAGAAAGAGAGAGAGAGATGGAAGTTTTAAAGTTTTGGTTTGTTTTTATGTGTTCGTCAGCTTGTTTGTTTTTTATGTGTCAGCTTGTGCACCTGGAGGTGGCTATTCCGAGAACATTAATTAGCCACAAACCCGCCAAAACATCTTATTAAAGACCCCAAAGGCTTCATTCTAACTGAAAAACAAAGCCATAGAGCTCCTCTATTAGGATGTGTTCCACTAACGCTGTGTTAGCTTAGCCCAGCTTCTTACTAATTCATGTTCCTGGAACACACCACTGAGCATGATCCACATGCCTGGTTGTTGTTGTTTTGTTTTGTGGGACTAATCTTCTCATTTTTTTCCCCCTCTCTCTTCTAGAAAAAGACGCATGCTCTTGTATGCCTGAAGATCCCCCTGATTTACTGCGCGTAGCCCCTCTTCTCTCCTCTCCCCCTGAGCCCGAGCCAACTCTTCCAGAGAGCAGCTAATCGGCAACAGATGACTGGCTCAACTGACCCTGGCCAGAGCCAGCAGTGTCTGCTGCTCCGAATGAGGGCAGCTTCAGGAGAAAGAAACAAATCTGCTAACCCCAAACCCCCTTCTTTACTTTTCAATCATTCATCGCGTGGACGAAATATGAATCAATACCTCTATGCTGAGTGTTAATGGATACAATGCATGCACTTTGATCTGAATTTTTGGGTGGAATCCAGTATCCCCCCCCCCTCCTCGCCGGGATGATAGGGGGTGCACAGTGGGTTCTCCTAGAAATTTTGGCCCTGGTGAATTTTCATGCCCCACTGACTGTCTGAGTAGCTTGGTGTTTGTGTTTCTCACTCTCTCTCTCTCTCTCTGTCTTTCTCTCTCTCGCGCTTTTTCTCTTTCTTGCGCACACACACACACACACACACACACACACACTGTCTCTCTCTCATTCCAGCCTTTTTTTTATTCTATCAGCAAAAACACACATTTTCTCTCACTTCCTTTTTTTTATTTTTCATCAGTTCTGGAAATTGCCCTCAGCCAGTGTGAGAGACTTAAGGGAAAGAATGTCATTTGAGGAGGTCTCTTTGAAGAGCAGAGGCAGCTGTCAGCCTTAAAAACAATAACACTAGAGGCATGTCTTCCCAGGTGAGCTGAGTGGACAGGTTGTTGTCTTCTTGTTAGCCTTGCCTATTTGTCAATAAAACTGTAACACTTACCGAATCAATGACCCCTTGCAAAGCATCGAATCCACCATTCACTGGAAAAACATGATCCTTGCTGTCAGCTATCTTTGCCAACTGAGGGAAAGAGAATGAGTACAAAAAAACAGGTAGTATTACTTTAAGGTACATCTTCACAACCAAAATGTGCTCTATATGGCATGGTTCCTCCATCCAGAATTAGTTTTCTATTTTATGCTATTTCAGGCCAGCTGAGAACTGACGTTTCGGCCCCGTCTGATGCCAGACACCATGCCTAATGGAAACAGAAGGGCACACACCTGGGTTTCATTGAAGTCCTTCACCCCGACACAGTAGACTGAAGCACCCAGGCTTCGGGAGCGGTTTGCCTGACAGGTATCCCAAACACAAACACAGACACAGACAGACAGACAGACAGACAACACGGCCATTCACTTAATGTGCAGCGTTCCACACCACAACACAACACAGGCACAGAGCCACACTTTAATAACTTAAGTGAAGGAAATGAGGTTACGCTTTTGGAGACGGCAAGGAAATAGTGGTCATTTTCTAAATGCTGCAATCTAAAGATGAAAGTCAAGGTAACCCATATGAACACAAGATAGAAGAAAAACATCAATAAAAAATCTGCACTTATTTCACCCGACTGCTGTTAGTGAGTGACAGTTCATGAGCCACTTCAAATGTTTCATCTCCTGTTCTTGTTAAACCTTTTACCACTAATACCCTTCTGAAAATAAAACTAAAGAAGAGATCAGTGGCACCTTATCAAGTTAAAGCCAAAGGTTAGGGTTTTGGAGCGGGGCGGGGTCAGGGGGGAATGGGGCAAAAGGGTTTGTTGGCATATGGTGCTGATCAGGGAGCCCTAACTGCACACAGCTGCTCACGTGTGACTTTCAAGACTATAGGGATGAGTTATAGTACCCTTTGCCACAGATGTGTTGTCCGCAGATGTGACTGTATGTGTGCCCCCCCCACCCCCCCACGGTTCCCAGAGGAGACTGAAGATAAGGAGCCTGGCAGCTCCACTGACCTCCTTCCCTCACTGTAACCCAGGAATGGGATCAAAGCCACGCTGCGATGATATATATGTACAGCAATGGCGTTTTATCTGTGCCAGGCTCCTACGCTACCCCAGGTAGTCTGTTTGCAATCTGCAGATGCTCTCTTTGCCACCTAAACAATGCACCTACCTCTTGCTCAGCGTAGAAGAAGTAGTTGTCGTGTAGCTCTCCGTCGGTCAGGGCAATAATGACACTAGCAGTCCGGTACCCTGTTCAAAGGGAGGGAGTTTTGGCATTACGGTTGAGATGACTTAAGGTTGCGCTATCACAAAGAAGAAGTGTGAGGAAACATGAAAGGGTCACCTTCAGAGTTTCCATAGAAAATCTGCTCGCTGGCCTAAAAAAAGGTTAAAAAAAAAGATGAATATCACAAGAGATTATGGACAGTGTCCTTTGAACCACACATTTGTAAGGAATTCATGTCTGTTCTGACTGTTGTTATTGTAAGCAGGGGGTTCATCCATTTGAAGCTCTTTAAACTTAACATGCATGCCGGAGTGCATAAAAACTGATATCCTTGAGTATTTTCCCTTTATAGCATTGACTGAGCTTCCCTAATGGAAACTAGATTAAATCCAACATGGCTTTATCTTCATACATACTTGAGTGTAAACAGAAAGGTTACACCCGGGGTAAGTGTTCAAGCACTGATAAAATGTCTGTCTACTTGACATTACAAATCAGCGAGATGCATTAAGCTTGCTAATTTAAAGCATTTGCAGTCAGAATTTCTTATTAAAATCACCAAACCTCAAATGAAAATAGGCATAAAAAAACCCGCTTGATGAGAAAGTGAATGGCTGTAACTGACTAACTTGACTGACTCAAGGACTTACCCGTTGAATTCCCTCATGCATGAAGGTGTCTCCACCTGGAAGGACTCTCTGCAGCTCTTCCAGACCTTTTCGTATCTTTTCCCTGCAAACACACACACACACACACACACACACACACACACACACACACACACACACACACACACACACACACACACACACACGTGCACATGCACACACACAAGAGAATACACCATCCAGATATGCACAGACATTTTTTGTGTCCTTTTCCTGCAAACACAGGGAACACAAACCATTTTCAGAAATGAGGGTCTTAGGAAAAGGTCATGTCATGCACTTGAGTCAGTGCATTTACTCACTGCCACAAGTTTTTACATCATGGTGCCAAATAAAAGACAGAAAAAAGATTTAGTGGTATATATCAAAAGAAATGAACTCGTCAATGCATATGTCTGATATCAACTAAGATTTGAAACCACAAAGTCATGAACAACCCCAGTGTCGGAATCTATCAATAATAACAATATCATATTGCAGTTGTCATCATATATGAGAGAGGTGTTTGGATGTGTGAGGTGCCTAGATCTCAGCAGCTTTACGAAAGAATGCCTTGGCCGCCAGCTGAGCTCGAGGAACGTCACTGGACCATAACTGTGATTCTGGGCTCGGCTTTCCGTTTTTGCTGATCGGAAAATCCATCTAAACCCTCCTCTTGCCAGGGAACTGCTGACCCACCAAGTCACAACGAAAAACCTTTTTAGCTTTTCTTTCTTTCTTTTTTTTAATTAGCCAAGATATTTGTTTAAATAATGTCTGTAAGACATTTTAATTAGCTACATATATGTTATGAGAATTGGGAAAGAATAGTTCTGACATAATACTGCACATATGATTTAGATTATTTCTGAGAAGTCATGATGTTATTTGTCATAACTCATACTGCTGTCACTTCTGAATGAAGGTTACAATGATTGTTGATATGATGCAGGGAGGTACACTTGGCATAAAAGCCAGATCTTTTCACAATGACACTGCAGAAAGGTAGTAAACAGCCAGTCATTTTCATAAGCATATGAAAAAGGGACTTTGCTTTGAGAGGCTGTGGGTACATCTCACATTTAGCAAAAGTGACACTTTCAAGATCCTGAAAAGCACCTGTTCAGGCTTTTGCTTGCACAGTTTTAATACTTGGAGATGATAGTGATGTCAAGGGAGCTCAGCAGCCAGATGTTCTGAGCCGCAGTGCTCCTTGGCACTCGTGTATCCAGTGTGAGTATTCTGTTAAAATTTGTGTCTTTTAAAGAAAACAGACTGGAATTTGTTGCTCATTCTCTAGATTAGTGGAACAGCCTTTGAGAAATTAAGGGGAGGCAAACGGAAACAGCGGCACACGTTATGTGTTGATTTTGTCAGTCTTCCTCCCCCAAGCGTCTTTCCTGAATTTATGTAACGCTCACAGTACTACAGTCTTTACTTTTCTTTTGTTTTCTATGCGATACTCTCTCAATGGTTCATTGTTCTGTCTAACAACCATAAAATACATTGTAATAAAAATACTGTTTGCTATGCTGGGCATGGCCATTACTGTCTGGCCTATAAATCCACAAAATGTAACATATAACACAGATTTTTACAGCGACTGCAGCATTAAAACTTGAAGGTAGTCTTTTACATGTAGGACCATTGCAACTGAAACTCACAGATCATTTTTTTAAATTATTTTTATGATATTGGCTCGAGGGATCTTCTCTTGGCATATGAACCAAGGTGTAAGAATACCACACCACACTGGATTTTATGAGTACAGAGATTACGACTGCAAAATCACAATCCAGTGTGTACGTAAAAGAACCAACACTGTTCAAAATACGCATGGTAGACAAACAGCCTTAGCTTTCAAAGCTAATGTGTGGTGAGTCACTAGATTTGCAGAAAGATATTGAATCAAGCTGTGGATTTGTTACGTAATTCACTCTGCAAAACACATTCTGAATCCAGAGTCCTGATTCAAAACAGAATGTTTAAAAATGGAGCTTCCCTCCTTGAATATCAGTAGTCACTCGTTTTTTTGTGTGTTTTTCTACTTTAATCACAACAAAATAGTTGGCTAAAGTATATAGGATGCTGTGTGTGCATATATATATATGCAAAATGTAATACACAGCATCCTTTGTACATGCTGATCAGTTTTGTTTATTGGAAGTGAAGAGATCAGCTTGGAAGCAATCCATCAGCAGAACAATGACCCCAGGAAGGTAGCTGCTTATGTCTCGTGTATGATTCCCTTCAAATGATATAATGTCATCCTTGCCTGAGATATCTGTATCTGACTTGTTTGACCTCAGCATCTCACACACTTACTAAAGTTTTCCCTTAATGCTTACTATGGCCTTCCTTCTTCAACTTTGACAAGTCTCCAATATCTGTGAGCACGGAAGGGAACATTTTAACCAGTCTTACCTGTCTTCTGTGAGACGCATCAGGATCCTTCCCTCAGTTGAGAATACAATAAAGGACATCCGCAGCTGTGGGCTGTGGGGGGTGAAGGTGGGGGTGGTGGGGGGGTCGAGGAGAAGGAAAGAGCAGAGAAGGCGAAAGTAAACAAAGAGGTTCTGCAGACACATGGCCTTGCCTGCCAAAAAGTCATTACTCTACACACAATCACAGCTCCTGTTTAGATAACCCAATTTTTGTTCCCTCTTTATGAAAAAAAAATGATGCTGGGTTTTTATAAATTCTCTCTGAGAGTAAGGTCATGGGGGCAGTATGTGAATAATGCTGCATGACTTTGTCACATGTTTTGGTTTGGGTGTAGGGAGCCCTGTTCTGCTGTACTGTACCTTATGAATTTATGTGCCAGATGTTCCACAAAGTGGTAGATCTCATTCCAGTGGTGCATCACACTGCCAGACCTGTTAGGACAGAAGATGTGTTCACACACTTTATCAAGGGCAACACAATAAACATGGTTAAGAAGCTGGATATTAATTTTGCTAAATTGTTACCAGAGAAACTTTTTGGATAATCAGTAGAAGATGTGCTATCCAGGTCAGCGTTCCACAGTGAAAGATAACATAACAGGTTGTGCCATCTGGTTCATGAATGGTTCATGACATAAATCATACACACATAGGATGCCAATTTGGCCTTAGAGAGTAAAAGGTCAATATCACATACAGTATTTGTTTAAACCGCTCATTCTAATTAGCACAACATTTTAGCCAGGTAGATAATAAAATCAGTGAAATGTCCTAGGTTAGGTGTTTAAGGTGCACTACGAATGTAGAACCCCCCCATGGTAGGACTTTTTACTGTATGAGGCTGGGTTTCCTCTCCTCTTCATGTTAATGACATACTAAAGACATTACGGGCCCTGTGTAGTCCACCAACAAGCACATCAAACACAAAAGGTGTAGGCTGCCTTCACAACGTGCCGAAAGATTTCATGGTAAACAGCTTCCTGTTTCCTGCACTTCTTTTCTCAGATGTTTAAAAACAAGCTTATTTCCACTTAACACTCAGTCTAAACCTATGTGTCTACATGTAAAAGGCTTAATCACTGTGACCAAAGCCAGAGTACTAATAATTTAGGCACAAGTGCATATAATACTGTTTAAGTATAATGCTATTCAAGAAGACATTGGTTTGACATGAATAAAGTCACTTAAAAGGCGACGCCTTGCCAGTCTCCTGCCAGCCACATTCAAAGCTTGTCCTGCCAAGGTGTCTGCAATGTACCCTAAGATTCAATAAAAACCAGTCATTGAGGTGAGGCATATGCAGATATATAATAATAATAATAATAATAATAATAATGATAATAACTGCGAGCATCACCTATATATACCGTCCCCACATGTTTTAAGGGTTTCAACTATATTAATGTTTATTAGTGTTTAGTACTGTCTTATTGTATGGTCCAGGTTCAGATTACATTCCTTTTGTTTTAAAAGTGTTGGACTCATGTGACCAACAATTCAATATTTTTCATATAACTCACTTACATTTGATTACCAGTTTATGATATGCCCTAGTGATTACTTGTGTATTTCACCAAATGTGTTTGCAAAGTAAGTAAAGCAGCTCAGTAAAGTACAGTTGTGGTTATAGTGGATGTTAAATCTTCTAATCCCACAGGATATTCCAAGCAGATAAAATACTGTCACCATGTTTTTCTATTTCTCAGGAGAAGGACTTAAGGGGAAATTACTATTAAGGACCCAAACGCAGAAATCATGACCTATAACCGTTACAGGTTACCACGTACCCACAGCTGTTTCCTCAGGCAAGATAAAAACTCTCAGAAACTGAAACCTCAATTATCACTTAGTTATTCTACGTTCCACAGACTCCTACCACCTGCTGCTGCATAGAGATACTAAAATATCTTTTTTCTGTTTCATAGGTGGACACTTCTCACAGATACCAACAGCTGACTCTGACAGTGTCCACATTCTTCTCAATATAACCTCTTAAGTATAGTTTTCCTCCTATTGCTGTCAGTTGTACTTGCTAATGAAGAAAGAAGTAAAAAATAAGGAGGAAAATAATGATAGTAATCATTATTAGTAAGTCAAAAGCATTTTCCTTAGAGTGGTTTTGCATAAAGACATGAGTGCAGTGGTCACTGGTCATTCTGTTGAGTAACTTTAGGCTATACTTGTACACAGATGAGCCTTAACAGTCATACTTGTGTTTGGAGACGGGCATGCTCTTAATTATCACTTGATAAGAACCAAATTATGATCTTAATACTGGATAGACTGAAAATTTGGCACCAACATGGCTGGATCAGTGGTTGAAACCAGATAGCTTGATACAATCACACCAAGGGCAAGTCCAGATGCAAAAGCCATAACCTTAGGAGACAGAAGAATCCAAGTTCTGTTTTGTGCATCTGTTATTGTGCTGTCCAAAAAATGCTACACCACTTCACTGGTAACAATACCTTGGGACTGAGAATAATGGGACCCTGTGGCGCTGTCTTTGGCCATAAGGCATTGTCTCAAATCATCCCTACTCTTACCTCATCCATCTCCTCCTTCTCTTATGCTAGCTGCCCCTTCCCCCCTCCCCATTCTGTCTGTCCTGAATGCACTGTGGATAGTTCTGCTGTGTATTATGTATTTACATGGGACAGTATGGTGTCGTAATGCATGTTCAGGGTCAGCAGAAAAAAATGCTGTGATTGCTGTGCATCAGCCCAAAGGGAGCATGTACAATCATTAAACAACAACATCATTGGGTGGAGATTACAGAAGTGAAAAAAAAAAACATCTATGACTTCATCGACTCAATTGTCCAAGCTTGATATTGTTCATTTGTGTGTAATGCCCAAATCATTTTTCAAAATCAAACTGACAAGGGGACATTTTTTAAAATGTAGGAATGACCTCTATGGACTTTTCCAGATAAAAACCTCCTCTGACCCTTGAAATATGTTTGTGTTTGTGTGTGACTGTGGGGGTTGTAAATCCGTCATCTAGACAGATATTGCTTAAAGTTGTATTTATTTGACCCATTTAGATAACCCAACCATAAGGGACTATGGGTTTCTTGAAAACTGAGAACCAGCACCATGTCTGATGCTTGCATTTGCCAGACACTTTTATATCTACAATTTAGAGTACAACTATGAGTTATTACTATACGAAATGAATATATTAGACAAAGAATTCAAGACGACACAGAATTTCCCTGTCTCGCATTTGACAGAGCAAAGAGAGAAGTGAAGAGTCCAACCAATGGACTGACCAAGGACTGGCCATTGATATACAGTCTCAGAATAGCAAGGTGACGTTTTATTGCTCTCGAAAAAATACAAAGCTATAATCCACATGTAGATGCTTCTCTGCATCCGGAATTGTGGTTCATTCCAATACTGTATGTTAAATTTGTACCTTCTATTTAATAGTGCTGCACAACTATTGATAACCTAGTACCAACCAAACACCTAGAGGAATACATATTCACATGTAAATAGGTTTCATTGCCCCTTGATACCGCCTGTGTTATCTCTTTGACATGCCATAGTGACGATTTACTTCATATGTATACAGTATTGTTTTTTGAGGCAAAGAGTTGAATCATACTGTACCTCTACAAAAACAGCATGATGCAATTGTCAGACTGCAATAGGCTAGGATGGTTTATGCTCTTGCTAATCTTCCCCATCTGTGCCAAGCTTATTATGGCTCTTTGTCAACTAGAGATGTCTGATTCAGAGCCTCACAATCAGCTGCTAGCACTTTTTCTACAGTACCTCTGCGTTAGTCACAGTTGTTCGCAGCGTGGCCTTGAGGATATGATAAATCAGGCAGACAGGCAACAGCTTCCGCAGATTTTTTCTCAGCCACATGTGCTGGCTCCAGCCACAAAACCCCAAACCGTAAACTGGAGAGACATTACATAAGTGTAGGGATTCAGAGTTGCCCACAGCCTCCACCGGCTTAAATTTTGCCTAAAATCTAGAAGAAATCGTGTAAACTATGACAACACCACTAATGGTATTCTAGCTTACAAATAAATATTGCTTAGCACAGTCAGAGACTTTCTATTCTAACTACTTATAGTGATGTGGTTTTCAAACCATTCGATTTCATTTCAGCAATACTGGCAATGACATGACATTGCATGAACACATGCAAAGATTGAATCATAGCCATTCATCAGTCTCTTCTGTCATTTGCAAAAACACCAGTTCAGTAGCTGAGAATTCTTGTTGGGGCTATACTGTAGTTCAAGTCTGCCTGTAAAATGCATTCTGTTTTTATTCATCTTCTTGGGGACTTTGAATGAATGCTCTCCAATTTCCATTCAATGAAATATTCTCTGTTGCACAAATGTCTGACTGCAAAGGCAGTTTGGAGACTTGGCAACTGGAAAATCCATCTGAACTTTTCAAAAGCCTTTCTTCAAAAGTTGTGTGGGAGAGAAGGAAGAGGAAGGCTCTAAAACCTCTGGGCAGAAATGATTTAACTGTCAAATTCAGAATTAGAGAACAGCAACTAAAGACGATAACAAGGACTTTGTTGAAGAACCTAAATATGCAGGAAGAAAGAATCATTGATAAGAAACAGATGCTGTTCTCTTTAACTATCCATTAACTCGCTCTGTCTCTAGACTTGGCTTGGAGGGCTGTCTAGTCGCTCTTATTTTTTGTCTCGCCCTTGGTTTGTTGCTTACAAGTCCCATGGGGGAAGGCTTATATTGAACAGTAACAAAACAGTCTAATCCACACCTACGCATACAAGGAACCTTGTTGACAATTGTAAACTGAGGATAAAGTAACCCACTGTCTTAGGCCAATGTCTGTTTACTGCTGACTGACACTTCTTGGCCAGTGTTCAAACACAAGAGACTGCAGGCCAAGCTGACGCAAAACAAGCAAAGCATAAATAAGAGTATGAAAACATATGACCCACTGCATGTGCCTGTTCTAATGTCTGGCCTGTATTAACAAGAATCCAACAGGTCCTGTAAGACAAGGTGGCCTTCATCCTACCAGCCTGGCAGCAGGTCAGAATTGCTGAAGTTGTACCTACACCCACAATGTATTTGTGCCATTTTATCATCAAAAGCCTACTGATTGCATGTAAGCATTAGATGCAAGGGGAACAACATTCATTAGAACACACAACCCCAGAGCCTGCAGTGATGACATGTCAATATACTTTATTCCATATGAACTGTACCATATGTACATCTTACCCATCCTCAGTGTGACTGCTCACTGTCTCTGACCTCCTGTTGGATTAATAGGCTTGAAAGGTATAGTCAACTCATCCGTGGGTTGCCAGAGTACCCAAAAATTCCTATGATTCCACTACAGAAAACATTCACTTTGAAAAGAGTTGGTTGGCCATATTCTTGAGATTGCCCAATTGTTGTGGAAGTGATGAAGAAGAGATGTTTTAATGTTTAACCTGACAGCAATTATATCTTGGTGCATTTTAGCATAACATGTGCAGAGAAAGTTATAGAGAACATGACAGAAAAAAGTGTGGGCCTTTTCCCAGAAGAAGAATGTCATGGATCACCTCCTTACTGGGTTCAGTAAGTCTGACTTCCTAATTGTCTCCGCTGGACTATACACTGTCCTGAACTTTTGCATGTCTATGAAGCCAAAAGTGGACTGATGTAGCCACTTCAAATACCAGCTGGATTAGTGCTCCTATCAGATTTCGTCGAATTACCTTGATGCATGAAAGATGCATGGCACTAATGTCTATGTTCTGTGTGTCTCCCCTCACCACAGACCAGCTGCATGAGAACAGATGAAAGACTGTGTCACACACATGGCGAAGAGGTTGTGAGAAATGTGCGTCTCAGTAAGTAAATAACTAGCTATGGAACCAGCCTGTTACTGTGTAAAAAAAATAGAATAGAATGGCAAGATCTTTACTATTTTCACACATTCCTTGAACAACTTTCAAAAACTCAGTTTTAGAATTGGACACTTGTGGAGAATGTCTGCTCTCTTCCTTTTAAAAGTCTGTCATCATGCTCGTCTTCATCTCTTCTAATGCCAAAGAAAGGCCTGTGGGCTAATTTGGGGCTTTGGCATTGTCATTTTCCCTCACGTTTTGAAATGAAGAAATCCAATTGGTATCTGAGATTTTGAAGCAAATGAGAAAAACAGCCTACAGTACCATTTCAAGGACAGCACTCCCCAGGTAAACAAGACATTGTTGTGATGAGCTTTAGGCAACCGGTGGTAACGCATTCCCCATCTGTATCACTGACCCCCATTTGGAACCAGCATGTCTATGTTTGTGTTTGATCCTCTGCGTGCCAGCTCTGCTGGGAAAACAAAGCACGTGAACAGGGCCATCTCAACACAGACAAGACCCCTGCCATGGGAAGCATTAAACACATCACCTTTCTTTTTACAACCACTGTTTACCAAGCACCGAAGACGAGTTACAGTCTTCCTGTGAGGACAATAACCACTAAGCATTTGCCACACAAGTCACTTCTGTTTTGACAATGCACAAGTCAGGATCATTCCTCACAATCTCACGAGGGGGCAGCAAAGAGATGAAAGCATGACACACAAACTTCTCTCTCATGGAAAATCTGTGATGGCAAATTTAGCAACGTACTGATCTGTGGACCAAACTAATATCAGCTGCAAGTTTTATTACAAGGAAGACATTTGCCATAGCCGCTTTCCCCAGTAACTATAGCAACAATAAAAACACAACTGTCTATAGTTGCAGCTGTCTACAAATAATTTATTTCTCGACAATGATGCAACACAGCATAGCTTAATTACCTATATGAGTGAATGAAACATTCTGGGAAAGTTTGGCAGCAGTTTGCACCAAGTGGAAATTGTGTTTATAAGAACTGACTGTAGTCCCAGAAGACACATAATAAGCACAGTTGCAGAAAATGCACTGTACTGCAGAGATGCAGCTTGCACTCATATTCCTCAGAGTCCTCTCAACTCTTATGCCATACAAATGTCAAGTATAAATCTACACTGAACCTGACAGAGTTAATCAGCATCTTGCCACTCTAATAAAACTGTGATAAAAGTCTCCACCAAATTCAATGTGCTTACTCAATGAAGTTGGCAGGGGTGAAGCTTTAAGTTTTATAAGCTAAAAAAGAATTGTGATGTATGGTGGATAGAAATAAGGGGGAAGAGAGGGAGACAGAGAAACAGAGAGAGAGAGAGAGAGAGAGAGAGAGACAGAGCGAGAGAGAGAGATGGAAGACTTACTTATCCAAAACAAAGTAGAGGTCAAAGCCCCCATAGCAGGATGGTCTTCTCAGCACATTGTCCTCGTTGTGACCAGTGTTCCCGCTGGTGGCCACCACCAGTAGAGATCCCAGCAAAAGAGCCACGCATATTCCCCTGCTGTCACTCACAGGCATGATCCTGCTTCTCAAAAGAGCGGCTGTGCACACAAACTCAGAGAGATGGAAAAGGGAACATCTGAACAAAACAAAGTCCACTGATTCCTTTGTTCCCCCCTGTCTCTCGCACAGACACACTGGATATCTCTCTCTCTCTCACTGTCTCTGGATCTCTGTCTGTCTTTGTCCCAACTCTCTCTCTCTCTTAGGTGCAAAAGAGTATTCCTCGTTAACAGTTGAAGCCTTGCAGTCAGTCAAAGCATCCACTGTCCAATCTGTATACGTCCACTCAGGATCAGCAAATTCAGCAGATTCAACACGTGAAGTTAAGTCAGTGTGCGTCCTCAGAGTGTGCACACACAAACGCACTCACTCCCCCACACACAGCTGCATGACCCTCATGCATACTTCTACTGTCAGTCTCACTTGGGTGCCTCTGCTTGCAGATGGCGTGTCTACGTGTGTGTGTGTGTATGTGTGTTTGTGTGTGTGTGTATGAGAGTGGTCCTGACAGAGTCCTAGAAAGTTATACTATTGTGACTATGAGACAGCCTCTAATCCCCTCTCCTGCGCTGTGTGTGTATGTGTGAGTGTTTTTCCCCTCTCTCCCTTTTAGTGAGGGGTAAGATGCAATGGGGGAAAAAAATCAGTCAGGGGTAACATTTGAGTGTAGCACCATCTAATGGTGGATGTTAACACAAATCAAAGAGACCTATAAACATGGAGTCAATTAGAAGAACAAAAAGAAAAAATAAACCACTTGTGACAGTTTTGAATTCCCAAATATTTTGGTTTGTAAAGAGTATTATGGTAAGACAGTACCAATACTAGGATTTGTTTTCCCATCTTGAGCTTACAGCTCTGTCATATAACCTCTAATGTGGACAGAGAAGGAAAAAAATAAAATAAAAACAGGAAAAAACATAATGAACAGTGAAAATGAAAAGTCCAACCTGTTTTAAAAGGGGCATAAATAGCATTGCTTGTTGACAGTCCAAAACTTCAATCTAACAATGCATTAATGCCTCAAGCAGCATATTGTGAGGCTTCAAATGGCACAATTACAGCCATGTGACCTGACTCGGCAGAGCTCTGGCTTTCATAACGTTCCAAACACTCTGCTATAATGTAGCCTGAGGGTCATGCATGCTTATATACTCACATGGTGCACACTATAATAAAATAACCTTTGCAACTCTTTCTGCCTCATACTAACAGGTGTTGCTTACTTTCTGTTTGGATCTACAACTACAACTTAGCAAGGTTTACAGTAAGCTAAGGTAAAAGCTTAGTTTATGTCACTTTACTGTAGCACTGTGCTTTTAAAGATAATATTACTGTTTACAGTATTATTACTGTTTTCAGTCCTTAACTGTGTTGGATTATACCTGTTTGTGGCCTTGTTTAAAAGTGGCCTTGTTTAAAACATGCAGCAATGTTGTCTTCAACAAAGACTGACACAATGAAAAAGTGGAGATAGTAAAACTTTTATTTGTTGAAACCAGAATGTTAAATGTGTTTGTGTTTGACAGCAGTGTTTAAAGTGTAACTGGCCGACCTCTCTCTCTCACACACAAACATGCATTCTGCTATTTGTTTTAAATTCAAAATAATTATATTCAAAATCAACATTAATAATACTACTATTATTAATAATAATAATAATAAACACGGGTCTTCCATTTTTTGGACTGTTTTTAACGATAGATAAATGGATAGTCTAGATATTACAGGATTTTCAGCTGCCATTTCAGTCAGAATTCTGGCTTGTCACCTGTCACTCACATGACATCATAGACCAGAATGCTGTAAGACTTCTACTTGACCTCAGCGTTCTAGTTTAAACTTCGAAAATTCTACTTTAAAATAACAATGGTCAGTTGAATCTGGCTGAGACAGAAACGACACCAAAAAAGCGCTTGCTCCCGACAATTACGCGATTTTAACCTGTTTTATTGTTCTGTATTGCTTGACACATTTGATAATTCGATATATTTCATTTATTTACATTATATTTAACATATTTTATCTTTGGTACTCCTATTTCGACCGTTTTTAAAACGTGTGTAGAGGTAAGTCAAAAGTAGCAAACTTTACGCAGTTAGTAGGGCATGGAGATGCCCGAGAAGAGCTGCGAGTCCTTCGCCTGCTATAGCAGTGACGATGAACAGGAGCTGCTGCGAAGCAAGCTGAGCTGGGCTGAACAAGTGGACCTCGTCTACCCCCTGGAGGAGTGTGAGTTCAGAGGGCAGAAAGATGGTTTACAGATTTTTTAAGGACGTATTTTCAGTTGATATTTTGGACTTAACTCATTTTCGGCCTTTTGTGTTTGCAGTATTAGATTTATTAGCCACTCCTGATTACAATTAACCTAATGTCTTAATAGCTATGTTTTTTATTCCCATATTATTTTTGTTATATTTAAATTTACTAAGTGCTTTTGTTTATACTATTTAGTGTTTTGCGCCATTTGGGCTTCAAGCGTCTGTGAAATTCCATTACCGTCTAAGACAGAAATAAGGGAATCGCTATGAATCATATCCTCACACTATAATCAGTTCCTGTATGATATATTTAATTAAATGTAAGTAAATATTGAATTTATTTTTGCCCTGCATACGATTGTTTAACATTTTTAATCTATGCAAGTTATGTTTAGATTTACTCCCACAAAGCATCTGCAAAATAAATAAATATAAATAAACCTTTAACTTTACATGTTAAACAGGTTGGAGTGAGAGTTGTCTTACTGATCCTCACGCCTGCATGGACGACCACCCAGTGCCCGAGGTCGCACCAGGAGTGGTCGACCTGGATCATCCCAGTTGCCACTGCAACAGCGTTGACTTCAGTGAGTCAGTGTTTAGAAATAATGAGTGTCTTAAGTAAGCAAAAACAGAGGTCATAATACTGATAATATGAACAATCAGATAATGCATTGTTGTATCCTATCTATAGTGTAGGCTAATTGCCCACTTGGTTCTTGCCTGGGGAGATGGCTAACCTATTCCAGTCTTTGTACACCGATTGTAAACAGTGCATCATTTTCACTTCTTGTAAATCTGATAGGTTGCCCCAGCACCGCTGGACCAGAGTGCCCCAGTGTCACACAGAAGATGCCGCCTCAGGAGCAGGACTTGGTCAAGCTGGACCAGCCCCGTTTCAGTAAGTCAGTGATGAGAAGGACAGCTTCTCTGGAGTACAGCAAGTCCAGAAGTAATCATTATGTATTATGAGATAATGAGCTGTCTAGTCTAACTGCTTACTAGAACTTGGTTCACAGTTGGAGAGATGGCTAACTTATGCCAGCCTCTGTAATACTGATTAAGATAGAGACTAATAAAGAAACACATGAAAGTGCATCTTTCCCATGTCTTCAAGAATCTTTTGAAGGCCCTTCTTTTCTGGGAGCACTTTCCCATCCTAAGAACACTAACCTCTATTTATCAGCATGGTCTTGTACCTTGTCTGCACTTATTTTGTTACGCTCTTGCTTACTCTGTTCTCCTCTGCATGTCTGTAGCTTAATAGGTGTCTTCCCTTGTAAGTAGCTTAGGATAAAAGCATCTGCTGAGTGTAATGTAATGTAATATAATGTAATACCCAGCTTGGCCCAGCATGGTTGGACCAGAGTGGCTGATTGGCACAGAGAAGATGGAGCTGAAGGTGGTCGGCCCGGAGCAGGCTCGCTTCCACTGGAACACCTCCGGCTTCAACTTTCTGCCGAGTGAGTCTGCTATGAATTCTCTTGTAGTTCTAGGTAAAATAATGTGATGTGGGCAGCTGTTTCCTAATGGTAAGACACAGTTGGTCCTGGAATCTGAGGGTCACAGGTAGGATTTCCTTACTAGTTGGAAAAAACTGTGAGTTGAGAGAGCAAATAACTAGTGCTCTCCTGCACCCTCACCCATGGCTGAGGTGCCCTTGAGCAAGGCATCTAACACCTTCAGCCAGACTGCCCCTGTACCTAATTCTGAGTTAAATTAACTTCTCATGCTCTGTGTTCTTGCCTCACAGGAAATGTCAATGATCTGTTCCCGAAGGACAACGTTGGAGGCTACAGCTATGTCTACTCCAAAGTCCCCCCAGTGCCCAAGGACACATCTGGAGGGGTTAAAGTGGTCGGCCTGGACCAGCCTCATTGCCGCTGCAACAATGTTAAGTTTGGTAAGTCAGTGACAAGAAATAATTGTCTTAAGTAAAGCAAGACCAGAGGTCATTATACTGAATAATTAGATAATGCATGGTTGTATCCTAGCTATAGTGTCATTGCTTACTTCATGGCTATAGAGATGGCTAACTTATCCCAGTCCCTGTAACACTGATTGTAAACACCTGAAAGTGCATCATTTTCACTTCTTGTAAATTTGATAGGTTGCCCCAGCACCGCTGGACCGGAGTGGCCCAGTGTCACACAGAAGATGCCGCCTCAGGAGCAGGACTCGGTCAAGCTGGACCAGCCTCGTTTTACCTGGCACACTGGTGACTTTAGTAAGTCAGTGGCGAGAAAGACAGCTTCTCTGGAGTACAGCAAGACCAGAAGTAATCATTATGTATTGAGCTAAACACCCGAAAGTGCATTTTTCCCATGTCTTCAAGAAGCTTTTAAAGACCTTTCCTTTCTGGGAGCACTTCCCATCCTAACTTTGCTAACCTCTATTTAAAAGCACTGTCCTGTACTTTGACTGCACTTACTTTGTTATGCTCTTGCTTACTCTGTTCTCCTCTGCATATCTGTAGCTTAATTTGTGTGCTATTGTGATTGCTTTGGATAAACGCATCTGCTGAGTGTAATGTAATGCAATGTAGTATAATGTAATGTCTTGTAAATCTGACAGCTTGGCCCAGCATGGTTGGAGAGGAGTGGCTGATTGGCACAGAGAAGATGGAGCAGAAGGTGGTCGGCCCGGAGCAGGCTCGCTTCCACTGGAACGCCTCCGGCTTCAACTTTCTCCCGAGTGAGTCTGCTATTATTTGGTGGTTCTTTTGAGTAGATGAAATGAGGTAACTGGTCTGTTCGTTTTGGCATTTGGCACTAGTGGCTTCTTCTATCTGTAGTGGTTTATCAAAACCTGCAGCAATCATTTATGTCTGAATTGAATGAACATGTTATGCTCTGTTCTTGCCTTACAGGAAATGTCAGAGACCTCTACCCGAAAGACAATGTTGGGGGATACAGCTATGTGTACTCCACAGTCCCTCCATAAGAAGACAATGGAAGACATGAGGGGTGGGGGTGGTTTCATGGGGAAACCAAACAAACCTTAATATTATTCAAAGTAGGCAATGTAGGCAAAACTAGGTGAAAGTGACTCTTAGTTTAGGCATTTGTGCACTCACAACTGCCCAGCATAAATGAGTACACCCTCTGTAAAAGTGACATTTTATACAATATTTAAATGAGAACAAAAAAATATTGCCAAAATATTCACAGATGAAGTTTATCATGACATCTTAACTTATAACTTAAACAAAAAGATAATAATATAACTTAGATGACATTTTTCAGCTTTACTTAAATTAGGGTGGTGCAGAAATGAGTACACCCCACAACAAAAACTACTAAATTTAGTACATTTAGTACTTTGTATGGCCTCCATTATTTTTAATGACAACTTCAAGTCTCCTGGGCATGGAATGCACAAGTTGGCAACATCAATCTTTTTCCATTCTTCAACAATGACCTCTTTCAGAGATTGGATGTTGGATGGAGAGTGATGCTCAACCGGTCTCTTTAGAATTCCCCAAAGATGTTCAATTGGGTTCAGGTGACATACTTGGCCACGGAATTACTCTCGCCATGTTCCTTTTCAGAAAGCCAGCAGTGGCTTTAGATGTGTGCTTAGGATCATTGTCGTGTTGGAAAAGGGCACGACAACCAAGGGCAAGAAGTAATGGAAGCATCTTAGTTTTCAGTATAGAGCAGTACATTTCTGAATTCATAATGTCATCAATGAAATGCAGCTCCCCAACACCATGCACTTTTCTTTGTATTCCTCACCCTTGCGACGCCAGACAGTTTTGAAGACATTGGTTCCAGAAATGATTGATTTTGGTCTCATCACTCCACAGTATAGAGTCCCAGTAGCGTTCACCTTTGTCGGCATGGGCGCTGGCAAATTCTAGATGGGCTTTCTTGTGACTGGGCTTTAGGAGAGGCTTCTTCCATTCCTCTGCACTGTACGGCGTATTGTGTCATGAGAAACAGTCACTCCAGTTGCACTGTCTACTTCCCTAGATAATTGCAGGGAACTTGCATGCTGGTTTTCTTTAACCCTTATCAAGATGCTCCTGTCATGGTATTAACTTTCGTGGTCGACCTGGACATCTCTGTGCAATGGTTGCAGTTCCATCTTTCTTAAATTTTCGAATTACTTTTGCAACTGTGTTCTTACCAATGAGTAAGGCTTTGCTTATGTTCTTGTAGCATTTACCTTTCGGGTGTAAAGAAATTATTTTCTTTCGCAGTTCTGGTGTCATTTCTCTTCCATGTGGTGCCATTGCGGACAGCAGAAAATGGGAAGGGGTGGTTTGCTTTGGGGAACAGCCTTTTGTAGCCAACTGCCTAATAAACACCTGTGTAATGAGTAATGACTAATTAGACTCACCTGTGGTTGAATGCTTATTCAATTACACATTGGAAGCCTAAAATGTAGCTTTGCTCAGAGACCTACAGAGGGGTGTACTAACTGAAAAATATGTCATCTGAGTTTAGTATTTATATATGTAAGCATATTTTGGCTGAATTGACAAATGCATAATGAACTGTGCAATTTAGTGTTTTTTTTTATTTAAAACTGTATTTAAAATTAATTTAAATGTAACTTTAAATTAAAACCTAAATCATGTGGGTTCATGACATGCAAGGCTAGGTGCAAATAGGAAACACAAACCTAAATAGCCTATCTGTGTTATAGCTAGGCCTATACTTATTACAGAAGTAAAAGTCAAGTAAAATGTAATATAGTTAAATGTAATGCAGGCCTAGGTGGGAATTGGTTTTGTTTTCCTTTTTATTATTATTCATTTTACAGTATTTGAAAAAATAAAATGTTTCCACTATCCGAATGACTATTTTGTGACTTGGTTTCTGAACTAATGACTGATGGTCGTTAATAAGACCATTTTGAAGGCGGGATTTTGCCGAAACGTTGACCAACATTGCAGGTAGCTATAGCCTACAGCTTGGCTATACAGCACTTACCTGTAACCAACATGATGAACACCCCTTACCCTGTTCTGATGCACTCTGAGTTTAAACATTTAGTTGAACAACAACAAGATTTGATATAGAGCACGAACGACATAATCACCATCTAACACTGGTATACATACATTTTGTACATATAAAAATCAGAAATGATCAGGTAAACAGAAATCCTGGTGAGTGAATGTTTTTAAATTTAAATGTCTTGTTACTATCCTATTTATACAGGCTAAGCCGAGCTAGAGCTCACTTCTAATGTTCTTTATTAAATCCCACTATGGGTCTTTCACTTTACACACTCTTAAAACCGTCAGCCAACGAACCCAAATACGATAAATTGACGAGTAGATACTCAAACACAAATCAGACAGCATACGATAATTTTCGTAATTAGTATTTTTCTACTGCTTTGGCTGCAATCACATTTACTTGAGTGAAAGGCTAATACTGTGCTTTGGTATTCTACTAACTTTCGCTCGGTATTCACACCCTATTCCGACATGTCATTAGTTAGACATCCCACTATTCAGACATCCCACTATTCAGACATCCCACTACTCAGACATCCCGCTATTCAGACACTTTTTAGTACCGCTATTCCGACAGTTTTTTTTTCACAGTTAATGATGGACAGCTGCTCTCACGAAGCGGAGCGGAGCCGACAGCGCTTTTAATTACGGCGATGATTGGCGGGTAGACGGTGTTTGTGAGACTCTAGGCAGAGATGGCCTCATTTTTGTTTAGTTGGCAGAGCAGCAACATGCGCATGCAAGGTGAGCATGGTGTCAATGTCTTAATGGAAAGACAGACATCCACATCCACTTGTTCAGAAATAGCAATGCGTAATGCCTCCAAAAAACAGGGAGATCCATGGTGATACCATAAGAAATGTTTAGAGATCTGAAGGAAACCTCTCACCTTTCAAAAAAAACAAACAAACAAACAAACAAACAAACAAACAAAATAAGACTAGGGGGTGTTCACCTAGCGAACTAAATTATGCTACACTAGTATTCACTTTAAACTGGTAAACGGAAAAAAACAGAATAACGACTCGATATTTTGTTTTCTCGTTTTTGTGTATGGTCCCCAATGAAGCAGCGCACGGGGTTGCTTGATTAATTGGGTTCAGCTGGTTCAGAAAGTAGGCCTACTTAAATCCTACATTGAGTTTTGTTTAATAAGCACACTATTTATCAATATATATGCATATATTATTGTTAAACATGGCAGCGAAAAAGAAAGTCCTACGACATAATGAGCATCAACTCACTCACAAATGGTCACCTCCCGATGTGCCTTCTTTGTGAACGTGTTTTCGAATGAGGCAATGAAACACGAAACGAGCACCTGACCAAGATACACACTGCAAGGCATCAGAGGATAGCCCACGTTTTTTTCCCCTAAGCCCTAAAGGAGCATTAGCCTATTCAAAGCGCAACATTGTTACCTTGTTTTGTCGGAAGGGAAGTCAAACACAGAGCGAGTTGGTGTTATCACGCATTTCACTTTTAATTGCGAAATCGGGATCACCGTTAATTTTTGGAGAAATACTTGTTCTTCCTGTCAATGAAGAGGTCCAGTGCTGCAGAGCAAGATCCAGCATCGGTGTTGAGGGCCATGCCACTCAGCAATGTGGCACGGAGGATCAACGAGATGGCATCGGATACTGAGGAACAGTTGTGTAAATGTCTGCGTCAGTATCCATTCAGCATACAGCTGGATGAAACGACTACTGCAGACAACAACGCTATGCTGATGTGACAGACATAGGCCCTACGAGGGGAAACGATTCTTTAATTTGAGTTTTATTGCGCGTACAGTGCATAACTCCTTGTTAATTGAGCGAACCTATCCCGTTTACTCCTGCTGCTGTACGTGTCTGTCGCTGCTGCTTATCTATACGTTGTATTGATATTAAAAGCAAAAGAAAAGAGGAAAAAAATCCCTTGCCTGCTGTCACACGGACCAGTTTTCCTTTCCCTAACTTAAATCCGAAAAACTAGTTAACAGGGACTTTGACTACAGTCGGTTTTGCCTCCAGGGCAGGCCTTGGTTTTCAGCGTCACAATAAAACTATTCATGTCGGAAAAGCGGAATGTTTCAAAAATAGCAACATGCCCCTACTCCGACAATGGAAAAAAAAATTGTCGGAATAATGATATGTTTTAAAAAAAATGATAATGTCGCTACTCCGACAATTGGACGCTAATGTCTGACTATGACATGTCTGAATAGCGACATGTAACCCTTTCGCTCGAGGTAGTCAGGTAGTTAGCATATAGTTAGCACAGCAAGCTATAGTGTGTAGCTTAGCTTAGCCATCTTTCTTTGGGCTTCACTTGCATCACACAGTAAACTCTTTTGTTCCTGGAGGTGTGGACTCTGCTAAAATTTAAAACAATTGGATCTACCTTTACCCAAATGTTAACGCCTAATCGTGAGGTATGCAATGCACCGGATTGTGAAGGAAGTTGCGAAGCTTTACGGAAACTAACAAGCTATCAACTAACGGAGCAAGCTGGAAGATTAAACTTTTCCCAAACTCTGTGGAGAGTAGGGCCACGACATGTCATACACAAGCTAAATTCCTTAAACATTCTTCATGTGCAGACTTTAATTCCTTGATATTCCGAAGCGTTGCCACAACAGACTGAATGGCCTTGCCAATCTACATCCACAAATGTAGTGCACACAATGACGTCATCGCTCACGAACGCTCCCTCTGTACGCTGATTGGCATGGTAAGGATTGTACCGGAGCAAGAGCAACTTCCGTGTCTGTTCCTGCCCCTGCTCTTGAACAGACGCGGATGTTGAAACAGCCATGGGGTGAAAAAACCCCGGAAAGGACCCAGTAGCCTTTAACATTCTATAGAATTCCATTCATTTTAGCATCACTTTGACATGAAATAACTTTACATAGGTGGAACGCCATATCTTGATGTTGACGTTGTTGGACACCGGAGAAACCACTGCAAAACATATTTGCCTCGATCAGAAATCTGTCATGTCATTGTCTTGAAAGAAAAACTTACTAAGCAAACTAAGCGACAGCTAGTAACTTTCTGTCGCACAGGAGAAAATTTACTGTACTGTTTGAATAACAAGCCGTAGCCATACTCATGCCCGTTTAGTGTTCTATTCATATCGGAGAAACATTTCCAGCAACATTTTCCCACAAAGATAGCACTGCCTGCCCAATTGGGCTTGTTTTGACTTTGTCAGGCGGGTGAAAAACGCCTTGGGCGGGCAGATAAAATGTGGGCTACTTATTGGCCTTATTGGCCAAAATTATTGTTGGGTGGTTTTTTGCTGAAGTGGGCGGGTTTTCGAACGCGATTGGGCGGAAATGACTCAATCCAATCTGGCAACACTGAAGATTGCCTGGAACCAAAGTTAGCAGAGGAAGAGAAGTCCCGAAGTACAACATTAGCCCTCCACTTAAGTTAATGTGATTGTACTTATCATGATGGTAAAAAGAATATATTTATTAAGAAAATTATTGTATGTTGTCTGATTTGTGAATGAGCATCTACTAGTCAGTTTATTGTATTCGGGTTCGTTGGCCAACGTCACCAGGCTGGGTCTTCAGTTTGCGCAGTAGCCTGGTGACCGGTTACATGTCGCTATTCAGACATGTCATTAGTCAGACATTAGCGTCCAATTGTCGGAGTAGCGACATTATCATTTTTTTTAAAACATATCATTATTCCGACAATTTTTTTTTCCATTGTCGGAGTAGGGGCATGTTGCTATTTTTGAAACATTCCGCTTTTCCGACATGAATAGTTTTATTGTGACGCTGAAAACCAAGGCCTACCCTGGAGGCAAAACCGACTGTAGTCAAAGTCCAATCAGTCCTTCAGTTTTTCCACAATCTTGCAATGGTCCAGTTTTACACATTTGGCCACAAAAGAGTCAATATATCCCAAGCCTGTGCTTCAAACGCAGCGAAAATAAATCGCCATGCACAGAAAATCATGATACATATATGAGTGCATTCACAACAGAAATTCACGTCGTGTCATTTCTTTGTTGAAATCACAAGACAATCTGAGAGTTTCCACAGCAGCAATATAATTCTTCCTGCTGACCGATCGTGTTTCGCTTAATTTGGACGCCTAGTTTGAAAGATATTAGCATTAAAAGTTGAAGGCGATGCGGAAGTGTGTTTACATGAGCACCAAAAAAAAAACTGTCGGAATAGCGGTACTAAAAAGTGTCTGAATAGCGGGATGTCTGAGTAGTGGGATGTCTGAATAGTGGGATGTCTGACTAATGACATGTCGGAATAGGGGGTGAATGCCCTGGTGACCAATTTGAAAAATCGAAAATCTGGCTTCATCCAGTCCATAGACAGTAGAAGAAATGGACTGAGGGATTTTTCAGAATTTTGCTTGGTCACGTGTCCACTTCAGTCTACTGTGCAAAGTCATGCTGACGTCGAGTAACGTTGGCCAACGCACCCAAATATGATAAAATATGATTGAAAAATGGGTAGATGCTCAAACACAAATCAGACAGCATACGATCATTTTCGTAATTTTCTACCATTATGGTTGCAAGCACATTTACTGTACTTGGGTATTCTACTAACTTTCGTTCCAGGTAGTCTTGTAAGTTACCATGTCTAGGTAGTTAGCACGTCCATACTGACCTGTAATGTGTAGGTTAGCTTAGCCATCTTTCTTTGGGCTTCATTTGCATCGAACAGTAAAATCCACGAAGATTACAATTCCTCTTACAAACAAATACCAATTCTGGTGCTTATTTGTTGGAAATACCGCTGGAAATGTTTCCCTGACATGAACAGAAAAGTAAACCAGCATGATTATGGGTATGGCTTGTTATTCAAACAGTACAGTAAATTTCCTCCTGTGCGACAGAAACTCACTAGCCGTCGCATGATCTGTGACGTCATTTTAGCACAATTTCAGATAAACGTTTTTTTACAAGACAATGACATAACAGATTTCTGATCGAGACAAATATGTTTTGCAGGGGTTTCTCCGGTGTCCAACACTACCAACATCAAGGCGTGTCGTGCCTCCTATGGGAAGTTATTTTATGCAAAATGACGCTAAAAATGAGTGGAAGTCTATGGAATGCTAAAGGCTACTGGGCCCTTTCCGGGTGGGCCCATTGACTGTATATAAGGGTGGGCTCTTTCGCCCATGAGGATTCAACTTCTGTGTCTATTCCTGCCCCCTTGATCAGGTCCCCACTGAAAACGACGCCGTCATTCAGTCCATTTCTTCTACTGTCTATGGTTCCTGCCCCTTGATATGTACCTGCCGAGTCCGCTTGCTCCACCTATTGGCTATTGTAACGTTTCCCGTAAAGCAAGTCAGTTGTAGTTTCTTATGTCTCTCATTTAAATTACAGAGGGAGACTAGCCTGGGCACGCCCATACTTCCTGTGCCGCTGCATTTGCATTTCGCATGCAAGTCAGTCTGGCCAAGCTGCCTGTCTACACCATTTCTACATTAACAGAGAAACTGGGACCAATGAAAATCTAGCATTTCAAAAAGGTAATGACGCGGTAGTTCAGCGACCGGAAATCTACCTCAGTCACTGTCAACATGGCGAACGTGGAGCCACGGCAAGATTTAGTGCAGCTGTAGCTGCTGTTTTGGAAGAATTCAAAGGGAAGTTATCTCTGGAACTAGAGCAAAGGTTAGCCCTTGAATCATTTATTGCAGGAAAGGACGTTTTCGCAATGTTACCGACCGGCTTCGGTAAAAGTTTGATTTATCAGTTAGCCCTGCTGGTAGCCAAGTCAATGGGGCTTTGCAAGAACCCTGTTGTTGTGGTCATTTCGCATACGTCAGAGGACAGAGGAGTGTGATTGGTTGAATCTTTGTCCAGTAGCAAACAGAGGCATTTGAAAGAGGCGGGTTAAGCCCGCCCTCTGAGAAATGGGTTTACAACACAGCTTGGCCAGACCTATGTTCACAGAGCATTGATAAGTCGCGTTAGCCAGGCTAGTGGGAGACGGCCCGCTCCTCCAAACTTGCTTAGTGTGGTTTTAGCCTAAGGAGGGCAGCAAAGCGAATTCAGAAGTGCCGTTCACCCTGTTACAAATTAATGAGCCATTGAAACGATTTTGGAAAAATTATTTTAACATTAAAAAAACTACTTAGTGTTGTTTTAATTCATGCTTGATGTATGAACATATGAACGACTAGCTCAAACGTCTCATCTCAACTCTCACACATTATAAACCCTGATTAGCTTGAAAGTTATCACCGACTAACACATACAACCATAATCTTACCTCTCTCACCTACGGAAGCCGAGAGCGGCCTTCATATAATCTTTTTTAAAACTCATCATTATACCGAGATAACGGCATAATTAATTAGAGATCTCGAGAAAACAAAACAATTAATTTGAGATCACGAAAAAACAACTGAGATTTCTAGCAGAGCTTTCTCGAGATCACGGAATAATTGTTTTGATTTCTCGAGATCTCGAATTAGTTTTCTTGTTTTCTCGAGATCATGAATTAATTATGCCGTTATGTCAAGATAACGGTGAATTAAAAAAAAAAAGATTATGAAGGCCGCTCTCGGCTTCCGTACTCACCCTTCTCATCTGTCACTGTTTTCCTGCCTCTGCCTCTACTTTGTGAGAAGAATTACGGAACCCTGCGTCGTGAGGATGCATAACACAAACTCAGGATGAGAGTGTAAGCAGGTCCAGTAAAAAAGGCCTTGTGACGCCCGCGAATTTGTCGTTCGGAAATATAAGCCGGTCCGGGTTTTCCACGTGGCAGCCGAGTCGATCTTTCAAGCCCGGAAACATGCGGAAAACTCCAGTCCGTGTTTTACATACAGACGGGATTTTACATCTGAAGATATCTGTGGCGCGTTTGTGAAACAAAAGGAAGTCGGCCATTACTGCAGCTACAACCGCGGGATTGGATTTTAAACTCCAATACAGTAGCAGATAAATCTGTCATAACTACGAATTTAACATTTACTTTCACAGGATAACATTTATGATCGAGATGACACATGGGCCACCTTGAACGCCGAAATTGAAAGTAAGTCACTGAGCCTGGTGAGGGTGGGTCGATAATGTTAGCTCGCCAGTCAGACAGCGATAGTGAGATTGCAGTCTGACGTAAGATGGCTAGCCATGCTAAAGAGACGACGTTGGTGTTTTCTGTATACGTTTTTGGTACCCCCTTTGTTTCTCATGGAAAGCTTGGTCTGTGGTAAATACGTAGCACCTTAACATTATCGGAAAACTGGCGGGGTGTTGCTGCAACGCCCATTCTATATGATAATGTCCCAAATCTACCTAGACTAGCAGCGCAACTTAGAATAGTAACATCAACTCGAGTTACATAATTCACTAACCCATGTAAATTAACGCCACAGAGTGACCAGTGTGACGGTAGAATCTTGGAAAGGTTGACGACATGTGTTTGTTATTTAACATTCATCATTTTCAACAGCAAAGTTGGCGTGAACGTTAGATATCAGCGTTTCAGGTCGTGCTGCTATTTAGCAAGTGACCAGGTGGTGTGCTACATTACCTTCTTCGAGCCAGTTTGTTTACTACTGCGCTGTCATTAAATTGCCAGTTTGTGATCTATCCGCGTGTTAAATGCAGGGAATTCTTATGCTTGTTACATCGCAGCTCATGCAAGCGCAGACGAACATCCCTCCATTCGGGAGTGTTTGGGCCCAGTCGTGGCCCTAGTGGACGATGTACCGTGCTGGCGAGAGGGACTACCAGACATCAGCCCGGAGGATGGGCACTTCCCTGCTCTTCCAGTTGTCCGTCCACGAACGGGAGTTGGACCTGGTATTCTTGGACCACAGTTACGCCAAGCCATGGAACGCGCATCCGGACGCCAGCAGTGCCAGGCCCACACGGATGCTGTTTGTCACACCTCGGCGACAAAATGAAGCCCCCCTGTAAGTGTGGCATATATACTCGTCTTGCATTTCTCTTCTAAGAAATAGTCCAGTAGTGTTTTATTTCAGGTGTGTGAGTTTCAAACACCAGGATGACTTTTGCCTAGACATGAAATGTTTGTTAATTAAGTTTTGCACTTCTTTACAGGGAGTCTGACATATCAGTGGATGTGGAGACGATCACGCCCACAGCAGTGCCTCTCTATGACAATGAAAAGGCCCGGACTGTGATGAACGAATGTGAGCGGCATGTTCTCTTTGCCCGTACTGTCGCCGATGGACCCCCACCACCTGATGACTGGGAGGAACACATCAATAAGTAAGTGGCACTGGATTCTCACACCTCAAAAGTGTTGCCTTGCTAGTTTTGCTTTATGTCTGGCTTAGGCGGGACCCATTCGTGAACACATTGGAGATGCCATGTCTGCCTCTTGGAGCTGCCCTTTAACTGAACTTCCTCAGCAGCCACGTGATTAAAATCAATGCTCAGGATCCATAATACAATTCGGCAACGCATGACGGAAGTCCATGTAAAGTCAATAAAGACACCCCCCCCCCCCCAACCACTGTTTCTACTGCATATGTATGAGACAAGGTTTACTCGGCACTAATATTTGAATTCAGTATCTTTGTAGGCAAATCCAAAAAGGTTTCTTGAAGTGTACACTAGTGTGTGCAGTGCATGACTAGTTGTGTTTTGATGGTGTTTCTGATTAAAGATCATAGTTAGACATATCTTGGGAGTTACATGGAGTATACGTCGATTATTTGAGCAGAAGAGGTTTAAAAAAAATCATGTTGCAAGTGTGAGTTGACTCTTTATTCTCTTATTTCTTTCTTTAGGACTGGGTGGTCCATGGCCCAGAACAAGCTCTTTAATAGGGTACTGAAGGCTCTGCAGGCTGAGCGACTGGCCCGGCTGGCCAATGAGAGTGTGAGTTCACTATGATGTCATTTATTGATTTTGACTGCTCCTCTTCCTGCTCTTCTCCTTTGATCCTTTGATTAGTTCAAGTTATGTAGAAACATGCTATTTGCTAAATGCAAATTTGTTTGTTGTTTGTTACTTTTGGTACGTTGCAAAAATTAAAAGCCACTCAGTAAAATGTCACTTTCTGAAAAACAGTTGCATCCAATCTACCTAATTATTTTTGCTTTTACTCTCTGCAAACCTTTTGGCCTCCTTGATACACCCATTCTGGGGGTATTCCAAGTAGGTGGTTTAGGGACCAACCCAGAAAAGTGAACTCTGATTGAGTTACAAACTTCCGAATAGAAAAGCCCTGTGGTTTCACTCCCCTAGCAAAACAAAGCCACAGAGCTCTTCTGTTCAGAAGTCCGCCCCTTGCTCTGAGGTAACATACCCATATAAGTGACAACCCGCCCCTGCACTCAGGAGTCTTCTTTCTGCACTGTATATGTGAAAATAGAGACGTCACCATGGCTCCAGTTTGGAGCCCTTACTGACTCTGTTGTGTCTGTCACCACAGGCCTGCAACGAACCGGTGATGCGGCGGATTGCTGTGGACAAGTGTGCCAGGAAGGTACGCCACGCTCTAGCCAGCGTCAACTGGGACACCAAGCTGACCCAGTGGCTGCACACCACCCTGATCGAGTCTCTCAGCCTGGCCATGCTGGCTGCATATCTGGACGTGCTCCAGACCCTCAAGAGCAAGGTGAGCACACATACCAGCTGACTAAAGCTGTAGACACCGTCTGATGTGATTTTTGGTTGGACGGGGTAATATAGAACCCACTTTCATGCCACACTGGCAAACATGACAACATTGAACAGACTGATGCCAATCAAATCAAACATGTTTAATTTAATAAGAACTGTGTGAAAAATGAATCGTTTTACAACAATCGTTTTAGATTCAAATCAGTCTCCACAACAAACATGACTGCTGACATTGTGACTATAATAGGGTTTTTTGACCTTTACTTAATCAGTTGACCCGGGTAGACTTACTGCTTGATTCCTTGGTTACAACCATTCACATGGAACTATGGGTTGACTTGTGAAGCAGGAACGATGCATAACATAAGTCATTGTTAGGTGTTTCAGCAGAACACCGTACCTGTATTTTGATAAACTAGGGAAACCACTGAATCATTGGAACGGAAAGGATGTATCAGATGAGTGGTGTTTTTCCTCTCTAATTAGAGAGCTCAGTGTAATGTACAACATTGTAGCTGTTTCACAGATGTGTGGGTTAGTAATTGAAGAATCATCACAGTGGGAACATGCCTGCACATCATTCATCAGTGAAATCACGAAATTAACACCTGACATCTACAGATGTTCTGAACTGTTCTTAAGGTGTGCCAAGTATAGACAATATGGTGCGCCCAAAGACGCAAACTTCTGTTAACATAACGCCACAAGAGGACATGATACACATGATAATCAAAGCCCTAGTCACCAGAAGTGTACTGAACTAAGCATTGTTGATTTGTCTAACAGTCAGTCAGTGAATTTCATTGCCATCTCTTGGAGCTCCAACTTCAGCTTTTCTGCTTTAACTGTACTTCAAGCCACATTGTGTAATTTCTATGTTCCTTCTTAACAAAAATGGTTTGTATGAGCTCATTAATGAGTTATTACCTCCAACCAGCAAACTAAAGTCTTCTTGTAAACGTAAAATTCAGGATTTATGCATACATATAGTTTATGAGCTTAATGGTGGCCACTATGTTGTGCGGCCATTGTAAAACTTTAGGCACCAGCAGCGGACAAAACTAGGAAAATACAGCTTTGGCCTTTCTCATTGTGACGTACAACCTCACGACTAGGTGGGTGGGAGAAAATCTTAGCCATGATCGCTCTGCCCTTCCCCTCCCCCTCTCCCCCAGGTGCCCTCTCTGATTGACCGCATGCTGATGACCTCGTCAGTGAAGACGGGAGCGGCGGGGGCGGAGGCACTCTCTCTCCTGCTCAAGCGCCCCTGGGACCCAGCAGTGGGCGTGCTCTCCCAGAACAAGCCGGTAAAGCCATCTCGACCCCATTAATTACATTACTTGGTAAATTACGTGATTGTCTCTTCTCAAGATTTCTCATTTGTCACACATGTATATATATTGGACACATTTTAATCTCATATATATACATATATATATATATATTTAAGTATATTTTTGGCCTTTCTGCCTTTATTGTGATGCTACAGTGAAGATGGTGACAGGAAATGAGTGGGAGAGAGAGATATTTTTGCACTTTTTTTTCTAATGTCCCAAAAAGTGATGTGAACAATGGGCAACACCAAAGTAGATATCTAGGTTGCTGGCTGGCTTAACAGGACCTGAAATGAGATTGGACCAGATTTGCTGCTTGACAGACATCTAATCAGAAAGCAGCTGGCTTAAGTTTTCTTTCTTTCTGCTCTCATGCGGCTTTAGGTCTGTGAAGTTTGGACTAGATTAAGTTAGCTGCTTTCTGATTTGATGGCTGTCCGCCTGCAATTCTTGCCAATCTCATTGGACATCATGGCAAGACAGCCAGCAATTTAGGCACCTAAGTCAGATTATCCAAATTATTCAATTCAGGCATGTAAATATGCTCATATGACACATTGACGCATGGATTGTTGACACAGTTGGCCTAGTACTGATGATTTGTGCGTCCGGTGTACAATGCAAACAATGCCCATAAAGGAGAACTTCATGGACCAGGCTGTGGCTTAGCTGTGACTAGAGATGTCTGATCAGCAGCTATGCTGCTGTAGTGTTTGCCGAGCGAGACGCATGTACAATTTATCTAATGACAGAGGTTGGATACCTTGGGGATCTGTTGGTGCAATTATAGCAGCTGCAATTGGTGGGTGCTTGCACACAGTTGCCCAGGTTATGAGCAAGCAGTTTGGAACAGCTGTCCTTTGCTAATGTGCGTAACGTACTGTGAAATGCAAATGGAGATCGTAAATGAAATATTTGTGTGGGACCAGAGCTTGTGAACAGTTTTGCAAGGGCCTAAACACCAGCTTTGCATAAATGTAAAACTGTGATGATTATTCGCAGTTGTTCACAGTAATATTGGGGTCATCCGTAGACTATTGTAACACAGATACAGCAGTGCCTTACATCTTGCGAGTTTAATTTGTGTCACGACTTAACTCATTACTCAAACAAAAAGGCCTGTCACCAACACTACAGATGGTGGGGACCCCGACACGCATCAACGCAACTGAAAAAAAGTATGCCTAGACTACACAATACGGACTGCACAAGCACAGGCACAAGCATGGGAAGTGTGTCCCGGCCTTGAGACACAGGATGCTGGGCAGATGTAGCTATGCTAACTAGCAGTGGTGTATCTGAAGCTGGCTTGTAACCTGAATTTTAACTCTCATCTCAAAGCAAAAGATTGGCCAAGAGACGACTCGCATTTTGAAAAACTTGTTAGTTGGGACACTCATAAGTTAATGTACCATGTCATCAGTATGTTTTTGAATTAAGACTCATTGTGCCGCTTTGCGGTACAGTTCCAAGTGCTTGTCTAAAAACTGATGACACGCAGGCAGATTTTTGTACTTTTTAAACAGTTGCTGATTTTTAAGTGCATTTCAGCAGATCCAGATTTTTCTGTGTTTCACTTTTCCATACGACTGGACTTGATTTGCTGAGGGAATCTGGGACAGGGGGGCGGGCGGAAATAGCAAAGTAATTGGTTACGATGTACATCAGATGCTCATCTGTTTGTTGTTGCCTGTTTTCCTTTCCCCAGAGTAAACTTCCCGGATCCCCCCTGATCCTGATCGCTCCATCAGGGCCAACCAACCCGTCCTTCCCTACGTCCCGAAGAATGCGCTTCTGGCAGTCCCAGCTTTCCTGTCTGGGCAAGGTCTGCCTCCGTTCATCACAAATATGCCATTTAAATCAAATAACACAGTGTACCTGTGTGGGTGGGTGTGTGTACAACTGATCAGCATGGTTACCAAA
The DNA here is from genome assembly GCA_030347295.1 of Setipinna tenuifilis. Taxonomy (NCBI): domain Eukaryota; kingdom Metazoa; phylum Chordata; class Actinopteri; order Clupeiformes; family Engraulidae; genus Setipinna; species Setipinna tenuifilis. Next base: position 16,671,046 of record CM059271.1, on the reverse strand, counting down.
TATGGTCCAGCAGTTAATAGACAAGCAAAGGCTTTTCTTGAGTAAGAGGGTGCAATTCGTGTAATGTTTATTACTATATATAGCAGGGGTGCTCAATACGTCGATCGCGATCTACCAGTCGATCGCGAGGCCAATAGTGGTAGATCGCATACAACTTTGAAAAAAAAAAAAAAGTTCCCTGTTTATCCTGCACATGCTAGTTAGCTGATGGCCCCTCACGCATCCACCGGCAGACAGCGATCACCCAGCCATTAGCGGGCTATCTCCAAACATTTGGACCCATCAACCTTTGCGCTGGAGCCAGTTGATGGGCCAGGTCTCACTGCAGTTGGACGAATCTACGGACGTGAGTGACACAGCACAGGTGTGCATTTACATTCGTATGGTGTTCAGTGATATGACTGCAAAGGACGAGCTATTGACAGTGATTCCCTTGAAAGAACATGCGCGAGGAGAGGACATTTTTCAGTCGTTTAAAAACTTTAGCGACAAAACTCAGCTCCCACTGTACAAGTTAGTGTCCATCACCACGGATGGAGCGCCCGCAATGGTTGGTCGCGTGAATGGGTTCATTGCCAGGTGCAGACAGGACGATGCTTTTCCAGACTTCGTGAATTACTACTGCATTATCCACCAACAAGCATTATGCGCGAAGATGCTGAACATGAAAGAGATCATGGACGTGGCAACGAAGATCGCCTGCTCAATTAAAGCTGGAGCACTTCAAAGACGGGCACATATTCCGCGCACATATGGAGAAGGCTGACAGCGACCACTCTGAGTTGTTGCTACACACTGACGTGAGGTGGCTTAGTCGCGGGAAATTCAGTTTTTTCCGTGCAGGTGGACATGCAGAATACAAACAGCTGAATGACGAGCAGTGGCTGCTGGATTTGGCTTTTTAACCGATCTGACAAACATGCTGAATGACCTTAATCAAGAGCTGCAAGGAAAAGACAAAACGGTGATCGACATGATCAGCTCAGTCAATGCCTTCAAACGAAAAATGAAACATCTGTCCTCAAAGCTTCAGGGCCATGACTTGGCAAATTTCCCGAACCTGCAGTCAGAGTTGGAGACGCAAGGGAAGGCCTGTGCGCAACTACTGTCCTTAAAAACTACTACTAGCCTACTACTACTACTCATTATTCTACTCGAATTAAACTCTGAACTAATTATTAATACTATTATTATACATTGTCACATTATTATTATTATTATTATTATTATTATATGGCAATTACAAAAACATGTTCAGAGCTTATTTTGAAAATTAGTATTATATTAAAATAACATGCGCTTTTATGGGTCGGTAGATCTTTGTGACTTGGTCATTTTAAAAGTAGCTCGCACACTGAAAAAGTGTGAGCACCCCTGATATATAGTATACTATATATGTAAACCATAGGTAAACATATCACAAGGCCAACAGCACTGATGTAATAAGTCAAACACATAGGATTAACTAATTGTGCTGTGGTGTTTGTACATATTGCTTCAGAGTTTGTACTTCTTTGGTGGTGTACATCATTACATTATCATCTATTAGTTTAAGGAAAAACGCAGCACTCATTGACAAGTCAATTTCTCTGTCGGCCGTTGCCAAGGGTGTGCAGCACGATTGTTTTATTCTTTGGTGAATTAATTGGAAGATTGAAAGAGCTGTAGGCCAGCAGAGGATTCATTTCTAATTCCTGTACCAGTAGGAATCCCATGTTTATGAGAGACACAGTACGGCTGTAATCTGGAAATTGAACGCATAGGAATGACTTATGATGCGGGTGTGTTTGTACATATTGCCTCTGTGTTTCTCCTTCCACAACCGCATACATCATAACATTATTATACATTAGTTTTGGCAGAAAGGCTGCACCCTTTTTACAGCTAATTTGTCTGCACGCCATTGCCAGGGTTTTGCGGAATGATTTGTTTTAGGCTGTGTGCACTGGTAAACTAATCAGGCTTGTTTTAATGCTGTGTACAGCGGTAGATGGATCAGGCTTGTGTTAATGCTGTGTACAATGGTAGATGAATCGGAAGATTTAAGGAGCCGCAGGTCATTGGAGGATTCCTTCTTCATAATGTGTTTATGTGTCCCAGGTCATCCCCATTCACACTCATGTGGTGAGCAGCGGGGCCAACATCGGCATCACTCAGTGTCTGGAGCACATGATCGGCGCTGTCAGGGGCAAAGTGATGGAGGTAAGCGTCTGCTGTTGGCCTCCTAGTAAGTCATAGTGTTTCTGGAAGTCAAACCAAGAAAAATATATAAATCAGTCTTGACATCTTTTTTTTTTCTGTCCCCTGAGCAGTTGTAGTGAACATTATGTGGCTGCCTCTGGCAGTAGTCGTGTAGTTGCAGGTGCCCAGTGTAGTTCCAAGCCAGTACACCTTTAATCACCTTCAGCCAATTGCTCCTCGGGGGCCCACTAGCTGCCCAATCTGAGGGAGTGTGCACTCAAAAAAAAAACACCAAGCTTCACTGGTAGTACACGACACAGTCCTGTGTTTTTGAATGGAAAACAAACATAGCTCATGCTGAGCTGCACACTATTTCAGTCAACCATACACTGCATAGAATAGATACATTATCATGCCCTGAGGGAAATTATTTTTCAGTGAGTGAAACATGTTTTACTCTATTGGGATGTGTGCACATTGCTTTGCTTGAAGAACATGGAAAGAACTGGTGTCCTTTTGACTAAGTGATAAAATATGATTGACATCTGAGCACAACAAAAAATTACACCAGAAATGTGCATTTCATTTGATGTATTACAGGTGCATAGCCATTTTCCTCACAAACCCATCATCCTTGTGGGCTGGAATGTAGGGGCCCTTATTGCCTGCCATGTAAGTACAGACAAATGACTCCTTCCTGATTACTACTGTTTGCAGTCGATAACATCTTGTCCATCCAACGTAGACTTAATCAAGTGAATGAATGTCTGACCTGGACTAGGGTGACCTGAGTTGTTGTCGTTCTCCCCTAGGTGTCGCTTATGGAGTACCTGACCGCCGTGGTGTGCCTCGGCTTCCCACTGCAGACCGTCGACGGACCCAGAGGGGTGAGAGACTTGCAGCGTTTTCCGCATGGAATAATAATAATAATAATAATTATAATATCAATAATAATACCAAAAGTAATGGCTGTATTGTTCTTAAAAGCGGAAGTTTGTGTTTGATTTTACAGTTTAAAAGTGCAGACAGACTCAATAGACCTGTGAATACGAAATAAATAACACTATCACACCCTTAAAAAAATGTTCGTAAAGGCGCGTACATGTCAGGGGAGGTGCGGGGTTATGTTACGGTTTAGAAAATTTCTCCAACATTATTCCTATTAGTCCTTTTGCAACTGATAGAAATAAACGGCGATTGATGAACTGTCTGTTGTCATACATATTACTATAATTTTGTCACCTGGTTTTAATCTCAAGTCTTCTTTTAATGGTCTATTGGGACTAACTAAGTTAAGGTCGGGTAGATGTTTTGTTAAGGTGGGCATCTTAACTATAAAGTTCTGGGGGAAACGGTGGATGTTTGAACAGGATTGAGAGAGGCCTTGTGACCAGCATATTTTGCATACCAAAACGAACAGTTGGGGTTAGACTTGACCCTGTTGCAGGAGAAGCTTGATGAACTCAAATAAACTCGGCTGCAATTTTCTTTTGGTTTGGAGTGTGTTCTGGCATGTTGAAAAGCATTTCAAGAATCACAATTACTACTTTTTTTGCTGAAGTTTCAGTTTGTCAGCAAAAAAGTTGCAGTTGTCAGTCTAAACATGATCTATTTTCATTTCTGTCTGTGTGTAATACACTTATAGACCATGTGAAAAGCATCCAAAACTGCAACCTTTTAAGCTTCACTGAAAGCCTAAGAAGTGTACCTGATTGTGATGTTTTGTTGTCGTCTTTTGTGTCCCTGTTGTCAGTCTTAGTGTGATGTATTTTCACTTCTGTCTCTGTGTAATACAAAGACCATGTGAGAAGTGCCAAAAGCTTTAACCCACTAAACTTAACTGAAAGCCTGAAGGGTTAGCCTTAGGGTTAGGGTGCTAACCCAGTTGTGCGTCGGATGCTTGAATAATTAGTGTGGTTTGTTTTTTTTCTGACGTGTTGCCACTTCTTGTGTCTCGTGTGTGTGTGTGTGTGTGTGTGCGCGTGCTTGTGCGCAGGACGTGGACGACCCTCTGCTGGACATGAAGACGCCGGTGCTGTTCGTGGTGGGCCAGAACGCGCTGCAGTGCGGCACCGAGGCCATGGAGGAGTTCCGCGAGAAGATCCGCGCTGACAACAGCATGGTGGTGGTGGGAGGGGCCGATGATAACCTCAGGTGAGTCCCTCGTCTCGTCTCGTCTTGTCTGTCTGCACCTTAGCCCACAGGTATCAAAATCCAATTGTAACTGTCGAGCTGTGCAATGTAAGGAAAGTATTGCAATATTAAGATGTGCAATATACATAACGCAACACAAAGCTTAACTGCTGTAAAATAGTTCATTTCCATAAGCTGTGCTTGTGCACTCTGTATATCAAAATATTTGGTGGAGCCCTGGATTAAGTGGAGCCCTGCTGCCCTAGATTCCTTCCCCCATAGCCTAGGCTACTTACCATTTTGGGTCAAGCATTAAACACAGAGCCATTAACATTTGTGCATTTCAGTATTTGCTTGGTTATCGCCAGTCACATAATCAACGCAACATTTAGCAATGACGATGCGCATGACACATTTTCCTGATCTCGTGTCACCCTAGTTAAGTGTAAGCCTTTGCCAGGCTTCACCTGGCTGTACATGACCTGGCTAGTCAGTTGATTAAACGCATGACGCAAATGTTAAGTAAGGCAAGTAATGTTTCAATGTACGTGATTGCACTTCCAACACAACTCTAGTTTAAAAACTTTGTAGGGAAAATTAGTTTGAATGTAGCAGTTTAAAACTACAATAATGTTATTCTTCTAAAACAGAGGTGAGCTGGAGCGCTGCTGGTATCCATTTGAATCCTCTGGTTTAATGTTCATCAAAAGAAAATTGGAAGTAAATCCACACTTTGGCACTCAGGAGGATGTAAAAGTTAAAAAGCCTTTATGATTATTATGCTCAACACCACGATGAAGGCCAATGAGCCGATACGCGCTGGTGTTATGATTATAATGTTAATGATTTAGTCTCAAAAACTAATGAAGGCTTTTTAACTTCTACATCCTACAGAGTGCTGTAATCTGGATTTACTTCCAGTTTTCTTTTGATGAATGTTATTCATCTGTTTGTAGCTGATTTGATTTTGATTAAAGTCATTCATTCATTTGATGCTTGATCTGGGTTTTTATATGCAATTTCATTTTCTGTCTGGTTAGGATCAATTCTACGAAGATGAAGACTGAGGGACTGACTCAGACCATGGTGGATCGCTGCATTCAGGTTTGTCAATGACTAATTATGCCTGAGGAAATGTGTTGGGGGAGAGCGTCAAAGGCTTGAGCTCTAGAAATTGCATCAAGGCTCCACTAGGGGGCGAAGATGGGTTGTGATTTTCTTCAGAGTTGTGTTCTTCTTAGTGAAGGATTGTGGCTATTGGTTAGTCAGTTATCCTGTATCCACTTTGTCATCTTGGGTGTTTCTCAAAAGTATTGGCTATTAGAAATGGAAATTTCAAGCAGCAGCAAGACGTTCGGTGCTAAAACTAGGGAGCTAACTACGTCAAAGCTATGTAAAGACCAAAACGAATGCAGAGGAAATACTGTAGTTTAGACAGTTGATGAGAACAACCTGAGAACATAATGTGTTTTGCATGACTACACAGCATTAAAGTTATTGAGAATATGACTCTGTATCTAGCCATATTTAATCTATTTGAGGAATTGGTGAAAATAAATTGTTGAGTAGTAGCCTGGCTGTCGCACCAAGCTCTTAGATGGAGCTTGGTCTGGCAAAGATCGCATAGACAAGAAGTTCTCAGAGGCAGGATCAACGGACGTCTTTCAAAGTGTACTACTGGACAGAGCTGCAACCAATCAGACCACTGACTCTGATGACGAATATGCAGCATTCATTTTTAATTGGTGCCCCAACAGCTGAGAATAGGCAGGTTGGCCATACTGATTAAAACGCGATAATTCTATGCAGTGTCACAGGAAGTATGGGCAGTTTGGGCAGGCCCAGGCTAGTTGTGTAGTACTGTTAACGTAGAAAGCTTGCATGGCGTTGTTGTGTGACGCATATGGGTGTGGCTCCTCCTCTCCTGCAGGATGAGATCGCAGACTTCCTGACGGGCGTCCTGACGCGGGCCGACGGCCACGGTCACGGCTCGGGAGAGATGCGCGACCTCGACACGGAGAAGAAGAAGAAGCCGCGCCGCGAGCTGCCCTTTGACCTCGAGCGGCCTCGGCCCTCCTCCCCGTCGGTGCGAGTGCCCATCTCACCCTCTGGGTCAGAGGTTGGTACACCTCCACGATTTTCGGTCAGGCTAACGAGAAGGGATGTTGTTGTTGCTGTATGTACAAACAGTGGTCCTTCATCGAATGACTTCAACAGTGTCTCTCTGGTTCACTGTGAATGTGTTTGTTGCTGAGCTTTTCTGCCTGCACTATACTGTCATACAAAGTCAAAGTGCAGTAACTATGCAAACATAGAAACTGAGAAAAATGCCTTCAAAATTGTCTCACTGCCCACTCAAACATGTTGTAGGTATAATAGTGGTGATGTTTTTATGTACTTTCTTAATAGGAAGAAGCAACATATTTAGAGATTCACAAGACAAAGGACATGTTAATAGTAAATTTCCAGAGTAAACGCTGTTTGAGAAAATATGCAGTTACTGCCTTTTGGCTTTGTAGGGCAGTATATTTAAGGTTTATGTGTGCGTTTCCTGAATGCTGACCGATGCAGATAAGATGGCAGTAGTACTAGTGGAAATCTTGGGAGCAGTGCAGCCAAAAGCTCAAGGGAAACAAGACAAAGACATGTTAATAGTCACCATACTTTAGGTTGTCTTGAATTGTTGAGCTTGTCCCTTCAGGGTGAGGAGGCATTGTTGGAGCACCTCAGTAGAATTTATTTGTATAGCACATTTACAATCAAAGTGCTTCACAGTTTGTGTATAAAGCAAAATAAAATAAATCATAATAAAATCACATTTACAATCAGCCAGAGCTGCACAGACAACATCAAAGGACAATGACGGAGACTAGGACAATGATACAATAGGGGGACAAAGACATTGACGTACTAAAAAACAAGAAAACACCACTCCAACCAAAATTTCAAGCAAAATCAGTGGCTGCCAAATGCAAGAGGGTACCTGTGTGCATTTAGTAAGGATTTAAAACCTGACACATGATGCAGATTTCAGTTCTATTGGTAGACTGTTCCATAGTTTAGAAGCAAACACACTAAAAGCACAGTCCCCTTTCTGTGCCAGATGAGACCGTGAACTGTTCTGCTTGTGAAGCAGACCTTTTGTAACGTTCAGTTTTTAGTTAGTTGGGTGTGGAAAAAAAACAGTAATGTTATGAAGGCTAACAGAGGGTTCACCTAAAAACGTTTGCTCTGCATGAACTACTTACTGCTTTTTTCAGATACTTGTGTCTGGTCGCTTTATTCAAAGCGTGACCCTTTTCTGGCCTTCTGATCATGTTCCTTCACCTTTTGTTTTGCTGGTACGTACAGCAGTAATCACGTTGTCTTGCCACCCTTTGACTTTTCCCCTTTCCCAGGACATGTCGAGTGTGTGCAGCAGCCCCACCTCCAGCCCCAAGCCCAAGACCACGGGCCTGTCCCCGGCCCAGAAGTCCAGCCTGATCACGGCCACACAGCTGCTCAAGACCCACATGCAGCGCACCGGAACCGTGCTCACGCACAAGCAGGCACAAGGTACCACCGCATGGAATGTATGCTCGCATGCACACACACACACACGTATACAACACACACACACACACACACACACACTAAACACCACTGCTACCAAATACTCCCAAAACGTCTCCCACCAACACCCCCCACACACACCACAGACACATTGCCACATATGGCACTGACGTGTGGTTGACACACACAGGCCTATGTGCAGTTCACACATCAACCACATCTTAGTGCCCACACTCATCCAGTGCAGCTTTGAACAGACACACGCACACACACTGAAAGAGTGTGAGACCACACAAGCAGCTTGTGTGTGTGTGTGTGTGTGTGTGTGTGTGTGTGTGTGTGTGGATGGATGTATGCAAGGAGGCTTTGTTAATGAGTGGCTGCGTGGGGTGCAGAGCGGAGGTGGAGACGTGACATGCAGGCCGTGTTTGACACCCCAGCTCCTGTGAAAGGACAGGATCTGAGTGTGTGAAATTTCTCTTTTTATTTTCTTCCCTCCCCTCTCATGTTCCCTTGAGTATCCCCCCCAACCCCCTTTTCCTCTTTTCTTCTTCCTCCCCCTTTCCTTCCTTCATTCCTTCCTTCCCTTCCTTCCTTCCTTCCTTCTTCGTTTCACTCGTTTCTCTCTCTCAATGTGTTCCATTCTCTCCAGCTCAGTTTGCAGCTTTTATGAAACAAAACATGCTTGTGAGGAAAAGCCTTCCTCCTGGCACCCCCTCCTGTCTCTTCGGTGAGTAGCTCTCGCCTTCAACTTCAACTTCTGTCCTTCTACTGGCTCTTTCTCTGCTTTTCTGCCTTTTTGCTGTCATTTCTTTGTACACACAGACAGGGTCACGGACACACACATACACACAGGGGCACGGACACACACACACACATACACACAGGGGCACACACACCTTACTGGTGTATGAAGACACAGTTTAGTTTGGTGTTTGTCTCCATTTCATCTCATTTTGGGTCTTGTGGTGTGTGTCTCTCTGATGTTTTTATATCTGTCTTCAAAACCATTTATTGTAACTTGGGAAGTTGCTTTCTCATGTAAATCTGCACGGAGCACCGTGGGGATGTATTGGGTGAAGTAACGACACCAGTCGAAACTTTGCAGACACCATTTCAACTCCCCCTACCCCCCTACCTGCAACATAAAATGTTGCTGAAGACATCAAAACTCTGACAGAACTCAAGAGAGTTTTGTAGTAAGCAAAAATGTGAAAAAGGCACAGCAAGTTTTTCACAACTTAGATTTTTCAAAAGCACAGCTTCAATGACTGCTCTCTACACCCGTGGCACTCTCTACCAGCTTCATGAGGTAGTAATGAGTTGGAATAAAGACATTGAAGGGAAATAAAAAAATGATTAATTTTAGAAAACCACTGCAGGTGACTACCTCATGAAGCTTTTTAAGACAATGCCATAGGTGCCTTCTACTATATAATGTCATGTTATTTTTTCACAGTCTTGATCTTGAGTGTTGTAAAATGGAGAATTCATATTTCATTAAATAAATAATCAAAGAATGATTCATAAATACTATGAATTAGAAGCCACAGCTCTTAAAAAGCACAACCCCATCTCTTAAAAAGCACATCCCCTACCCCTACCTACAGGGTTCCTACGCAGTATGGAAAAGTATGGAAAAGTATGGAATTTAATTTTAGCGTTTTCCAGGTCTGAAAAAGTATGGAAAATTGAAATTAGAGTATGGAGAAATATTTTTGTTTCCAGACGTTTGCCACTACATGGTAAAATGCAGCTCAACTTTCAGACATTCATCGAATTTTGCCTAAGAAATGTGCTGAAATGCCTGCGGAGGGAGCGGAGCATCTTTTTGTAGTCTGAAACTTGCGATTGTGACGTAGCGTACAGCAGCGAGATGAGCAAGTGTCAAAAGTTAGGCACTGAGAATTCATTATTAGGCCTACGAGTAATCACTGTTCTGACATGAAAATTAGCCAGATAGATTTGCTAGTTCAGTCGATTAGAGAAAACGACATAAGCGCAATGTAAAGTCCCTATCACCACAAAGTTCCATACAGTTCAGAAAAATATTCCTGTTGGTTTTGTAAAGTTACATTTAATAAATATGCTCCACACTCATCTGGTAATTTTAAAAGAAATCTGAAGTGAGACGCAGCGGCGGCCCTTTTATTAAGGGCGCACGGGCGTGGCCCTCCCAACGTGTGAGGGGTTAAAAAAAATCATCATATTAACAATAACAAGAAACCGTACCGTTCCACCTTAACCACCAGTGAGAGTGTATTGACTTTAACGTGAGATGATTGTTTGTTATTTGGTACAGTGAGTGAAAGCCCTCCCACTCCGGGGTGCCGACAAAGCTTGAGTCTATGGAAGCATGTGAAAAAAGTTTGAGAGCATTACAAATAAAAGATTTTAATTGGCCCTTTTATTTTGCGCTGCGGACGCAGCACTGTAGCGCTGTGTACTTTCATTGTAAGACTACATTTCATTATCACTTTGCAACTGTCATTTTACAAGTATTTATTAAGGTCATGCAACTGACAATGTAAGCTGAATCAGAATGGATTTTGCATTTGCTATGTGAAACAGGCTACCCCAAAATGCACTAGAATGCAGGAAATTGCATCTAAGAAATCCAAAATTTTCTGGGGGAGGACCCCCATACCCCCCGCCAGGGGTAGTACATATGCTCATGATGTCTACCTTCGTGCCCCACCAAACATTTTTCCCACCGGCCGCCACTGGTTATGACATAAAATAGGACACTGACACACGTTCTAGGCTCAGCTAAATATGTTATAGATTTTGGTGGTATGCCACAATAACTGTATGTGTTTAATTCATTTAAATACATTAGTATTTGGTGGTGCGCTGATATCTCCGAAATCTGAGAATTTCAGTATGGAAAAAGTCTGGAATTTTACATTTGAAAATGTGTAGGAACCCTGTACCTATATTGTTAAGAATGTGTTTTGTAATAGTCATGATTGATTTGTTTTAATCATCCAAAAATGTTAAACCCTCTAGAGTCTTACTAAAACGACCACATGACTCTTAGTTTGACTTAGAAAAACATAATGGGATTTGGACAAAAACCAAGCTTGACCAAAGAACATCATAACTTTTAAAAGTGCATCGCAAAATGTATTTCCCAAACTGTTGAAGTCATCGATGACGTTTTGACATTTTGTTAAAACCTTGCCTTTCCTCCTCTCTCTCTCTCTCTCTCTCTCTCATCCCACCCAGTTCCTGTGTCCAGCGAGCAGTCGGAAAGTCTCGAGCGTGACGACCTGCGTCTGCATCTGAAGCGGCGGCAGACACCCAGCCCCACGCCCACCAAAGCCTCCAAGAGGGCCAAGATCAAAGTGACCATTGTGTCCCACGGCGAGGCGGGGGGTGCGACCATCAGCTCCGCCGCACAGGAAGGTAAGGGGCCAGGAACTCCGTCAGGACGGGAGCGTCCGTAAGCAACCCCGTCGAGAGGGTTCTGTCACATGTGCCGCATCAGTAAAGGAACCAGCCCATGCCCAATTTTTTCCAAGGCATTACAAGGATACAAGGATGTTTTATTGTCACTTGCATAGACATACTGGATAGAGTAGGGCATGCAGTGAAATTAGTGATTGTTTGTCTAAAACTGTGCATGGGGAGGGAGGAGTTAAGTGCATTACAGTCCATTTTTAGTGGTGAAGAGTGTCAGGGAGTCCCTGTTGGTAAATTGGTTTATGTGCAGGACATGCAGAGATTTCAAAACACTGTTCCCTACTAGTTTGTGTTGACCTGCATCTGTTGTATGTGCAAAAATGAGCAAAGGAATTCCCTGTTTTTTTTTGTTTGTTTTTGTTTTTTTAAGACAATGCAGTCCCTTGTCAGTAGTTAAATTAAGAGTTTGCATTTCGACAATTGGCAGTCATCCCACAACGCCCGTTGAGAGGGTTCTGTTATGTATGTAGGGCTGGGAGATGTGGACCAAAAGTGATATCACAATATTTTTGGGCCAGTTGGCCATGTAAGATGTATATAGGAGCTCAGTTGAGCTGTTCAAGAAAGCTGCCATTGTCTGAACGGTCTGAGCACAGAAAAGTAAGTGGCTTTGATTAACTGGTTCTGCAGCATCAAAGATATTGCCTCAACTACAGATATCTGTCAGAAATTGTATCAATATTACAGTACTACTGACGTATCACTCAGTGCTTAAGTTTTATGTGCAGAATGGAAAAAAAAGAATGCTCAATTTCAAGGCCGCACAGTCTCTTCTCAGTACTTAGAGTTTGTAGTTTGGCAATTGGCAGTCTTCCTATAACCCCCCAAGGGGTAAACTTCAACTGATGTAGAAAACTGCCACTGTGCCCGGACAGGGCTGAAATAGCACAATCCTATTTTTATCTGCACAGCTTTGACTTTTAACACCTCTGCTCATTCGCTCATGCAAAGGATATTTAAAAAGAAAATGGCCATTTTAGTTCACTGTTCCCTTGCTGCCAGTGATTGGCTGGTTGGTACAAAAAAAGCAAACATGTGAGCGGTGAAACGACTCCCCTGAATTTTTATGCTACATTGGAGACCGTGGGTGGGGTGGGGGGGGGGGGGGGGGATTTTCCTGCACGCATGGAAAATTTCCTAAAGCCCAAAAAAAAAGCAAAGGGGGGGAAAAATGTGAGGGGCAGCGTTTGAGGCTCTCGGCGACTGACCTGGTTTCCTCCCGATTGTAGTGTGCTCGGCGGTCAAGCCGCTCACCGTGACCATGGGGCCCGCCGCCTCTGGAGCAAAGGAACTCTCTGGACTCCTGACCGCACAAAGGTAACACTGTTTGCAGCAGTTAGCACATACACACACACACCTGTGCACACACACAAACACATACACACATACTCATACTTACACACACACACACACACACAAACACATACACACATACTCATACTTATACATGCGCACATACACACACACCACCTGCATAGATACACACACACACACACACACACAAACAAACACACAGACACACTCACGCACACACCTACACACACACACACATACACAGAGAGGTTGTTCAGGTCTCAGTTTATTCCAGTTGGCCTATTTAGTCAGGCAGGGTATTTATTCACTTTGCACGCAAGATGCCCGCTGCTTTGCCTGAAAAATGTGTTGTGCAGACGTCTGACTCAGCGAAAAAGAGAGGCCGATGAATCTCCCGTCCTTGCTTGCACTTGTAGTCACAGTCTGCACCGAGTGCCAACAGTGATATCATGGCCCCACTACGTTTTTTTATTAAGTTTTGCAGGCCAGCAGACATGTGTCATGTAAAGGCTACAGTTTGTGACCCATGGCGGGTGTGTTTACACAAAGGGGCTTCCTGTGTCTTCTTGCCTGCAGGTCTGGCCTGGCGGAGGTTTCCGGAGCCCTGAACTCCAGCGCTAGTTTCCACAACATCCAGAGTTGCTCGTCCTCACCTGCCCAGGCCACCGCTCCTGCCACCAGCCAGGGTAACTTAACACCCCCCACACACATACATACACACACACACAATTTTTACCCCCCCACTCCACCATTCTCCTAGCAACCTTTTTATATTGCAAAGGTGCAGTCTTGGATTTTGACCCAATTCAGTTTTTTACGTCCAAATCAGACCATTGATCTTGACGGTCATTTTATGCATTCCTGCAATGCCGTCTTCCTTCACAAACCTGTCTCTGTGACAGAAGTGGGTAGGGCTGTCATTTGATTGGCTTAAATATCGAGTTCTATTTCGTGTCTCCTGACCGCCAGAGGCGGTGCTTTCAGCACATGGATGTCCATCGCACGTATGTGCAGGTCGAGTGATAATATCAACATTGTCACCTGGGTGACGTCACCGTGACCCTGTGACCCCGTGACGGGGCACAAAAGACCGGTGAACCCAGGAAGTAACCCTCTTTCATCTTCTCGCGTTCATTGCAGGTCGCAAGTTGAGAAGTTGCTCATGTTTTCTGCTAGCGCTTGTTTCGCTGCCTAATCGGCTGAGGCAGTGCATTTGCACCCCTCAAGAAACGTTTCTCAGCGTTAGTTATACATTTCTTATTGGATTTGGATTATTTTGCTGGGGAACCTCCGAGACGAGTGAGCTCGCTCGTGGAGCTATCTGGCCCACCGAAGCGGTGTCCTCGCCGCGGGGGCATACAACACTTTAACTGTGCTGTTAAAGGTACGCTATTATTTGTTCCCTGTTAACCGCTTGTCAACACGGTGCTCTCGCCGTTGTTTCCTTGAGTTACGGTTTGTGGCGCACGGCGCCTTTTTGGTGTCTGTTTGTTTATTTAGCCTCAGGCAGTCTCTGCTCACGGACGACTGGCCTTACTGTAGCGCGGTATTTGTTATTTCCGTCGCTTAGTTTACAGCTTACTAAACTAGATTGTTACGCCTATCTTTTGTGTTTTCATTCAGCCTAAGTCCGGGAGCCCGGTGTTCACGCTGGGCCTCTCGCGATTGTAATTCCACCTGCGAGTGAGTTTACTCGCTGTGCTTACCGGTTGTGTCATTTTACTATTCTCGTTGTTATTGTTGTTTGGGAGTTCCTGCTAACGCTTGTTTCGCTGCCTAATCGGCTGAGGCTGTGCCTTTTTGCACCCCTCGAGGAACGTTTCAGCGTTAGTTCTACATTTAACTTTAAAGGTAAGTTATTCTTTTGTCTCTCTTTTTCCGCTTGTCAACACGGCGCTCTCGCCGTTTGTTTCATTTGAGTTGGCGGTCTGTGGCGCGAGGCGCCTTTTGGCTGGTTGTTTATTTAGCTTCAGGCAGTCTCTGCCCACGGACGACTAGCCTTACTGCGGCTCGGTATTTGTGTTTACCGTTGCTTAGTCTTCTACCACGGGTGTGTTTTGTTTTCATCCGCGGGGTTTACCTGAGTTCGCGAACCCCGGTGCTCACGCGGGATCCGTCGCGCTTGTAATTTCGACTGCGAGTGGGTTTACTCGCTGTTCTATTGACTTTTTTTACTACTGTTATTGGGGGTGTGCCCGCCCCGTTTACTGTTGCCAGCCGGTGTTCTCGCCTGGGCTGATTATTTGCTTAACGCTGTGTTTACTTCTTGCTACTGTTATTGGGGCATACCCGCCCCTTCTACTGTTGCCAGCCGGTGTTCTCGCCTGGGCTGATTATTTGCTTACTGCTGTGTTTACTTCTTGCTACTGTTATTGGGGCATAGCCGCCCCGTCTACTGTTGCCAGCCGGTGTTCTCGCCTGGGCTGATTATTTGCTTACTGCTGTGTTTACTTCTTGCTACTGTTATTGGGGCATACCCGCCCCGTCTACTGTTGCCAGCCGGTGTTCTCGCCTGGCTGATTATTTGCTTTGCTGCGTTTACTTCTTGCTACTGTTATTGGAGTATACCCGCCCCGTCTACTGTTGCTAGCCGGTGTTCGCGCCTAGGCTAATTACAATATCATCTTGTGGGGATGTTCAACAGCTGTGTCGCCTGCCGGGCCCCACGTGAGCCGGAGGACGGCCGCCGTGAATGCCCCTCCTGCCTGGGGGTCAAGCACCTGCAGCAGGGGCTGACTGAGCTGGCCTGCGCGGACTGCATGTGCCTGGGTAGGGCAGCCCGGACCGCCAGGCTGGCGATGGTGGGCCCTCTACCAGACGCTCCCCTGGTCACGGGGGTGCAGGCGGCGGGGACTACGGCAGCGAGGCGACTACAGGCTCTGCCTGCGCTGCCACTGGACAGCACCCAGTCAGCCTAGTCCAGAGGGTCGACAAGATGTCGGCAGACCTGGTGGAGGTGAAGGCCCTGCTGCTGTTTCTTCACCAGCCTACACGGGGTGGCAGCATCAGAGGCGGGGCGGCCTTCGATTCAGCCCGCCCCGAAGGCTGCCTTGGCCCGCCTGGGGTTGGACATGGCCCCAGTGGCCCAACCTCAACAAAGTGCTGTGGCCGCACGGGTGCTCTCGCCCAACGAGGCTCTACAGCCGGATGCCCAGTGCCCCCGAACGCAGTGCCGCGTTACGGGCGACCTTATCATTCGCAGGGCACTGGCGGTGATGCAGGACGCCCCTACATATGGTCTCCAGCGGATGCCGGGCATCGAGCCGTCTGTGGCCGCACGGGTGCTCTCGCCCAACGAGGCTCTACAGCCGCATGCCCAGTGCCCCCGAACGCAGTGCCGCGTTACGGGCGACCTTATCATCCGCAGGGCACTGCCGGCGATGCAGGACGCCCCTACATATGGCCTCCAGCGGATGCCGGGCATCGAGCCGTCTGTGGCCGCACGGGTGGTCTCGCCCAACGAGGCTCTACAGCCGCATGCCCAGTGCCCCCGAACGCAGTGCCGCGTTACGGGCGACCTTATCATCCGCAGGGCACTGCCGGCGATGCAGGACGCCCCTACATATCGCCTCCAGCGGAGGCCGGGCATCGAGCCGTCTGTGGCCGCACGGGTGCTCTCGCCCAACGAGGCTCTACAGCCGGATGCCCAGTGCCCCCGAACGCAGTGCCGCGTTACGGGCGACCTTATCATCCGCAGTTATGACACTGCGGCACCTATGGGCCGTCTTGGGAATTCCATGTCCCACCTGCGGCTGGCCCGTGCTCAGACGCTGCAACTACCAGGCGCTGCTTCGCAGGAGCTGTGCGAGGCTGCCCTCCAGGCTTTTGCTTATTTGTCACGGGAGCTCGGTCGGCTAATGTCTCTCCAGGCGAGCGGAGGACTTTCGTCGCCCCGCCGCCACCCGGGCCCGCCGTGCCGCCCCCTACGCCCAGCCCGCCTCTCGTCGGACCCCCGATGAGCGGCAGGGACGGTCAGGGCGACGTTGACGAAGGACGGCGGTACCCGCCCGATCCTCGACCTGAGGTCTTTGAATTGCCACCTGAAGGTCCTGAGGTTTCGCATGCTCCGCACTGTGGATGTGTTGCACCACATCCAGGCGGGCAATTGGTTCACTACGATCGACCTGGAGGATGCGTACTTCCAAGTCCCGATCACACCCCACCGCAGGCAGTTCCTCCGGTTTGCCTTTGAGGGCCGGGCATACGAGTTCCATGTCCTGCCCTTTGGCATAGCTTAGCTCCCCGTGTCTTCACTCGGGGTGTGGCAGCGGCACTGGCTCCGCTTCAGGCCCGGGGGCTTGCGCATCTTGCCCTACCTGGACGACTGGCTGATCTGCTTACGGTCAAGGGCTCTGGCCCGCTCGGACGTTGCGACTGTGCTCTCGCATGTCGCAGAACTGGGGCTGAGGATCAACTACAGGAAGAGCTCGTTGGTGCCCTGCCAGGAGACCAACTTTCTGGGCATTCACCTGGATTCGAGGTCGCCCTGAAGTCACCCTGAAGTCACCCTGAAGTCTTTCCAGCACCTGCTCGGCATGCTCACCGCTGCCTCCTCTCTCGTTCCAGTGGGGCTCCTGGACCTACGTCTGCTTCAGCGATGGCTGAACGACCTTCGCCTCGACCCGGCCCTGCACGGGCAGAGGCTGGTCAAGGTTACCCACACCTGCCACAAACTCCTCCGTCTGTGGAGAAGGAGGGCGTACTTTACACAGGGTGTCCCCTTAGCCGCTATCCCTTCCCGGCGGGAGGCCATCACTATGGACCCCTCCCTGGAAGGATGGGGGGCGGTGCGGCAATGCCGGACGGCCAGGGGCTGCTGGAGTTCTCAGCAGCGGCAGCAACACATCAACGTGTTGGAGCTACGGGCTGTGTCTCGGCCTACAGCACGTCCTCCCAGACCTGGCCGGCAGACACGTCCTGATGAGGACCGACAACTCCACGGTGGTGTACTACATCAACCACCAGGGGCGCACCAAGTCCCTCCGGTGCTTGCAAGTGGCCCAGCGGCTGCTGCTTTGGGCCCGTCATCATCTCCTCAGTCTTCGGGCTGTGTATTTACCAGGAGCCGCCAACAGGGCCGCGAATCTGCTGTCTCGCCGGGGCCCTGACCCCAGGGAGTGGAGGCTCAACCCAGCGGTGGTGCTCGCCATCTGGGAACGCTTTGGCAGGGCAGGGGTGGACCTCTTTGTGTGCCAGGACTCGACTCACTCCTCTCTGGTTCAGTCTTCATGGCCCCAGCCCTCTAGGCCTGGGCGCGTTGGCACATGCGTGGCCGAGGCAACGGCTTTACGCATTCCGCCCGTTGCCACTTATAGTACAGACTCTCCACAGGGTTGTGGTGGACCACCACACACTGCTGCTGGTGGCCCCTCGGTGGTCAGGGAGAGTGTGGTTCCCGCAGCTACTGCAGCTGCTGGGCGGAGACCCCTGGTGCCTGCCAGTGAGGCAGGACCTTCTGTCGCAGCTGGGGAGCCAGACCTGGTACCCGGATACGGTCAGGCTGCAGCTCTGGGTTTGGCCCCTGAGGGGCCGGACCCCCTGCTAGATTTGTGTGAGCCGGCAGTGGCCGACGCCATTGCCAGCTCTCGGGCACCGTCCACCAATGCCCTCTACGCCAACAGGTGGAAGCTGTTTTCCACTTGGTGCCTGACGCAGGGCGTGGAGCCCACGCGCTGCCCCCTGCCTACCATTCTGCTGTTTCTACAGTCGCCGTTTGACAAGGGGCTCACGCCTTCCACCATCAAGGTGTACACTGCTGCCATCTCTGCCCGGCATACCAGGATTGAAGGGCGGACGATGGGATCCCATCCTTTGGTGGCTCGCTTTCTGAAGGGTGCCCTTCGCCTGAGACCCCCCCCCCCCCCCCGGCGGAGCCGGGTGCCCACATGGGATCTGCCTTTGGTGCTGCAGGCTCTGCGACGCACCGTTTGAGCCCCTGCTGACAGTGGATGTTTCATGGCTGTCTATGAAGACAGCATTCCTTCTGGCCATCATGTCAGCGAAGCGCGTTGGGGAATTGCACGCGCTGTCGGTTAGTGGGGACTGCCTGCTGTGGCCTGACCCCTCCTTCCTACCAAAGACCCTCTCCTCTGCCTTTACTAATCAGCCTCTTAGCCTAGCGGCGTTTGAGGCGGATCAGGGGGAGAGGTCTGAGCTTTTATGCCCTGTGCGTGCCCTACGGGTGTATGTGTCCTGCACAGAGGGCTTTCGTCTGACTGACGCCCTGTTTCTGTGCCATACAGGGCCAAGACGAGGCTTGGCACTTTCCAAACAGAGGCTGTCCAAGTGGGTAGTGGAGGCCATATTGCATGCCTATAGGCACAGTGGCTCCACAGTACCTCGGGGTGTTCGAGCGCACTCCACCCGCAGTATGGCGGCCTCATGGGCATCACTGAGGGGCGTGCCCCTCTCTGACATATGCAGCGCGGCCTCAGGGGCATCTAGCTGCACTCTTACCAGGTTTTATCGGATCAACGTTGTTCCGCATAATCCTGTCCCAACGGCGGTGGTTCCTGGCCCGTCCCAGCAGCACTGAGTACGGGTAGGCACTCCTCATGACTTTGTTGGTATGAGTCATCCATGTGCTGAAAGCACCGCCTCTGGCGGTCAGGAGACACGAAATAGAACGAGGGTTATGCATATAACCACGGTTCTATGAGTGTCGGATGACCGCCAGAGCTTGGCCGTCACTCGGAGTGCTCACGAGAAGATGTGCCAAGAGGGTTACTTCCTGCGTTCACCGGTCTTTTGTGCCCCGTCACGGGGTCACAGGGTCACGGTGACAATGTTGATATTATCACTCGACCTGCACATACGTGCGATGGACATCCATGTGCTGAAAGCACCGCCTCTGGCGGTCATCCGACACTCATAGAACCGTGGTTATATGCATAACCCTCGTTTTCTGTCACAATCATGGACTGTACCTTTAAGCGGGATCTGACATCCCTCCTCCTCCTCCTCCTCCTCCTTCTCCTCCTCCTTCTCCTCCTCCTCCCTGGGGAAGATCATGCCCCTAGTCTGCATGGTCTACTGAGCATCTTCAAAGTTAAGCCATCTTCGTTAAGTGGATTTCTGCTGCTTTCAATTGTGCTCCGCTGTAGGCCCCGACAAAGGAAATTTACATCAGGAAAGCACTGTGTAACCTTCACAGCATGCACAAGTCTAGATGTGGTAAATCCCAGTGTAAATAGAAAAGGGGAAAAAGGAGCACTGTGGATGGGTGGAATGTGAAGATGCACAGCTCTCCTTCGCAGTCAACCCCCCACTGTATACTGACTGTCACCCTGTGTGTGTGTGTGTGTGTGTGTTGTTTTGCCCCACTGTGTAGCTCCCTCGGCCAGTAGTCTGCTCCAGGGCCTGAGTTTCAGTCTGCAGGAGATTGTGACCAAGTCCCCCAGCCTCCCCTCCACGGCGGCCAGTGACACCCAGGTAGCTCACTGTTAAGCGACTTTCGGTATTTAGGAAAGCGCTATAAAAACATTATTATTTATCATTTATTTATTTATCTATTTATTCATTTATTTATTTACTTACTATTGTACAAGAGTGTACGTAGATTTATAGATGGACAGGTGGAAGACTTTCTCCGTTGAGAAATGTCACTGGTGTTGCGGGAGCTTAAACAAATGTTAATCGCCAAAAAAACACGTAACTTAAAATTAAATACAACAATCTTCCATAATTACCCATTAATACATTGTATTTATTTTTTTTAAAGAATGTAAGTTAAAGGCATAGTTTAGCACTTCTGACATTTCTACATTTGACGTACCCAAAATAAATAACTCACTGACACTTGGGTACATATTGATGGCTATGAAGGGTTGCCTGTATAATGTGGAGACAGGGTTGTGTTTCTTGCTAGATTAATAGTGATCAAGGTTTGTTTCATATGTAAGAGAGCTACATCTACAGTGCCCTTTGGATTGGAGACTGCTTCTCCAAGGGATTAATTTGTGAAAGTAGGGCCTGAAACAGACATTTTGGATTCCCCAGATCAAAAACATGGGGAGTTGTATTGATTTTCATTGTTATTTTAAAAACAACAAAAAAAAAACCACTTTCAAATATCGTCTTACTTAGCCTTGTCAGCACATCAAAAGCAAACCCAGAATCTCCTGTTATTCTCTGGTTATTCTCTCCAGATTTCAGTTTTTAAAAAAAAATATGTTCTGTTGTCTTTCCCTGAAACGATTTTATAATTCTTGCAATAACTGCCCTATGACATGCAATCCAATTTTGATTTTGACTGCAACAATCTGTTATGATGCGGTGACATCCTCACATGTACTGCAGATGGGGGGGGGGGGGGCAGTAAGAGCCGTTAAAAATGAGAATCTCAGTACCCATAGGCCTCTGGAGATCCTAAAAAGGTCTGAACATGTATCACAATAACAAACAGCAGTGTGGTTGATTAATAGCTCCCTTTCAGGAGGCCTCCAGTACACCATAACACAGCCTGCTCTGACTTTGCCCAGTGCAGTACTAACCACAGGTTTTGATTTAGGGACTGTGGCCCAGTTGATGAAGAGGTGGCAAAGTGCTGCCTTAGAGCAAGGACAGTTTATTTATTTTCCGGGTTACCCTGTTTTGTTAATGGCATAAACCTGGCCACCACATTATCCCAGGAGAGGAGAGCCTGCGGGCCCAGGGAAAAAAAAAGAAACGAACAGGTGGAGGGAATGTGGATGACGTGTAGCAGCAGGGTGTCTTTTAGTCCCTAGGCTCAAACTGCTGAGTCTGTCTTCTCTGCGCAATGCCCATTCTACTTTCAACTGCATTTTTTTTTAAAAGCTTAAAGATTATCAATTTAATACATGCTACATATCTCTAACATGATTAATATTTATAGTGTGTGTGAAAGAGAGGAGGGGTGTATCTCTTTTTGTGTTATCATAGTTTTTTAGTACAGTTTAGTAGAAAGTAGGCATTAACTGTTATCTGTTAACTGTTTTTAAAATGCATAGTGTTTTGTGTCTGTGTTTCTGTTGTCCCTTAACTGTCTTTGTGAAAGCCACATTACATTTACAGCACTTTCAGTGGTAGAACAACCTCTAAAATCTGAGGTAATTATCAGTAGAAATATTAACAGGTTGATTCCCTGGCAACTTGATTGTGAGGTGTCAGGTTTAAGAAAGGACATCATAGTTTCACAACGAAAAATTATCAAGTAAGCTTTGGAAGCGCATATATATATATATATATATATATATATATATCTCAATAAATAAAATTCTAGAGTTACACTGCATCATAAAATGGGAGTTGGAGGTGTGTTATATTTACAGTGTGGAATTAACAACTGAGGTTTGGATGGGCCAGTATGTAACTGTAAAGTTGCATCCTGTTTTGAAATGAAGCATGCCTGATAATTTCTCATTCTCCTCTCCCTTCCTCAGGTGTCCAGCGGAAAGCCTCAGGTGCTGGGCTCCCTGGGCGCGGGCGGAGGCACGCTGGTGCGGGCGGTGCCCGTCGTGTCCACAGGAGGCTCGGCGGTCAGCAAGACCACGGCCATCCACCAGCTGCTCACCAACGGAGGACTGGCCAAGCTGGCGAGTAGCCTGCCGAGCCTGGCTCAGGTCTCCAACCAGGCCGGTACGTCCCGCTCGGCCAAGCAGCGGCGGCCACGCTGAGGGATGTAGAGAAGGGGTGGGGTGGGGTGGGGTTGGATGGTGGCATGGCCACCCTACGCCCCTCATCCTCTGTACCCCCCCTAAACACACACGTACACTTGGCCCCCCCTCTCTCTCCTATTTAAAGGGCTGACGTAACCTGCCACGGGGGGGCAGGCAGGGTAGTGTGTAGAGAGGCCACGGTGGGCCAGTACAGTGTCCAGGACGGTCTGAGTCAGTTTTAAGAGACGTCCAGCCAGGTGTTCTAGTGGAAGTCTGGGATGGTATGGGACAGTGTAGCTTGCTTGGATGTGTACATTTTGTATCGCAGGAAGTGTTGGAATGAAGCCTGCAAGTCTGTATTATAGTTAGTGTTCTGGTAGGACTGGAAGTCTGTATTACAGTTGATGTTCTGGTAGAGCTGAAAAAAAAAGTCTGAGTTATCCCTTGTCTGAATGATGTGTCCGCAGAGAATTGTGTTTATCTGACAAACCCCCCTCACCCCCCTTTGTTTTCTTTCTCCCTCTCCCCTTTTGTTATTTTGTATTTTTTCCATGTTTGATTCTTTTGCACGTTGTTGATCCGACTGTAACTTGTTCAAAGTGTCAAGGCTTTTGAAATTTTACATGTTGTGTTCCACCCTCTACTCTAGAGACTGTCAACTGAACATCTTGTTAGCTTAATTCCAACTAAAGTTCTGGAAACCTGCTAATTAAATGTCCATCTTTGTTGCTTTCTCAGTATTTTTGTTTTTTTTGTTTGTTTGTTTTGCTTATTCTTTCTATAATTGTGTGGGGCATGGAGCACTTAAATGGAACATACTTTATACTACAGGGTATGCCCTTTCACAGTCATGCAAATGATGACCAACACTAAAACAGTCTCCATATTGTCCCCTTGACCACCCCACATCCACACTCAGACAGTGATGAAAGAGGTAGAAAATGACATGGCAAAGATTAGGGCTTGAACTAAAATGTCCCGTTACATTTTCAGATTTTGTTTAATTGCAATAAAAGCTGCAAAACAATTGGTGCTTTCAGTTTTTTCCCCTCCTTTTGAAAGTGTAGCTATTTTGGGATAATGTATGGGTAAAATGTATCAACAGATAAACTGTGAGGAATATTTAGGCCTAATAGACACAAACCCCTTAGGAGTCACAATAGTCAATCACCAGTAATCTCCAAGCCATGAAGCTCATTAGCTCACTCAGGTTGGACATTAGGATATCCTGATGACTGACAGCCATTTTCATTGATGTGTCTTGGCGTGCAATATGCCTGCTAGTTCCATTTAAGTACTCTTGGTCATGTACATGCTTTTAATCATTTAGTGATTTGATTTGAGCTTTTCTTCTGTCTTTACAAAATAACCTTCACATGTCACGCTACATGCTGCATAATCCCCCATTATCCCGCTGCTCAGTCACATACGGAAAGGGAAGAACAAAACTGTGTTGTTACATCACACAGGAAGTACATGTGTTCATATGAGACGATACGGGTATGAGCAAAAAGCTTTTTTCCGAATCCTGTATTAGGATATTGTGTAGCCCCAGGCAGTTTTCCCTTAAAAAAAATGCGAACAAGATTTTGAGTCAAGTCATTTAATGAGATCACTTTTTTTCACCTGAGTTTGAGGCAGTGTACAGCATCAGAATGAATCAATATAAACACAGCAGTTCATACGGTTAGTCTATACTGTTAACTGAGGGAGAATACCACCTCCTGTGACTTTGCACCATTGGTGAATGGGAATTCAGTCTGTGGATCCATCAAAAGAAGCCGAATGCTCAGTGTTCCCATTTGAGGTGCTGCTGTGTGTGTACTCACAAGAGAAATACTCCACAAGACCCATTTCAACACCCATAATCACACTAACATTGGGCTGCAGCCAGTGTTTTTTTCAGTGTTTATTGAAAAGACTTAAAAAGAGTGTATTTAGTAACTTCTGTGGTTGTACAGTTTGGATTTTACTGCATTATACAGAGATGCTGACCATAGAACAGACAGACTAGAGCAGACGGATAGAGAAAACGGCAAACTAAAGAGCAGGGCTGCAGTGGGCGTTGTAGTTGTGTTTAGTGGTGTAATGCCCAACCCCCTCTATGGCAGTGGTAGGTGGGTTCAGCGGTGTAATGCCCAATCCCCTCTATGGCAGTTGTAGTTGTGTTTAGTGGTGTAATCCCCAAACCCCTCTGTGTTGGCAGCTGGGCTGAAGGCCCCCACCACCATCACCGTGACCCTGCGAGGACAGCCCAGCAGAGTGGCTCCTCTGGGCCAGGCCGCAGTCCCTCCAGCTCCTGCCAGACCCCCTGACAACAAGGTGGGTCTGTCTGCCAAGTGCCCCCCCCCCCCACTCCACTCCACCCAAACACACACCCCCCCACTCCATACAGCACCTAACCTTGCTCTGTCAGAGCTGTGTTTCCTGAAAGCGTTGCTGAGCAACCATCGTGGTAACTAAGAGTGTGTTCAGAATGATAGCACCACTCTTATGTAAATGACGTTGGTTGGTCACTGACGCTTTTGGGAAGACACACTCCCAAATAGGTGGTTTGTTGTGAACATCAAGTGAGTTTTGTG
Source organism: Setipinna tenuifilis (assembly GCA_030347295.1). Classification (NCBI taxonomy): domain Eukaryota; kingdom Metazoa; phylum Chordata; class Actinopteri; order Clupeiformes; family Engraulidae; genus Setipinna; species Setipinna tenuifilis. Next base: position 16,646,202 of record CM059271.1, on the reverse strand, counting down.
TGGAAGTAGATACCTACCTATATATAGCTATATTGTATGGCAGTGTAGCGAATTGATGAATGCTCAACTTTCCTGTGCTTTTATAACTTACTATTATTTACAATAAATAAATCAGATATGACTATTAAGATAAATTTTAAAAAGACAAGAGACAAGAAAAATGATACTGACCTATAAGGACAATCAACAATAGAAGTTAACAACAAAGGGGGTGGCTGAACAGCTACCAAGTTGTTCTGTCCAGTGCAGACAAAAATGTGTCAAACCAATCACATTTACCATCCATATGGTGGGCCAGGGTCAAACTCAAATATTTTCCCTCTGTAAATTTACAGACCCTTTCTTGAAAGTTACACTCAGCGGTTAGAGTCTTCGTGTTTATGTCTCTCAAGCCATTTCTCCTTCCTCCTCTTTGTCTAAATTAATTAGCCGTTGCTGGGCGTCAGACTTGTTGCCGTGGATACGATGGTACTGAGGAGGAGAGATAATGAGCCTGTAATTATTGTGTTAATTACTCCTGTAAGTCTTAGCGACACGCTTGTCTCCCTCGCTCTCAATCAGTGCCATGGCTGTGATTTGAAATTTTGAAGCAGCGCCTTGTTTAGAGATGATGGCTGTGCCATGGTGGGCACACTGTGTTCCATAATGTCTTTTTGGTTCCACAGTCTGCCATAATTCCATAGTAATAGAAACACGAACAAACAACTTTGTGTGTCCTGGAGGGGGCGGTTCCAGAAAGCAGGCTTAGTCCCCTACCTGAGTATGTTAACTCAGAGGAAGTGCTAAATCTCCTAGTAGTGGAGCTCTGAAGCTTTGTTTTGCTAGGCGAACGAAACCATAAGACTCTTCTATTAGGAGGTTTACAACTCACTCTGAGTTTACTTATCTGGGTTAGTCACTAAACTACCTACTTGGAACATGCCCCAGGTGTTGCTACAGTTTACTGGATCTTGTTAAAGATTCATTGAAACGAAGCAATGTGACATTAATAGAGTAGCGTGGGCATTATCTTCAAGCAAAACCACTGACAGAGACATACTCAAAAGGTATATGACAAGAAATATCTAGAACATTCTGAAATGTTCTTCTGTCAACTTATTCAAACAGGTTGTTTATGCTTATCATTTTGTTGTGAAAAAGTCAAGTCAAATTCAACTGTATCTTTGAATCCCAGTGATTTGATATGTGTAAGCTTATTAAAATAAGCCTAAAAATCATCATGAAAGAAACAGTGTTTTCAGCAACCCACTGACCATTGTGCCACTCTTCAGTGACAGACTCAGGCGTGGTAGTGTGTGTCTGCAGTCTACGGTGACCATGGTCAGCACAGTGGATCATCTCATGGAGCCAGCTGGAAGCCAGGAGACCAGGCAGGGATGGCACCTAATCTGCTGCTGCCGATGGCATATGTGGTCTGGGTCTGAAGTCCTGACCTGGACGTTATCCAGAAGCGATCACACTGGACGGGCATGGAGGGGCATCTTCCCTCTGCACCCTTTCACTGTTTATCTCTAGACCAAAAGGGTGACCAGTTGGCTGAAATACTGGCACTTTGACCTTGCTTACAAACTATCGCTTCATCAAGCTAACGTCTCCAAGGATATAATTAGAGGAAGATTTATGTTTATGCCTCTGATAAGAGTGATGTCTTTTTTGTAAGCATTTTGATTGAGACCTTTTGCTGTTGCAATGTACGAACATCATTTGTTTTGTTTTTTCAGTGTTGACTAAACCCTGAGTAGTCCGTGAAAGCCTAGCGATTGCTTATATTGCTCAGATTCTTTATGAAGGATTGGCATATTTACTTTAGGTGACCCTTCAAAGGGAAAAGGTAAGAGCGCATTGAAGCCTGCATTCATTTACTCCAGGGCCTCTGATAACTGGAAGGAACCTGTTATTTCAAAGAAATAAAGACAGAGAGTGTAACCTTGAATCAAAGCAAAGTTGAAGTTAAGTTGGAAAAATGAAGGAAAAAAGACTGCTACTTTAGCCAGTACAATTTGGCTTTGCAAACCAACAAGAGCCTGTGAGTAAACACAGCATGTTAGAATATGCTGCTCAAGACCATTCCTTAGAATCTTTTCTTTCAGTCAGACCTTGCCTGATGGCAGTTCTGTACAGCAGCTGTTGTTGGAGCTGACCAACGGGTTATGAGCAAGGTTTTGAAACTATGTATGGACCTTTTAAAGTGCCTCTGTATGAATAGTAGGGAATAACCTGTTACACAACAATATTTTAAAATTGTCATTGTTTTTTTTTGTTTTGTTTTTATTACCAGTCAGATTTTTCTGGGAACTGGCAATAGGCTGCTTTTTCTCACAATTACTACGAGTCTATTGCTAATCAAAAAGCCGGCTGTGCTTAAACTATTTCATAAATATCATGGTTCAACCTCATTGACACACAACCTCAATTTCAATTCATGCTTTCCAGCAGTCAAGATCAAAGTGACTAAGTTAGTTGACCAAGCGTTTCACAGTGCTAATGATCTAAGTGTCAAATTACCTTCAGTTTTATCTTCAGGCAGTTCTCGGTCACTGATTTTTTTTTTCTAGGAAGCAGGTGCAGTCTTCTTTGGCTTTGAAAATTTGGCAAGCTCAAAAGAAATATATGTATTTCATGAGGTCATACAAAGTACTTTTGGTTGAAAGGCAAGAAATGCTTCAGGCCATACTTTGATGTCTTACAGTCTTACAATAGCAACTTTTCCAGACAAATCATTCTAAACATCAATAGCATACTCATACATGTCAGCTGATCTATTTCTATTTGTTCTTTCATTAAGTCAATTTCTGTATATTAACTTTTTCAGTTGTCACAAATGTATTTGAATATCCACATACAGTAATTCCCCAACTCCCTTCTCTACTGCGTTGTGTGTTACCTATAGCTGTCATGCATACCACTGATTAAGCCTCGTACTGGCTAAGTGTCTTCAGAATTAATTAAGAGCTGTGCTTAGTTTCAACATTTCATGTTTTTGTTTTTACCAGAAAAGAGGAGAATGGAAATAGTTTCCTGGATACTTCATTTGAATGTACAGAGAAGTCTGTTTATGTTGACAAGTGTCCAGTGCAAAAATAATATGTTAAAATTGTCAGTAAAGAAACTACTCCAAATGATGAGAATAAAACACAGTTGACCATTATCACCACGTCTTGACTTGTGGCTCACATTTATGTATTTAATTATTATTCACATTAATTCCGGCTATGTTCAAACACATGTACACTGACTGCTAAGAAACCCTGCATTGTTTCCTTGATATAAATCCACTCATAGAACATTTGATACAACGTAGAAATGATTTTGCACGGAAATAATAATAATAATAATAATAATAATCCTTACAGATACAATAGGGCTTTGCACTGCCGGTGCTCGGGCCCTAATGATTCAGTCCCATTGTACAGAGGAAACTGGAATGGGCTAAGAGGCTGGTGTTTAATTACACAGATGTTTCTGGTTCTCATCCAACAGTATTTGTTTTGGACAAGGCTAATCTGTGTGGTGATTATAATGCATATAATAATACTTGTTAGCAGTGCTCAAAGGCAAAAAGAAAGATGGGGGAAAAAAGCAAACTGTAGAACTGGGAGTTTTGGATAATGAGTAGTCTAACTAATGCCCTCTAATTGACCTGAGTAGACGTACAGTAAGTGACATGAAATGTCAACACAACTTATTAAAATGTATTGAAACCAAATGGATCCTCTGTTACATGTATTTAAGTGTTAAAGGATGCATCTATAAATTCAAAATAAATGTTAAAAATAGAGACCCTCTCCCTATAGGGTAATTGGAATAATAAGCATTTATGAATTCAGGTTATAATGTAATGGCGTACCTTAAAACCAGGGCAGTCCTACGATCAGTCAGCAGTGTGTCAATTAATGTTGACTCTGTGCCACAAATTATTCAGAGGAAAAGCTGTGTACTTTCTTGTAGTTACTGTGTAGGCCTATTAATACTGTGTATTACTGGCTGCACTTAAACACAGTACCGCATAAGGTATTATCTGAAAGACGCATAGTGTGAAGCTGCTGAACTCCAAACACAACATTTTGTAACAATGCAACACCGATGTGACAGTTCTTTTGGTTGTCTACAGGTGGCGCTTAAATCTTTCAAACATTCATCATTTATAGTTTTGGGGGGGCAGCTGTACATATGGTTAGGGAGATGGCCTTATAGGCCGAGGGTCACAGGTTTGATTCCCTCTGCCAGCTGAAAAAAATATGTTTCTGGGGGGGGGGGGGGGGGGGGGAATCGACAGAGCCTCCCTTTACTCTCATCCACAGCGGAGGTGCCCTTGAGCAAGTCATCTACCCTCCAACTTCTCTCCAGTGCAAGCTGCCCACTGCTGCAGGTAAGCACGGTTTGCGGTGTGTGTGTGTGTGTGTGTGTGTTACTGCTTTACTATGTCTCCTCAAACCACTGACAGGTTTCCCTGTAAATTTTCCTCTGAGATTAGCACAGGCTCAGATTATTATTAATACAACATATTTTTTATGAAATTATGTATGTGTTCAGTTCAGTTAAAAGGACATTACAGGTAAATGTGCATGCTGTTCTCCACCCTGCAGTAGTCTGTTACCATAGTGTTGTTTACACCCTGTACAGGACAGATTTCTTATGTATCAATATTTATTCTGTGATAAAGTGCATCACAAACAATCTAGCAAAAAAAAAAAAAATTCAAATGGTGGACACACCACCAAAACAGCCATTACTGTACATATCTGCAATAACATTTACAGGCAGGCATATCAGAACTGCATCCACATTGACTGATAGAGGATTGTCAAGGCAAACAGGCTTTGAAAATGGTGTGTCTCTGTTTTCATATTTATAGGAAATATTTATAGACTGTATTTTTGCGTTTCCTCGCATGGGCTCCATACTTTTTTAGCGTGAAGAATGCGAGACAACGCAAAAGGTATAGCAAAGGAATGTAAAATATTGCCCACCATGACCCTAACTGGGCTTTGAAGTTTTCATATAAATAACAGAACTTGATTGATTAAAATACCCAATGGTGTTTGGCCATGGCTTGGGGGGCTATCACATAAAAAGCATGAAAAAGTGTTTTTCACAGCCATGTAAACAAACAAGCATTCACATAATGATTAAACATCTGGAACAAAAATACACATTCCTGTATGAGCTAGTATATGTCTGATGTGACAGTGACACTGTTCAGAATGAAATCTTTTTTGGCCATATACTTAAATACACAAGGAATTTGACTCTCTATTATACATTCAACATTTAGATATGTAGTGAATCAATGCACAGAAATAAATCATATTAAGGTTTCCAACTCCTGGGCTGGCTTTTTTACCAGCATGAGGAGGGCAGCGGTCTCAAGTACACTCCCAGCATACACCAGTAGGCCTACCATATATCATACCAGCATAACTAGAATTGTAACAGACAAGTGCTGACCAGCAACAACAACAACAAAAAAACAGCTTAAACTAGCAAACCATGGTGGTGTTTGTGATTTTTATCTTTCAGCAAGATAGTTTGGAGCAGCTAGTTACAGGCTGTGTTGGCTCATAAACGGAGTGATTGCTGCCTTGAGCTCCCCTTCTTGCTGCCTGCCATGTAATCATACCTCTGTGAAACAGCATATCATTTCAGCCCAGTAAAGACCATGTCTTCATACACAAGGACATGCTCATCTTTCATACAGTTCTTTCCAAATAGAGTGGTACATCTGCATGCATAGGTCAGAGGAGCAAGGAAGACAAAATCACAGGTGCTGCTAGTAGTTTATGACGTCTCACAGCTTTAAAAATATGTTTTAGGAACAGAAGGAAAATTATATATTATTTCCTACTTATGAACTTGCAAATATGGCAACGCATCATTTGACAACAGAAATATAAACCCCACACAGTCGTCCTGCCTAAAATGAACTCTTATCCAATCTCACGACTGTGGGGGGTTTCTATAGTAACAAAGGGGAGCATCGGCAAAAGGCCACAGACTGATGCCTCACGTGAATGATGCCGTGACAAACGTGCCCCAGACAGAGCGCCTCCGTGTGCGAGTACTGTGCTTGCTAACGTTTTTCAGTGACCGGTGTTTAAAACCGTCCATGTGCTCTTTACAAAGCACTTATTTTTGACTGAATTGCCCACACAAGTACAGTGTCACAATCTATTTCGGCACTTTTTCATATGCTGTGTATAGACCATACGCTGAAACTTTAAGTAGAATGGGTATGCACACTTAACAGTCATATCCACTAAATAGTCATATCCACTGACTATTCTATATTTTATTATCGAGGAACTAGGCATAAAGAATTCACAAGCGAACGAGCCTTCTCGTCTCTCACTGACACATCAGATGAATGTCCATCACCACAGAGGGTTGGACAATTGCGTCTTCGTCAGCTGAACAAAGCGCATTTGATTAACTCTTTCCAGCTGACCACTTTGAGTCCCCCTGACGAAGAACAGCAGAAATGTTTCTTAGGGAGAAGCAGGACATTTTTGTTAAGCTGAAAAGGCCTATGGAAACAAAATAAGCTATCACTCACAACTTTACCCCTAACGCCTTATAATGTAGTTGGTGAATATGGTATACAATTGACGTTATTTATTTAAGTATTTCTGCGTTGTTTACCCTATTCAAATGTGTTCACTACAATGTGTCACTCTACGCAGAAATCAGGTTACGTCGGCCTTTGATCTAGAGTCCGTCCTACAGAATTAACGCTCTCAAAGGAAGATGTGTCGCCACCGTTTCGGATGTGCCGCGGTCTCCGTTTTGCAAAGTTTGCAAGCTATGCACTGGCCCAGAGCCCGACTGAGAGAGCAAATCTGTGCCCCAGAATCAAGACATTGTAGGGAGGCAGAGCTGTGTGTTTAAACCCGCCCTCAAGAGAGATCTCATTTCCCCCCAAACCTCCCATTTTTCTCTCTCTCCTCTCTCTCTCTCCCTCTCTCTCTCTCTTACTCTCTCTCTCTCTCGCTCATCCTCCTCTTTACCTCTCTATTTCTGTTCTTTCGCTGTATTCCCGACTTCAGAACCATGGATCTCACAACGAGGTGTTTGTTTCTTCTATTTAGCTTTCGCTTTATATTAGCGATCGATTTGGACGCTCTGGAGCCAAGCTACTATGTGGAGCCTCCAGCTTCTTCAGAGGTAATCGACTACAAGGATCCCTGTAAAGCTGGTAAGTCCGCGGAACGTTGTCTATTAATACGTGGATTTTGAACATGCCACGAAACGCTCTTGACTGTTTGCGACTCCCCGGCCAGTTGGCACTTCTATTGTGGATGACAGCGGCGAATAGCGAACCAGAAACCGAAAACATTATTAGTGTTTTAGGTTGTTTACATTCGTTCTTTTCATCGCCATTACTTAACCAACATCAGGAGTTACGATGAATACTCAAAAGATGACAGTCCAGCCGACTTTCAGGCTCAGCTATTTACTTTTAACTGCTGTTTGTTAAGGACACATTGCCCTGTTGTCATCAGAAAACCAAAAGTTTTGCTGCAGGCTATTGAAAATTGGTTCAGAAAAAGTAGACATGAAGTCGTGTGAACAGATGTCTAGTGTGAACAGATGTCTACATATTTGCAGTTGTCACTGATTTCCATTTTGGTGTTTTTCATCATAGAAATAGGCAATCAGTTACTGTCAATAATGAGAGAACTTTGCAATGACCCCTGATGT
>CM059271.1:16606004-16633504 GCA_030347295.1 Setipinna tenuifilis | reverse complement strand
TTCCTCTAAAGTTGATAACACACAGAGTGAATTTTTTGAGCAATGTTGCTGTTGGACAAAATTCTTGATCTGTGAAGAAATCAGTCTGTGTCTGAGTCTGTGGTCAGGCAGAAATCTCAGAGAGCTATATTGTTGTTGTGCGTCGGATTCACAGAGTGGCCATCTCCAATGAAGTCTGTAGTTGTAAGACAAGAGTGCATCTTCTCATACCCCTCATGCTGGCATTACCTAAGGTCCCCTGGCATCCCAGCTACGATTAAAACCCATTACATTATCCACCCACACAACAGTGACTGCCAAGGTTGCTACCCCTGACAACAACCCCTTGAAATACCTCAAACCATGGTCAACCCTGAGACTTGCAGCCTTCACTCAATGCACTGGGTTAAGAGATGGCACGCTTTGAGATATACCACATTGTTTCTGACATCCCCTCATCATTTCATAGACTTCATGTCTCAGACCCATTGTTGTGCTTACAAAGGCTAACACATTTCAGAAGGAAAAAAACACGTTAGACGAATGAAGTACAGATATCCACTTGAAATTCTACCTTTAAGCACAAAAATTGTGTTTGATTAAAAATGTTCACACATTGCTACGCACGCTTAGTAGTAGATGTTGTTTGGGTACTTTCCCAAAGATATTAGGTGAATTATTTTTCCACAGAACTTGTATTATCCACATGCCATGTATTAGCATGTCAGGAGCCTATCATGTTGTCACATAAAATCACAGCTGAAGAAGTTGTTCTGTGCATCAGCACCTAAAGATTGTAAGCAGAACTTCTAGGGGGATTACCCTTTGAAAGCCATGGCCTCCTACTCGCCATCCCATAAGAGATTTCCCCATCAGACTAACACCCGCCATTCACACCAGCCCCGTTTTCCTCACCCTCCTTGGCCTGTCTCTCCCTTCCCCTCCGACTGCCTCTGTAGCAAGTGGACCACAGACTGTGGGTCATTCAGACCATGCCAGGCAAGAGTGGGCTGGGGGGTGGTGGGGTTAGCGCTAGGAAGGTGGGAAACCTGCCGCCATTGCCACATGCCAGGTCTGGGTGACTGCAGGCCATTCAGCACACGGCTGGCACCTCCTCCTCCCGAGACTGTTTACCACACTGGGCCGCGTGTGGCGCTCAGTCCAGGCTTTTATTTATTGATTTCTGTCTTCATTATGAGGTTGGGATGGAAATAGCTTGCGGTGACCACGGAGTGGTTTCGAAGATGGAGGTGGGGTCGGGCGGTGGGGCCAGAAGAATGCCGGCTTTTTTTTTTTTTTTTTTTAAACAAAGTGATCCTATCTCGGTTGGATGGCTTTAAAGACTGGGTTTCCCCCATGCTAGCACAAAGAACAAAGATATTACTAAGACAAGCAGATGACACAATGGAACTGTTGCAGATGTTTTGGGATATGAAAAATCCTGACTGTGCTGAAACAAGACGCCTCATGTTTGAGACCTTGAATTCAGTGGTAACTCAAAAAAGTACATGCCTTTCGTCCCCAGGAAAAGTGCTCAGACTTGTGAAGAAATATTTTGTTTATTGGGTGCCAAAACAAAGATAAGATAGACAGCCAGCAAACATGTTTGCCAATAAATGTCCAACATAGCTGTCCAAATTCTCAGTCTGTATTTCAACAGAGTATGGCTTTTCAGACAACTCCTCAGACTTGCACACCATTTGTTCAACTAACGTTACCACAGGAACCTTAAAACAACAAGAGGTCCTCAATGTCTTTAGCATGTGCGTGGGAGTATGCTAAAGGCCACGGAGACGTACGTGTGCAGCGATTTGTCAGCAGCACTGGAGTAAGCAGATGGTGACTAAAGGAACACTAGATTTATGGAACGGCGCTCGTGACTGAGAAACACTGTTTAACTTGCCCTGCAGCTATGCGCTTGCGTCTGATGGCGTGGAGTTGGACGGCTGCCACAAGCTTTTTGGGCTGGGATCACCTACAGGTTTTACTGGAAGGACCCTTCAGATGTTTTTGTTACAGTTCACGGCATCTTCTATAATCACGGCATATCCATTCAGTCAGTCTGGGCTGACCGGGCTCTGCCGTAATGCAAATGCCCTCTTTCGCACACAGTGGGGAAAGATCTGATGTGATTGTGACACCAGGTCTCATTTTGTTTATTATTAAGTGTATTTGTCAATAAAGGGACTGAGGAGGCTTCTGGAGTTGAACGCGCACTTTGACCCCAAGGGTTGAGGTTCTCCTCGTTTGCCTGTTGCCACCATCTATCATGTGATGGTTATGGGGAGTCTGATAGGTTAGCAGGAACAACATGTTTGTTGTCAAACGCTGACTTGTCACAAAGGCTCTGGGGGTCTGGGGAGTGGCTGTTTTAACGCCTTCTCTCACGGCCAATTGAGCATCAATAATTGACAGCTAAAGAGGTTGCGAAACCAAAAGAAAACTGACTTAATTTTCTCCTTTGAGATAGTGCCATTTGTAACGACAGTCAAAGGTCCAAGCTACTTTGGAATTATTCAAAAGGTTTCACAGATTTATTTGGGTACTGGAAGGGACGTGTGCCATAAATGCTGAACTCTACAATTTTTTTTTTTACAATGCTAATGATGGTTTAAATTTAAGATGGTGTGAATGTTTCTGTTTGTTTTATTTAATTCATTTGTGTGAATGAGTCTTTGTTCAGCAGCTAATTGGGCTGTTTCAGTTAAGCTGACCTCAGAAACCCATTTGACCTTACCCCACCTCTCTCTAGCGCCTCACCTCTCCCACAACTGTTTCCATTTAGCTCAGGTAGACTTTAGGTGTGTGTGTTTGTGTGTGAGAGAGAGCTTTACGTTAAAGATTAAGTGGTTATATGTATAAACTACACACCACAAGAAAGAACATGACTGGCTACATTAACTTTGCTGCTAATCTCTTATATTATAATATTAATTAGAGAAGACCAAAATATGTTTTCTTTAAAAATAGCTCTTGGTGTGTCCACATAAATAGCAGTGGTTGTTGAGGGAGCTGTGGCCTTTTTTTTATTTCTTTCATCTGAAGTTCCGGTGAAGGATTTCAGAAGTGAAAGCTTCAGGATCTGAGGATCTGAAATGACATATGTGCTCTCTGTCCCCTGACTCCACCAGATGAATCCTTTCGGCAGCCTGTGACAGTTGTGGCGACTGCTTTAGCTCTTCCTCCTCAGTCATTTTGTCTGGGGTCTGAGTATGGCCAGAGCTGGCCCCAACTGCACAACACCACTCATTGGAAAATAATCACCCCTTTGATTCGCAGAGTTTAGCCCTAGGCTAATCCGGAACCATTCCCTTGATTATATGTTAGATACCTTTGAAAAGGTCTTGCTGCACGCCAAGGGATGTGTATGTTTTCGTCGTTTTAGCCTCGGGTTCAAATTGCAGTGCTAGGAAATGTCTAGGTAAGCATTTGCTGAAGCAGTAACAGCTGGGGTTGTTTTTACAGGACAGGGGGGTGAAGGGGTGTGGAGCATTTACAACGACTCCCAACTTCACCAGCGCCCCACCAAATTCAACCTAATTTGCCCCCAAGAGTGACCGCGATGTGACATGGTTTGTAAAGGAAAGATCATTTCTGACATTGCCATGAACAAATGAACAATGGCCACTGCGAAATCCGTGCCGACTGTGACTGCAGGACTGATGCCGTGAGCTGCAACTACAGTAGGCGGGTGATCCAACTGAGCCCATGACACGGAGGCAGCCTTCAATTAGAATGTAAATTTCTGGGTTTGTCTAGGAGAAAAGACCTAACAGTAAAAGGCGTGGCCGTGTCATTGTTATGCGTGGTTAACCCACACAGATTCTCTCTCTCTCTCTCTCTCACACACACACACACACACACACACAATCCACGTGGAGCCTGAAACCCTGTGGCTGTGTTTTTCCACTTCACGTCAAGGTTGGGCCGGCAGGTTTGGAGACGGGAGTGGGTGGTACTTGCCCTCTGGACCTGTCTAGACCTTTCTCCTCCTTACCACCCAGACCTCATCCGAGACCCTCATTACGATTACATAGCTGCCGTGTGGTGTCAGTGGGGGTAGCATCGGGGGAGCGGGACGCAGTGTGGTCAGTCTTTGTTTTCCACTTCCAGGCCTAAAAGCCGAGGCGAAGGTGTCGCACCCAGTTTTGTGTCTGTGTCCTCCTCATGCTGTCTGCTGTCTGAGACGTGACTATGGTGTTGAGGGGAATGCCTTCTCTGAGGGACATGGTATGTGAGAGAAGGAGGCACATGTCATCCTCATCATTGAGTTCCACAACGTAAACATCCATGGTCTGTTAATGCTGTGTGGAAACAACGGGGCTTTATTTCAGTTGGTTGACAATGTTATCTGATATCGGCTGTGTGGATGAAGTGCAGTGATTCTGTGCATTGGTGTGCGTCCATGTGAGTGTCTGTGCTTGTGTGTGTCTTTGAGTTTGAGCAAAGGAAATGGAACTTCAGTCTGTTTCTGTGTTAGTTTGTGTGTGTGTGAGCGTTTGGTTTTGCATGCATGTGATGGTAATAGCGGAAAGATGAGCAGTAGTTCGATTAGATGGAGGATTAGACCGGTTAAGATTATCCCACCAGCCCAGGCTGCGGGGGCGGTAGGGCCACTGGGGTGGTTGTGTTGCCTGGAGGGGGGGGAATTATATCACGCACACACAAAGCCCAGTCAATCGAAATGACCTCACAGAGGACTCCGTTTTCCTGTCTCCTATGTAGGCAGACTGATGGAGACTGTGAGCTCATCCCTGCTGTAATGAAGGCCCCCTTTAGGGAGGACACACAGGCACTCGGTGTCCTAAAACCCAGACAGCCCTGCCGCTTTGGCCCAGAACAGTTCATTTTAGGGTAGTTCAAGCCAAAACTGATCCCAGCTCAGTTATTTATTTATTTGTTTATTTATTTGTTTATTTAATCCTTTCTTTGTCTTTAGTTGCAGAGCAGGCCTGTTACTGAACAACCTCCTTGGAGTTTGAACAATAAACAGTAAAACACCTTGTTAAAAAGTAAAAATAAAAACATTATGCTTGGGATTTAGTGGTTTGAATATCTCAAATTCCTCACTTTTTACCTCATTCCCTATAAAATACCTTCACCTCGAGAGCTGAGCTGCAGCTGTTGAATTTTTATGTAATGGATGTATTGGAAAGCAACCAAGAATACCACTAGCCAATGCCAGCCTCCCATCTGCCAACTAGACTCTTTATGCGATCCTTTAAAACACTATTATTTCACTGCAGTGCTATTGTATCTGAGAGTGTCTTTCAGAGCTCATCACTCACTCTCCTTGTCTTATCAACTTTGTCATTGGGCTGCTCTAAGCCACAGTATCCCCTTGAATTGCCAGGTTCTCTTGTTTGCTGCAATATGTCTCTTCTTCTCTCTGCGGTATCTTGGGATTGGCTGTCCTTGGGTAATTGGAGCCGGGGAGACGAGGGGATTTTCATCCGGGCTCCCCCAGAAAGCTCCCCGATAAAATCTGCAACGTCACCAAGAGGGCTTGGAAAAAGCCAGAGGGGGGGGGGGGGGGGGGTGAGGAGGTTTTTTGCGGCAGCTCGCTTGCCTCCTTGCCCTAACCCCTCAGTCTTGGCTGTTTGTTGGGGAACAATTATACGCCAGATTAAAGGCTTCCATCCAAAATGGTTGCGGATGATTGGCTCCCAACGAGGGGTGGTGGAGAGGCCAGGCTTACATGGGGGCCCTTTGCCAGGGCCACTGGGGGCAGGGCCGTAGGGGCATCTCGTAGTCTTGGACACATATTTGAGCATTGCCAGACCTGCTATGCAGAATGAGTCGCACAAAAAAAAGGACCACCACAAATCATTCAGTGAATAATCAATATGAAGGGGATTTCTCCTGTAAATGAAATGTAAGATCACCTTTTGTTGCTGCTGGTGACAGTTTCTAACAGTACCCTCTTGTACCATTTTTCTTTCATGGCTTGGTCTTTCAGCTCTAAACCCCTTTTTATTGATTGTGGTTTTCTCAGCACGAGCTGGAGCTCATTTCACAATCAGTCTTGGTCACGAATGGGTGGGAGGGCTAGCAGGCGCCGGTGAAACGTGACCTTGGCTGGGTACCGTGCATCCTATACAGTGGCGCATTAGCGTTAGCCGTGCAGGCTAAGGCCATGGGACATCTGGCGCTGACGCTGACGAAGGATCAGCTGGCTGATGACCGTTGATCGCCAGGTCAGCTTTTCACCGCTTGTCCTGATTTACTTAGTGATGGGGTATGTGTCACAGGAATGTAACAGTGACACCCCCACCATTTCCCGCCACCCGCCCCCCCTTCCCCCTCCACTTAGCCAAGCTGTATAGGAGCGCAAATTAGAGGATCAGTTGCACTCTTCGCCTCCTTTGGCATTCTCGGAGCCGTCTCCTTTGGCACGTGCCTGGTCTTGCTGGCCGAAGTCTGCGCCTTTTGTCGTGGCTGTCATTAGTTTCTGCTGCATCCAGTGTCCTTCAGTACGTTCTCCCTGACCTGTCTCTCCAAACTGCTGGCAAGCAGCTAAGCACTGCACTGGGCTTTGCTCTGCTGTGTTGTGCTGCAGAGACAACCAAATGCTTTCATATTTCTCCATAACAGAATTAGAAGACAGCCAAAAGCCCAGTGTTTTCTCCCTCCTCCTTCCTGAGATGTAAATATCTCATATTTTCCTTTTCTTTCCTTTTTCCATCTGACTAATACTATTATTCATATCCAGTTTATCTAGCCTCTTTTATGACTACTCATACTTTTTCTGGCATGGAGGTTTTTTCTGTCATCTGTTTAAACTGATATATTTATGCAATCTCTATAGGCTTTTATCACCCCATCAGTCATCAGTTTTATTTTTTATTTATAAACTTGTGACAAGCTGGTCCACAGAATAGAAGGAAACAGTCAGAGTGTGTGCCCTGCAGTGGTCTGTACCACTTAAATTCAGAATTAAATCATCCCCCATTCTCATCCTGGTCCCTGGTCCTCCCCTCTCCCTTACTTACTTTTTTGGGGACAGTCCGTCATCTCAGGTCAAGCCTGCCTGACAGCTTTCAGATGGCTTGAATTAATTCAGACTCGACAAACCGCTGTCCAGATATCTTAACTGAGGTGGATGTCCATTTTATACTGTTTGACTGGGCTGAGAGGTGGACATACAGAGAGTGGTAGTCTCCTCTGGCATGAAGATTGTAGCCTTGCCCTTTTTTTACTTTTTCATTCACACTCGCATCTATGGACAGGGGTGGAGATCTGCAGAGGTCCGTGCAGGAAACGACAAGTCCTGCTTAAACACATTTACTTCCCCTCAGGCACTGTGTGAACAGGGGGCTGCTTCCACCACCCCACCTTCACCCCAGCACCACACACACACACTCAGACACACACACACACACACACACACACACACACAGACTTTTTTGGCTAGGACTCAGACACAGTCCACCGCTGTGCTGCGTTTCGCACTTAAACATGTATACACACACATACACACACACTCATTAACAAAGACACACACACACACACACGCACACACACACACACACACATGGTGTCTGTATATATACATATAAACATACAGTGTTTGGCTTGTAAAGTCATTAGCTCTAGCCAGCTTACGTGCGGACGCTAAGGGGCCCGTAAAACCAGAGCCACCCGTCTCCACTGTCTTTGCCTACGGCACCCACACCCCCCACACCGCCCACCCACTCCCCTCACTCCCCTCACTCCCCTCACTGCCACTGGCATAGTGGCGCTTCAGTGGGAAGCCCGTAAAGCCTTTTCCTCCATAAAAAAAGTGTCTGTAGACTTAATTGATGTCTTCCCCCTGGAGCCTAATTAAAATAGTTGCTCTATATTCATGGCACCCTGCTGCACTGTAGTTTTTTGCTAAATGATGGCCCCTCTAGCTCTTTTAAACAGTGGGATTTTTGTTTGCCTAAGGCATCTGCCTGTGGGTAGGGAAGGAGGAAGGAGGGGGGGCGGGGGGGTTCAACCAGCAGAGAACTGTTATAAGATGTGACCACGTACCCAAAAATACAGTGTTTCTAGGATGAGGGCCTCATTAACTGTGGTGGCATCTCGTCTGCCCTCTGTTGAATTAAATGCCATTCGAACGTTTCGTTCCCGATTTCCTCGCTGGAGGAAATGGAACTCGGTTCATGCTGAACGCACCCTGGGGAGTTCTTCAACAGACAGACCTCCTTCTTATGAATCAGGTCACATAACTGCCATTTTGGAGTGAGTGTGTTTATGTGTGTGAGTGTGTGTGTCTGTGTGTGTGTGTGTGCATGCATGCATGCATGTGTGCGTGTACACGTGTCTGGCTTAGTATGTGTATTTGACCAGAGAACTCTGACCAAATCTCTCTCTCTCTCTGAATTTTCTCTCGCTCTCTTTCTTCCTCTCTCTCTCTCTCTCGTTTCTCTCTTTCTCTGTCTCCCTCTCCTCTCTCTTTCTCTCACTCTTCTCTCTCTCCCTCTTCTGCCTCCCTCTCCCTCAACAAAGGATTTTGCAAACACTCCAATCTCCCAAATGAAAATGACCCAATGAGAAGTGGCAGCTTGGTCCATCTGTACACACAGACATATGCTCTCTCTCTCTCTTTTCCTCTCTCTCTCTCTCTCTCTCTCTCTCTCTCTCTCTCTCTCTCTCTCTCTCTCTCTCTCTCTCTTCCTCTTCATCTTCATCTTCCTCTCTCTCTCTCTTTCTCTCTCTGATGCCCACTCTCTCTTTCTCCCTCTTTTTCTTTCTCTTTCTCTCAATATATTCTCTCTCTGTCTCTTGTACTCTTTTCCCCCTCCCCTGTTTCTTTTCTCTTGTCTGTCTGATTGCTTTGCTAACTTTCTGTGTGCTCCTGTATAATTAGTCGTGCTGATCCGAAGGATATCCACTCGGGAGCTTTGAGCCGTCAGTCAGCACTGCCACATCTTTCCCGGGCGGCAATTAGTCCAGGGTGACGAAATAATTAGAGTCCTCTATACATATGCATAGATCCCATTTAGGTCACTGTGAGAAGCCAGCAGTGTTTCGTGTGTGTGTGCATGTGTGCATGTGTGCGTGTGTGCGTGTGTGCGTGTGTGCGTGTGTGCGTGTGTGTGTGTGTGTGTGTGTGTGTCCGTGTGTGTGTGCGTGTGTGTGTGTGTGTGTGTGCGGGCGCACAAGCTAGGCTAGTGGCCGTCGCGGCCACAGCCTCCCAATAGAGCCGCTCCTATAGAGCTCCTCGCCGTCAGCAGGATGAATAATTGAAATGGTATGCCTGATGAACTTGGTTACATATGGTGTGATTGACAAGGCATTAAAAATTGATGAACAGCACTTGGCCGGTAGGACCTCCTCTGCAACCTCTCCCATCAGTGCTGCATGCTGACTGGCAGATAAGTGCGGATTAGGAGCAGCACTGATGGGAGAGGCTTTAGTGGAGAGGGAGGCCTCGGTCAGTCGGCTAGAGAAAATAACACGACATGATTGGTTTTTTTTTTTTTTTTTGTCTTCGAAAGCAGAGAGACCGACTTTCACAGAGTTGTTTTGCTGGTGTGTGTGTGTGTGTGTGTGTGTGTGTGTGTGTGTGTGTGTGTGTGTGTGTGTTTCGATGGCTGACACTGACCACTGCAGACCCTTTCAAAGAACACAGTTTGAGGCTTCCGATCCAGCCACCTTGTAATGTCTAAGGCCAGCTGTGTGGTCTTGTTCTATTGTCTTACATGCGAAGGCCGCAGTTGATGGTCTTGGTCTTGAAAGAAAGTGCTTTTGTGTGTATCTGTGTGTGCGCATGTGTGTGTGTGTGTGCACGTATGTGTGTGTGTGTGTGGGTTTTGCCAAGCCCAAATCTATTTCAGATTGAAAATGACAAGCAACTGTTTTTACACTGGCCTGATGATGTATTGAAAACAGGCCCCTGTTTTTAACCCTTTTGCAGGGGTATAAACGTGAAAACAAAAGCCCCGCTTGTTTTCCTGTTTGACCAAAGCCACCAGTTCTGATAGCTGAATCTAAACCCTACCCTTTTGCCTTTCTCTCCTCTAGTTGCCTACCTGGGGGATATTGCCCTGGATGAGGAGGACATGCGGAGCTTTAAGGTGGACCGAATAGTGGACTTGGCCCGAAGGACGGTGCAAACATTTAACCACACTGACTCAGGTACCAGATTTCTCTTAGCCTCTCTTTTGTTACGCCAACACAGTCTTGACTCTATAAAAATCCTTTTCTCCACAGGGACCAACATTTGTATTGTGATCACATTCTAACCAAGTAGAATTTGATTTTCCTCAATGTGAATGAGACCATGGTTGGAGTAAATGACCTTATTAGCTCATGAACATCAACTTAAGGACATTTATTTGGCATGTATGCGTTTTAAAATGTGTACTTGTCTATCTTTTATTTGCCTGTTTTGTTTCTACTTATATACACATACCCACACTTTGCACATTGTCATTGTAGTCAGTGGACTAAGTGTAGCATTTTAATACATATTGTACTTTATATAATTTGTATGTGACAGATACAATTTGATTTGTTTGGACTTGATTCAATATCCAAACTCCAAAATGTGTTGTTCTTTTCGGAGGCTTTGTGGGCAATGACAGCGCTTCTGGGAATGCAGAATCGAATCCCTCTCTGCCCAAGTGTTTTGTTTGAAGCAAGCGTGGGAACCCACTCCCGCATGCGCTGGATGTCAGCGTTGTTGCACCATATAGGCTGGTCAGAGCAGCTGCTTGCTCCCAAATCCCAAAGCCTGACCTCACGCATATGGCCTGACCCCTCCTACCTCCAGTAAGATACAACACCACAGCTGTAATCATCACCAGAGATGGAGGGCTTCAAGTTTCCTTGGGCAAAAAAAAAACATCCTTCAACATTTTCCAAGACACATGAAGTCCAGTGGTTTGGGAAAGTATTTTGGGATTGGCTTTTTTTTTTTTTTTTAGAATAAAAGTGTGCTTACAAAGTATAAGCACATCTATATAATTGTCTATAAAAATACCCTCAAAATATATTTATCTTTTGAGATGGACGTTATCATGCTAAGACATTTGTTTTCCCATGATTGTGTCAATCACAGCTAGAGCATGGCTGTGGGTGAGAGCACTGCTGCCAGGGAAGAATTCTTCCCTCATGCACTGCATGGGTTTTCTGGCTGATACACAAACCAACAAGTCAGCAGCCAGCATTCCAGCCTTGTAACAAGCAAAAGCCTTCATACCCGTGCCTCATGCTTCCTATCGCTTTCCAGGCTTAAGGGCTATTATGCAAGTAGTTTTATTAAATATTTAGGCTTCTACTTTTGCGCCTGTCACTGTCAAGCACAAAATAGCTTGGTCTGAGACTTAATTGTCTTGGTCACCTTACTCAATAAAAACACACTGTAGATTTTTTGTGGTTGTGGGAAACAGTGAGAAGGGAAAATAAGCGCCGAGATAAGACTTCTAGCACTTTCTCCAGGCCCCTTACGTTTTCTGTGAGTCACGCAGCAGGCTCATCCACAGAGATGTTTACGTTTGAGATTAGAGTTGTTTCTCCTGGATGACCCGCAAACCATGAGGCAATCATTTGCTTCCTTTACTTCTCTGAGGCATGTTGATGAACACAGCACAGATGCTTTTAAAATTGATTTATTCAAGATGGCAAAAAAAGTCGAATCCATGTATATCATTCCATCAGATGGGTTCCAGAGGGCTGTTTTGTTGCCCCAATGTTCTCAAAAAACCACCACCAGGTTTGCAGAGCCCAGCAGGAATCCTCTGGAGCTCTTCTAGCTGAGGGATCAGGGAGAGTTTAAAGGAAACGTTCTGCAAACAGTACAAAAAACCACTGATGACCCCAGTCAAGGGCGTGGTACGTACGAGTCAGCCACAGGGAACAGCTGCATATGCTGAAGCGGATGGGGAAAAAAAGCATTTGCGAACCAACTTGTGCAGTGCCTTTTATGGCTAAAACCCAACCTGGCAATGCTATGCCCACGGTGAATGAATTTTTGGTTGGTTTCCTCCATGTAAATGTGATTTGCGCAGATATGTGACCGCAGCAGAGGAAGAAACATGTCCTAAAGCTCCTTTAGCAGAGCCGAACCAGATTTCTTAGCTTCAGTGAACTTCTTATTGTACTCTGATTGTGACTTGTGTCAGTGCCAGGCCTCCTAGGACAGATCTGAAAAGTGACCTGGCCTTGCTGTTTGTTTTGTAATGTGAATGCCAGGTTCTCCAGCCAATGAGAGCAGAGCAGTGCCAGACCCGCCGGGCTCTCACCGCAGGAAAAGGGCAGCGACCTCCAGGGCTGAGAGGGTGTGGCCAGAAGGGGTCATCCCATACGTGATCAGCGGCAACTTTAGTGGTAAGAACCAATGCACTCGCTGAACTTAGTCCTTACACGTGTGTGTGTGGGGGGGGGTGTATGTGTATTGGTGGGTTGTAATGAAAGGGAAGACAGACCTTGGGTAGTGCTTGCAAAGCTTGTGTAAGTAGAAGCTATAGTATGTTTGTATGTGTGTGTGTGTGTGTGTGTGTGTGTGTGTGTGTCTGTGTCTGTGTGTATGAACTGTAAACTGTGACAATTGTTTGTTGCTAAATCTGCATGAAGACACGCAGTGTGAGCGTGTGCTCTTTGGGTGGTATGATTACTTGTCCATTGGTGAGCACTTCCGACTCTAATCCGTCCTGAGGAAAAACTCCCTCCAGTAACCCACCCAGCCTGTGACCCACAACACTGCGAAGAAAAACACTTTTGCCAGGCATTCTGGGATTTATGAACATGCTCAAAACCAATAAGGAAATGAGAGTCACACCATCATAGAATGGAGACAGATGCGGCCCGCCTGACTCTAGAGAAAGGAGATTAAAACGTCCATTTAGGATCCAGCATGTGCGGTCATGCCTGCAAAGCATGTTTCTTTCTTTTTTTCTTCTTCTTCCCCTGGACTCAACAGACTCTTCTTATTTCCTCAACCATGGTGAGATTTAAAAACAAATGAAGCACTTCTGGTCAGAAGTGAAAATCTGCTCTTCATTGGAGTCCCTTTTGTGTGTGTCTCTCCATCAACCCCCCCTTAAGAAAGCAGGACAATTTGAGGAGAGCCATTTGTTTTTTGATTCTGAGTTATGTGAATTCATAATCCCCCACCCCCACTCTTTATGAGCCTCTGGAGGTGACTGCAGTTTCTGAGCAAACACGTGAATCATCCTTCGAAGTTGGTTTTCCTCTCCTCCATCATTCCCCAGAGGCTGGAGGGAAATGCGAGCAACGAGATAAGGCAGGATGGTGGCCTCAAGTATGTGGAAATGTTGGGGATCAGATAAATATTTACAGGCTTTTTGAGTGCTTTTAACAAAACAAACTTGGCTCGCGTGTCGCGTCAGCAGTCCTGCAGTTTTTAAAGCGCACCACTGTCTGTCCAAAATTACCCAGTCCCCCGTTGGGAAGGTCTGGGGTCTGTAAACTGGAAATTATATTTATGCATGTGAAGAAAGGCAAATAGGGCTGTAAAGAGGATTGAAGTAGTGTGTTGAACACAGTTTAACAAGGTCCTTCATCTGATAAAAAACATGATGCACTTGAATTGAGAACAATAAAATCAATACGGTCAGTACTAAATACAAAAGTGATTACAAAATAAATTGAGGGAGAATGTTCCCCTTAGGTAAATCCAGGTCAGGGGTCAGGTAAATTCCTCTGAAGTATTGCTGTCTTTTGAGACCGTGGTTATAACTGGTCGAAATATTTACCATTTACTATTTACCAAATGTAAGTTACTGTCCAGTTCCCTTTACAAGTCTGGAAATCTAGAGATGGATTTCCCCCTAAACATTACCCCATCATCAGAAAATGGTCAAAGTCTCTTCACTCCCTCCTCTTTATCTCCTACTTTCTTACTGAGCTGGTTGTCAGTGCTACTCTGCTTTGCTGAAAGACTCTCCCTGTGAGGATAAGTGAAAGTGTTTCTGAAGGCTTAGCTGTCTGTGGCTATCAGCCATCACTCATTCCTTATCTAAGCATGTGTGTGTTTGTGTGTGAGTATGTGTGCACGCGTGCATGTGTGAGAGAGTGTGTGTGTGTGACTGTGTGTGTGTCTGTGTGTGTTGTTTATGACTGTGTGTGTGTGTGTTTCGCTTTCTCAGGCAGCCAGCGGGCCATATTCCGGCAGGCCATGCGTCATTGGGAGAAGCACACCTGTGTGACGTTCATCGAGAGGACGCAGGAGGAGAGCTACATTGTCTTCACCTACCGGCCGTGTGGGTGAGTGGACCAACTTGTTGGACACACGCTGTATGTGTGTGCATGTTTGTGTGCATGTTTGTGTGCGTGTGTGTGCGTGTGTGTGCGTGTGTGTGTGTGTGAGTGAGTGAGTGTGTGTCTGCGTGTTTTATGTAAGTGTATGTTTGTGTCAGACAAATTTGTTGAGCTTTATTCCTGACACATCAGGGATTGACAGAGTAGCTATCTCCAGTACAGTCTGAAGTTGTAAGACAAGGCTACATCATCTTAAATCCATGATGCAGATTTTAGCTCTGGGCCTGGCCCCTTGCATCCCAATTATGATTAAAACCCATTCCACACCAACAGCGACCAAAAGTTTGCTTCCCCTGACAACCACACTCTGGAACATCTCCAACTATGGTCACCTTGAGAATCTTCTATTTATCAGTATTCCACCACTTCAGAGTGGAGACTGACAGCCAAGCCTCTGTGATTAACTAGAAATCTATGTATACATAATAGTGACTGACAGCCTTCAGTCAACACCCCCTTTGCGTGTGAAAAGTGTGAAACAAAGTGTGAAACAAGTGTGAAACAAAAAAAATGTTTCCACGTTTTTTTTTTTTGGTCAATGTGTGTTAATTCTTCGAGCATCATTGTAGGGTTGTATTGTGATGTGAATGTGTGTGTGTGTGTGGTCAAAGGAAAACTGACCATTTTTGTTTTTGCTCTTTCTTGCTGATTTGCAATGCATATGCATGCAATCACAAAAAAAGCCCCAAGCTTATTACCAGACAATTTTGTGTGTTTGTTCCTGGAAGTTTTATTGTGTGTCTGCATCATTGAGTTTGTGTGTTTGTGGAATGTAGGGGGTGGGTGGGTGGTGGACTGAGTTCATCCTTAAAGAACAGGAAGAATCCGGCCTGCTCATCCCTCCTCTTGTGTAGCTATGTCCCCCCCCCCCTCCTGTCAGCCCCCCTGATTTACCGCCTAAGTGCTTTTCCATGCGCTTCCGCCCGCTGCGTCTTAGTCCTTGCTCACCCTGGGCAGCCCCCCCCCCCCCAAGGTTGTAGTAATTGTGCCCTCCTCCTCCCATCTCCTCTTTCTGCCAGCTTGGAGAGAAAGGGATCCATTCAGGCACTGGGCTGAGTCCAGGTCTATGGATCAGAACCCCCCAAGCCCAGCTCTGTGGTTGAGCACTTTTAAGCTGCACATGTGCCTTAAGACTCGTGCTTTTCAGAGAAAAGCCCCCCCAAGAGGAGTGATGCTTCAGTGGATTCACTGCAATGCCACCCCCCCCCCCTCCCAAAAAAAAAAGAAGTCTTTTCTGCCTTTTATTTTCATCTTTTGTTTCTTGCGCAGAAAGGCAAAAAAGGGCAAAAAAACACACACACACACACACACATTATGGTTACATTAGTCAGAATGAAGCATTTCAATAACACAAAACTATGCCAAAGAAAGAAAAGCCTTAATCTAATTTCTGCATAAGTGGTTACGTGGTTAAACATACATTACAGTGTGCTCTCTGAAAAGCCGGTGTGTAGACGTGTTGGGACTGCAAGGGAATAGTGAGGACCAGGTGCATGAAACGGCAAGCCTTTCCCTTTTCTTTTTTTTTCCACTACGGCATGCCTAGTCATTTTTAGCCCAGGTGATTGGTCTCCCAGTGAACAGGGGGGGCTTTATCCACGCAGGCAGGCAGGCAGGCAGGCCGGTGGGAGGGCAGGCAGGCAGGCAAGCAGGCAGGCAGGCAAGAGTGGTTCGCTAAGGGCCCTGTCTGTCTGTGATGCATATTCAGCTAGGTCCCCATCTGTCCTGTGCAAAGTTCAAGGCGAGTCTCTGGAGTCGCTGGCTGTGGGCTCTCCGTAATTAGAGAGCGGCCTGTTGGGCTTACACACACAGGCAGGGTGTGTGTGTGTGTGTGTGTGTGTGTGTGTGTATGTCTGTGTGTCTGTGTGTCTTTGTGTGTGTGTGTGTGTGTGTGTCTGTGTGTGTGTGTTGGTGAACTGTGCAGGCATCTGTTTGTGTGATTGTGTGTGTGTGCATGCCTGTGTATACATGTTGGCACGTGTGTGTGTGTGTGTGTGTGTGTTTGTTTGTGCTGTTAACGTGAGCTCCCAGAGTGCCAGTTACAGAGAGCAGTCTCTTACCTCTGCCAGATGGAGCCAGACATTACGCTAGAGAGCTTTGAAATGTGCTACATGTGTCTGCATTGCTCTGGCTCTGTCTTTACTCAGACGCTTTCGTGAACGTTTCCTTAAAAAAGATTCATGCATGAAATTGTGACATTGCTTCACTAGGATTAAAGAGCTCATCTGTCTTTGTACACATACACATGTATATCTAGTTACTGAGCAGTGTATCTACAGTATACCTACCTGTTCTTTGTCTATCATGTGTCTGTTATAGATATGCTCAGTTTAGTTAGTTAACAGGGAACAGGTACAAAACAAACTATGTATCAGAGTTAGCTATGTAACTAATTTGCATCTGTGCACCCCCTCGGCGGGGGGCTAAGACAGGAAAATACAAACAACACTATCTACTACAATAGATTAGACATTACACTACTATCAGTTCACATGATTTCATATGAATGTTTCTGGTGCCTGGTTCTCTCTCTCTGTTTATTTCCCATGGTGCTTGAGCTACGTGACCTGAGTTGGGTTAAATAGTACGGAGGGTTCAGCTGTGCATGTTGACTCTTTGGATCGATGACAAAAGTCATGATAATTGTCGGTGCATGTTGACTCTTTGGATCGATGACAAAAAGTCATGATAATTGTCGGTTTGTTGTTGTCGTCGTTTACTACGCACTCCTGACTCCTGACTGACTGATATTTTTAGCATGAGATGAACGATGCATGAGATGATCTTCCACATAAAGTCTGTCTCTCTCTCTCTCTCTCTCTCTCTCTCGCTTGTCCATCTCCTTGTTCACCTTCACCAATTGTCTGTTCTCGACCACCCCCCACCTCCCACCCCACCCCCTCTTTCTCCTGCAGGTGCTGCTCGTATGTAGGCCGTCGAGGTGGAGGTCCTCAGGCCATCTCCATCGGGAAGAACTGCGACAAGTTTGGCATCGTGGTGCACGAGCTGGGTCACGTCATCGGCTTCTGGCACGAGCACACGCGGCCCGACCGAGATGAGCACGTCAGCATCATCCGGGACAACATTCAGCCTGGTAAGCCGAAACCCCCCCACCCCCCCCGGCTCAGGCTCACCAAGCATGGTGTTCACCAAACACTATGGTCGGTAACGCAATCTGTCACCATACACACACACACATGCGGACACACACACGCACCAAGCATGGTGTTCACCAAACACTATGGTCGGTAACGCAATCTGTCACCATACACACACACACACACACATGCGGACACACACACACACACACGCACAAACGCACGCACAAAACACTCAGCCTTTCAAAAGGTGGTGGCACACCAGCTTCCAAGTAGGTCGCTGGCATGTCAGATCGGGTGAATGAGCGCTTTATAATCAGAAAGCCCACGTCTGGCTAATTAAAGTGAACAGTGATGCGATATGCCAGTCTTTCAGACAAGAGCGTCTGGCAGCAATAGGCAGGAGTTGTGCCGTGCCATCTGCAGTGAGGCCGGAGTCACTCAGGTCAACAGCTGCATAGAAAGAGAATGAGTTTTTGTTACAAGGGCAGGCACTGCAAAGGATGCCAGTTTTTTTTTTTTCTCTCTTAGAATCAACTTCAGTCCATCTGCCAGCTCTACACTTTTCTTCTCTCTCTCTCTCTCTCTCTCTCTCTCTCTCTCTCTCTCTCTCTCTCTCTCTCTCTCTCTCTCTCTCTCTCTCTCTCTCTCTTTCTTTCTTTCTTTCTCTCTGGCTCTGTATTCAATACCTGCAGGTGAATCATTTATAAGCAGGCTTTTGGCCGGAACCTGCCTGGCAATTTCACGGCCAGGCCCCGGCAAAACCCAATTATATTTTGCAACTAAATGAAACCATCAGATTCCTGAACATGCAGCAGTTGCCAACTGTTTTTGAATAAAAAAAAACACATCAAAAACATACCTGCAGATGGGCACCATGGTTAGAATGATGCACAGTACAGTTAAAAGACATATTGTAAATATTGACTTAATGTGGAAGTACTTACTGCAGAATATGTAGTCTCTCTGTAATGTTACTGAATGACTGAATGTTACTTATGTGTAATGATGCTGGTATCTGACAAAAAGGCAGGAAATGGGGATTACACATTGCTTCTGGCTTGATGACATTTAGCGGTTATTGGTCATGAACCGACATGCCATGACCTACTTACCTTTTATGTAATCAGTGGGGCCATTGGGATGGGCAGTGATGTGTGAATCAGAAGTCACGTCCTTCATTTTTCCAAGTCGGAAGATGACTATGCAGTCTAAGATTTTACTTTTGTGTGTGTGTGCACGCGCGCGTGTGTGCTTGTGTGTGTGTGTGTGTGTGTGTGTGTGGTTGGCTTTCTCAGGGCAGGAGTACAACTTCCTGAAGATGGAGCCCGGAGAGGTGGATTCCCTGGGAGAGACGTATGACTTTGACAGCATCATGCACTATGCCCGGAACACATTCTCCAGGTAGGCGTTCTGCCAAGGCGACTCACTCTGCATGGAGTTCACACACTGTTCCCAAATAGCCACGTGTCCATAACCATGCCAGCATTTCATCTGACAACAGGCTGAGCAGCACCCCTCCTGAAACATGCTTTTGGGAACTCGCCCTCAAAGACAGCAAAGCTGTAGCTTCAGGACCTCGTAACTGCCAGTGTAACAACTTGTATTAATGTTATGGTTTCAAAACAAGAACAAACAGGCATCTCATTTGAGAGCATGCTGAGCAGTTCCTCTCCTAAACATCCTCATGAACTCATACTCAAAGACAAAGATAGCTTGAGGACCTCATAACTGCTAGTTTAACAACCGTCCTTTTTTGTCAGAGTATGAAAACAAGAACCAGCAGGTACAAACAAATCCTTCTGCTATGAATCAGAAAATATCTTAGGCCATGTCCTCCAACCTAAGCTCACTCCTACAAGTTCATCCAGCCCAACAGAATAATGTGTAGTTTCTGTAATCCAGTTAAGTATTATTCCCCACCAAAGCTAACTGATTAGCAGCGAGCTGAGATTTAGCAATTGAAGGCTACAGAATCTGGTCTTTTGCTTTGGTTCTTGGCAAGCTCTATGAAAACCTTCCACCTGCTCTAGAGAAAGAGCCCTCACAGACCTCAACAACAGCTGGGATTTTTTGGGGCTTTTTGAGAAACGCTGGGGAAACTTCAGAAACATAGCTTCAATTGTCTGACCACATTTGAGTTATAAAGGCTCAGACCCAGAGAAAGGATACTGCAAAAAACAAAACAAAAAAGAAAATCACAACTGATGAAATACAGGTATTCTAACTAGGGCAGGGTTTAAAAAAATGGTTTATTGATGCGTATCGATATGGATTCAAAAAATGAAAGATCAAAATTAAAATTTGCAGACCTATACTTTAGTAGTAGGTCTCTTCTGGTATATGCTGGTGTCATTTTTTATATATAAACATTGGCAAGCGGTCATTTCATAAACATGCAAAACTGCCCTTGATACTAAGGGAAAAAAATAATTAGTTAATGAATAATTTGTTTTTGAAAAAAATATTGATATTGTACCGAAGCGTATCAGATCAAGAAAAATATTGTGACCTTGTGTATCAGAATCATATTGATTCAGGATATTCGTATCGATACCCAGCCCTAATTCTAACTGTCCTTTAGTTTGGCAGTGCAAGCACAAAATTTATTGAGATTGGTTGGCCTCCAGGCTCTCTGTCCAGGCTCTTTGTGCAGGTCCATGTTATTCTGTAGTGAAGTGAATGCAGGAAGACTAAGTGGACACAGGGGGCGTGCATTGATTTTCTGTTACTTTAAACATGGGGACAGTAACCGTTCTAGTTAGCCTGACTTTTGGGAACACAATAGAAAGGTACTGTGGGTGCTGAACTAATAGCAAGTGCCAAGGTGTTGGGTTGCCTCACTAATTACAGTTCAGGAGGGATACTTGGTACTTAGAGCTACTTAAAAGAGAGTGTATGAAAGCACAGGACGCAGGAGTACTTATTGTATTGTGAGCTTTTTGTTTCTCCTCCTCCTTCTATTGTTTTTCTGGGTGATTTTTTTTGTTTTCTTTGGGAAAAGTCTGTTGTCGAATGATTTACGGGCGTAAACTCACACATGTTTACAGGAAACGCCCTACGGTAATGTCTTGCACATTTTGCACTAGCACTCTGCGCAGCCGAAATCCCATAAGAAGGCACGTTTTCACTTTTTTTTTTTATGGCATACTGCAACCTCAACTGTTGTATAGCTTACTCAGCCTTTGCTTTGGGTGGAAGAGGCCTAGATTGAGTACAGTGTCTGTCTTTGTGGCTCACTCTAATTGCTGTGGGTTGCTAGCAGGGTGGTGGGGTGTGGGTCACCTTGAGAAGTGGTGTCAGCGATTCCAGAGGCTGATAGTGTTATTGGAGCATCTCTTTCTCCTTCTCTCTCTCTCTCTCTTTATTGGTGCCTCACTTTAGCTTGCTCTCTCTCTCTCTCTCTCTCTCTCTCTCTATCTCTCTCTCTTCTTCTCTCTCCTTCTTTCAGCTGCTCTCTCTCTCTCTCTCCCTCGTTCTCTCCCTATCCATTTCTTTCCCTCTGCATCTCTCTGTCCATTTTCCTTTCACTCTGTCCCTCTCTCTTTCTCTTCTCTCTTTCTCTGTCTTTCTTTCTCTTCCACCCTCCTATTCTTGCTGAGCTTTCACAATCACTCATTGTCCCTTTCCACGTGCAGCTCAGATTGTTGTTGAGAGGCAGGGAACGGAGAAGTGTGTGGGGGGGGGGGGGGGTGGGGGGGAGAGAGAAGAGGACTTGGCGCTTAGAGTGCGATTGGCGAGAGAGGCGAGGCCATTTTGGCCCTGTGCGAAGACAGCCCCGTGCACACAGCCCGTTTCAATTAGTCCCTCCATGAAACCATGGCAACGGGCCAGTAAAACCTGTGCGTCGATCCTGTCGGCCATAACGAGCACCAGTAATCCCCCTATTCCACCCACCACCCCCCAACCCCCACCCTCCCCCGCCCCCAACCACCCCGATCGCCCCCCCCCCCCCCCCGGTCGTTAGCACTTGCTGTTCTATGCGCAGTCAGGCCCCCTATTTCTGCATCGTGGCTCCTTGTAAAACCGGGGCCCTTTTCATGCCGTCAGCTGCCTCATTATGCCCCAGAAGAGCACCCTTTGAAGAGGCTTTTGATCATTACTGGCCTGATCCAGGGGCATTTTATCTGGCTCGGGCCCGAGGTGACTGTCGTTTCAAGCCTCGTAAAAAAAAAAGCCGATCACGTGGAGGAACGCACGCAGCCCTCACATGGCTCGTGCCCTCTGTTTGGAATCTGAATACAGCTTCTAAAACTGACCAGCACTGCAGCAGGGGAGACCGAAGGCTTCAGCTCAGAGTTCTGTTAGCTGTGGCCTAGTGGTTAGGGAGTTGGTCTTTGGATTGGAGGGTTGCAGGTTCAAATCCTACCCTACCCATGGTTGAAATGCCCTTGAGTAAGGCATCTAACCCTACACTGCTCCAGGGACTGTAACTGAAACCCAGTAAATACGTGTAAGTTGCTCTGGATAAGAGCGACAGCTAAGTGTAATGTAATGTAATGTTACTGATCACGTCAGCGCTCCATCACTGGTGATGTACTGTATATAATGCAGGGATTTTTAACCTTCTCAAGACAAAATGTCAAGCCAGCAGTCACTGTTTTAACAACATACCGCAGCTCCATGTGTGTGTTTTTTAAAATGCATTTATTTTTTAAAAAGTTGGGTCACATCTTTTCTCAGTCACAGTCAGATGCATTCCATATTAGTTCCAAACTCTTCTATACTGTGAAAGGGTCCAGTGCTTGTTAGGGGAACTGTGTTCACCCCAAACCCCTGTGTGCAGTGCTAGAGTTAGCTGCTTATTGCAGGACTTTTGTTCGAGCTAAACTCCTGCGTGTAGTAGTAAAGCCTGCTGTTCATTAGATGCCTTTTTTGTTCGACCCAAAGTCTGGTCCGTTGTGGTAGAGTCTATAGGTTATTAGAGAACTTTTGTTCGAACCAAACTCCTGCGCACTTTGGTCGAGGCCAATGCTTATTAGAGAGTTTTGGGTCGATCCAGGATCTTGTGTACTGTGGTAGGGCCCTCTGCTTATTAGGTGGCTTTTGTTTGACTCAAACTTCTATGTGCTGCTTGTTAGATGACTTTTGTTTCTTAGGTGTTCAGCTGAAACTCCTGCTTACTGTGGCAGAAGCCACTACTTCTTAGATTTTTTTTTTGCTCTTCTGCTTTTGATTACGTAGCTGTTTTTATCCTCTGTTTTCTTGCTCCCACCTCAGTCCATAGCATCAAGCATAGCATACCAAAACAACCAAATGAAAGGTATTGTAAAATGTTTATTTAACATAGGATGAATAGTCACTCACAACTCTTCCTGGCTGTCCAGTTTTTTTTTCAGTTTATTTTAAGAATGTTTCACAGTACTGCTGTTCACTGCATACAGCAAATAAAATGAAAGCACACAAATGGTTGGGTATTTAATCTTAATGTTACAACAAAAGGAATGTGTCGGGGATAAAATGGTATAACAGGAAGTTGTCCTCCCTCTTGGTCCAGAGAGGTGTCTAAGTGCTCTACGTGCTTTGGGAGGCTGTTGGAAATGCCAACTGACCTTGTTCTCAGACCAGACCGCTTATTATACACGCTGCCTTTAGCCCGAACCCACGGGAGATGCTAGGCTGTCACTCAGCAAGCTGTACTTTGGTGTCAAAAGGGGAGTATCTGAGAGCTACGCCAGGGCCAGAGAAGCATTACGACATGGCAGGATGCAGGATACCGGCCTATTTTAGTATTTAGTGCTCTCAACTCCCCAACCCCCCTCGTCCATTTCTCTCTTTTTTTTGGGCATCGGTTCACTGGGAGTACACCTTCTTCTTCTGGGGCTGCTCTCTCTCTCCTCCAGACTGCTGTAGGGAGGGCAGGGCGAGACGAGAGGGGAGCGAGAGCAAGCAAGGGGGTTGAGAAAGCGTCTCTCTCTCTCTGTGAGTTTTAGCTTTCCTGACACTGGAGCCCCGAGACAGAAAGCACGTCGTCTAGGCATTGGATTGGAGTGCACTGGCTGGGGGGGGTGGTGGGGGGGGCTGTTAAATCAGAGTAACTGCTCCAGGCCCTGCTGTGGGGTGGGTGGGTGGGTGGGTGTGGGGGGTGGGGGTCGTAGAGGAGGAGGACGGGACATGGGGCCTTGTTATTCCCATTCCATGTGTCTCGGTCAGGGGCTTGAAGCCGCTCTGACAGCCTGCAGCCGGAGCTCCCCAGTGCGACAGTAATATGAGCTCAGGCACACGCTAGTGTGAGCAGCCAGGCAGAGGGAAACCGAGGGAGACAGAGTGTGTGTGTGTGTGTGTGTGTGCGTGTGTGTGTCTGTGTCTCTGTGTGTGTGTGTGTGTGAGGTTGGAGAGAAATAGAAGAGGAAGAACAAGGAAAAAAAAAAGGAGAAGAAGAGAGAGCACTCCAGGGGTGAGAAAGGAGAAGAAACCGAGGGAGACAGAGTGTGTGTGCGTGTGTCTGTGTCTGTGTGTGTGTGTCTGTGTGTGTGTGTGTGTGAGGTTGGAGAGAAATAGAAGAGGAAGAACAAGGAAAAAAAAGGGGAAGAAGAGAGAGCACTCCAGGGGTGAGAAAGGAGAAGAAAAGGCAGAAAGGGGCAGACAGATAGAAGGTGGAGGAGGAGGAGGAGGAGGAGAAGGAGGAGGAGGAGGAGGAGGAGGAAGAGGAAGAAGAGGAAGAGGAGAAGGAGAGAGCATTAGGGAGAGAAGAATAAGGGCTGAGAAAGAGCAGCCAGGCCAGGATCATTACTACACAGCTCTAATATGCGAACCAGCTGTTCCTCAACTCCCTCTTTCTCCCCTCCTCTCTCTCTCTCTCTCTCTCTCTCTCGATCTCTGTGTCTCTCTCTCTCTCTCTGCCTCTCTTTTTCATTCTGCGTCTGTTTGTCCTTATTGTCAACTCCCTTCTCTCTTTTCTTCCCATCTCTCTCTTGCTGTTTTTCAGTGACAAAAAAAAGAGACCCCCCCCCCCCCCCCCCCCCCCCCCCCTTAATTCCTCGTCAAGCTCTTCACTTCATGTCTCTGTGTCCGACTACTACTGTCTCCCACTGTCTGGGCGGTCTCCTCTTAAGTAAGCCGCCATGCTAGCGTGGCAGAGAGAGGTCTGCTGAAGCGGAGGGGAATTCGTCTCTCTGCGCCGGGAGGCCCAAGCTTGATAGACACACAGGCCGCCCAGCTTCTGTGCGGATCAGTCAGTCTCCTTATTAGATCTCAGGCTGGCTTTTACCGAATGCAATAAAAAAGGAGGCTAGGTTGGTGGAAGAGTTTGGTTGGGTCAGTCAGAGTTTCTATCCTTGATTGTGATGTTTTGAGGTGTTTTTTCATTTTTTTATATATGCAATCTCATATTTCTATATTTTACACATACAGGCATCTAAATCGCTTTACAACAAAGAACAGATTATGGTAAATAAAGGAAAAATTAAAAACGATTAAAAAGTAGAATCATTTGAAAAGGGAAGCAGGGCTTAAAAAAGTGCCTCTCCCAGATTTGATAATGTTCTTTGTCTGACTGACTGTTCCTAAATCACTTCATTATGTCGTCTGCCTCCCACTTGTTCTTGGATGTAGGATTAATTGAGGGGGTGGCAATAAAAAACGCAGCAGTGTTATTTTTCTGATTTTATTTTATTAGTTTCTCTTTTGGCTGCATGTTTTATGTTTTCAGATGTCTTCATCAGCACAAGACTGTCTTTGTTGGTTTTTTCCCCTGTCTCTCGTGTAGCTGTGATGTTTGTGATCCGGCTCACGTTTTTTTTTTCTCTGTGCAAAGCAAGGTGCCGATTGGCTGATGTACCTGTCAACGCATCCCCTCTCCTCCCTTCTCGTCGTGTCTCCTCTTCTCTCTTTGCTGCCCTTGCATCGACTTTTTTTTTTTCTTTTTTTCCCATCAGACTCCTGTGTGTTTGAAGAGCGCTTTCTACTGTAAATCTCCGTGGGAAGCCAGGCCCTTTGGTCTGGGGGCCGTTGTTGAGAAGATTTCATGGCCCGCCTTCACGTTTTGAAGTGTCTCTGGGGGACAAATGCGGGAGCCCTGTGTGCTTTTTGTCTAGGGCCATGTTACCCGAGCTCTTTGCCTGTCGACCCCCTCAAACACCCGTCCACCCCCCACCCCCCACACCCCCTCTAACCTCCTGCAATCCCTCACACCACCTCCACACCCACCACCACCACCACCCTGCCCAGTAACTCCCCAACCCCCCTATATACCCCCACCTCGCCGCCCCCCTCTCCTGGGACATTTTTCAGGCCTGTTGCGTGGAACCGTGCCAAGGCAAATAAAGAGCTACCAGTGTGCGCTTTGTCCGCGCTGACACCGGACCGGGGGAAGCGGGCGCTTGGCGGTAGCCAGCATCGGGGGCTGTGAAGGTGGGTCTGCTCATGAGTGGGTGAGGTGGGGCGGGGGGGGTGATGGGGGTGGAGATGGCAGTGGAGGCAGCAGCTCTCCTCTCCTGCGCTGTTAGCTCAGGCCGTCTCTGTTTGCGCACGCTGGCTATTGAACGGCCCGTTGGCATGGGGACGGTGAGGGGAACGCGAACGAAAGGGCAGCAGTTAGCTTTTTTTTTTTTTTTTAACAAAAAAGTAGTGTCAAGTGAGAAAGCTTGGTGCAGAAACCCGCCGCCCCAAACCACCATTGTAAATTAATCCAGATCTGTATAGCTGGTAGGATGTTGGATTGCTGTTGTTTGAGTTCTCCTCTGCCTTATACACTGGGCTCAGTGTTACGTTGCTTCTAAAGCAAAACACTCTGCAAAATACTCTGCAGAACAACCTGCCTTACCCTGAATTGGGTTGTGAAGGGGGCTTGTGTACAAGAGCCTGAACCCACCCACACGCACTTATATGAGGTCAGCATTGACATTAAAACTCCTCAGCTTGATCTGCTTTACACCTCTGACGAAGACTCACAGATGATGAAATTTTTAGGGGGATTTTGAAGTTTACTTTTGTGTATTTGGTTCCCTAATATTATTATGTCATCATTTTCACATTATGTTCTTGGAAAATAGGGGTGAGTGGCTCGGTCAGGTCCTCTTTTAGTGTGATTGATGATTCAGAGGAAGTCTGATGCATCACTCCTTGTGTTTTTGGCATCCAGCATCCCCCCATCCCTCCCACCGCTTTCCCAGTACACAGCGTCCCGACGCTCATCTCTCTCTCTGTAAACTATTTCTAACACGAATGCCAGCGAGAGCACTGAGAAAACACTTCTATTAAAACTCCACAAGTTTATTCTTGTTTGGTATTGTTGCTGTTGCTGTTGTTGTTGTAAATCTACCTCCAGAGGAGTCTTCCAAAAGTTGTTTCGAAAAAGTTTTTTTTTTTCTGTAATAGTACTGCCGCTTAGTTGTTGGCATTGTTGTTGGCATTTGTCTTTTGGGGGTTCAGTCATTTTTCCTGTCGTAGATAGTGCACAGTGGCACAGAGAGCGATGCGACGGCTGCCTCGGCAGATAAGGGGCCCCTGGCCTGGCGCCCGGGCAGCTGCCTCGCCAGACGAACACAAACAAATCTTAGGGCCTGTTGAATCCACAGCTCCA
Source organism: Setipinna tenuifilis (assembly GCA_030347295.1). Taxonomy (NCBI): domain Eukaryota; kingdom Metazoa; phylum Chordata; class Actinopteri; order Clupeiformes; family Engraulidae; genus Setipinna; species Setipinna tenuifilis. The sequence continues at coordinate 16,606,633 of CM059271.1, read as the reverse complement.
GTCAGTAGTCATCGTCCACAATGGCACGGTGAATAATGGCCGCCGTCTCTCGGAGCAGGTGCAGATACCTGTTGAGATATTGCTGCCAGTGTCCTTATCTGTTAGTGCAGCTGTGAAATGTCTGTGTGTGTGTGTGTGTGTGTGTGTGTGTGTGTGTGTGTGTGTGTGTGTCTGTGTGCGTGTGTGTCTGTGTGTGTGTGTGTGTGTGTGTGTCTGTGTGTGTGTGTGTGTGTGTGCGTGTGTGTGCGTGTGTGTGCGTGCGTGTGTGTGTGTGGGTGTGTGTCTGTGGGTGTGTGTGTGTGTGTGTATACACGTGTGGACCTGCAAGTTGTTGTCCAAAGGTGCCAAGAAAAGCAAGAGATAAAATTTCAAACAAATGGGTATACAGCCTAAGTTTTACTTCACCAGGGGGACTGTTTATGGTGATTGACCAATTAGACAATTTCTGCTTAAGAAAGACACTAATTGCCAGTCTGGGGGTTCTCAAGAATTTCCACAGAAGAGATCTGCTTTTGGTCATTCCAGCCATGGTTACAGTCTGTTTTTGTGTTTCACTTTAACCTGCTCTCTTTCTTTTTCTCTCTTTTTCTTCAATGCAGAGGGATTTTTCTGGACACCATTCTGCCTCG
>CM059271.1:16578504-16601004 GCA_030347295.1 Setipinna tenuifilis | reverse complement strand
AGCTTTCCAGCATGACGCGGTGACTTGAAATTACTTGGTCATACCTCATCGCTCCATGGCTCTGTATTTACAGTGTAGAGTGCTCAGGAGGTTCAGATTCCCTTTGTTTTTTTTCCACTCTTGATTCTGCTTTGCTACCTGGGGTGTGACTAATTGACAAGTGATGCCTGGTTTGGACTCTCCAACTGTTTCCAATTATCTAATTTATAAAGTGTGCCTCAACTTTGTCAACTATGACTCTGACGAAGACACAGTGTGTTAAAAATGTTAGTACTGTACTCCTTTTGTTTACACAAATAAAAAATGGCCTCTCCTCTTTGTGAGGTTATGCTTTTTAATTTCCCGTTGTTGTTGTTGTTTGTGTGTAGATCATCCTGAACTTTACCTCCATGGACCTGTACAGAAGTCACCTGTGCTGGTACGACCACGTAGAGATCAGAGACGGCTACTGGAGAAAGGCTCCTCTGAAAGGTCAGGCAGAACGCGCGCAAATGACTCCAAAAGCCTGGTGACGCATCTTGCCACATTAAGTGATGCACTTCAACAACTCTTTTTCTCTTCTCCATTTGTTAAACAGGAAATGATTCAAAGTGACATTTCAGCAACACTTAAACAGGCATGACGGTACATAGAAAAAAAAAAAACAGCGATTACATCATGACACTGTCAAGAGAAAAACCACACTAACAATGTGCTGTTGACGCTACGCTGTTGACATGTCAAAAGCTGTTTACTATGTTTGGTGCATTTGTGCTTGTGTGTTTATGAGTGTCTGGGTTGAGGTAACTGTGTATCATTTTACATTCTATTGTTCATGTGTGGGCATCTTCTTTGTGGGTGTGCCTGTCTATCTGTGTGTGTGTGTGTGTGTGTGTGTGTGTGTGTGTGTGTGTGTGTGTGTGTGTGTGTGTGTCCACTGTCATGACAGGTCGTTTTTGTGGAGACAAGTTGCCGGAGCCCATCATATCCACCGACAGCCGGCTGTGGATTGAATTCCGCAGCAGCAGCAACTGGGTGGGCAAGGGCTTCTCAGCTGTCTATGAAGGTACGGTGGCTTGCTCTAGCCTCATCTCTGTCTCCATACACGCACACACACACAAACACACACACACACGCGCGCGCGCACACACACACGCAAATGCGCAGATACATATATACATGCACACCCACATCCACACACTTGCAAACACACACACACACACATGCACTAATACACACGCGCACAGAAATGAAAACATGCCTGCACATGCATGGACACCCACACACATGCACACCCCCCGCACTCACAGACCCACATACACACACACGCACACACACCCACACATACACACGCAGACCCACATACACATGCAGACCCACATACACACGCACACCCACACATATATATATATACGCAGACACACACGAACACCCACATACACACGCAGACACACACAAACACCCACACACATCCACATACACACGCATGCACACACACACACACAGGCCAGCTGCTGGAGGGAGTGCAGCGAAAAAACCACACAACATTTGGCTGCCATGATGCTGCAGCCCTGTTAATCCCCCTTTGTTCCCTGAAGACAAATACCACAATGGCCTTATTTACCGACCCACAAAAAAAATGCCAGTCTTGAAACAATCACGCTGTTTACCTCCAGATACGTCGGGCAGCCTTTCTTCACGGAGGGTTGTATCTCTCTCTCTCTCTCTCTCTCTCTCTCTCTCTCTCTCTCTCTCTCTCTCTCTCTCTCTCTCTCTCTCTCTCTCTCTCTCTCTCTCTCTCTCTCTCTCTCTCTCTCTCTCTCTCTCTCTCTCTCTCTCTCTCTCTCTCCCTCTACAGGGCCTCATAGGCATAGGCTGCATATGGTTGAACAACCAATAAGTGTATGGCTGTGGTATTCGCTTCCAGCAGCACACTAATCATTCAGACAGAGCTTTATAACAATCCCCAATATTTTTTTTCCCTTTTTTTTTTAAAGAGGCAATCTGTAAGCTGTTGTCTGCAGCAGTCCACCCCAACCACCCCACCTCCTCCTCCCGATGGCCTCCTTGTGAACAGGCTTATGTGGGATTTCACCCCTTGCTTGAAGGTCACCTCCGTATAAAAAACAACTGCAGATGAAAGGCAAATGAAATGAAAATAGTACTGGTGATGACAGTAATGCTGAAATCATTCATAACTGTGATGATGATGATGATGGTGACGAAGAGGGAAAAGTGCTGTAAGCACTTACAGTTTGGTTTTAATGTTTAAAAACCTTTTCACAGTTCGATCTGTTTAATAAACGCACCAGTGCATATCAGCCTACCCCCCAAACCCTATAGATTATCAGGGTCATTGGGGTTATCTTAACACCATATGTGCCCCTGAGAGTGAGGAGGAGGAGGATGATGATGGTAGCAGTGCTAAGAATGATGATGAAGAGGGAGGATGACTATGATAATGATGATGATGAGGAGGAGGAGGAGGAGGATGATGATGGTAGCAGTGCTAAGAATGATGATGAAGAGGGAGGATGACTATGATAATGATGATGATGAGGAGGAGGAGGATGATGATGGTAGCAGTGCTAAGAATGATGATGAAGAGGGAGGATGACTATGATAATGATGATGATGATGATGAGGAGGAGGAGGATGGTAGCAGTGCTAAGAATGATGATGAAGAGGGAGGATGATTATGATGATGATGCGGAGGAGGAGGAGGAGGATCATGATGATGATGATGATGTTTGCTCTCTCTTTCTCTTTCAGCTATCTGTGGTGGGGAGGTAAGGAAGGACAATGGCCAAATCCAGTCCCCCAACTACCCAGACGACTACAGGCCCAACAAAGTGTGTGTGTGGAAGATCACCGTTGCCCAGGGATACCACGTGGGCCTGACCTTCCAGTCCTTTGAGGTGAGGGAGAACTCTGGAGGCCTTAAAGGTCAGAGAGACCTTTCCAGAGAAAACATGAACTTCTCCTGAACCTAGCAAAAAGGGCTTGCCCCCAGGCAAGCTAACAGGTCCTGCCCGTGCAGTAGCCAGAGCAACTGACCACATGCTTGACTAACAAACAAACAGCTTGTCTATTAAAAAACGAGAACAAATGTCCAGTAAAGTGTTTTAAATAAGTATGACATATTTGCTAAAGAGGCAGGTACAAGCTGGTATTTAAATCTGTCAGTAGAGGCTTTCCGGCACATAATGATGTGTGTTATTTTCAGCACAGTTTCACATAGGCACCTACCACAGGCAGAGTAAATCCCCACAAGGATATCTATACTTGCTGAAAGTACATATGGTAGTTGCTAAGAGAAAGAGAGAGAGAGAGCGCGAGCTCATAAATCCGGGATTGGTGAGATATTACTGGAGCATATGCGATGCATCTTTCCCCTGATAGGGATTTGATCTCAACGCTCTTGGCAACCTCTCTCTCTCTCTGCCCAGAAATACCACTACATTTTATGAGAGAGAGAGAGATGGTTGGAGAGAGGGAGGTTGTGAGAGGGAGACAGAAAGAGGGAGATGGAGAGAGAGAGAAAAAAAATATATCGAGAAGGAGTGAGAGGGAGAGATTCCAGACCAGATCTTCTAAATGAAAGAGAGAATCAGATGGAGAAAAGCGATCAGTATGGAGAGAGTGTAGCTGGCGTTCCAGCTGCCTCAGCAACACTGAGCCTCACATCTGCATGTGTTCCTGTGGTTTGTTCTCAGCTGGCAAACGCAGCCACAGCTTCAAACATCCACAGACCACATGTGTCAGAGGTTAACGAGTGCATAGCAATCAGCACTTCAGCTAAAAATAGTCTGAGATTTGGCATATCAATCAATCTGTCAACCGGCTTGTTTCTTCTGTGAAAGCTGAATTGAAGGATCAATGTCTCTTTGTCTTACTGGTGTTTTTTAAAACTGATCAGATTTGGTCATAGAAGTGGGCTACAGTTCTGCCTTTGTTTTTCTGTTGTTTTATCGAACGAGGAGAGATCCTTCAAGATGTACGGCTCATAAAGTTTAATATAGAGGATTCTTTTTTTATAACCCTTTTTACTATTTCAACAGTGTTGGTCATAAAAAGAGAGAGGATGGTTTTTTAAATGGTTTTACATCCCACTGTCTGTCTTTCTCACTTTTTTTTTTACACACCTCCACTTTGTGTCTTTCCTGAAGATTGAGAGGCATGACAGCTGTGCTTATGACTACCTGGAGGTGCGTGATGGCAACTCAGAGACCAGTCCATTGCTGGGCCGTTTCTGTGGCTACGACAAGCCTGACGACCTCAAGACCAGCTCCAACCAGCTCTGGATGAAGTTTGTGTCCGATGGTTCCGTCAACAAGGCCGGCTTCGCCGCTAACTTCTTTAAAGGTCAGATGTCAAAGGTCATGTTGATATTTATGTGTGAGCAAGGCTGATGAGTCACTCGTTTACGTCTTTTTCAGGATGTGCTGTCCGGCAGAATTGTCGTCAGCATGACTAAGTCCTTAGGTGACTAGTTTGTCCTTGGGAACATGTTGAAATCATTCAGTGTAAATATTATTGAAAACTGCTATGAGCTTGTAGGACCATCTAACTGCAGTGACAATGGCTTGCCAGTAGAGGGCGACTCATCAGCTGTTGCTGCTGCTGCTGCTACTGTTTGTTTTCTTCAGAGATGGATGAGTGTTCCAGGCCTGACAATGGTCGCTGTGAGCAACGCTGTGTCAACACGCTGGGAAGCTACAAGTGTGCCTGTGATGCGGGTTACGAGCTGGCCTCTGACAAACGCAGCTGTGAAGGTAAGCCTTCCAGGAGGCAGGGAGAGCTTCCCCCCTTCCTCCCCTAGGCTCTCCAACTCCTGAATTGAAATGTTTGTGGTTTATTACACGTCCTCACCACAGTAACCTAACCTAACCAGATTTTTTTTATATATATATACTTTTTTCCCTCTGACAAATTTTCTCATCCACCAATATTTTCAGGTTCTCATACCAGTAGTTGTAGATGATACTCTGGTTGTTTTACTCTCTTTCAGGGCCACAGAGACAGCTCTGGCCCCAGCCCCTTAGCTTTATGCTGACATTCTTCCATGGCCTCAAGCATTATAGAGTAGCTCTAGCACGGAATCATACACTGTGACCTTTAGAAAAGGACAGTAACCTCCTGCAGGAAAATTAAAGCTTAATTTTTCAGTCTTGCCCTCATGTCCTCAATATCAAAGTATTAAGTTTGCATGAATGTTTTTGTGTAATTTCAACTCCTTTGACTGAGTTGGACATTCACAATAATTAAAGGAGAAGCTTAGAGAACTCCTCCTTTAACAATTGTACAATGTATTCATTGGACCGTTTCACTTAATCTTGGAATTAAACATTTTCTTTTTCTCTTGCTACTGTGTGGGTTTCAGCTGCTTGCGGAGGCTACATCACCAAGCTGAATGGCTCGATCACCAGCCCAGGCTGGCCCAAGGAGTACCCACCCAACAAGAACTGCATCTGGCAGCTGGTTGCTCCATCACAGTACCGCATCACTCTGCTTTTCGATGTCTTCGAAACGGAGGGCAATGACGTGAGCACTAGGGCTTTGGTTGACCGCAGGGTGGATTGTTTGATCTGGTTTCCACTGAATTATGTGGTTGAACTTAAAGGGGGTATTCCCCGCGGCTCCCTTTTAAAAATGGGTGTTGGAGATTCATCATTTGTACTAGACGTGCTAATCCAACTGAACAGCAAAACTGGTGTTACTTGAAAACATTTACATACTGAAAACAGCAATTGAGGATAAGAGTAGTTGTCATATAGCATATTTCATTTCACTTTGGAATAACACCTACACGTGATACTATGGGTCATTGATTTTTTTAAACAACTGAAATGAAATTAAAGAGGCTATATTTGCTTTTAGTTTTCCCGCTAGACATTGCACTGCACCTCTGCATATACTCCAAAACAAACTGGAGCAGAGGTCACACCCCCGGCCCGCACATTGGTTTACATGAACTAATGTGAACACATGGGCATCCCAGCTCCCAAAACACAAGCCCTGGTACAACACACACATAGGGTGTGTGATGTGGTTCTCTGCTCCAGAATTCAGCAAACCAGTAGTTGTTTACACAACAACACAAGCTTTCTAAAAAGCTAATAAAGATGAAGTTAAGAATATTGATCAGAGTGCTGGAGAAGCCCTGCACACCTTGGAGCGGTGTATCACTGGAAGCATCTCGGTTAAAACAAACGAAAAGCAAAACACTGCTTACTAGACAGATAAACCACTTTAAAGGTCTGACTGACAAAAGATAAACTGACATTTTTTTTTAGAGTCAAGTTCATCTGATGGTCTGACTGACCAATGTCATTGCATCTGTGGTTTTTCCATTGAAATCGTTTAGTAAGCAGTGCTGATGTTTTTATTTGTCTTCCTCGAGAATGATTAGAATGACCCGACATAACCAGAAACACTATCAAAAAAGCATGTCACTGTAACTTCAAGTCACTCGGCATACACTAACCTGCTCAAACTAGGTATTTCCTGTTATGTTGTGTTAGTGCTAAAGGTGGCATCTGTGCTTTGATCAGGTGTGCAAATATGACTACGTGGAGGTGAGGAGTGGACTCTCGGCCGACTCCAGGCTACATGGAAAGTTCTGCGGCGCGGAGAAGCCTGAGGCCATCACTTCCCAGTACAACATCATGCGCATCGAGTTTAAGTCGGACAACACCGTCTCCAAAAAGGGCTTCAAAGCGCAGTTCTTTGCAGGTCTGTCCCTGTGGGAACTCTCTGCTTTGAGTTTTCTTCTGTTTTTTTTTTTTTTTGTGTGTCTCTCTTGACCGCAGGGTGATTACAGAGTATGTGTTTGGGACAGTGTGTCATTGCCAGCATGTGTGTTTGAAAGACGGTGAATATACAACCATGTCTGTGTAAACAAAGAGCACTTTGTTGTTGTTGTCCAGCAACACAAAGAATAGCGTTGTCATCCTGGAGTGTTTTTTTTCTAGTTTGCTCTAAAATGTCTTGCATGTACACATCTTGTCAGTCTGGTTTGTCAGTTTGGCTGTCTGTCTCAATCTGTCTGTCTGTCTGTCTGTGTGACCACATCACTGGAATTTTGTGTGTGTGTGTGTGTGCCTGTCTGTCTGACTAGGGATAGCATCAACATGGCTGTCTGTCCACCCTTCTGTCTGTCTGTCTGTCTGTCTGTCTGTGTGACTGGGGAGAAAATCACTGTGGTTATATGTGTGACTATCTGTGCATTTGTCTGTCTGTCTGTCTGTCTGTCTATTCATCCGCCCGTCTGTCTGTCTGTCTGTCTGTCGATCTGTCTGTCTGTTTCTCTGTCTGTCTTTGTGACTATGGAGGACATCACTGTGCTTGTGTGTGTGTGTGTGTGTTCCTTTAGACAAGGACGAGTGCTCCAAAGAGAATGGCGGCTGCCAGCATGAGTGTGTGAACACATACGGCAGCTACAGCTGCCAGTGCCGGAGTGGCTTCGTCCTGCACGAGAACAAGCACGACTGCAAAGAGGGTAAGAGCGCGCCGGACGGCACATCTCAACACACACACTCGCGCACACACACACACACACACACACACATGTGCACAGACTCTTTCTATCTCTCACAAACACATACACATGCACACACACAAATGCACACACTCTTTCTTTCTCTCTCTCTCTCTCTGTCTCTCTCTCTCTCACACACACACACACACACACACACACACACACACACACACACACTCACACACACACACACACACACACACTCCAGCTCTCCATATGCCTCCCTCTGTACTGCTGCACTGTCTCACGAGCCTGCTAGTTATTTATAGATACAACGGTCTTCCTATAGCTCAGCTGTATACATATAGAGAATCTGTGCATTTGTAAGTTTGTGTGTCTGTGTGTGTGTGTGTGTGTGGGCGCGTGCGTGCGTGTGTGTGTGTGCGAGCGTGTGTAGACAAGAATGCACAGAGTACAGGCAGGATGAGAGGAAGAGAGGGTAGGCAAGTGCACACCACCAGGATGCCAAAATCAACAGCAGTGCTGGCCGACTGATGTCTGAATAGCATGCCTGGCTGGGACAAGAAAATGAGAGAGAGAGGGAGACAGAGAGAGGGAGACAGAGAGAGGGAGACAGAGAGAGAGACAGAAAGAGAGACAGAGAGAGACGGAGAGAGAGAGAGAGGGAGAGAGAGAGAGAGAAAGAGAGACAGAGAGACAGACAGAGAGAGAGACACAGAGAGAGAGAGACAGAGAGAGAGAGTGAGAGTGGAAGAGTGTGGGGGAGGTTGTTGACATTGAGCGTGTGCTTTCTTGCAGCGGGCTGCGATCACGTCGTGAACAGTGTGAGCGGTACCATCACAAGCCCCAACTGGCCGGACAAGTACCCCAGCAAGAAGTCGTGCTCCTGGGCACTGTCCACCACTCCAGGCCACCGCATCAAAATCGTACGTCCCGCTGCAAACCCAAGACTGAGCACTAGGGCATGTGTGTGTGCCTGTGTGCGTGCCTGTGTGCGTGCCTGTGTGCGTGCCTGTGTGCGTGCCTGTGTGTATGCCTGTACCTGTGCTTGTGTGTGTGGGCTCGCAATACTGTCAGATGTAATTTATTTCACAGGCAAGTCTTTATGTCCAGACTTTCAACATATGGTTATGAGTGTGCATTCAGTCATGTTATGTTCCCCATAATATGTTTGTTGTTGTTTATGTACGATCCCATCCATTTCATGTGTCAGTGTTAAAATTACCACAGTCCTCAGAGACTGTGTTTAGCATACAAAAGGTATTTGTATTTCAGCTTTTTGTGGGCTTTGATTATTTGAAAATGTCTTGGCTTGTTTTGAAGGCCTGAAGGACATCTTGGCAGAGTTTCAGACGAGGCTGTTTAGAGCGGGTTCGCATGTGTTTCACATCACAAAAACCACGTCATGCTCTTGTGTTTTTTATGTCTACACCCAGACTGCAAAAACCCACACTTCCTCCCTCTGGGCTACTTGAAAGATTGATTCATTCATTGGTTGCTTGATTGATTGTTCCGTGTTTGAGGAACATTTCCTATGTGTGATGCATTGGTTGATTGATGGCTATATGTTTGAGGAACATTTTAAGAACATTTGAGGAACATTTCTAACTAACCCTGCAGGCTTTCAATGAGATCGACATGGAGCCCCACGTGGAGTGTGCCTACGACCACATCGAGGTTTACGACGGGCGCGATGTGAAGGCACCCAGCCTGGGACGCTACTGTGGCACCAAGAAGCCTCCACCCATCGTCTCCAGCGGCAACAAGATGTTCGTCCGCTTCTTCTCCGACAACTCAGTGCAGAAGAAGGGCTTCGAGGCCTCCCACACTGCAGGTGCACCTCATGGGGAGAATGGAAGGAGAAGTGTGTGTGTGTGTGTGTGTGTGTGTGTGTGTGTGTGTGTGTGTGTGTGTGTGTGTGTGGGCTTGCACTCGCATAGTTGTGAGGTCCAAATGTCTTCACTATAATAGGAAAACTAAAGAAACACTGACTAGTGAGGTCATTTCGAAGGACCTCACTACTCTCAGCAGTGTTTTTCTTGGTCATTTTGTTGTTACTGAAAAAAGTAAAAGTGCAAAAACATTTCTTTACTGACAGGTTGTGGTTAGGGATTGTTTTGGTCTGGGCACAGTTAAGCATTCTTTAGTTAGTTATGAATGGTAGTCAATGAAGGACCTTACTATGATACAAGAGAAAGTGTGTGTGTGTGTGTGTGTGTGTGTGTGTGTGTGTGTGTGTGTGTGTGTGTGTGTGTGTGTGCATGCGAGTGTGCGAGTGTGCGAGTGTATGTGTATGTGCATGTAAAGGGACAGAGTGGAACAGCATCAGAAGAAATAAGTGAGAGAAACAGTTAGAGTCAGAGGGTTTGAGAGGATGAGAGTGAGAGATGAAGTGTATGTGAGTGAATGTGTGTGTGTGTGTGTGTCTGTCTGTCTGTGAAGGGACAGAGTAAGAAGGAATAGGTGAAAAAAACAGAGTAAGAGGGTGTGAGAGAATTGGAGTGAGAGAGTGTGTGAGTCGATGTGTGTGTGTGTGTGTCTGTCTGTCTGTCTGTCTGTCTGTCTGTGTAAGTTTTTGTCTGGGAGAGATCAAGAGAGAGAGCGAGAGAGCGGTGGGAAAAACCAGAGAACATCTCATGTAGGGGGAGAATGTAAAATGAAAAAATGGTGGATTTGAGCTCATAGGCCATTGGGACCATTGTAGCTGCTTGTGTAGTCATAACAGTGTTTAGAGTTATCCATAAAGTTCATTCTACATGGTCTGACACCATGACCACATCGTCAGACAAAGACTCCCATAATTGTGAAGAAAAAACAACAAAACAACATGACAAAAGCTTAGAAACAAATGAAAGTGTGGACAGGGCTTGATCTGGAAAAGCATGGTGGGGGAGGAGGTTGTGCCAGGGCATTGCCCAGGGTGCCAAAGCCCACAGGACTGGCAGCAGACACGGCCAATCCTCCTCCTCTTCCTCCCTGTCCTCTGTGCCCAGGGTTTAGTGGCTGGCCTGGGATAGAGCTCAGAGCAGCAGCCCTGGCTGTGTTTTTTTTCCCCCCCTCTTTCCTTTCTGCAATTTTTCAGCTCAGCGCCGGTTGTTGTTCTCGCCCGGTCCATGGTTATGCAATGTGCTTACAGCATTAAGTTTCTCCAACGCGGAGGATTAGGATTAGAGCCAGCCAGGGCTACCTTGGAGTGTGGTCGTTTAATTTTTCATTTGAATGCTGAAAGCTATTTGTCTGCTTGTTTACTTGGCAGTGCACATTGCCCGCAGTGCTCAGTGCTGTAGGGTTTATTGCTATATTTTGTGGTTTGTGTTTATGTCTGTATTAATTGAAACTAGCAGCATTGTTTATCTACACTTTGTAATACATGTCCTTTGTGGTAGGCCTATATACTGAATATTCTTATGAGCACAATTTAATAACAGTGAATACACTTGAGGTCAAAAGCTTTGGCATTGGCACAAAGTTTGTTTTTGGCTCAACTTTTGCTCTTTGTTTTTGGGTAAGTCATTGTTTCTAGCTTATTCTGCCAGAGTGTCCAGATGCATAGACGTTATTCGATGCGAATAACTTTATTAGCATGAAGAATGTAACGTCATCAACCACTATTTTTGTTTTGTTTTGGCCCCGGCACAATTGACCATCTCCGTGTTACTGAACAATGAACACGGGGGGAAAAAGTGAGATATATATATATAAATGGAGGCCAACTTGTCAGGAGCCTGAATATCATGTTTTTCATTCTTTATGAACATGTAAAACAACATGTAAACACAGACCAGGAGCAAAGTACTGTTGTTTGGTATTAAAATCGCCAAACCTTTGTCTACAACTGTATATTTACAAGATCAATGTCAGGGTAGCAGTTTGCACGGAGGCACTGAAATGCAAGACATCTGCAGAACTTTTTATTACATTAATATTGAACATTGTAATAACTGCATTGAATGTGATATAGCTTCTAAAACTTTGATGTGTGTGTGTCTGTGTGTGTGTGTTTTACAGAATGTGGTGGTCACCTAAAGGCAGAAGTCAAGACTAAAGACCTATACTCCCATGCCCAGTTTGGGGACAATAACTACCCCGGGGCCTCCGACTGCCAGTGGACCATCTCAGCAGAGAAGGGCTATGGCGTGGAGCTCATCTTCCAGACATTTGAGATCGAGGAGGAGGCAGACTGCGGCTATGACTATATGGAGCTCTTTGACGGCTCTGACACCAAGTCCCCAAGACTGGGCCGTTACTGTGGATCAGGGGTAAGTGTAGTGAACAGCAAAAGCAGTCACCCCATCCCATTTGGCCCTGAAATCTGTGTCTCTGGGGTATCAAATATGCACTCGTACCAGGCTCATTGAAATGGCAGTCAGAGCACATCCTCAACCGTAATGATGGCACTCCATCAGAGTGAGGCTAGTGCAGAAGAGATGTACCAAACAAGACAAAGAGAGGTACTTGGTTGAATATCCGAAGAGATGTATTGGGATCAGGCAGCATGGTGAATCTATATATTAAATAACTATTAATTGGTTGATAGTTGGTTAAAAGATGAACTTAGTGATCGATTTAATGATTGATTGATTGATTTAATAATTGAGTTAATGATTGATTAATTGGCTAATTGGTTTAATAATTTATTTTTATGATAGATTGAGTTAATGAATGAATGAGTAATAAATAACTTGAAAGTACCAAATACAACACTTGGGGAGATTGAACCAGGATCCACTCACAACATTACTACATTCACCACCTCTTCTTTGTGCACCTTCTCAACGCTTTTGGAGATGTGCAAAGTGCATACGCAGAACCATTGTTGCAGAGAAACCCATTAACATTCCTGTCTGGAGTTAGAGATAGGGAGAGAGAGAGGGTGACCAGTCTTGTAGAGACTGTAAGCTTAGTTAATTACCCGGAAATAATAACAAAACGAGCCCATTATTTTGCCAGCAGAAAATAAATCAAATCTTTGGGTGCTCTTCATTAGCAGAATCGGGTCAGCGGGTCAAGAGACTTGCAGGTGTTGTAGGATTATAACAGACCCTGTAATCCATCTGGTGGTGACCCACATTTGAACCACTCCCACAAGAAATGCAGTGCTAACCTCGCAGACACCGAGAAAAAGAGGGAATCGCAGGGTGTTTGTATGCATGTTTTTCCACACAAGCCGAGATGTACAGATTTAAAGATGGATCTCTGCACTTTTTGATTGTATTTATTTTGACGGGGATCGTGTACAATAAGACAATAATCTCGTGGAAAGATGCATTTTACCAGGTTTTAGCATAACATCGTACTTTCCACCTGTAGTCGCTGGGCAAGGTAGAGCTGATTAGCCAAACATTACACCCCTCATTAAACCACTCTCTGTGTTGCACCTGAATTAACACGTTAAATGACTGGATTTTTTTTGCTTCATCTAAGCCACTGTGCTTGTTTCCCATGTACAGTGGCACAACTGTTGCAGGGATACCAAAGGGTGGGGTGGGGCGGGGCGGGGGGGGGGGTGATCTTGCATACATAATGGCCTGGTAGAGGAACATAAGAAACAGTCCACTGAAGCATCACAGGCTTCCTGCCTGTAAGCAACTGGGGTGTGGGTTTGGAAACAAAGTGATATGTCTGTGTCCTACAGCTTTTGGGCTCTCAGATGCTGGAGTTGATGTGATGCTGGTGACTGAAGGGAGAATACACCCTCTGGCAACACTGATTTCCCCTGTTATTTGGGTACTTGTAGAGACTTCACTGAAGTTCTCACATACACATACACATACACACACACACACACACACACACACACACACCGATACACACAGATACACACACACGCACACATAGGCAAGCGTGCACACACAATACACAGAAGTAAGCACATACAACACAAACATGTCCTTGCACTCTCTCTGTTTCTTACACACACAAACACACACACACATACACACCTTCACACAGGCAGACCAGAGAGAGCCTTAGGCAAGCAGAGTTTACACTGCTGACTTCCCACTGTTCACTCCAGCACCAAGGAGAGGAGCTTAGTTCCATTCCAATACTGCTCACTAGCTGTAGGCAGCCTCCATGCTCACTCGCCCTGAAGGCCGGCTGCAGTAAATGGGCTCTGGCAGGCTGCAAGCGGCCCATAATGTCCACCGTAATGAAGGGACTGATCTTTCTATTAGGACCCCTGTTGGAAAAAGCCCCGTTGAGCTGCAGAGGGGGGTGGGGTGGGGGGGTGGGCTAGGGCGAAAGGCCCTTGGCGCTGGCCACTTGGCGCAGACGTGATTAGCAGCAAGTGCGAGGCTGGCCAGTGTTTACGCTACACTGTGCTGCTGTTTTTTTTTTTTTTTTTTTGTCTCAGCCAGACTGCTTCCCATAGTACCTCTCATGTTGTCTGTATTCTTGGCATACTGCCTGCTGGTTTGTGGCAGTGGGATGCTCCCTGCAGGAGGCTAATTGGAGGAGCTTTACCGGCTAATGCAGGGGACGCTAATGTGCTCATGTTGACTCCCATCACACATCATCTCCTTATAAATGAATGGTTAGGGGTTGTGGAATTTCCAGTCACGTAGCCAGTTAAGTGTTAGGGGGATATTGCAGTAGGGAGAATGATGATGATGGATGTCCTTGACTGAATTTCATGGCTCAACAGACAGCAGAAATGTTTCATGATATGATGTGTACCGTGTTGCTACCATTACATGTTGGGAATATGAAATTTCCAGTCATATCACCAAATAAAGTATTGAGGTATATTGCGGCAGGGAGAATGATGATAAATGTTCAAAACCACCCTTGACTGAATTGTGTGGTTCAGCAGATGGCAGAAATGTTTTATAATATGATATGTGCTGTACTGTAACCAGTACATGATGTAATAATGGTACTTTCTCTGTTTTTTTTCCCCTTGACTTCTTCTCACAAAACACATTGTCTCTCCATTTCTGCTTTTCATTTCTGCCATTCTCTCTCTCTCTCTCTCTCTCTCTCTCTCTCTGTCCCTCTCCCTCTCCCTCTCCCTCTCTCCCTCTCACAGCCTCCTGAGGAGATTTACTCCGCTGGAGACTCGATCGTCATTAAGTTCCGCTCCGACGACACCATCAACAAGAAGGGTTTCCACGTACGCTACACCAGCACCAAGTTCCAGGACACGCTGCACTCGCGCAAGAAGTGACCAGCGGGGGCCGGGAGGGGCCGTGCGGGGCCAAGGGAGAAGCGGAGGGGCCCCAAGGGGAGGCGCCAGCCCATCGCTCGGAGACCCCCGGCCGCCAAGATCAACCAGACTGGACGGACCAGCCGCAAGACCGCCAACCGCACCTCAGTAGTTCCCAGGGGCTCTGGCGCCCCCTAATGACTGTGAGGAGTATAAGCCATTCCACCGTAGACCTTGTTTTTACCTTTTTTTATGGTTATGATTGGGGTGGGGTGGGGTGGGGTGGGGTGTTTGGGGGGGGCTGGGGGGGATGCGGGTGTTGGTGTTGCTGAGTTATGTGTGTTCTTGGGGTGGGGAGGTTGGAGGGAGCAAAAAAAGGGGGTAGGAGAATAAATTGACCCCTGGATTGTTTGGTTTTGTTTTGTTTTGTTTTTTGATTGTTTGTTTGGTTTTTTTCTTTCTTTAATTTTGTTTTTTAAAAAACAGAGAAAATAAGCCTCCAAAAATGAGAGCAACACGAACACACAAGTTTCTCAGGATCTCCAGGATTGGTGGCCATCAGGCCACCAAACTCCCTGTGCTAAGGCCAGGCCAGTCCATTACACCACACCATGGGAGGGGGCACTCGGGGCGTTGGGTTGGGGTGGGGGGGTGGCAGGGGAATAGGGGACGGGGGTGGGGGTAGGGGGGTTAGGAAAAGGGGGTCCAAGGCAGATTCTCAACTCCATCCCTCTTGTGGTTCCTTCCTTCTGGAAAGCACCCTCGCCTGTCCGCCCGCTGTGTCCCTCCATCGCAAAAAAAAAAGAGGAGTCTGCGTCCAGAGATGGATTTGCAAACAGAACATGACTTGAGTTTTCTTTGACACTGTATGTTGCAGCAGAGATGCATATATTTACCGCTCCGAGAGACCAAGAGATCATTTGTACCGTGGCAGCGGCAGCCAACCTTGCCGACTCCATTTGTAACAACCATATCCCTGGCGATCAGTCCCAGGATGTCCTCCCAAGTACCGTTAGCAAGGCAAATGAATGAAGCAGTTACCGCATTAAAGGACTAATAAATGAAACGAGGCCCCTGTCTGCTGGCTGTTAATTGCTTTTCCATCAAGGGAACGTTGGCGGGTGTGTTCACTTGTGGCCACCTCACACAAGCACACACGGTTTTGAGAAGGGTGGGGTGGTGGGGGCCTGGTAATTTGCCATCGCTGGTTCACACCATGGACAGCGAACACACTGTGTGCAGACAGTAAGTGCTTGACTGAGGAGGATAAAATTACGCTAGTGGGAAAGAAATGCTGACAATGCTCATCTTGATTGTTGACATCCATTGTTCATGTTACCTCTGTTTTTTTGTCCCTCCGTGTCACTGTGGGCAGGCATCATTTTCGTTTCACCGCGGGCATTAACTGTAAAAAAAAAAAACTGGAGCCAGAGGTAGGTGGCGTGTAGTTTGTGTAGTGCATATTTGCTTTAATCCTCTTCCAAAAATAGAAGGTGACTGATGAGTGTGTATGTCCAACTAATGATGTACCAAGGTACAAAACTATTGAGTTTTTAAGCACTACCCAAGTCAGGTAAACCATAGCAGTATTGTCAGTCCTTCAATGTCCTTGGCACCCGCAACATCAGGTACCACACTACAATGTACTGTATGTATTGCACATATATATATACCACAGTAGCTTACTTGCTAGTGTGTTTAACATCTTTTGACATGAGGCAGGTTTTGCCAGTGTTTTGTTAGTGCATCTATTGCTCTGTACCTCAACAGCTGACCAGGACAGTGTTTGTGATCCATCCAGATCATCCTTCTCTGTTCATTTGGCACACGTGAAATGTACACATGGAATCTTGGAAGGATGATGCCTATATTGTACTATGTTTTGCATATCTGTCACATTTTGCCTGTATTAAATGTGTTCATCTGCCATGGAGAACCTGCATCACCCAAATTTATTTTTCAAGTTTTTTTTTTAAAGAAGCTGTGCATATCATCTCTGATTCCTGGAGAAGCTTATTCTGTACTCTAGTAGAATCCTGCATAAAAGTGTTCCACTGACAGTCATACTCCTTGGTTATAAATAAGAACAGTGACCTTTACCATATAACAAGTTACATGTTCTGTGGGTGCTCCCATCAAAGTGTATCAGGATGGCAACCAACATATCATGCTCTTCCTTAGGCACAGTAGTATTACTATCATGAATGAATATTCTGTTCTTCTTTAGAAAATAAGGATGTGGATTTGAAACTCTGTAGGGTGTTTGTCATTTATGGCAGTTTCCTGATGCCCAATTGTTTAATTAATGCTGTAAGCATACAACACCGGGCAATTTAATCTTTATTTCTGTGACCTCTCCAGCTCCTCATGGGTGGCTGTTTGCCAGAAACATTTAATTGGCCACCTCATCACCTTGCCTTTGTGTGCCACTGTGACCTCAGCTGGGCCTGACAGGTGCCACCTGGGCGCGTGGGCAGCTACGTTGGCGGCGGCAAGCTGGTAGCACTTCCTTCCGTCTCAGTAACTCAAGGTCATGTGGTCGTGCCCATGCTGACCTCTGGCGAGACATGCCAAGTGGTATGCCCGTTTCTGAGACCACACACACACACACACACACACACACACAGAGCAGAGAACAGCACAAGGTTTTCAAAAAGCAACTAGTAATTTTCGCTGTGAGAACAAGCCTGTGATTTCACTGGATCCTGCTTCCTGCACCAACCCGCACATACTGGCTTGAATGTCAGCATGTATATTTATCTACAGCCTCTGTTGCAATGCAATCCTTTTGCCATTCAGGCAGAGGACACAGTATACTTGCAGGCACAGCAAATACAATCTGTGTCTCCCCATGCCATAAATAACAAAGTTTAAGTCTTGCTAATAAAAAAAGTCTTGTATCAGTTTCCCAGATTTATAGGATTTGTTGTTGCTTTTGTTTCTTTATGGGTTTGTTGGCTGTGTTGCTTGACCCAACAATTTTTAAGGGATCCTGTGGAAAATTTGCTATCTCTTACATGTAGAATGCTGTTCTGTTTGCGCGGTTAAAAAAAAAAAAAAAAACACACACACACACACAAAGAAAAGGAAAAGCTTTCCTCTGTGATTTTTTTTATATTTACTGTTGTATCAATGAGCCCTTCCCATTTACTGAGCTGATGGTGTTCAAGTGTAGTATATGGTACCTTTTAAATACCTCTTAAATATATATCTATAAATATATAAACATACACAAATATAATGCATGATGTAATGAAAGAACTGCTAGAATGGTGGTGCTAGAATGCAAACTCTGTCAAATAGAGTGGCGTAAACGTAGACATGACGTTTTCCTGCATTTCCTTTGTGAAGTGTGGTCTTAGATCAACAGTGAAACAGCAGTGCGAGTGGGAGGTAATGTCTTTCTTTGTTCTTTTGGGTAGATCATGTGCACATCCAAGGTGGGGTATATGTATGCATTTAATGACATGTATGTATGTATATATGTATTAATAATGTACTCAAACACTAATATTAGCTCATTTGATGTACAGGAAGCCTATATGCTCACAGATACCGTACATACAAAAACTAAAGATGCAATTTATTTATATTGTATAGCTGATTTTCACAAATGTATTAGTGTTAACAACTGTACCTATTTCATAAAGATGGTAATATTTTCAGTTTGAAAAGGCTCATGTCACATTTTTTGATGCAGTTTTTCCAAAGTGCAGCAAAATGTGCACTTATATATCCTTGACCTACAACTAAAATGGTGGTTGATATCTCACAACCTGCAGTTTTTGCCAACAACAATTTTACTGTTCAATCGAAAAGGTCCTCTAAACAGGTCTAGAGACTAAGTGAATTTATTACAGTGAACTTGGATGAAGCAATATTATTTTAATGAGATCCCATGTTTATCTAGATATATTATACTGCAAGATGTCCATTTAACCCATTAATCAAGTATGACGGCTCTAATGTCTAAGACTTTTCCTGTAAAATCAATATTACACACACCTGCAAACCAGAGCCTTTCCTGGTTTTGGACTGCTACTAAAGGTCATTCTAATTCGGATGGGCACAGGCAAAGGTGTTGCGGTAACAGTTCATCCCAAAGAAACTTCACCTTTAAAAGTTGGTCCGGTTAATATACAAGCCAAAATGAGTTTGGCCATTTTGCACAGTATGAAGAATAAGGCCATGACACCAATCAAATCATCCTGCCACAGTTGGGTACCTTTAGGGTTCTTCACAGACCTCCAAAAAATTAAAGCAACCTTGAGAATAAAGAGCTAGGAGGAGGTTTCTCACATAACCTCCAGAGGTCCTGTGATGGAGTGTCTCACCATCATTGGGGTATGATGTGACTGTCATTCCAACAACCCTGGCTTTTCTAGCGTTGTTGTCAGGGAGGTGAATGTTTGTTTGATACCCTGGGCTTAAATCCCAGGTGGGGTGACTGTTAAGTTTCAAACTAAACTATTTTCCATTCAGAATCAACACAGTAGTGTATTGCAAACTCTGGCACAACTGTTACTACAGGACCTAACATGATAGCATATCACATTTAGGCCTACGTGATATGCAACAGAATCTGGGCTTTACATAAGCATGTGTTGCAGCATATGATTTGTATTTCATTATTATGCTCGTTAGCTTAAGATTTGCATTGTTGTGTATTTTACTGTTGTTTCCGGGGGATGGGGGCAGAGAGAGAGAAAGAGAAAGAGAGAGAGAGAGAGAGAGAGAGATAGAGAGAGAGAGAGCGCACTATCAAAGCTTCTCAGGGCTTACAGCGACAGAGGAGCTAGTGTGGTAATTGGTGTCCTCTGCAGGTCAAGCATGAAAAAGCCTTTTTTGATGGGTGCCTTCTCTTCTCAGCAGACAGATTTAGAAGGCGTATGGAGGTGTGCCTTTCCTTTTGGAAGAGAAATTACTGGTTTGTAGCCCACCAGTTGGGTATGAAGTGGTATTTCCTGCCCCAGTGGACTGCTCAGAGATGAAGGTCCAGACCAGGTCATGCCAGACAGCCCAGCCTAAATGCAGTGCTCATCACTTTGTAATGTTGTTGAATATGCAACATGTAATTTGTTGCCCTTTAAAATTAAAAACCCCCTACTACCGGGATGTAATTCTGACAACAACGGATAACAAACAGCATATGCCTCCTGGTCCGGTCCCAAGTTGTTAAATGTTTCTGTTTATTAGGTAAACAATTTTAAATAAAAGGCACACGCAGGTGATGTTGTTAAAAATACAAACCAATTTTAGAATGGTTGTAATTTTTGGTTTGGCACACTCTGACAGTTCATCTGCACAGACGAAGCAAAACACTGCATCAAACACCAGACTATTGTCGCTACTATACATATTCACACATAGACACAATTGTAAGTGCTTGTATAATTTAATATCATTAATAGTATTGTCAATCAAACATACAGCTAAAATAGCTGCGAAAACAGAAGTGACTAATCACTGGTAACAATGAAACACTGTGGCGTTCAGATGAATGACAAATGGCTGGCTGGCTGAGGAAAACGCGATGCTGATAACAGCGTTCGCGCGGTTAACGTTTCAGAACAGAAATGCCTTAAAATTACTATTCATTGACGGTTGGCTTGAAAAATAACTACCGCCTGTAATACAAAAGGCACAAACACAATTTGTCTGGCTCTTTAATTACAGCTCGTATGATTCAATATGTGTTGGCAAATGAGAGCACAAAAGCAATAGCATCAGACTTTGAGCCAGAGCTACTGAAGTATGAAATAACTCTGAAAAAAAGATCCGTTCTCATTAGGGATTCAGACATATTTATTCGCTCTACCGTATTCTCAAATTACTTTGTTTCAATACCAGGGCTGCCTGAATGACACACTTCAGGGCAGTGTATTATCAGGAATACAATGACAAGACTGAAAACAGAAGGATATCACACTTTCATTTATGTACATTACTTTGTTATATTCCATTGGCTCTGCCTTTAATTCGAAATTGTGACCTTTTTTGAATAGGTAATTGGAACCTTACACCAAAGCAGTGCTTAATTTCCATCTGTCTGCAATACATTCATTGTCATTCAGACTGGCTTTGAGATTGAACCATGTGATGTGGTGTGTGGATTGAGAGACTGCACTGAGAGTGATTAGCATGAACTTGGTAGGGTTGGTGCCTGCATGTCAGTCAAACTGCTTTGTGCGACTGCCGCAGGGCACCTTCAGGACAGAGCACTGTGTGGCCGAGGAACACCTCAGCTCTCTTCTCTTCTTTCTGCCTTTTCTTTTTTCTCTGTTCTCTCTCTCTCTCTTTCAGTATGTGTCTGTCTTTATGTATGCAGTTTGTTTCTCTTTTTTTATCTCTTCTTTGTGCATTATTTCTTGCTGGCTCCCTGCTCTTTGCCAGTCTCATATATCCTTCTTGTGTGCTCCCTTTGGCATTAATGCTAGAATTCACAGAATTCAGAAGGCCAAAACACTTCTTTTTTCTGTCACAAGCGACCCCTTCTTTCTTTAAATTCAGTAGATAAAAAATACTGCAAAATATTGTACCTATCCATGTGTAATGTTTTTTTTGGATTCATAAACTATAAGTTTTGCTTCATAAAACCTGCTCATTACGGGTATGTGTGTGTGAATGTGCATAGACAAGAATATAGCACTGACCTGCCTCGCTGCCCTAATACAGCAGTAAGTTCTTTGACATCTTTTGTTATTTACACTTTGAAGGTATACCAGGGACCAGGGAACATCAGGCCCCCAACCCAGAAGAGAAGAGCCCCTAGGCCCACAGCAATTAGGACCACCAGGCTGGCTTTGACCACTGCCCTGGGAGGCCTACGGAAGTCCCCGGGGCCCATGGCAGCCAACATGGCCGTGGTCACCACCAAAGTGAACAGGATAGACACGGCTGTGTTGATGGCTACAATCTGGCCAAACTTGGCGAAAGGCACGATGACACAGAAGAAGAGAGGGATGGTGGAGATCACCGTGGTGACTGCGCTGGATACTATGGCAACGCCGACATGATTGATAGCTTCCAAGGTCCTCTGGCCAGAAGGATCCTACAGAAGAGAGGGACAAAATGTCTCCTAAGCTTCAGTGATGCGGCACATGGTGTGCAGTGTGAGACAAAGTCATTTGAAATATGACACCAAATTGTTTTGTTTGTTCAGAAATTAAAGTTGCCTTCTCCAAGAAACCCAATATTCTCTGAGAGGAACATCTGATCCCTCCAGGAACAGGATATTAAATATTCATACACTGTTCCCATAGTGTGTAGGTGTGTGTGTGCTTGGTCTTCACTATTTCATTAACAGATATTCTGTATATTACATCCTCAAAGTAATAGAGTGTCCATTATAATCAAAGCTCCAGCCTTTTTATGGTGTGCGTTAAACCACACTTATTATTGATCTCAAAATATATGAAATAGGTGTGATGTTGGACCTCTGAGACAATATATTTCTCAGAAACCGCCTCTGATATCCCAGGTGGTGAGCACAATGCACCGCCACTGCTTCAATTTTCTCCCACTCTTCATCACAGAGGGAGGCGCTCAATAGCCATTAAGCCAAACGCAACACAAAAAACAAACCTCTCCTAGACCATTAGGATGCCCCAGAATGATGCACTCAGCGTGGATAAAGCCAAAGAGGAGAAACCCCTGAAGCCAGGACAAAAGCACTCGAGGTGAACATTCAGGATGCTTCTGAGGAAAGAAAGAGGAAAGTGAAGATTGTTCTGTATTTACCCCACGGTCAGGTGAGCCTGGCGCGAGGGTCGAGACAGCATCCCCAGCCAAAAGGTATCCCTCCACTAGGTGCAAGCAGTAGTCCACGGACGAGCCCACCAGGATGGACAGCGAGATAGCCTCCACGGCCCCC
>CM059271.1:16528504-16573504 GCA_030347295.1 Setipinna tenuifilis | reverse complement strand
ATTTTGGTCCATTTTCTAAACCTAGGTGTTAGGGAATGTACAGCATGAGATTATACTACTGTGCAAAAATAAAGAAAGCACTCCAAAACCTAACCTAGCCCTGTCCTTCCACAATGATCTTTAAAAGTCAATGGAAGATGCTGTGGCATCTCTTATGGCCCGGTCAGACTATACGATTTTTTTGTCGTTCACGATTGTCGTTTACGATCTACCATGTCACACTATACGATTTTAGAACCATAAAAAACTCTCCGCGTCTTGATCAGGAGAGTGGCCACATACACCGACAGCATCGTTTGCGTCGCCTGTTGTCATAGCAGCAGCTGTCAACAGAAGGCCAGGTATCATACTTTTCATGACAACGTCATCCGACTCCCAACAAAATTCTGACATGCCAGTCTTTTTGTTGGGCTGTCTTAGAATGTCGCAAACGACAAATTGGAAGTCGGGAAGCATGTCACATTACAAGATTCACTCGTGTTCGATGTCGTGCCCGACTGTTCAAAATCGGATACGATGGTCGGTTACGACAAATTCGGGGCAAAATCGGGCTGAAATCGTATAGTCTGGCCAGGCCATTAAAGGAACACCAAACATTTTTAGGAAATGGGCCCATGCTAGATGCTAGATTTGATCAGCTGAATGGACAGGGGCGGTCCGATACAGCTGCCTATTGTTGCGTTGCTATGCCACCTATGACATTCTAACTTTGCCTTAGCTAACGTTCGTAGCTGTAACTTCAGAGTTTTAAAACACTGGTGTGGGAAACCTATAAAAAATAACAACTAACCCTAACCATAACCTTAACCCTAGCAATTATTCTACAAGGATGTCAACGCATTGAACACTTTAAATGTGTTTTTTCTCTGGTGTGAAAGTAATGCCTTTAGAGATGCATAACAGCGCAACAATCGGCAACAACTGCATCGAACGGTCAGAATGACCACCCCCTGTCTGTCTGGCTGATCCAATCTAGCATCTACCTTTCCAACTCCCTTAGAGTTAGGTAGTTGAGCCTTACCACTGTTGAATCGATTCAGCTGATCTCCGGATCTGACAAAAGCACTTTTACTGTTAGCTTAGCATAAATCATCAAATCCGATCGGACCAGTTAGCTTGCAACTGCAGGCTCCAGATCTGGAGATCGGGTTAATGGATTTAAAAACGGTAAAACTCAACTGTTTAACTCTAAGGGGTTTGGAAAACAAAGCTAATCCCCAAAAAAGTAAAGTATTCCTTTAAGCTGACGGCAGCAAAAGAGTTAGGGGCCGGCCTCCACTGGATTCTACTCAGGTCCAGGCTGACCCTTCTTGGCCTTGGTCTGCCAGAGAGTCTTGGCAGCAGATCAGCAGGTGTAGATGGCCGGGCAAGGAGTGAAATGTTAAGTGTGTGTGTGTCTGTGTGTGTGTGTGTGTGTGTGTGAGAGAGAGAGAGAGAGAGAGAGAGAGAGAGAGAAAGGGTAAGAGTGTGTCATACTGGTGTGTATTTTCTTTGTCTGTATCTCTCTACTCTACGGGCGCTCTATCTTCTTCCCTTTCCCTCTTTCTTTGCCCCTTCTTTCCCTCTTTTCTGTACCTTCTCCTCTCTTTCCTCTCTCCCATCTCTCTTTGTCTTTCCATATATCCATCTCTCCCTCCATCTTGCTCTTTCTGTCTCCCTCATTCTCTAGATCTCTCTCTCACACACACACAAACACACACTCTCTGCGTCTCTCTATCTTTGTCCGTACCTGCACTGAGAGGAGCATAGAAGCTGCCCTGGGTGGGTCCATCCGGTCCGCTGCTGATCACACAGCCTGGGGGCTCAGCGCACACTCGGCTGGGGTGGGGGCTGAGCCGGTGTTGGGCGAAATACAGCCTCCTGGGCAGGAGAGAAACACCAGGCAGTTACAGTTTCCAACACACAACATAAAGCTACTGTGTGATGGGTGATTATGATGCCTGACGGTTTTATGACTGCGAGTGTTTCATTAGCCGGAGAGAAGCTGAAACATCTTTATTAAATGATGCTGCATTACTGAAACTCCTCCTGCGACAATGGAGATGTATTGTAAAATCGAATTACAAATGATGGAGATGTACAATAAACAGATAAATTCATTTACACATCTTTGAATGAAGTTAAAACCTACTTCCATTATGTTATGTACATTACATAACATCACATTGCATTCTTGTATCTTTATAATGTACACAGCATTGTCATGTAGCATTCAGTTTCAAGTGTCTTTTTTCCTCAGTCAAAGCTCACTGTTGAATTCCGTTTTATTTTGCACACACAGTGACATGGAACACTTGAGTCTGAACTGAATATCAGCCTCCTTTCTTTCTATCCACATCTGACACACACACACACACACACACACACACACACACACACACACACACACACACACACACACACACACACACACACACACACACACACACACACAGGGTAGCTGATAGAGTTCTGCCAGAGCCCAGTGAATATACTGACCTTCACTGTGTTGTGTTCTGTTCATGTTTATTCCGCCTTTCAAGTCTCTCAACATCCTTCACCATATGCTTCTGCTACCACTCTTCTCTTCTGCTACCACTCTTCACTTCTCTTTCTCCTCTCTTTTTCTCCCCCTCACCCTCTCTCTCTTCTTTTTCTCTTTCTCTCTCCCTTGCTTTTCTTCATTGCCTTGCTTCTCTCTTTCTCTCTGTCTCTCTCTCCATACTCTCTTCATCCCTCCCTCCCTCCCTCCCTTTCTCCCTCTCTTTATCTCTTCCTCTTTCTCTCACCTGCTGTGCTCCTGCTCGGCAGACGCCACATAAAAGCTGAACTCTGCTCTCCAGCTGTGGTGGGGGTCACATGAGCGGGCCGTGAGCATCCAGTGGGGGTGTGGGCGGTACGCATGCGATACACACACCGTCAGCCTGCTGGTGAAGTTGCTATGGGGACTGCCGTATGCCTGAGAGGGAGAGAGAAAGAGACAAAGAGACAGAGACAGAGAAGGAGGAAAGGTGACAGATTTTCAGAGTTCGCACTGTAAATCATACCTTAACGCCTTGACCTTTCCATGACTTTGCCTAGCTAAAAATCAGAATTTTCATAACCCTCTGTATAACAAATGTTCAATATACCACCTGGGTTCTAAACAAAAAAAAAACAAGGTAGTTTAAACCATGTTTTTTTAGAGTAAGAAAAGGATAATGGACTTGGAAAAACAACTCAAGCTGGTCATGATGCTGATAAAGAACAAGGAAAAACCTATTTTGGGGAAAACTATGTACAGTTACTAAAATCCACTGATATTGCTTGATCTTGTCCACAAAATGATCAAATTCCCTGACTTGCCATGTATGGAAAAAACTGTATTGAAAATTCCATGATTTTCAAGAATACATACACACACTGACTAGAAACTTCTCCAACATTTGTACAGAGGCAAACTGATGGAACATCCTCTGCTTTAATTGTTCCAAACTGTCTATATGCTTAATAATATGCCGTATGAATGTAATCAGAAACACACACACCAGTAATAGTTGACAACAATGCAAGATTCCTGCAATTTAGTGATGATGATGTCAGCAAAAATTGGTGATGGTTATTAGCTCAAATTTACATCTGAACAAGACTTTGTTTTCATTTCCCTTGTGCATTTTCTGTCAGACTCCTCTAACAGAATGTTATTAATTTGTTGAGTCTAATAACAGCCTGGAGCTGCACAACTGTGGCAAGAGAAAAGGTTACCTGGAAAGATGGCACCTCTCCGTGAGCCGGTGTCAGTGCCGTCCATGGCGCGGGGATGCTGGCGTTCAGAGAGAAGCGGTACAGTGTGACAGCAGAACCCAAGTCCAGCTTGGAAATGTACACTGTGATCAGTCTTCCTGCCAGACAACCATGAAACAGAATATTACACTGTGTGACAAACCAAATTACATTGCATTTGCCTACAGCATGCTGCTCACACAGATGAAAAAAAAAAACACCAGAGTGATGGATTTCCCCAGTACGTTCAAACGTTCAAAGGCATTCCTAGAAATGTTGAGCCAGTGAAAGAATATAATGTTCATAGTCACCCCCAACCAGTAATATAGGTCATTATGTGCTTTATGAACCCCTTGTCAATGCAGGGCCCTTGGTATTGTTCAACCTATTCCCTCTCTTTATGGAGCTTCTGAATGCTTCTGTGCGCTGTATGAAGTCGAATTATCTGTTATCTTGTCCAATCTTGAAGCTCTTTCAGGCATCACAGTATCTTCAAAACAGAATGCCTGAAGTCATTTGAAATCGTAAAATTGTTTCATTCCGCATTCTACATTCCATTTCTTTCGCTGTCTAGGGGGAAAGTGAGGCGAGGAATTGTTTGCTCAGCTGGAGAGATACTGTTGTAAACATTTTTTTTGTTTTCAGCAAAAAGATAAAACACCAACCATAAATCACAAAAGAAAGAGGAAGTGCATGTTGCCTGTTAACTTTCTGACGAGACTGCACGTTGCAGGGGTGGGGGGCTGGGGTGAGATACCTGATTGGGAGGTAGGTGAGGCTGGTTTGGACTGGCCACGAGGAGCTGGATTGGATGCGGTGTGAGTGTGCTGTTGTGCCGCCAGTCCTGGCCCAGCAGGTGTGTGGTGATTGACGCTGTGCAGGAAATGAGGTCTCTCCATGAAGGCTCCTTTCAGGCACAACACACAGGACACAACGCCATGACGCCCAATTTGCAAAACTCAAAGCTAATTTGCAACACATGCCTCCTAAGACGCTTCCAACTAACGGTCAAAGGCCTCAAACGAAAAAACCACAAGACATGTCAATTAAGCCTACCTTGATTAGAGTCATTAGACTCTAATCCAGCATAGAATTACAGTGAAATGTAAGATGCAAGGAGGAGACCCCATTTGTAGTGGAAGCATGTCCAGCTTCCTAATTTCGTAGCTGGTGGTGACTGAGGTACAGTCTACTAAAGCCGTCTGTTGGTGTGACATGAGTACAATATCACACTGAGGCAGCTGGAGGATTTACCAACCTGAGCATGTGGGGCAGGAGATTCCCTGGGCGCTCAGGTTGCCGCGGAGATTAAGGAGCGTTTGGATGTTGGAGTCCCGGCGGAAGAGGAGCGGGGCATGGCTGGCTGGGCTCAGCAGGCAGCAGCAGAAGGCCGAAGCCAGGAGAACCAGCACATACACACCTGGGGGTGAGTGGTGCAGCGGTAAGAAAGACAGGCAGGTTAACTCTACATATATACACACTTTGGAGCAAGTAGTGCAGTGCAGTGGTGAAAAGACAGGTTGGTGAATTATACACACATTGTTTGAAAAACTCATTTTTATTTCGTCCTATAGACTGCCCTACAGATGCTGAGAGTATTATTAATCCATGTGTAGAAACTCTGTGTCTTGTTAAGGCAAGAGTTAGGGGCTTGGGTTTTGATTAAAGTGAAATGTCAGTAAACAAAAAACAAAATAAGCAAGCAAATGTTGTTTTGTAGTATTGCAATGTGTGAAAACAGTATTTACATTCATTTACTTTCCATTACACTCCTGCCTATAAGAGGAGAGGAAGAAATGAGGAGAAACAGGGTGCACTGATTGCCGAGTAGTTCCCCACAAGGTGGACTGCATAGTTATTACATGTAAATAAGAAATAATTTTGCACAAATGTACAAATGGAATAAAACGTCATAACATAATAATTGATGAAATGACAACAATAGTATGTTAATAGTATTGAGTAAATACTTTTTAGAGAAATTTGGTTTATATTACAGTGCGCTTGCTACATATATACATTTTATTTATTACATTTCCACCTGTTACATAATATATATACCTGTAATTATACTGTAACATATTGTGTGTCAAAATATAATACCATGCAGTTTTATTGTGCATACATTATGGAATGTTGTGTACTTCTTAACGTAGGCCTGAAAAGACGTGCTTGATACTGTACTTTGCAAGCGCCAGTTTTTTTCCATTACAAAAAAAAAAACAAACAGCAGTGGCCATCTGACATCCTTGTGTTTCCAAACACACAGAGAAGCACAGTGGCACTTACCGATGATCAGTTTGCGCCTCTCCACCACGGGCTCAACCCAACGGCGCAGCAGCAACTGCAGCTGGGTGCTCACCACCCCCACACTGCCCTTCCCTGACGACCCCTGCAGGGGGTCCACGCTCAGCGAGAGCAGGGCTGTGTCGGCCTCCACGTCGAATGAATCTGGAAGAGAGGGGGGCCGCATGAGACACGAGATGGAGAACGCTGACAGGGACACAGGGCTCTGTTGGATTACTTTAACCTCGCAGTTTGACTGGAGGGTGGATGAGCAGGTGGGTGTGTGGGTGTGTGGGTGAGTGGGTGGGTGGGTGGGGATGCGGGGTGGGTTGGTGATGGCGGAGGGGACTTAAGTGTTTGTTCAGCACTAAATGTCCCTGAGTTTGACTGAGATTGGTTCTCCACCCCCGAGCCAAATCCTACTGCAGCACAAAATGGATCATAAAAACCACTCAGTTGAAGCGTTGCATGAAATGTACCTCTGTCTACATTTTTTTTTAACAGTGATAGCGATTAAGTTTTTTTGTGTGCTTTATTTTTGCATTTTATCTTTGTCTCTTTCTTTCTCTACTGTTTCTGCCAAGTGGATCTTTGCCCTGGCGCACAATAACTACCCATTCTCACCTATCTCCATCTCTACTGACAGCAAGGCCACATCGTCCTCATCTGAAAGGGGGCTGTGACTCACGGAGATGCTGGAGATAATGTTCCACCTAGTAGAAGAGAAAAACAACAGCCTTTTCTAACCTGTTCAAAACAACTATAGCTGTACTTTAAGGGCTAAGTACGTTTTTTTCTTTCTTTTGCACATCAGGATAGACTGGCTGTATTATTTTGTCTGGTGTTCAGACCAGGATGTGAAGATGTAACACATCCAGCTCTGTGACTCTTGTGAAGGATTACTATATGGTCATGGTGACAACTAGGATACCAACTACTATGGTCCCATGTCAATAGCCAGTATTATGTTAGCTACCTAAAGCAGAAGTGGAATGTAAATCACTGTTGTTTAAGGTCACCGAGTGCTGTCTGTCAGAGAAAGAATGAGAAAATTCAATACAATATAAACTGAACAGCAACCAGCAGCTAACATTAACTAAATGGGAAATATGGAAATGAAACTGAAACTGAAACTGCATCTGCATCAACCTTTCAAACAGCACTCTCTGACCTCGAACAACAGGGCTATGGATTGATTCACAGGACCCTTCTTCTTAAAACCAATGAAGTATAAAAATACCATAAATATCTTCTTGATACTCACTTTTGACATAAAAAACAAACATCTTATTGCAAAGTGCCACCTGACCTCTCACCACAGTAGCCTAAACGATTTCCTACATTGATTTGTGCATTAATGAAACCAGTCAATGGGAAAGTAACTTAATGCTAATTGGCTTAGGCTAACCAAGGCCACTTATAACATCTCTGGCTCAATCTCCAAATTCCTGACTCGCTAAAGGAGGGTGCCATACCATTTCAGACAGGCGTTTCCCTGGGCAGCCCTGCACTGGCTCCAGACGCAGAGGGCGGCAGGCATGAGTACAGACACCCACACCCAGCAGCAGCTCACGATGAGGGCCATAAACAACCCAAAGTCGTGGACCGCTGGGATCTGTATGGAACAAAGAGAAAAGGTCAACGCGTTGAGAGATTATGGCTTCTGTAGCATAGGCCCATAAGCACTTCACCCTACTGCAAAGTTTTTTTCTTTTTTTCCCTTTTTTTTAACGTATGCTAAGAGGAGCCATCATGAATAAACATGGTCTCTGGCTACTCTCCATGCTGCATCGTCTCTCCTGCCAGAATATAAATAGGAGCGTAAAAGTTTGAGCGAGGTGTCAGTCGGAGTATGAGCTGTTGTACAATGATTTTCGTTCAGCTCATTGTGCTTCCCCGAAACCAAAAAATATATATACAGCGGCCTGCCGAGATGACGCTGCATATCAGGGCACAGATAACAGCACCCAATGATGATGTAGGAATGCCAATGAGAACAAGAGCAGTTCTGTTTACAATAATTGTACGTGGGTGAGGCAATCTGCCTTACATTAAGAGAAGAGAAATCTATTATATAAAGGGACTCTTCTTTGTTCCCATGATTGGCAAGGCTCTATTGAGAAGCTTTGCTGGGTCCTAAGAAACTGAGTGGCTGAAAGCTGCTGAGTTGACAGCTCAAAGAGTTGCAGGAGAAAAAAGACACTGTTCCTCTGAGGGTGTAAAGCTGAAAACCTAGGAAATGTTCTGCAATAGCAAAAATAAACAAACAAACAAAAAAAAAAAAAACCCCGGCATACAGGACACTACGATACAAACGAAATTACTGTAAAAATCAAAGTGTCAACGAGCCTGTGGTATGAAAATTTAAAAATCGGTGGTAGCACATGTAAGTATTCCTTTAATGATACATGTGTTTCTGTAAATTTGTGGAGCTCTGCAAAATGCAGGTGGTTAGAAGGGTAAGTGGCTGTGTGGGTGGATGAGTGAACACCTGGGAGAAGGTGTTGGCGGCGTAGGCGGCCGCTGTGGTGAAGGAGGTGAGGAAGGTGGCTCGGCCTGCCGTCTTGATCGTGTAGACCGCACGCTGTGCAGGCTGCTGTAGATGTGATGCCTGGCGGAAGGTGCTTATGAACACGAACACGTCATCTACACCTGCACTTGCAAACACATACACACACACACGCACGCATGGATGCACGCACACATGCATGGACACACACAAACGAGCACACATGGACGCACACACACATGGACACACACACACACACACACACACACACAAACAGAAAAAAATGTTTTGATTTGAATCCTTGAATCCAATGAATCCTTTTTTCATGTCCACCCTACAGTAGTGTACAGTTATACATTTCCACTATGCATGTGGGCTTCAAGTGTCCTTATGAACTTAATGCTGTCAGCAACTTTCACTAAACATGGAAGTGGTGGAGCAAAGGGCTAGAAAAAAAAGCTACAAAAAAGCAAGCAGGGACGTCAGAGGAACACACAAACACCATTTTCCAAACATACACATGCATACCTACCAACATTTGAGTAGTAAAATATGGTAGATTTTTGGAGCGTTGGTGTTTTGAGGGGACAGAAAATGTTGATTTTTTAAGTGTATATAAGCAGGGATGTAGGAGGCATTGGACGCGGGGTACGAAGTTCCCCCACTTCTGTGAACAGATCATGTAGTAGGCAATTTCTCACTATGCTAATAATAGGCATTCATTTATAACATTACATTGCATACCCCCACTAATAAAATCCCCACTGTACCTCTTATAGAGTTATAGAACAACATTTATACAGTATTACTTGACTGAAACTGGTAGATATAGTTGACCTTCTTAGCTGGACCACCATTGCCTACAAATTGGTTTGAAATACAGGGTCTTTATCGTGTAAGACAAAATTACATTTCATATATGATCTCTGGCAACCAGAGAACATCAGCCAAAATTATTTCAGTATTCATGTCTTTAGAATTACTGTTTGACGTTTGGACCTTGTAAATTACGGGAGATTACCGGGAGAAATGACAAAACGGGAAGGGGGGAGGGAGATGGGTCTGAAATACGGGAGATACCCGTGAAAAACAGGAGTGTTGGCAGCTATGTACACATGCAGAACTGACTGCAGAGTCAGCTGAAACATTAATAGATAATTATAAAAGATCAGCAGAGTATGGCTGATGGAGTACATGAGTGTATATTTTACTGTGGACACAAAGCTTGCGATCTGACATGACACCACAGAGGAAACTCATTTTCAATATTTTAATGAGGGAATATTCATAGCTGACAGATAAGTTTGTGAGGAGCATGCACACAGTGTTCATTTGTAAGGTTTCCAAGCTATTGCATTATTGATTATACATTAAATTAATTAAAGGCAAGGTCATTCAACTGTAAAGTAAAAAAAAATGGGTTGTGGGAGGCGGCTGAGAAGACTCACCAATCCCTATGATAACAAACGCTGCTACTCCATTTAGGATGCCCAGATAGCGAACTCCAAACACCACATGGTACAGAAACAACGCCATAAGGCAGCTTAGACCAATGCTGGCCAGGCCAAAGAATGTCAGGAACACTACAAGAGAAGCACATATGCAAAGAGAGAGAGGGGGGGGGGTGGGGGGGTGGGAGCAAGACAGAGAAAGACAGAAAAAGAGAGAGAGAGGGAGAGAGAGAGAGAGAGAAAGGAGAGACGAAGTGGTAAGTGAGATGTCATTGGAAACATTTAAGGTTGCCATGTTGCAGAGTCAGGTTTTTTGCATGACCCATAAAACCTCTTCAAATATTACTTTATGATATTTCAGACTCTATAAAATATTACGATAGCAGTTTTATTAAATGGGTCCATGGAGACAAACCGCTAAATGCTGCAGAGAGATATGTAGTATGGGGCCCGTGTGATGTCTGATTCAGAGTCAAGCTGCGCTCCAAACGTGCTGCCGGCGTGAAGGCAATATCAAAGTCAGCAGTGGAAAAGATGAAAGTGCAGGTTCGGCAATCAAGTTGGAGATATTGGATTTGGGTTGAGTGGAATTTCTGTCGAGTGCCCCTGGTCAATAATGGTCTTTAAACTGCGCTATGTCTAAATGAAATACACGAAGGTTTGATTGCAGTTCTGTGACTAAAACGCAAGGCAACGGCCTCAACTGGAGATTTTGCCGAGAGTGTTTTCCTGACCCGACTCTCATCAACGTAATTATCTTTGTGATAGAACATCTTGAGTTGAAATTATGACTGGAGCGGTTATTGATTACATCGTCTTCTTTAATAAGGGAGTACTCCGCAGACGTGAGTGGGAGGAGGAGAGCAGAGTTACCTTAGAAGGATGTGAGTGGGTGGAAAAAGAGAAGCAGTGGTACCTGGGAAGGACGTGAGTGGGTAGAGGAGAGTAGAGGTGCCTGAGTAGAATGTGAGTGGGTAGATAAGAGCAAGGGTACCTGAGAAGGATGTGAGTGGGTAGATGAAAGCAGAAGTACCTGGGAAGGACGTGAGTGGGCGGAGGAGAGCAGAGGTACCTGGGAAGGATGTGAGTGGGTACACTCTCAGAAAAGAAGGTACAGAACTGTATTTGTACTTGTCACACCAGCAGTACCCTCAAAGACACATAATTGTACCTTTTAACCACTGTTGTACAACTACTTTGTATAGCAATAATGGGACAGTAGGGGTACAAATCTGTATCTGAAGGTGTAATTAGCATTACCCCCAAAGGCTAATATTTGGACCTTAAGGTACTGATGTGTACCTATTCAGCTCTGGAGAAGGTACAAACTAGTTGTAAAACAGTGGTTAAGTGACAAGTAAAAGTGACAAGTAAAAGTACAATGCTTTACCTTCTTTTCTGAGAGTGTAATGGAAAGGAGCAGAGGTACCTGGGAAGAATGTGAGTGGGTAAAAGAGAGGAGCAGTGGTACCTGAGAAGGATGTGAGGATGTACACCAAAATAGAGATGCAGGCTCCACTGAAGACGGCCAGCAGCATGTCACTGTGAAACGTGCGCCTGACCTCATCGTCAAATAGCTCAGTACCTCCATATAAGACTTTCACCTGGCTGAAAGAGACCGATAATGAGGAAGGAAATGAGCAAGAGAATACGTTTTAAAAGGCAGTAAGAATTAAAAAGATGATACAAAAGAAAGTAAAGAAAGAAAGAAAGAAAGAAAGAAAGAAATAAAGGAAGAAAGAAAGAATCAAAGATAATGAGAACAAACAGAGCGAAAATAATAGAGGAAATAAAATGTAACATCGACAGGGCAGTATTTAGTGTAAGGACAGACAAGGGCAATCATTCAGAGTGAAATTTAGTGGCAGTAACAGACTAGAACAGAAAGACCAAGGACACAAAACAGGATATGACCACATGTGAAGTGTTTTAATAGGATTATCTTAATTAGATTGGAAACCCTACTGAACCTTATTTTAAAGGAATAAGTATTTGACCAGTATGCTAACCTAATTTAATATCACAAGGGTCATTTCATTCTTGTCTCACATCTGATACTCTAATGTCATCCACAATGCTCACTCCATTCCCAAAAAAAACCTTGATCAGTCAGTTCATTTCCAGAAACCTAATGACTATTCCACTTCTATGAATTTTAATGAGACAACTCTTTCGGCAGATAACCGAATCTGCACATGGTGAAACTGAAAAACGTACTTAAAAGTAAATTTCTTGCAAAAATATTTAATCTATTAATAGAGTGACTTAAAAGGCATTTTGTTTGCATAAATAAACCAACAGAGATGTCCCTGTGCGAGATAATAAGATTCATTTTATTTCCCTAGTTGCACATGCACCTATAGGGCACTCCTCTTCTGTTATGACACTAATTACTGAGTTCCTTACTAGCAATGGGACAGAGTTTGAGATAAAGACAGTTTAATGTTTTCTGTAGCAGCACAGCAGCTGTTAACTACACATCCACTTTACGTATTTGACTTCACACTTGCCCACATCTTTTACATTACAGTGTAAAGAGCTAAAGCTCTTATCTACAGTGAGTTAGGTACAGTGACAGTCCCTGGAGCAATGTGGGGTTAGCTGAAGGGCATCTCAGCCATGGATAAGGATACAGGAGCGCTGGCTATTCACTCCCCCACCCCAATGGTATGGGAATCAAACCTGCAACCCTCTGATCCCAAGACAAACTCCCAAACTTCCTAAGCATTCAGCTGTCCACACTTCATACGACACTGGTGATTGCCATTAATTAACTGGTGAATGAATGGGCCACCCCTAGGTGGAATTTTGTCTATCCCCGCAGTCCCGAGAGTTGGATAAGTCAGCAGAGGCATTTTCCAGCAGACCCAGCCATTGTCCGACCTGGCAGCACTGACCTTAGCTTAGCTTAGCATAGTCGCTGTAATCTAGCATTGCCAACTAGCTAAATGTGGCAAAAGTGAATCAATTCACTCGAATTTTTTTGTAATTACTTCTTGTGACCTGTGCATTCAGATCGAGTACAAATGGCAATACAAATTAACACGAAGGAATTGACCAGACAGTATTTAGATGGGGGCTTTATTCCGTGGAAGCACAGGCGAAGCACCTCTGAAAGGCGCAAAGACACCATGCAGCACCTGGTAACAAATCCACGCTTGTGTGTTGACGGAAGCGGGGTGGGGGATGGGGGTTTCCAGGTGCTGCGTGGCGTCTTGGCGCCTTTCAGAAGTGCTTTGGCTTTTGCCACTTTTGCCACAATTGGCTAGTTGGCAACACTAGATTACAGTGACGATGCTAACCTAAGCTAAGGTCAGTGCTACCAGATTTGGACAATGGCTTGGTCTGCTGGAAAACGCTTCTGCTGTTCACTTATCCAACTCTAGGGACTGCGGGGATAGACAAAATTTCACCTAGTGGTGGCGTCTTCCTCTAAGACACTCTGTAGGAGAGAATAAAAGAAAGCAGTTCAACCTGGTGGACTGGCGGGCCAGGATGTCGGCATACTGGACCACGAAGTCGCGGAAACGGCGCCTCTGCTCCTGTGGTCGGTCCTGGAGAGAGTAGAAGGAGGGCAGGGGGGCGCCGAAGTGGATCTCACTGCGGAGCAGAGAGGAGCAGAGGTTGTCGGGGGTCAAGCTCTCATCCACGTACCAGTAGAACTGTGGGTGAGTGATTGCTAGACTCAAGGCACCTGGGAAGAGAGTAAATTGGAGGAGAGATTCATGACGGTGGTCCGCCGTTGGACTTCTGCCGCGGCTCAGTTTTTTCACAGCCTCAGTCAGACCATTTGATGCGTCTCCAAATAGAACCCTTGTAATTAAAGAAAATATTTTCTCTTATTTATGACTCTAATGTGCAACCTGAATAAGAGTGCAAGGATGGCTTCTCCCCTAACCGTTAATTATACGCTCAAACATGCATTGGATTAGCATTGAATCTGGAATGAGAAATTTAATTGACAGTTCCCCTCAGAACTGTGGATGCTTATTCTTATCTTATTGGCTCGATCTTATAACAGCAATTCATTTTCTTTTCAGTGTCTACAGAACAGAGTCTTTGATGGCATATGCATGCAAGTGATGTAAATTCCAAGAGGAAAATTCAGTGTTTGAGAGCAGACATAGGTGCTGAGCCCACAGAAACAAACAAATGTGAGCCCTGCCGCCCACAACGCCACCCCCCCCTCTCCCCAGCCCCCATAAATAAATAAAAAATACAGACTCAAACCGGATCAGTCACCTGGACAAATGTACACCCCAACAAAGCTACTGTCTGGGAATTATTGTCTAGGAATATAACCTTGCGCTTGAGCAGCAGCTCTCAGTCCTTAATTCCTCCCCTGTTGCAGCCCTACATACGTGCCGTATCCGCACCTTCTCTAGAAAATGGTGTAGTGGTGAAAAAAGGTGGGTAATCTACACATGCAGCAAGAAAATAAATGGCCTAAACTATGCATATCCTTAACATAAGTGATCATAGCAGAGGTCAATTAATGCTTTTATGTAACTATAATACCTGTGTACCCTCCACTATACCACAGTCCTCTGCCTACCTGATTGATCATCAGCTCCACTCTTCATGATCAAACTAAACTCATTAGTTTAGCTCATCTAAATGATTACAATTCAACCGCAGTAAACAGGTTGTTTTTTTTTAATGCGGTGGGGAGTGGGGGGAGGGGGTCCCTCCCTCTCTCCCTGCCTTGGCGTCGGACTCACCGTGGATATCGGCCAGGTCGGGGCCCATGCCATCGAAGTAGATCTTGCCGGCGCGCTCGCTGGGGAAAAGGTAGGAGAGGACGGAGCTGGGCGGGGCGCAGAAGGAGGGCCCCAGGGGCAGGTCCCTCAGCAGCTCCACAGGCTTCCAGCAGAAGTGCTGGAACTGCGGGTGCTCCATGAGCATCCTCTCCACGCGGTGGATGGTGCGCAGGCGCTCCGGCGTGAAGATGTTGCGGTTCTCGCCGCCCTGTGCCACGAACACCAGCTCCACCCTCCACAGCGCCTGGCTCTGCACGTAAGAGTAGGCGGAACCTGCAGACCTGGCCTTCCTGACCAAAGCCCCTCCCACCCTGCTCCGCCCATCTGTGGGATTGTGGGATACTCCAGTGCTAGTTTTGTTGTCCTGTGTTACTCCTTTGTCCTCGTTGCCCTTCATGCTAGCAATTCCTCCAGCGTCCATCGTTTTGATGGCTTCATCCTTTAGTGTGACATTGGCTGTGACCTCTTTGCTTACCTGAGAGCTCCCTGTCTCATTTCGCTGTGCTCCAGAGGCCTTAACCCCAACTGCCCCTCCGCTTCCACCACCCAACATGTTCAGCTTGGCCAGCAGGAGGTCTCGGAGGACGTCCGAGTCAAAGTCGTCCGTGTTACGCCTGTGTCTGTCCCACGAACCCAGCTGGGTCTTGAGGGCGACGGCAAGCGCGTCAAAGTGCTGCGCAGAAGAGTGACTGCGCACCTCGAAGGCGCTGTAGGAGAGGTCGATGTCCAGTGCCGGGTAGAGCAGGAACATGTACGCCGACAGGCCAAAGGGGAGCAGGAACCCGGCGGCCAACATGACCCCGCTGGCCCAGGGGGTGGTGTATAGCCAGCCAACCACTCGCCACAGCCCCTGAAGCCCGTTGACTCTTTGCTGGAGGGTCACGCCATCCACCTCTGCCTCTGCCTCCGTACCGTCCTCATCCTCCTCGTCCTGCATCCCGTCCTCACTGAGGTCCCCGGCCGTCTCAAGCAACAAGGGCTCATCCTCTGCCTCCATGGCAGGCCTGTCTCACACACAGACACACACACACACACAAACACACACACCAATACACACATACACACACACACACACACAAGACAAGCACACAAAGGCACTTAAATCATGACTCATCTCGCATGGATGCTGCACTACTCCAGACCTTTCAAGCCCTGCGATAAAGCAGGATTGATTTACAGAGCAGTCATTAAGGAGAGACGGGTTATTCTCCAAAATGCCTGCTCCTGCCAGCAAGGACAAGCCTGTTAAATGGGTCTTTCAATAAACAAAGGAGCAGCTCTTACAATTCTGTGTGTGCAGAGAATGGCTAAGACAGGATGAGGTGGGCCAGTGTGTGTGTGTGTGTGTGTGTGTGTCTGGGTGTGTGGGGGGTGGGGGTAGATGGGTCGGATACAGGAAACAGTGTCCTTACACAGCAAAGACCAGGCTCAGTTTGCACTGTTTGAGTGTTAAGATGCTGAACACAGGAGTGAGGACTTTGGGTTGTGTATGGGGGTGTGCTTGGACACTGAAGAGATTTTGTGTGTGTGCATGTATCCTGAGGGCAGAGTCTGTAATTTATTCACCCTATTCAATCTTCACTCCATAAAGACAGATCTCCTCAGGTCAGGCCCTGTGTGTGTGTGTGTGTGTGTGTGTGTATGTGTGTGTATGTGTGTGTATGTGTGTGTATGTGTGTGTATGTGTATGTGTGTGTGTGTGTGTGTGTGTGTGTGTGTGTGTGTGTGTGTGTGTGTGTGTTCATGCACGCCATATTATAGTCAGGTCATGCCGCAAGGTGAGTAAAATAAATATGAATGAATTTTTTACAATGGGAGGGTGGAAATTGACCGCATACTCATATCAGTAGTGGGAATACTTGGTTCAACACACCTTGTTTTGTACCCTAACAGAAACTTTTTTGTTCAAAACTGCCGAAAGGTCAAGTCAAACAGCATACCATTGACTTTCTGATGAGAACATTGTGCTGTCCCTTGCGAGAGACTGAGATAGCCTAGCTGAGAAGAAGTGAAAGGACACAGGAGAACAAGACAGATAAATCTCCTTGTGTCTAAAGTAGACGCTGAATATTTTTGCCGGTGAGATTAGAAGGGCCTCTGGACGGATCGATGGGTGTTTGGTGTTCTGAGAGGGCATTCTCTGCTGCAGACCTGCAGAATTAGCATGCAGGTCAAGGCCTTCAGCCGAGGACAAAGTTGGCAGTCTGTGAGGACTTCTACACAACCTTACAGAAGGGGATAACATCAGCTCAGGACAAACGGTAACACCAGAGTGTGCTCGAAACAAACAAAAAATGTCCAATCATTGTAAAATGAATTAAGTTTTGCTAACATGAGTGGAACCACATCAACTGGGCACTGCCAGAATGACATTGTCTAGATTGCGGCAGGTGTGACAGGTGTGGTAAGGGGAGAGGTGCGAATGGGCATTACATGGTCCGCCGAAAGAGCAAGCCCAAGCTCATCTGCTGGTACCTGCTAGCGTCAGTGCCACAGTGTGATACTGGAGGACAAACCCATTAGGCGATCGGAGCTTGTCTATGAGGAGGCTGATGTGGTTTTGTTGGCACCCTCTCTAAATGCTAATGAGGGAGTCCCACCATGCTAGGACACCATTCCTACTCATTCTCAACTAGGAGCTCATGTGATTGATTGAGAATATGCCCTGGCTTAGACAGCCAGAGTGGTAATTCAAGGCACTTTTACAACCCTTGTAAATGGGCTAGAACTTTAGCAAGAGCGCTAACTTACACAAAAAAAACGTTGAAAAGAGCTAAAATTGCTGTGCTTTGTTAAAAGCGCTCCATGTACTTTCTGACTGATCATTTTAGCAGTTACAGCTCCCTTACTATGGTGAAATTTATATCCATAGTTTTGCTAGGTTTATTATTACATACTCCACCTTCTTCAGTTTTTTTTTAGTTTGAAGGCTAAATTGCCTTGAAGCTCTTTATATAAATGAAGAAGTTCTGTTTTGGCCTGACGGTAGAGATGCACCTCGCCGGCCTCGCGAGGCGACGGCTATTCATCACTGCGTGTTTTGCCGAGTCAGTGCTTAGCACAGCAGCGCGCCTTGTTGGGGTGATAATGGCCGTTTGAACAGGCGATGGAGTACACGGGACACGGGTTTGAACGAGCACTGAGATGCAGCCCGCGCTATCAAGCAAATTACAGCCATGGATCTGCCAAGGGAGTGTAATCTACCGGGAAATATAAAGCACCAGGGAGTGTGTGGGTGTGTGTGAATGTATGTGTTTGTGTGTGTGTGTGTGTGTGTGTGTGTGTGTGTGTTTGTGTGTGTATGAAGATGAGTGTGTGGTGTGTGCATGTTTGCGTGTGTGAGTGTGGATGAAGATGAGAACGCGTGTGTGTGTGTATGTGTGTGTGACGGATTTGTGACTTACGCCGGGAACATAATAAGGACATTCATTATGAGCGCGAGCAGCCAGGCAGCCAGTGTCAGTATGGAGGGAGGCAGACGCATGCATGAAGGACCTCACTGCTTACAGTGGGGGAAAAATCCATCTGGCACAGCAACATCTCAAGTATGCTTCTCTATTTTCCTCTTTCTCCCTCCCTCTCCCTCTCTCTCGCTCCCTCTCTCTCTCTTTTCTCTCGTTCGCTGCCTTCAGTGAGCATGAGAGCAGGGGTGTTCATTAACCCCAGCAGTGGGAAGCGAAGCGAGAGGGAAACTGGCACCCCAGCTGTTTGATGAGGGAGTCTCCTCTCTTCCAAAAGAGCTGCACTCTCTGTCTCTAGCTTCAATGATTGTGCCGTCAAATCCGTTAAAGGGTGTGATTACTGCTCAATCAGGCTCCGTGTCGAAAGCTGGTCACTGGTCACACTTTGCACAGAAAACAATGGTGGCAAGGGAGATAAAGAGCAGAAGAGCGGACAAGACACAAAGCACACTGAGCTTATCAATAGCTAAATGGTAAAGGGAGTTGGTCTTGGGCTCAGAGGGTCAGAGGTTGGATTCCCCTATCAGTAGGAAAAAAATGTGGGCGAAGCTGGGGAGTAAAAGGAGAAGTCTGGTGTGATGCAATCCATAGCCCTGTTGATCAAGGTCACAGAGTGCTATTGGTAGGAAAAAGGATGAGGAAAATGTGAGGTATAGACCGAATAATGACCGAATAATGAAACGACAGCCAACACTGACTGAATGGGACATAAAAAGTAACTTAAAGTTTAATTTTCCTAAGCCCCATTAATTTAAAGCACCACTAAGTACTGTAGTTTTCATCATCGGTCGCCCTACAGGTTGGAAGCAGAATTGTCTGTCATAGAGAACTACAGAGAGACGGTCAGCTTCTCCAAACTTACTTTGTAGTGTGGTTTTAGGCTATGGAGGGTGACAAAGTGAATTCAGAAGTGCCTTTCATTCTGTTACAAGTTGATGAACAACTGAAACAATTTTGGAAACATTGGAAACCTGATAGCTGCAGGTTTGCTATTCGATCTATATTGTAACATGTTTTCTCTTTCTTTTTTCTACAGACAACACTTGGTGACCTTAAAGAACAGGGCTGTGGATTGAATGACACTGGTTTTCTCCTTCAATAAACAGTGCTCTCCTGCACCTTCATCTATGACTGAAGTGCCCTTGAGCAAGTCATCTAACCCCTCACATTGCTTCACAGGGACTGTCCCTGTACCTAAGAGCTTCAGCTCAGTGCAATGTAATAATAGTGTAAAATACAGATTAAAGCATACAACAGTTTTACATTACATTTTGTGTGAGGTTAAATCCTTAAAGGCTCCACACTCAGGTGTACATACAGTATATATAATGACATTAACAGTGGGCATTAACCGTTTAGTCTCCTTTTGGCTATACTCCACATGTACATTATACGTTTGTCCAACATGGCCAAGTTCACAAAAATCCAAAGGCATCAGATCCAATAAGTTTATGGAGTCCATATGCAATATTTTTACGATGCATGGACTTAACTTGTGTGGCTCTCGGTTCAAGTTTAACAGTGTCAGTAAAAATGCAGTGCAATTGACGCTCCGCCTGTGCTACTCCCTGCCTAGGCACCTGCATTTGGAGAAATGAGGATGATGTTTGATAGATCAGAAGATATATACTAGATCTTCCTTTGTAGATCAGTTGCAGTTGTAGCTGCTCTGTTCTAGTACTTTACGTTGCTTCCTGTGAAGCTGGTGTGGTTCTCCATATACATATAAGCTACACAATCATAGTCTCTCTCTCTCCGTCTCCTTCTCTTTGTCTCATCTGTTTATTTCTCTATTTTGCAGTGTCTTTTTTGCTACCCCTGTCTTCCCTTGTTTGCTCTTGCCGCAGATACACCAGTCTGCATGCGCACACAGACTGATATGCACACAAATACACACACAAATGCACCGGAATACATACACGCACGCACAAAAAACACACACTGCCAGCATAACACAACATAACACTCACTGTGACA
Organism: Setipinna tenuifilis; assembly: GCA_030347295.1. NCBI lineage: Eukaryota > Metazoa > Chordata > Actinopteri > Clupeiformes > Engraulidae > Setipinna > Setipinna tenuifilis. The sequence continues at coordinate 16,553,319 of CM059271.1, read as the reverse complement.
CAGCAAACATGTGTACATTGCTGCCTTAAAAAGTATGTGTGATTTTTCAGGCAGCTTAATATATGCTGGTTCACGGCCAAGCGGAATCCTATATCCTCCAGATAGAATGTGCCCTCATTCTGAATTCTGATCAGCAGAATATAGACAGGGCTGGTAAACAGAACCTCGAGTGGAAAAAAAATCTGATCCAGCTGTATTTGGGCTCAGCCCAGACTCTGAACCTTTAGGCTGCGAGCCTTGAAATATGCCTTGTGCTTCATGCCTGGGGAGGATTTCCTCTTTATTTGTTTGTTTGTATTTTATTTAAAGATATGTCTATGTAAGTTGGAACTGACCTGGACTGGGCTGTCTCGGGGGGAAGTAATGCTATGTGGGTCATTTGGGACTTTTATACTGAAAAAATGTCACGATGTATATACTGTTGGTGAAGTGTGTATGTGTGTGTGTATGCGTGTGTGTGTGTGTGTGTGTGTGTATTCGTGTATTCCTGGGTGTATACATGTGTGTAAGAGTGTGTGTATGTGTGAGTGGGCTTAAGCCATTTAAATAGCATGGGGTACATACTGTGGTTGAAGTGTACGTGTGTGGACATCTGTGTGTGTACGTGTGTGTGTGTGTGTATGTGTGTGTGTGCGTGTGTGGGCTCAAGCCATTCAAATGTGATGGAAAGCCCATTGCCTTGGCACTGATGTGGCGTGGTGCCTCGTTTGCCTATTTACCACTAATTCATTTTCCATGCTGTGCCAGCTACACAGGCCGCCCTCATGCCAGAGATGACAAGAGCAATTCCCATCATCCTAGCCTGAAGTCTATGGCCTCTAAATGCACCGCTTAAGACTGCATAGAGACCATAAAGTGTTTGAAATTACTGTCTGTCCGTACCATACTGCCTGGACACTATAAACTGTATGAATCGTACTGTTCTAAGTTCCTGATAGTCGAAAACGTTATTTGCTCCCCCCCCCCCCAGGTGGCTTAGTGTTTAAGTAACGGCAAACAATGCAGATGGATATTTGCATATTATTCGTCTCTCCTTGTGTGACTTTTGCAGATTAATAGAAATAATCACTCGGAGCAAGAGACATCGGTGTATAGAGATGGATGTGAAACCTGAGGAAAAAAGACCGGGGGAGTATGCATAAACTGACATTAATCACGCCGTGCTTTTCACCAGAAGCCGTGTAAAAACCTTCATTTGCCGGAGTGGGGAGAGGGGTGAAGGGAGGGGGGGCTGGAGAGAGACCTTGAGCAGCTTATCTCAGAGTGCTCAGCCATATTTGCGAGAATGAACAGTGATAGCGTTAATAAACAAATTATCGTTGTTTGCTTGTGATTCCAACTGTATACAGGATTTACATATTTATTCCCGAGCCCAGATGTCAATATGACTCACTAGGTGCGTTGATTGGTCTAGGATGTAGGGCTGATTGGCTTGTTAAATGAGGCAAATCCGCAGGTAGAGGGGTTTCCTCTCCTCATTCAAAATCACAAAGCGCAGGTTTTATCAGATAGTGTGATAATAGGAAGTACCAGATTTTGATCTTATTTCTCTGCTGTATATTAATGATCAAATGATTCAGAGATACAAATTCAAATAAAAAAAAAACCCTATTCTTATTCTGCAGTCATACAAAAAACAGTAAATGAATAAATCTGATAACAATTGCATTAACACAGCAATGTTGATTGCCTATCAAGATTGTAATTTTGTATTTGTAGAGTTTTAATCACATTCATTTGTGGCTGTTTTCTGTTGCCATTATCATTCCAGTCAGTGTGCCTCCTGTTTTATATTGAATGGTGTTTTTGTCTCCATATGCCTGTAGCCAGATACATAACCTTCTCTTCAGACAGAGGCTAAAAATAGACCCCCGCCCCCCCCCTCCAGCCCTCCGTATCCCCCCACCCAACACTCCTGCCTCTTTTTCCTTGTTTTCATCCCCTCTGCACCTCCATCACCTTATCCCCTCATCCAATATGGATACCCACCCATCCAACACACACACACACACACACACACACAAACACATACATACACACAGCATATATCGACACACACACACACACACACACACACACACACACACACACACACACACACACACACACACACACACAGTCATACCTTTCACTGCTTCCTGCAGATTTCAATTTGATGTACAATCAGTGAGCATACACCACCATTTAGGGGTGCATTAATCTCCATCGGGCACGCACCCCGGGAATGCATACTTTATGCATGAGCGAGTGCCACAGGCAAAAAAAAGCCCTCATTCACTCTGTGGGTCCCAGTCGCCCCACCAAAGCCCTCAGGTCTCCTCCTGTGGGTTTGCAGGGCTGGCTGTCCAACTTTTAAGTTTAAGGCAGGCAAATCACAGCGGCATTGTCTCTTTTATACAGGCTGTCACTCAAAACTTGGACAGTTTTGTTTTAAATTGATGTGCTTTTGAAATAATTTCATTATTGTTGCTTTTTTTTAAATTTATTTCTTCCTCCTGCCAGCACGATTTCCTGGCGCGTTTTCACACTGCCCACTGAGAGGCAGCTGCCACACTGAGGCACACAATGGGGAATATACACGTATGGGGGTGTATTTGTGTGTGTGTGTGTGTGTGTGTGTGTGTGTGTGTGTGTGTGTGTGTGTACTTGTGTGCCTATCAGTGTGTTTGTTTGTGCACGTGTATGTATGAATGTGTGTCTGAGTGTATGCCTGTATGTTTATGTATGAAGACATCTTTGTGTTTGGGGGTTTCTTCGTGTGTATGCTTTTGCGAGTGCATGTGTATTTGTGCATGTTTCTCTCGCTTGTGCTCTCTCTCTCTCTCTTTCTCCCCATCCCCTCTCTCTCTCGCTCTCTGTCTTGTGTGTGTATGTGTGTGTGTGTGTGACTGTGTATGTGTGACTGTGTGTGTGTGTGTGTGTGTGCTGGTGCTGGTGTGTTTGCCTCCTGCTTGCCAGATAGGCACTGCAGGTCCATGTGTTTGGCGGAAGCGTATTGATCTGAGTGAACCTGGCGCCTGATGGCAAGGTCTCCCATACAGATTCCATCACTAGGGAGCGTCCGTGCAAATGTAGCCCTTCTCCCCAGGGGCTATCTGTGATGGATATCTCCCGCTGTGCCATATCTTAGCCCACATACTCTACAGACACCACATGCTTTCAGATGGGGGAGATCAGCCCCTTTAACAGCTTTTGTTTAGATTAAAGCAATTTCTCACAGAACCACCACCACCACCAACAACAACAACAACAACAACAACAACCACAACAACAAAAACGTAAGCAGGAGCTTGTCAGGAAAATACAATTTAGATAATTCAGATAATGTCAGATAATTCAGATGGTCAGACACTTAACATGGTCAAATATGTCAGATCAACAGACACTTCACATTGTCTTGGACTAAGTGGATCTACAGTTTCGCAATTGTTAATTGATTATTGCTAGAGAGCAAGTTGCCTATGCAGACAAGTGTCAGAAAAGGAGAGCAAAACATGAGAAAAGGTAATGGCATTAGGTGGTCTTACCAGTGTGTGGAGAAGTTGCGCTTAGTGGTGAGTGGTCCTCCTTCCTTTTCACTCTTCTTTTTCTCAGTGTGAACAAAACAGACCCTCTTCAAGAACACTCCAGGCTGATTTCACATTTTTGTTTTTATTATTTTTTTCAGGACAGATATTTCTAGAAAGGAGAGGTAAACACTTAATATTCGTGATTCGTAGCGACTGAGACTTCAAGCAGTTCACTCTTTCATCTTAACACTTTGATCATTTCATCCTCTGTCTCTTCCTCCCTTTTGCCTTTTGCTCTCCTCTCTAAAGTAATTCCATGCTTTTAACCTCTCTCTTTTTTCCGCTTTATCTCTGAGTCATCAATGTGTGGTTGTCGTGGAGACGGAGACAGCCAGCTTTTGCGCGTGCTGCTGTGTGAGTTCTCACACTCTTTCGGCGGCTCTGCTTCGCTCTCCTCTCTTCCCTCACGCCTTTGTTCGTACTCCCATCCCGACTGGTCCAAATTACGCCGACTGGAGGGGGAGGAGGGGCCAGGGATCCACAAAACACCCCCAGGACGGGTGCAGGAGGATGGGGGAGGCAACTGGGGTAGCCACGCTGGGGCACTGGAAGGTCCTGAAGGATTAAGGATGTATGTCATTCTGAATGATAAATAGAAATTCATTAATTCAGTTAAGAAGTGGCTTCAATATCCTCCCCTCCTTATCGGAAGGTGTAAGAATGGTATAGTCTTGGAAGGCTGTGTGTGTATGTGTTTGTGTGTGTGTGTGTGTGTGTGTGTGAGGGAGAGAGAAAGAGAGATGGATAGAGAGAGGGAAATAGATAGGGGGACAAAGCTAGAGAGAAGGAGAGAGATTGGGGGGTGGGGAGGGGGGTGGGGGAATGGAGAGCGAGAGAACAGACCAGCCAGTCTGGAAGGGAGAGAACAGCAGTATTTGTGATGCTAATTATACCATGGTGACATGTGTGCTAATGCTGTCATTTTGTACATTTCTGCAGGATTAATTAAGAAAAAAACGTTTTTTTTTTCCTTCTCTTGTGGTTGAAACATTGATCCTTTGTGGTGGTAGGATTTGAAACACACACACACACACACACACACACACACAAACATACAATTTTTCTGTTTTATTTTTTTCTTTATAAGGTTGAGGAAGAGGTAGATGTCACATCCAGTCCTTTATTCAGCGGTGGTGTTGCCAGAATGAATTAGAGCTGGGTTGTGAACGGTGAAGGTTATGAAGCTTCGGTGGACACTTAAGAGATTTATTTAACTGCTCTAACCCAGCTGTAATTGAACTGTCTATATTCAAGTCAAACACAGCCAATTTGCAAAGCATCGCATGACTGCTTCGCTCCCTTCCTACCATCACACACATACATAATCACACACCCCACCACAACCACACACACAAACGCACACACACGCACGCACACACACACATTGTTCTCTGCATGCACAAATGCACACATGGAGAGACGAAAACACCTTTATCATTATAATTATTATTATTATTATTATTATTATTATTGCTATTATTATTATAAGTAGTATTAGTAGAAGTATTATTAGTGGTGGTGGTGGTAGTGTTAGTATTAGGAGGTTGGGAGGCTATGTTTTAAGGAGACTACTAAGAAGCATGCTTCACACATTTATCCTCTGGCTGCACCACCAGGACTCAACTAATGAAACAGAGCTCAATGACCGTAAATAATACAGCCACAAACCACCAGAAAATAAAAGAGGCAGCCCTACCTAAACCATTGAAATATTTACGGCTATAAGTAATAAATCACTAGTGCCATTTCTGCTCATTCTGGACATTTACTTTGCAAAATGTGAACTTTTACCAGCCACTGACAAATAAAAAAAAAAACACCAGCCACTTAATAGTAAATTATTAATTTGTGTCCAAACGTTACTAGCCACTTTCATATTTTACCATCATTTGGCTGGTGGCTGGTGTGAATTTCCATCCCTGCAGTGTGGTAAAGAGGGTGGATAGGTTCCCCATCACAATTAGCATTACCATATATGTGTACCTCATGTCATGTCATGACACGTGTGTGGGGATGTGAGTGTTGCTTCTATTAAAAGCAATGAAAGCAGTTATTATTGCCATTCATAATAAAACAGTAAATGCACTATGGCTACACTTCAGAGAGTCTGGCTGTGCTTACATTGACATGGTTGTCCAAAGCAGAATCTTGCCTGACCAATCAGCGAACAAGTTCTTCCAGGTGGTGTAGACTCTGCTGAAGTTTAAAACGATTGGATCTGCATTTAAGCAATCACTAACACTTTCTCTGTTTGATGATTGGTCAGGCAAGATGCTGCCTAAGACAACTATGTCAGTGAAACCACAGCCTGTACGAAATGCAGTGTAGTAAGACAGTAAGAGAGTGTGGTGCTGCCACTTCTCTGTGCAACATGGCCCTCTGTAAAGAGGTAACTAATGGCTTAGTCCACCACCCAGCCCTTAGCTATAATTGTCTAGTGACACCCCTGGCCACCCACCACACTGACCACTGCCATCCTGCACACCTCTTCTGCCCACCTGCACTGCAAACAGCTGCAGATGGGAGACATTGTGGCATAGAGCCAGACCGCCACAGAGCGGAATAGCACTGAATATTTATCGGTAGAATTCATTTGTATTTATTGATTTCACAACACAGTTAGACTAGGAAGTAGCAGTCAGTGAATGAGTGTATAGGTCAAACATTCCAACACAAATTCAATGCCTGCTCCTGGCATAACTAGCTATACCTATCCATAATCATACTGACATTATCAATAGCTGACTGATTATTGATTCCAATCAACAGACATTACTCAACCACTGTTTCTGTTGTTTTTCTCCCGTGCAATCTGAACTCTGACAGTTACCTGGCGTGAGAAGAAACGGTGCATTTCGGCTCTGAGAAAATAAAATTACACCCCCGTCACCAGAGAACAAACAGCATAATACATGGCTACAAATGTTTGACGTCGGGCCTGTTTAGTTGCTAGCTGTTTGTGTATCCCCAGAACCTAATGAAATTACTTGAGCGCAGCCAAAATTCCCCTGCTTAGTGGCAGAAAGCGCCTTCAGAATCACTGAATCTTGAAAATAATGTTTGACACGCTGTGCTGTAAGGCAACAAACACACACACACACACGAAAAAAATGAAATAATTAAAAAAAAACTAAAAGAGAAGCCCTACCTACCTCTAAAAGGCTCAGTCAGTGCTGAGATTGTGAGTCTGCCTGACTGAGCAAGGACGTGTGGGAGACGTGGATGGATAAAAGCACCTGCCACATAAAAGGATGACGATGAGGAGGGCAAATATAATGCCTGAGACTTTTTTTTTCCAATTCCCGCAGTACCTACTACATTCACCAAATCAACCTGCATTTTTGCTCCACTGACAGACTTGCGCTCGATACCGCCTGTCGTATCTAGGCGAATGGTGAGAAATTGTGGTAATTTTTCACTTTAAGTGTGGCTGCAAAAGTCTACCAAAAACGTCAAAGCGAGCACCACCTCGATTGTGCACTATGCATACAAAAAATTGTGAACTTAACAGGCTCGGTATGCTGAAATGAACATTTCTACAAATCAGGGCACACTCTAGTCTGTAAAAGTAAAAGAATATTGACAGATGGGGATGATGAAAATGCCTCGAAAGGGTAAAATTGGCAGAGACTGGGGGAGGTGGGACTCACACTTACCCAGCTGAAGAGTTGCACAGCTGCTGGTATTCCATTCCCATTTGACGGTAATTGGTACCTTGTTATTCATACCGTGGGATAGTGCTGCAAACAAAAATTGGAGGGGGGATAAAAATGTTCTTTATTTGTCTTCCTCCAGAAGCCAAGGAGTCCATTAGAACATCATAAAATATGAAACAACGAAACAATATGGGGCATTAAAAACACATTAATCCTCATCTGGGTTGTCAATGTGCATTATTAAAATCAGCTTATCAAACAAACGTTCTTCATGGTGTTTGTCCTTGATACAGTATCATTTTGTCTGTGACAGTGTTAAAGTGAGGCTTCAATTGCGTGCCTGCTGTGGAACTTATCGAAGGCAAAGCAAACTCTGTGGGCCAACTTTTGATAGTAACTTCCTCCAAACTGATTTTCTTTCTTCTAAAGGTTTGATTTACTTGTCTTCCAGTACCAGCTGCTCTGGATCGATATCCCTTAACAGTGGCTGACAATTTGAATGAAATTGCTTCCAGGCTGAACCTCGATTTCTGCAGTTGGAGGAGAAGGAAAAAGTCGGCTTGACCCACTGAAGCCAGACTCGAGTAGGTGTGAGCTCACAATTAGCAGATTAAATCAATGGTCCTGTTTTGTTTGAGGAGGCTGAACTGGGCTGATATGTCTTTGGGGTAAAAGAAAAACAGCGTACAACTGCAAAAACCAGGGCCAAAGTCCCACAAATCTGTGGTGGAGCCCCAGTGGTTCCTCTCAGATCAGGATGCCAGTCACAGAGGATGAGCCTGTGTTTGAAGGCTAACTCTCGACCCCCCCCCTCTCTCCCCAGCCCAGCCTCCTCAAACTGACAGAGATGCAACTGAAACCTTTTTGGAATTCTCCTCAGGAGAACTTCACACCTTTGATGTACCCTGCAGAGGTTCGTTCTCCTCTTGGGAATAGAGGCAGATGGGAGCCCACTTTCTCCAGCTTGGAAAGTGCTGGGTAAGCACGCAGGGAAGAATACACCAGGGTGCTGCACCCTTTAGAACCTTCCAGAAAAAAAGAAAAAAAAATCCACTAGAGAGTGGAGTGTTGCTATATAATGCCCAAACATTTCCTAGATCCACAGTTAATGGGGCAGAGGGTTATTTTTTCTTTGCACTGCTTTCGGGGATATGTGTATAGAAGAATATTTTTCAGTGGGGTAATGATGGCTTGTGCTGCTGTGCATTAATTCGAGGCTTGATCAATGTCAGCAACATCAAATAGGAAAGATTTAAAACTTAGTTCAGTTCCCTTGAGCTTTTGTGTGTGTGTGTGTGTGTGTGTGTGTGTGTGTGTTATTCTGACATAACACACGCATGGTTGGTTGCACCCAACAGTGCAATTTGCGAACACAGCGCACCATGTGCAGATCAATGCCTCCTGGTGGCTAGGCTGGGCTTGAGCAATGAGACTGGTTCACCCTGCAGACAGTCCCACCGACAACTCATTACAATTTAATGCAGCATTTGACAGAAAATTTCAAGCACTTTCTGCCGCTTCACTGACTTCAGTCCTCAACATTCAAGAGGCTCTCAAGACGTGGGAAACTATGTAGCTAAAGGCAAAGAAATAGTATCGTTACTATGGCAGCCCAGCCAGTACCAACGCTCACACACCCACACAGACACACATACAACACACTCACACACATACATTGGGGCCTGCTGGTCATCTAAAAGGGCGAGGCAAGCCTGTGATCAACATCTTATCGTCCGCATTTAAAGTTCAGAGCGCTTGACACCCCGTCTTTCCCATCAAAGGCGACCTTGTCATAATGCGCGGCGGCTCGGCTGAATATTTGTTTTGCAAGCTGTAATTACATTTCCGCAGAAAAGCGCTTTTGCTGTTAGTCGATGTTGCGAGAGTCAGGTGTGATTAATTGCCGGCGCTGTGGGAAGTCGTGCCGCCGCATACTGTGTGGGGATGCTGTCAGGGTGGAAGGAAGAGAGAGCGCAAACGAGAGAAAGAAAGAATGGAGGTGGTGGTGGTGGGGTGGGGGGTTAGAGAAAAGGAAGAAGAGAGAGAGAAAAAAAAGTGTTGAAGAGAGGATTGGACTTCTCATTTCCAGGACTGGTTGTTATCAGATCCCGGCTTTAATAGCTAAGGTACATTACTGGAAATTAGTCTCAGCGCTTCAGTTCCACCTCAAAGGACTGAGTGCTGTTGAAGAAGCAGCATAAGCCGATCCCTTTTCTTGTTCAGCTCAAAAGCAAAAAATGATCTTATCTGTGCTCCTGATAATCTGATAGACAAATGGCTCCTCAGGTAACCTAACCCATGAGCTATGCAATAACATACTTTGTGTGCAGAATTGAATTGCTTTACTGGGTTAGCTTTTAAGTTTAAGTGGCCTTTTCAGAAAACACGCTTGTCGGTATGCTTTCCGGCTACCTTTGTTCACTGTCCTTGCAAACCCACTGCCGAGCAACCAGGTTTATACGACGGATAAGGTGAGTCATTGTGTGTATGTGCGTCGTTAACTTTTACCAGCGAGTCTTCAGTCACAGACATTAGACAACACTGCAAATGGTGTTCAAAAAAGACTTGAAAAGATGTGGCCTCAATTAAACAGACACATAACTCAGAACATGAAAGAAAGGATTTGTTCTTTGGTAATAAAAAAAGCATTTCAAACTGTAAGAAAAGACTTAAGATTCTGTTCACATTAGACTTCTTTATTCTCTCTACGGCAGACATAACAGTGGCATATATGTATGACAAAATACGAACAGAAAAAAAACAAACAACAATAACAACAAAAAATATTGGCAGGCTAGAACTTTCAGGCAATTTTTTATATGTAAAATATCATTCAGAATTATACAAAACACACCACATGTTCTTTTACTCAAACACAGAGGCATACAGTGACACGCACACAAACTAGCACACAAACAAACAAACACACACACACACACACACACACACACACACACACACACACACACACACACACACACACACACTCCACACAGACTCGAGTCCCATGATGTCTGCACACACACTGTCCGCTTGGCACCCTCCACAGAAGGCAGTCCTGCCTGTGTTATTTGTTTTTTGTCTTATTTCCCCATAGCCTCTCTGAAAGGAAAGAGTGCCGGCCAGCCACCCCTCTCACATCAACAAAGACCCGTTCCCTGGGATGGCGTTTTTTTTGGTGCGTGGGGGTGGTGGGGTGCTCAGTGCTTTATGCATGATTCAGGATGTTTGTCGTAGATGTGGGATGAGAGCCCCTGCTTGTATACAGTGTTTTGGGGCAAGCATCCAAACACAGCATGCAGGCACACTCGCTCATGTGCACGTGTTCGCACAAACAAATACACACACAAACACACACACACACACACACACACACACACACACACACACACACACACACACTTGTTTTTAGTGTGGAACACAAGCACTCTGGGATCAGGACAAGGACTACGCAGAGAGCAAGTTTATAGGCTGACGTTGACACATTTAAATAGGTGATGGCACAACTGAACATGCAGTGCACATTTGTTTCCCTGGCTCTTGTATACAAACTCTCTCTCTCTCTCACACACACACACTCACACAGTCTCTCTCATACACACACACACGGTGGATAGCTCACAGATGGAGGGCAACCTTAGGGGGAGAAAGTGACCTTCTATTCACCGAGGTCCAGGGATCTGCTTAACAAGAGAGACCACACAGGCAAGGCAAGTACACACATACACACACCACACACACACACACACACACACACACACACACACCTCTGCCAGACTACCGATCCCCTTAATGTCTTTAGTGAAGGCGCCCTCTACAAGTACACGCTGAGCTGCAAAAAAAAGGAAACTTCACTGAAGCGAGTCCTATCCCACACAAACAGGCGACACAACATGCAGAATAAACAAGGTCTTTATCACCTCTTCATCTAAAATGGCTGCCAAGTGAGATCTCAAACCAAACTCAAAAACTAGAGGAATCTAGACCAAACATTTCACTTGACACTTTAAGAGTGAATAAAGTGTTTTTTTTTTCTTTAACATCATATACCTCGTTGACCTAAAGACAGACGTTTTTTTTTGGTCGCACACATCCTCGAAAGACTTAGAGCTTAGTCCTCATCAAGCTCCCTGCTGCCCCATCCCTTTCACACACTGCTGTTTCTCAAATGCCCTCACCTGGCAACCAGCAAGTCTCAGCCCAAACTCCAAAAGCCATTCAGCCTTTGACCGCAGGCTGTTGTTGCTGAGGGTAGCTGTTTAACAAACCCAACCATGTAGCTTTAACAACTCACCAAGGTGCAGAGACAGTCTCTATCCCTCAATGTTTAGCTACGACACAAAAACGAAAGACATACAAGGTAAATTCTTCTGAAAGGGCTGTGCCGGCCTGTCACCATGACGACGTTCACATTCCCGGGAACAATTAACCCGTACGTGTGTCGTGTTCGTGTCGATCCCATCATTACCATTGGATCCTTGTGGCCGAGTTTTTTTTTTTTTTTTTTTTGGTCATGTCCGCTCTCGGTCCCCAAGACATAAAGCAAGAGCCGTTAATGATGACTGACTATCCTCATTACGCTCCCTTCATCCAGAAAATGTGCTCAGACCAAAATAGCTGCACCCCATACCGCTAGCGTACAATATTCTATTAACCAGTCCCCCATAAATAGACATTTAATCAATGAAACACACCCACACACACACTCACACATACAACTCACCAAAACTGAAGTCTGAACTTCAGGACCCCCCCCCACACACACACACACACACGCTCCGCACTAACTTTATCAATATATCTGACACCACATTAGGTATATTTACAAGTACAATCTAATGACCCGACAGTTACATAGAGGAAATATCGCTGATCCAGTCAAGTGATAATGGACCGCTGGACTGCTTTTTTTTGTTGTTGCGGCTGACCAAATGTGCTGATTCTCACAGTGGTGGACGGAGAGAGTTATATCCGTGCAACGGACGGAGGCGGGCACGGCGAACCGTGACATTACCTTGAGTCTGGCTCTTTCGTCATTACATTTTTTTTTTCGCTTTAACATTTCCATTTGTGTCGAAAGAATTAAACGCGGCCTATCTGGGTCTATAACTTTGAGTGTTGTTGATGGAGTAGTGGTGCTCTGGTTCACCTGCAGGCTCAATCAATCCCTCCACTCAACCCTACACTACACCTCTCCTCATGCAACCCCCTTCTCATTGCTGACTGGACTGTGTGTGTGTGTGTGTGTGTGTGTGTATTTGTGTATGTCTGTGAGTTTGTGTCTGTATGTATTTGTGTGTGTGTGTGTGTGTATGTATGTGTGTATAAGTGTGTTTTTGTATTGTATTTTAATAAGGAAAACCAGCAAAGAGTCCTGATTTCACTGACCAATGGTCCATGATTAGATATGAATTGCTGCTGGTTGAGCGAAGGTTACTTCCAGTGATGAAAGGATTTCACATACACACACACTCATCACACACACACACACACACACACACACACACACTCACCACACACACACTCACCACACACACACTCACCACACACACACACACACACACACACACACACACACGTACACACACGTACACAAACGTACACACATATCTGCATGTGTAAACACATACTCTAGGACCGGCTGTTTGTTTGGCTACCACAGGTGAGTCTCTCTTATCTCGGAGATGATGTTACTGGCTTTCTGGAGCGCCTGAGAAACAGGAAAACATGAAAAAAAGATGGACAGAGACACACAAAGAGAGAGAGAGAGAGAGAGAGAGAGAGAGAGAGAGAGAGTGGGCAGAGAGAGAGGGCAGAAAGAGAAGTAAGGTGAGAAGGAAGATTGCATAACGGACACTTAACTGTGTTCAGTGGTGGAACAATCACCAGGGCTCATTTGAAAACTGAACGAGCACATCCAAGGTCAAAGTGAGCTAATTCACCAGGCTACTTGGAAATGAAAGCATCTGCACTTCCATGGTCATGCTTACTTATGTTATCATAACCTGCAATACAAACACACAGTTTCTCTCTCTCTCTCTCTCTCTCTCTCTCTCACACACACACACACACACACACACACACACACTCACTCACAGAACACAACACAAGCAGTGAGTACAAACAGTACCAATAATGCAGTCAGTGATACAGACAAAGACTCACTCTCTCCCACACACACACACACACACACACACAAAACATAAAATACACAAACATTCTCATACATACACACATGGTCCACTCAAGCAAATGAGGCTACACAAAAGCTCTAAAGTTTTGAAATTGGCCAGAAAATAATATTTCCTGGCAACCCCACAACCCACATTAGATACTCAGAAGGTTAGAAAAAATGACATTTGTTCAAAATAATAATTTTGTGCTTGTGAATTTGCGTTCATCAAAGAATCTTTCTTCTACAGCAACTACAAAGTTTGCAGCAACATTAAAGCTTGACTACTTCTTCACTACACTTGTATTTGAAGAGATACTTTGGGTCTGTTTCCTGTAATAGCTGCTTTTTGTTACAGCCGTCGCAGCTGTTAAATATTAATTTGGTCACACTTTACCTAGAAGGCTCCCTATAGAGCTTAGATTATATAAAAACTATCTGTTGAAACTCTATGAAATATACTGCATAGTTCCAAATTGTCCATAAGGACAAAAATAGCAGGATTGGGGGCTACTGATATACTGATGTTATTAATGTTAAAGGTAGTAGTGCCTGTAAAAGGTAGTATCCCCTATTTTTGGAAGGGTAATTCACACTCTGCTATGCTGTATAAACACACAAACACAATCCCACTGTTTTTTGCACATGACACAAAAAGAGTCTTGTAGTCTATACTGTCCCTGCTTACTTGAAGGCACATCTCTCTTCTTGTGGGTTCCCTCTTTCACTGTTCCAATGTAATTGCACACTGTATTATCTGTTTACAACTGCACTGTTTTCTTTTCACTACATGCTTTACTGTCTGTTGTCTCACGGTTTATTCTGTGTGTCTATACTTACTGTGTTGTCTATATTTACTCTTGTCTAATTTATTGTGTAATCCCTTTGGTTTATGTATACTTGTGATTACTGTCAGAGACAAGAGAAATGGCATTTCGATTTTTTCTGTATGTCCTGCACAAAGAGGGTGAAGTTGACAAATAAAAATCCTTAAATCATTGAGTCCTATATGATGAAGATTAGGGGTTTCAGGCCATGGCTTTAATTAATGTGATGTCTATTGCACATCCAGCAGGAGTTAAAAGTAGGTTGATTATTTAAATAAAGTGCTTAACTATTTATTCCACCCTGTACAAATTGTATCTCAGAATGAAAGTACCACCAGACCAGCACAGAGCATACCGACCAGACAGAAGACATAGTGAGCAGTAGTCCTTTTGTATGTTTTATTCATTTCTGCCTGGAACAATGTTTGTCCTTTACAATTCAAACACCACAACTTAGGCGTGTCTGTCTTGTAATGTACTTTCAATCATCCTCTGCCTAATACCTCTTTTCAACACTGGTCTTCTCTTCTTTGGCCAGTGTCAGATATGGCTTTTTCTTTTGAAACTCTCGCACGGCTTAACGAAGCAGCCAGCTATGGACCAGTACAGCACCTGTTTCTCAAATCAGAGATTCTCATGTCATTATCCAATTGCACGGATGCGCATCGGGTTCTTTGGCTTCTCTGCTTCCCACTTTATTTACGTTTTTTTTTTATCTGTTATCTAAAGGAGGTATTTCAAACCTTTGTAAGATATCTTTTGTTGCTTGCCAATTTTGCTGCAAGAAATGACCTGCACTGGCCTGCCACTTGCCTGAAGCAATTTTGAACGAAACCACCCTTGTTTGGGCTATTTGAGTGGCCTAGAATATCAGCACTGTAGGAATTCATAATAGTGGGCAAACGTGGACAAAATGATCAGAAATTTCATTTTATCCATTTTTAGGCTATTATTAATGCCATAGGTGCTGATATTCCTTGTACTGGAGAAGCCCAAGGAAGTGTGGTTTCATTGTGTCCTTAAGAACCCAACAGTTGCAGAGGCAATTGCAAACGGGTACTCCAGTGACAAATGACCCCTTTAACCATGATAATTACAGGCAAGCTCCCCTAACAGCCATTAAATAACCCAGTAGTGATGGTGATCGAATATGGGCCTTTTACAACCATGTAGACATTGCTTTCAAATTCAGTCTTTTACAACCATTTATTAAAGTACATTTAAGTTATATATGAAAACCTATTGTACATTTTATTTTTGTTTTATTTTATTTATGCATTTATTTGAATATTATTTGGACAAGAAAAAAAAAAGTGTTTTTATTTTAACAATCTAATTTCTGAATTCTTTTGAAAATTGCAATGGTTGTGTTTTTTGTATATGTAGTCACACACACACATATGTAGCCTGGTAAACCAGCCCCTCGTACTACACAGCATTTTATACAGAGGGTCTAGATGTGGTTTCATTGACATGGTTGTTTCAGGAAGCATCTTGCCTGACCATCAAAGAAAAGGAGTGTTTGTGTGAGCGATGATGTTTGAATTGAAGTGCGAAGGCAAGCTTATAGCCAGGCTAACTGCATACGTCACGACCAGACAGTAGCAATTGGATAATCGATCCCCCCACTCACTTTAAACTTCAGCAGAGTCTACACCTCCAGGAAGTAATTGTCGCTGATTGGGCAGGCAAGATGCTGCCTGAGACAAACATGTCAATGAAACCACAACCAGACCTCTGCATGAAATGAGGTGTAGTACAACGGGTCTGCTTTACCAGGCTAACACACACACACACAAAAACACACGCACACACACACACACACACACACACACACACACGCGCACGCACGCGCACGCACGCACACACACACACACACACGCGCATACACACACACGCACACGCACACGCACACATGCACACATGCAAGTACACGTACACGCACGCACGCACACATGCACACACACACACAGGACTGTACCTCAAGCATCTGGGCGACCTCGGTCCTCTGCTGGGCGGTGTCCTGAGACTCGATGAGCAGCTCCTGCAGCAGAGGCTGCTTGTACAGCTGCCCCACCAGCTCACTCTGCAGCCGCTCCTTCACATGGTTCACCAGGAAGTGCATCACCGTCTTTGGCACACTACACACACACACACACACACACACACACACGCACACGCACACGCACACGCACACGCACACGCACACACACACACACACGCACACACACACGCACGCACACACACACACATACAAACAAAGACACACGCTTACTTAAGTGTTGACACCGATCACCGCAGCTGTGACATTACTTGCTGACGACAATCTTCAGGTCAGTATCTTTCTCTGCAATAGCCACTCTAGTGATCTAGATCTCTAGTGATCTATAGAAGATAGTGATCTACATCTCTAGTGATCTATACAAGATAGTGATCTACATCTCCAGTGATCTATAGAAGATAGTGATCTACATCTCTAGTGATCTATAGAAGATAGTGATCTACATCTCTAGTGATCTATACAAGATAGTGATCTACATCTCTAGTGATCTATACAAGATAGTGATCTACATCTCTAGTGATCTATAGAAGATAGTGATCTACATCTCTAGTGATCTATAGAAGATAGTGATCTACATCTCTAGTGATCTATACAAGATAGTGATCTACATCTCTAGTGATCTATATAACTGATAACAGACCGTGTGTGTGTGAAACAAAGACAACTCTGCCTTCTAAAGGCACACCAGCTTCAACAACAGTGCAGCACATTTCGCTTTCAAAATTCTCATTTAACATTCAGATTCTACGGTTTCCCATATTGCCAATAAGGGAAACCTCTAGGCTTAAAAAACGTTCTACCCCGACTGCCATCAGACTCCTAAACAGCTGACAGGAGGGGACTCAGTTCATTTTCTTGAACTGTCACTGCACCTTTTTTACAAAGAGACCTTTGCACATACAGACCAGCTTGAACATTACACAGACACTTTAGTCAATTGTAGAGATTGCTTTTTGCTATATCTTATGTCTTTAATTATGTCTGTTACATGAGTGTTACACGATGTGTGGTATTATGTGTGTCATTCAAGTGCAAAGAAGCAAAGAAAGAATTTCATTGTGCAGGGAAACATGTTGTCTCACTGCACATATGACAATAAACTTGAACTTCAACAAACACACTGACAGACCGTTCTTCTGTATATCTGAACTATTTGCTGAAGTGACAGCATTGGCATCATTTTAAAAAAGGTCTGTTTGATTCTGTACAGTAACTGTGACTATCCCATCCTCTCTCAGGCCACAGAGGCGTAGGCAAGAAAAAACACAAGCCACTCTCTTTATAGTACTCATGGAGAATGCTAATGAGGCAGATTAATGCAACTTATCAAGTGGAAAACTAAGAGTGCAGAGGGTCAGGACAAGCAGTGGGGGGGGAGAGGGAGAGAGAGGCAGAGAGAGACAGAGGCAGAGAGAAAGTGAAAGAGAGAGAAGAGAGAGAGAAAGAATCAGCAAAGCCCTCTGAGAGTCTCTGAGCTTTGGGCCCTGCAGAGTAGCAGGTTAAACCAAGGTGACAACAACTTGAAATTCTAAAAACAACTACATAACTTTTTTATTGGGAGTCATTTCACAGCCATAAACATAGCTGCAGACGGTGAGAGTAGTTTTGCTTTCTCTTCTGTGTACAGTTATACAATAAACGCTCATCATTAAACCATAAGGAAAACAGTAAACCAAAGCCTTAAATCACATGATCAGAGTGTGATATGGGTTATACAGCTCTATACAGCTGTCAGAGCGCTATATATATATATAGAGCAGTACACGGGGCTGCTTCAGATCAAACCGCATGGCAGGCTTGCATTATTTATGTCTTAAAAAATTCAACAAGGGTTTCTCGGGGGTTCTGCTGGCGTTTCTCATTGTTATGTTGCAGGGATGCGTATGGCCGTATGTTCTGTGGGTGTCTTAAGTGCTCCTCTCTTGTCAGCTGCTTGCTTGGCTGAGCGTTCCCCCCCCGTGAGTGAAAGTCTGTCCCCAGGCACCGCTGACAGCGTAATTGGCCGCTCTTTTCCAGCTAAGTAGTAAATTGGAGCTTCCTGCCAACCGCAGGGCCTTTTAAGTCCACCTTTGCCCGTGAGCGAAGATAGCTTGACTGACATCAAGCTTTATGCCCCTGTCAAGGTAGCGAGCAGGTCAGAGATCCCAAACACTATACAGGCCCGGTCTCAGTGGTCTGCAACTTGTCTGCTCACACACACACACCTTAACATCTTAATGCCCATCATTGCAGGTCAGAGAACAGACCTGGTCTGACCTGGTCTGCTCTGTTTATTATTGTGTGTGTGTGTGTGTGTGTGTGTGTATGTGTGAGTGTGTGTGATTGTGTGTGTGTGTGTGCATGGATGGTCCTGCTAGAAACTGCAGTGTTGCAACAGTATTTCACATAAAATGTGCATGCGCACGTGCACACATACACACACACACACCCACACACACACACACACACACACACACACACACACACACACACACACACACACACACACACTGTGTTTGTGTTCTTTGTTATGTAAAGTGTCACTGGTCACTGTAGATTCATTGTCCCATCAATACACAGGGACCAGTTAAGTAGTTTCTGTCTGATTAAGAGTCTACGTCCTACTTTCTGCATTCTCCCAAAATCCCCCTGTGACTTTGAGACCAGCAGCCCCACTGACCTGTCCTGGGCATGGCCCTGTGTGACCCTGTTAGACCTGCAGCCGGACTGACCTGTCCTGGATGTTCTTGCGCACGATGAGGAAGTAGCACTTGATGAGTCGCTGGATGACCTCACAGTCTCGCTGCTCCCGAGCGCTCAATTTACGGGTGATGGGCACTGCCTGCAACACGCACACACACGCACAAACACACACACACACACGCGTACACACACATATACACACACACATACGCGTACACACATGCATACAGACAGACAGACAGACACACACACACACACACACACACACACACACACATACATACAGACACACACAGACAGACACACACACACACACACAGAGTTATAATACACCAAGTCATGCGATACCAGACACTAACGAGATTTAAAAGCGGTGCTACAGAGGAAAAATTATAGCAATTGAGGAAAAAAATTAATGAGAGGATAGTTCTATTAAATAACATATAAAGTGTGGTTAAAAAATAATCAAGTTAAATCATCTGCGACGCCTCCAGTACACTTTACAACATAAAGTTCACAAGTGCACTTCTCTAATCATTTTTTAAAGCTCTTGGCAGGTAAGTTGTTTCAAGTATTACAGAGACCTTGCCACAGTTCCTCTGTGTATTAAGGCTGCCTGCCCTGATTCTTGCCAGTCTCCTTTCAGTTTTTCAGTCAGTAATGTGGTCTTTTACTTTGATGCTTTCTTTGTTTCACAGCATGTATGCATCACTGGAATACTGCACTATAAAAAAAAACATGAAAGTCTAAAATATGATATTTTCTTGCAAATAAGGACAAAAAGTACCCAGCTGTCTGTCTAGATAGACAAATGATGCAAACAATCAAACAGGCAGACAAATAAACAATGAAGCATAACCAAAATCATATTTATCCCCCTACACCCTGTCTAGTTTAGAGTCTCCAGTCTTCCTCACACTCTGCCTAATCCACATCTTTACATGACATTGCATTTAGCTGACGCTCTTATCCAGAGTGACTTAAAGTGTACTTCTCTACTGGTAAGGGGGAATCGAACCTCTGACGCCAAAGACCAACTCCCTAACCATTAGGTCCCAGCTATGACTTATACTCCAGTTGGTCTCCATCATTCTCAGCATTGATTTTACAATGAATTTATGCAACCTTACTGGTAGGGTTCCATTTGCAAAAGCTGGCCCTTTGCATTGTTTGCTGCGGCCAGGAACACATGTTTAATAAAGCACTCTGCATTCTTCGCTACTCTGCACGGGTACGCAATTTTTCTTTCAGCAGCTATTATCTGGGTGATAAGTAGCTACCATTCTTTTGTGGTGAGCTGAAAAGAATATGCATAGCTAGCTGCGCAACCGCAATGATGGAGAGTCTTTGGAGGCAGTGTTTGTCTCTGGTCCAAGGTTTTAAAAATAAGAAACATCTATGCACTGAAGATACACCCACAAGCAGTATCCTTTCTAAGTGCTGTCATAAGAGCACAATATGCTCCTGGACAAACTTTACCCAATTTGAACTTTGAATGCAGTAAAAAAAAAACTCTCTTTAATTTATTCATTTTAAATGTGGGTGTGTCCAAATTTCCAATTCTTCTCCTGCACTTCACAAATGCTGCTCTAACTCTTGAAATGATTTGTGAACAACACATCAATGAGACCACATGTTCTCCTGAGGTGACATGGGTAACACTTAATTTCACAGTGCATCTACATGGAACATTATCTACTTACACTGTGCATATCCCTATCACTAATCCTAACATTAACTCTAATCCTAATCCCCTTACCCTAACCCTAAGGTAAAGTGTAAATACATACTTGTTCTTACACACCTTGTTAAAGTGTACTTTAAGATCTAGATACACTGCAACAGGGACCAATAAAATAAGGTGGGTGACACTTATTTTACTGTTCCTTTTTCAGTATATCTACACTAACCCTAACCCTAAGGTACAGTGTACATAATGTTACATATTGCTACACAATTTTACTATCATGCTGTACCTAACCAATGTAACAGGGACAGTAACAATAAAGGGCAACCTAGACTTGCTCCAGTGCTTGGAGATGTTTCAACAAAAGTCAGCATCTCTGAACCCCTGGTTAGATCTGGGTTGTGGTGGGGGGGGGGCAGATGGGCCCTTTGCTCACCGTGTCCAGCAGGTTGACCGCTTTGGCGGGGCTGCTGAAAGCGGAGGCTGGGCCTTTGCCCTTCTCCCCCGCAGCCTTCTCCTCCTCGCTCTTCCAGCGCTTCCCTGCATCCAGCGGCTCAGTCTGACAAAGAAAGGGGGGGAGGGAGAGACAGAGAGAGAGAGAGAGAGACAGAGACAGAGAGAGAGAGAGAGAAGAAACAGAGAGACAGAAAGTCAGAGAGAGATAAAATGACAGAGAGACAGAAAAGGGACAGAGAGGGGAGAGAGAGACAGGTACAGAGAGAGAAAGAGAGAGAAAGAGAGAGACAGAGAGATGGAGAGACAGACAGAAAGAAACAGAGAGAGATGGAAAGTCAGACAGAGAGATAAAGTGAAAGAGAGAAAGAAAAGGGACAGAAAGGGGAGAGAGAGAGAGCGACAGAGAAACAGAGACAGAAAGAAACAGAGAGGGAAAGTCAGACAGAGAGACATAAAGTGAAAGACAGAAAGAAAAAGGACAGAGAGGGGAGAGAGAGAGAACAAGAGAGAGAGAAAGAACGAGACAGAGAGAGAGAGATCAGAGAGAGTGGGAGGGCGTGAGAGGGAAGGGGGACAGAGAAGGAAGAGCAAAGGGAGAGGGAGAGAGGACATTTAAGGAAAAGAGAAAAACAGGAAAATGGGATGAGAGCAGAAAAAGAGGGGAAAATGGAGAGTGAAGGAAGGGGGGGGGGGACAAGAGAGACGTGGAGCGAAGAGAGAAGTAGAAGATGCGGAAAGGGGGGTGAAGATGAACGCTAGCGGGAGAGAAAGGAGAAAGGGCTCAGGCGGGAAGAGAAGGGAAGGGAAGGGAAGGCTGACAGATGGAGGCGGAGGGGGCGATCGCTCTTAAATAAACAGCGGCCGAGGCTGTCAGGGCCCTGCTGGGGAGACGGCGCTACCTGCTGGCTGTTGACGGATGCCGACACCTGCGCCGCGTCTGTGAAGTCGGGATGCTTAGTGTTGATGTACGCCAGCTCAATGGCCACCAGGTTGTGAACCTTGAAAAAAAAAACAAAGAACAGCACAATAACACACTCGTGGGCCATACAGACTAATGCTCACATACACATACACACGCACGCACGCACGCACGCACGCACGCACGCACGCACGCACGCACGCACGCACGCACGCACGCACGCACGCACGCACGCACGCACACACGCACACACACAAAACCATGCATGTAGGCACACATTCAGAAAGCGGGAGTAAGAGGGAAAGATCCAGATATCTAGAGAGTGAAAAGAAAAGATGGAAAGGGAAGATAGGAGGGAGATAGGAGAGACACAGAGAAAGAGAGAGAGTCAGACAGACAGAGACAGAGACAGAGACAGAGAGGGGGCCTGGGGGGGGGGGGGGGGGAAACACAGAGGCTTTGGTCATGACAGACAGGGGTTGATAGATGGGGAAGAAGAGAGAGAGAGCGCACGAGAGAGAGAGAGAGGGAAACAGAGACAGACAGAGGCTTTTCGTGGCTGCCAGGCAGGGTTGACAGAGGGAGACTGAAGCACTCCAGGTATGTGTGCTGTCCTCTGGTGGGATTACTGCTGTCTCGGGGGGAGTGTGTGTGTGTGTGTGTGTGTGTGTGTGTGTGTGACTGACTGGCTCACCATGTCATTTGTGACAGGCAGACGCTTCCTCAGCAGGCCGGTCACAACCTCAACGATGGAGTCGTGCAGCTTCGGGAACCGCAGCAGCTCCTGTTAAGACATACAGACACAGACACACACACGCAGACACACACGCAGATACACACGCACACACACACACACACACACACACACACACACAGACAGGCAGACAGACAGACAAGCAGACAGACAGGCACACACACACACACACACACACACGGTCAAGTCAGGTTAAGTGGATTTTATTGCCGTTTCAGCCACATACATAGTACAAAGTGAAAATGAAACAACATTTTACCCAGAGCAATTGATGTTACACATTAACTGCTAAAACAGTACAGACAACACAAATACAGTACAGTGAGCACGCACACAGTAAATAAACACACGTCTAACAAGAGATAAGGTGCAAAAGACAACACTGAACAGAAAGCAAGCACAATAGACAGGGCATGACTTGGACCAGAGCTTTGACTGACACACAGAGACAGATCGGCAGACAGAGACAGGCAGGCAAACAGACACAGAGGCATACACAGAGGGATACACAGACAGACAGACAGACAGACAGACAGACAGACATACAGACAGACAGAGGGATACACAGAGGGTCAGACAGGCACACAAAGCCAAAGACAAACAAAACAACAGACAGACATAGAAACAGGCGAGCAGAATGTTAGACACACAGACAGAGAAAAACAAAGACAGACAGACAGACAGACAGAGACAGACAGACAGAGAGCAGCTGTTGAAGGTGAGTTGCAATGGCGGTTGACTTGCAGGCAGCTCAGCTAAATTTATCAGCCTGTAAGGTTGCGAAAAATACACTACAGTAGACATAAATAATTCCAGGGCGGATAGAGCCCCAAGAAATCTTTTGACGGGCAAAAATACGAGATCCCGTACTTCAGAGCCTCGCTCACGGCCTAGATGCTCTAATAAAATCTGATTTACAGCCGTATGGCGGGAACAAGAAACGTCAACTCGCTTTCATAAAACGCGGCATTGAGCACAATCTAAATTCAAAGACATGCGCTGCACCTTCAGACGTATTTGAGAACTGCTTTGTTGTTTTGTTTGAACGGATTGTTTTGGATGCTTTGCATTGCTTTGCATGTCATAAAAGAAGGAGAGTTGATTCTTCTGACTTTCAAGCACACACCCTATAAGCCTATGCCTGAGCCCGTGCATACCCGCGCACAAACACACACACACACAAATTTACACACACACGCTCACAAATTCAAACACACACAAACACACCCACAAATTCACACACGCACACATCCACATACACACACCCCCACACAAACACACACACATACACGCACATACACACCCACACACACACACACACACACACACACACACTGCCTGGCCTCGGGAGCATCAGGAGACAACGGTAAACTAGATGGAAGCACTGTGCCGCATTCACCCACTCCACCCCTTTGTGCACCCCACCCCACACACCCCAACCCCCATATTCACCTAGTACACCCCTCCACCCCCTACACCTCCCCACCACCACACCCCTCCCTCCTCCTTATCCCACCCCTCCTTTCCTCCTTATCGCCACATCTGCAGTAATGATCACCCCACCACCCCCCCCCATCTCTGCCCCTGCCCCTGCATTATTAAGAGCGTGCCAGACGCATCTACCTGCGGGAAGTTTGCTCTGAAAGCACAGAAGTGAAATAATGAAATGCAATTCTCACAGTGCAGAGAGGTGACGGTGCCTTTGCTGTCAGCACACACACACACACACACACACACACACACACACACACAAACACAAACACAAACACACACACACACACAGTGAGAGTGTATAAGGAGTGTGTGTATGTGTGTGTCTAAGAATATAGCTGTGTTTGACTCTGTGTGTGTGTGTGTGTGTGTGGACTGACAGCAAGAAGAGGTGATAATGGATGCCCTGGGAGGCCTGTGAGGTGGTGTGTGTGTGTTTATGAAAGGGAGGGGGTGGGGGGTGGGGGTGTGTGTATGGTTGATGGTGGGGAGCTGAAGGAGAGGTGGAGAGGGGTGTATGAAAGGGAGGGGGTTGGGGGT
>CM059271.1:16498504-16518504 GCA_030347295.1 Setipinna tenuifilis | reverse complement strand
TTCAGGTCGTGCTGGCTCCTGTGGGGTGGAATGTAATAGGGTACAGGGAGGGTGGGGTGGGTTGGGGATTGGGGAGAGCAGGTGAGTGGAGAGATGAAGGGGGGTAGAAAAGGGAAGGAGGGGGTAGAACAGGGCAGAAGAAAGAAATGAGGTGAGTGGAGTGGAATAGAATAGAATAGAATAGAATAGAATAGAATAGAATCTTTATTGTCATTGTCACAGTTACAACGAAATTTCAAAAGCTCACAGTCAGTGCATTATTCATTGCGTCTACAAAAAAATAAATACTAATAATTTAAGCACTGGAGTTACAAAATACAAGATTCAATTTATAAATACATATAAATAAAAACAGCATGACCATACATATGCACACACACACACACACACACACATACATACATACACATACACATACACATACACAAACACTTTCGGTCGTTCCTAGACTAATTTCACATCCTAGAGTTATTTTTTGCACCACTGGGGGTGGTTATTGCAGTTGGATAAAAAAAATCTTTGAGTCTACTTCTCCTTGCATTCATGAATCTGTACTGTCTGCCTGAAGGCAACAGTTCAAACAGGGAGTGTCCAGGGTGGGAGGAGCAGGGGGGATGGAGAGACGAGGTGGGTAAAAAAGGGAAGGGGGGGGGGCGGGTAGGAGAGGGGGAGTGGAGGGACCAGGTGGGTGGAAGAGGGGAGATGATTTAGGATAAAAAAAAATTGCAAACTGCAATGCGATCAGTAATTTTGATCCCTCTCCAGAAAAAGAAAAAGAAAAACACTAGAACTTCTCGTGCCACGGAGAGGACATGTTCTTCTCTGCTGTCTCTGCTGTGGTGACACTTCACTTACCCTGTGTGGGATCAAAGAAGAAAAAAAAAAAAAGAAAAGAAAATGTCGATCTTATCCCCTATCTAATCTCGAGTTCTCTTCTTCTTCTCGCAGTCTTGCTCCATCTCGCTGCTTTCTAATCTCTAGCTTCTCAGATCACTCCTTCCCTGGGAGACTACTCCTTGTTCCTTACCCTCTCCATGCCTCCTTGCTTCTCCACTTTTTCTTCTTCTCCACTCTCACTCATAATCATGGTCTCGGCCTCCACATCTCTATTGTCATTCCCTTTTCCAGTAATCACGGTCTACACATCTCCTCTCCTGTCATTTCCTTGTTTTTTTTTTTTTTTAGTTTTGCATTCACCGGCAGCGGCAGTGGGTCGAGCTGCACTGGAGCAATATTCATCACCTACCCCGCCCACAAAACAAACCGCCACAGCACACTGACCTCACCCCATTATTAAAATTCAGAGGTCTGATTGCAATCTGGCGGCGTATTGATTGTTAAACAGACTCTTCTGCGACAATGAAAAACAGCATGGGTGCCAAACACCGGACAGGATAGGATGGGACTGTACCATGGCGGTATGCCATGCCGGGGTATGTGTGTGAGGGGGTTGAAGGGGCTGGGGCGGGGGCAGATTAAGTTTGCAATGCAAAGTGGCAGAGAGAGGTGGAGAGCAAGGGCGTGGTTAAATTACTTTCACCACTGTTCTGTCCCCCCGGCACTGTGTGTAGCAATTGAGAGGGACAGAGAGACAGGGGGAGACAGAGAGAGAAAGAGAGAGAGAGAAGAGAGAAATAGAGTAATAGCAAGAGACAGACAGCAAGAGAGAGAGAAACAGACGTTTAAAATCCCTTTATTGACACATCACAGGTCCACGTATCCACTACATGAGCCCACAACCCCTCCCCCACCCCCATTAAAAGAAAAAACTGAAACAAAAGGATTACCAATGAAAAACCAAACCACCACCAGCAGCAATGACTGACCACACAGAGGAAGAGAGAAAGAAAAAGAGTAATTGACAGCAGGAGAGCAGGAGAGAGAGAGAGAGAGGAAGGGAGGGAGGGAGGGAGGGAGAGAAATATATAAAGAGAAAGAGAAAAAAGGATAGAGAAAAAGATGGACTGCTTTTTTTTGTTAATCATTCAGAGCCTGTGCTTTACTAAGGTAGCCTGGAGATAGAGAAAGAGAAGGTGCAACAGCTAGAGCTAGTGAGATACTGATTTAATTAACCAGCAACAATACAAAGCAATACAGAGTGACCAGACAATTTTCATTTTCACTGAGCTGATGACAATTAACTGTTAAGTGTTAACATTTGATGAGCTTTCAAAT
The DNA here is from genome assembly GCA_030347295.1 of Setipinna tenuifilis. Classification (NCBI taxonomy): domain Eukaryota; kingdom Metazoa; phylum Chordata; class Actinopteri; order Clupeiformes; family Engraulidae; genus Setipinna; species Setipinna tenuifilis. The sequence continues at coordinate 16,516,329 of CM059271.1, read as the reverse complement.
AACACAAAGTTGCGAAATGGGATATAACCTTCCTAAAAACGGCAGTAACAAAAACACTCTCAGTCAATAGATATGAACATTTAGGAATTAGAATTAGAACAGACAGGCAGTTAAAATGGGGGAGCCGGAACTGTACAGTGTGGTAACGAACCTGTTCACTACCCCGATGATGCCAAGCCGTACAGGGATGACTCGACCCAGAAGCACCTCCAGAGCATCAGTGCCCGCATCCATCAGGTCTAGCTTACTGACCACCAGCAGAGTCCTGCGACCTGGACACACACACACACACAGGCACACAGACACACACACACAAAAAGTTAACTTATCAGCATTAAAAAAACAGCAAACAACTGCAAAATGGCAGTGCTTCAAACAGATGCACACGAATGGAATTGTCTAGACTTTGTCATTTGTTGAGGGCATAAATTGCTCAAAGACATCAATCATTTAAAGAGGGCATTCTACAAGAGAAAATATTGTTTCTCTTTTCTGGACCAAGTTTTAGCAGTGCAAGTTTTAGCAGTTTTAGCAGTAATTGCACAATCCTAAAAACCACTTGTAAGATTCCATTCCACTATAGAAATGTAAGGTTTTTAAAGTTTAAAGTGAAAGACCTGCCATCTATTGGTTTTACCTGTGCACTCTAAACAGTAACTGAATAAAAAAAAACACAGCAGGGCTTTTACTTTCTGAAATCAGTTTTTTTCCATGTCTGTTTGCAACTGAGAATTTCCAGACCACATAATATGATGTGGGCAAGCTTGTCTGGCTAATCACAGGACACAAATGAAGTCCTACAGAAAAATAAATTAGGTACTTGAGCAAACACAAAACACACAAACACACAAGCGCACACATATGTACTGTACATGTACACACACACCAACACATGCACAGACACACTGCAATAGCTATAAAAGGCCCCTGGCGAGAGCTCCAGAGGGAGCGGGGGGGGGACACAGTGATGAGTAAAAAAGTGAGGGGAGGTGCAGCGGAGGTGCAGCGAGCGCGCTCCTCACCATCTGGGTCGACCTCCCGCGCCAGCTTGAGTGCGTCTGAGGTGGCCAGGTCGGAGTTGGCAGGCGACACGGACAGGATGAGGGAGTTGGGGTTGGAGATGAAGCTCAGGATCATCTCCTGCACCTGCGTCTCGATGTCCTCTGGTTGATCGCCAACCGGCACCTGTCACACAGACAGGAAGAGGAGGAGGAGGAAGAGGAGAAATCATCTTTTACCTGTTTTGCTGACACCTGAGACCCTGTATGACCTATTTGGTGGGATAGGCTGCTGTTTTATAGGCTTTACTGTAGTCTCTGTTATTTTGAGTAGATCCCATAACAGTCCAGAATAATAAAAAAAAAAAACAAAATTAGAGTCTCAGCTTTCACAAGGACATACATATAGACAGAAGCATGTGGAAACTGTTGGTCTTTCTAAATGAAGGAAGTGCCAATGTTAGGACATTTGGTAAAATGGATGACAGCTACCAGGGATAATATAGGGGAAGATGCTCATTCTGGGCCTTGAGGGGGGATAAGGGTGATGACAACCTCACAAAGGGGGGGTGGGGGGTTGGTCAGCGAGCGAGCAAAAGCTTATTTTAGTTACCATAAACTCCTCAGCTGAAAAAAGGAAGTAGGGTTTAAAAAATGCCAGAACCACAGACGAAACAAAGCTTCGGAACAGCTCTGCAGGAAAGACATTTACTCACTTTGTGCTTCTGGATCCAACAATGCACACTCTGTCTGGTGTGAGGAGGAATTAGAATGAAAACATTTTTTTTTCTTGTCTGGTAACCCTTCAATAAGAACGCTTGGCCACTGCAGTGCAGTGCAGTTAGAGAGGTGGACCCTACTTTCATCACTCTCACAATACTTCCATTCAACCTAATCAATCACTGCCGGCAGAAGCAAAAAAGCAATGCCTGAGATTTATAATGTAATTATAGCATCATTTATTTACTTTATGGCTTGTTTTTTTTTACTTCTCTTGGCAATGCCCCATGCAAAACCCAAGGCTATCTGTATGGGTCAAAAAATATTTATGTGGGAATGATGAAATAGGTGTGTGTGTGTGTGTGTGTGTATGTGTGTGTGTGTGCGCGTGTGTGTATACCTTGGTAATTCCTGGCAGGTCCACCAGTGTGAGGTTAAGGACATTTGAGGAAAATATTTTCAGGTAGATGGGCTCAGGGCTGATACCCTGGAAGACGTGAAGGCCAGACGGAGGAAAATAGAAAAATGAAAAGCAGAGAGATGAAAGAGATGAAAAAACAAACTGTCAGAGAGTTTTAAAGAAGATATTCTAATTCCAAGTACTTTTACTGGAGTATTAAGAATTTTTACTTCACGTGCTTAAAATGGACAAATGTCTCCACAGACCTTGTTTTCGCCAGACCCACGATCAGTTTCCAACTCTATCTCCTTGCGAATCTCGGAGAAATCTGTGAATATCTATGAGGCAATAAAAAGGAAAATATTTCATAACGTTGTGTTTCAATGTATAATCTCTACAGGAATTTGTACCTTTGACAAATTAAACAAAGATTATTGCCGATGAGCCCTTTGACCTGGTTAAAACCAACACAATGAATGTAACAGGGCAACATTCCTAGGAAAGTACCTGGTTTTTACAGTGAAGGAAGGTGCCCCATTCGTCAGCCTTAATGCCTATGGAAAAAGTGAAAAACAGTAAATATTCAACAAAAAAGAAAGAAAGAAAGAACAAACATACAAAAAAGCAGACAAAAAACAATGAGTAACAGCTTCACACAGTGTTGACATCATGACAAAACAATCAATTTGGAATGGGAGGGTCAGTGAAGGAAGCCGGACGAGGGTGCAGCACAGAGACAGATAAACAAACAAACAAACAAACAAGACAGCACAGAACGCTTCAAAAACGAAAAGGAAATGAAAAAAACATAAACAGACAGCACTGACAAGACTGTGAAACAAAGGGGAGGTCAAAATTTAGCATTGACACACAGAGACCTGGATAGATGTTTTGGGAGTTTTGTTTTAGCCCATTTCCTATGGAATAAGCAGGAAGAGAGAGAAGGAAACAGGGGAATATTTAACGATATTGGAAAGTCAACTAGTCTATGACAGATATAAATCAATTGACTATAAAGATGCACAATACAGTAAATCCACTTGTAAAGGTACACACCCTACAGTAGTGGTACATACATTATTGCACATACAGCATAGTAACAGATTAATTTTAACATTTCCATTGCATAAAAAAACAAATATATGACAGAAGAAATAAATTACGTTTAATGTTAGAAAGACAAACTTGGACAAGTTAGCAAGAAAAACACTTACAGAAGGCAAGAAAAGAGAGATTAGATCATATGGAATATAAGAGCGGAGTGACAGCAAGCATTTCATTTTGCAATATGTAGCACATCCATTCTACAAAAGTTCCCAAATCATCATACAGCACATCTATCCTACCAAGTATTTAATCATCCTCTTAATTAACATACAACACGCCTATCCTATAAAGTATACAATTATCCTCTTCGCTGACATACAGCACGCCTATCCTACAAAGTACACAATCATCCTCTTCATTAACATGCAGCACGTCTACCCTACAAAGTACACAATCATAGTATTCATTAACATACAGTAGGTCTATCCTACAAAGTACACAATCATCCTGTTCATTGGCAGTGCTGACAGAGACAATGTGGACATGGCCATCCCTTACCATTCTCCTGCTTCCTCCTCTCCTCCAAGGGGGGCACGTGTACCAGCTGCAACACCAGGGGGCGGCGGGTGACGATGCCTGACCCGCGGGGCAAAAAGTCACGCCCCACCAGGCTCTCCAGCACAGAGCTCTTCCCACTGCTCTGTAGTGCACATGGACAAAGAACGACACTCAGACACACCAGCCTAACTTCATTAAATCGCATTCCTGATATGCAGTTACACTGAATGGCTCTGTGTCAATATTATTATTATTATTATAACCTTTATTTGACCAGGTTAGTCTTACTGAGATATAGAAGAAGACCTGGCCAAGATAGCAGCCGAATAAAACAGTTTTTATATATAAAAACACATATAATGATCGCAAAACAGACAAAAAAGGCAAAAGACACCTCATGCCAAAGTGCATTCCAGTGCAGAAATATTAAACAACTTGCACACTTGCTCATACCTAAGCACAGACGGCTGATCAAAATCTTTTAAAAAATAAATGGTCTTACAAAAAGCTTCACTCTGTGACAAATTGTAATGGCAGTATAGAGCATGCATGTTATGCTTGTATTGCATACAAAAGTTGTAAGTGTGTGTAAGAGTCAATTCTTTCTTCAACAAGGACCTCATATGGAATTACACAGAATGGTTCTGTGTCAATATTAAATAGCTTACACATAAATAAAGACACAGTTACAGCTTTCAGAAGAAACTCTGTTTTAGGAAAAGCCGCACTCTGTGACAAATTGTAATAGTAGCACTGAGCATTCATATTATGCATGTATTACATACATTAGCTGTCAGTGTGTGTCAAAGTCAAGTACTGGCTAAAAACTAATGCGCCGTCTCTCAGCTGGAGTTATTTCAGTGTTGCCTTGAGGCTGCCAGGCAGTGTGTGTCATAATGACATGAGTCAGCTGTGTGGTCAGTTATGAATTTAGCACAGGCTCTACTTATAAATCAGAAGCCCATGTCCATGCCCCTGCCCTGACTGACCTGGGACCCTACAACCACAATCTGGGGTAGCTGAATGCTCTCGGCTCCCACGGTCAGGAACACCTCCTGCAGACGGTTTATCACTGGGATAAGAGTCTCCATCTCAGCAACTGGGGTGGCGAGTACCTGCGCAAAAGAGTCACTAATGTAAATGATGTGGGTTGCAATGAATGAGGGGAGAGGCACAGAAAGGAAGAAACAGACAGGGAGGCAGAGAGAGAAAGAAAGACAGTGTGTTACTGGACAAGAGGAATGACAACTATGCACTGTTTCAAATGTTCTAATTCAATCAAGTAAGATCAAAACACACACGGCTGCAGATAACTAGGCTTTTGTTCTAAAAGAAGCTTAGTCTATATCCTTAAGACAGGCAACAGATAACAAATAGGCAACAGATAATCTACAGAGTAAGCTGGGATCCATAACACGGAGCTCCACTGCTGATTGCATTACGTAAGTGGAGCCAATGGGGAACCAGTGGCCCAGTGGGTAGCCTGGACCTGGTGGTTAATCCTGCATCTTGGAGGAGGAGTGTGTTCTTTTCGGTACTGCAGCCGACCTGGGCATTTTACTTTTCCCTTAATTATAACGACAGACCATTACATTATTTCTATTGATATCTATACAAAACGGCATGCAGAGAAGCTGTAGCCCCGCCTGCTTAACCTCATTTGACACACATAAGACTAACAGAAGATAGATAATAAGACTGGTGAAAAGAAAAGGTACACGGTCTTACTTAGCCGAAATTGCACTAGAATCGAAAATGCAATGCACACAGGAGAATCTAAGATCAAAGCATCATGAAGCATCATGATGATCCTATGACTGCATAGGAGTGTGTGTCACTGGGCTCAACTAAAACGCGCCTATTAGCACCATAACAAGCTAGCAAAGATAATCAGTCCTCACTGAATATTGTCTTTTATAATGCTGAGACAGCCTGCACAGCGGTGTCAAAACGATGCAATGACAGTACACACAGGGTTGGCACACTGCACTGACATGAATAAACAGGAAATCGAAAGGTACCCAGGTGCTGCGGTTGTAAGGATGCTTGACGCAAAAATGTATCCTAGCAATCAGCTAGCAAGGGCAGCTAAGGAGGAACCTGAACAGAAAGCATACAGTGGCTGGTGAGCTACCAGGCTAGAGAAAGTAGGATTTCCTTACCAGAGGGCAAAGAGACGATTTGACAGAACCTTAAGCTAAGATTTTCATTGCATTCTTATTCATTAAGAAATATAAAAAGGCATGTTATATTGGAAGATTTCTTGCAGAATGGGTCATCCCGACCACACTTGTTTCACATCCGCACTCAAAGCTGTCACAGCAAATTAGGTGTACCCCGCTTTAAGATTTTGCAAGCTGATTGGCTAAGGCATTTGTCAGACTGCACATTGCCTATATCTGATTGGACCAACTTCTTTTCAGTCAAAGAAATGGTTTTTCGAATTCCACACTAATGTTTACTAAAAATTGCTTAATATTTACTAGAATTCCTTGTTTACTATAATTTATTTATTAAGTATTTACTGATAAACAACATCAAGTTATCGGTATTGTGTATAAACCATGTTGTAAATAATAGAGGCGACTGTATTTCAATTCCGCTTTCTTTATTATGGCTGTGGTTCTACGTTCCAACATTTTTGATTGGATACTGGTTTAGCAACAAGAGGCTCAAACTGGGCGTGGTTCCGTGAGAAAGTTGCCTCTTGTGGTGGAAAGAAAGCAGTAAATGGGTAAATTCAATGTGGTCTGGAATAAAGGGCCAAAATTATAATATTAATGACATACAGAAGCAGACTAAGACATCGTAGGTTCTTCGAAAACAAATATGATGTTATTTTTTTTATTATTTGAATTTGGCAGTGCAGTTGTCTATATTATTTTGACTGCGGTATTAAACTAAAAATCACTAAGAATTACATTCTTTCCCAGAAAATCGCTACAAAGTGTTCTCTGGAATTTCATTTTCTATAAAAATATATATACTGCACAGGATGAACTGTCATTTCCGCCGTGCGGCAGCCTATCCAGATTACATTTATGTCAGTGGTGCGTCAACCCCTTGTGACTATGCAGCCATATTCAGCAAGGAACACGCTCACGAAAACAGTTGATGTTCGGCCCGACGGTGCGAAAAAGGACGTCTGACGCTGCAGTTTAGACAAACATTTTTTAATAAGACTGTCAGCTCTTAACTGAAGGGAAGGAAACGTCACGATTGTTGAATCTCAATTTTTAACAGCGTGGAGGCATACGGTAAGTCTGTGGGTTGATTTTGTTTTCCTGATGTAGCCGATGTAATCGATGTTAGCCGATAGCATATCTGGCTTGTCATAAATTGGTGAGAGCAATGTGGTGTCAGCAGCCTATGTGGCACTTCTAATACTCCACTTTTGTACGCTTAGCGTTAACGGTGTGTACCAGCCCTATCAGTTAAATTCGATGAAGGCAACTTTTCCTCTATATATTTCTTCTATTAAGACCCCCTCTTCTAATATGGCTAGGGTGTTCTTGCGTTAGCAATGTCTCAGTCCAACAGTGTAGCATCGTTGAAGTAGAGTGACATCAATCAGCCTTTTTAGCTTAGCTATCAAGAATAACATAAGGTGCAACTGTTTTGCTGAACATTGTTGCGCGGTCGAGTGAAGTCCTAAACCATTGTATTTGGAAAAGCTAAACGATTATTTTTCTGAAATGTAACATGAACCGCAGGGTCTATTAATCCAATTGCAAGACACTTTGCTGTTTGACATGTATCGCAAAGCATGAGTAGGCTATGTGGCAGCTAATGTACTATGTATGCTCTCCCAGCTCCAGTGAGAACACCATGGCCTCCCGAAAGAAGGTCCTCTTGAAGGTGATAATCCTTGGTGACTCCGGGTAAGTGAAGGGTGTCATTTTGGGATGGTGACAACAAATAGTTTCATCTGTATGTACTGAATATTGCCTGATTTGAAATAGGGTATGACTTGGTTCTCACAATGCCACCTAAACATACCTGTAATATCAGTGAACACTGTTTTAAATACATCCGACTGTGTTGTGTTATGCAGAGTTGGGAAGACTTCACTGATGAACCAGTATGTGAACAAGAAATTCAGCAATCAGTATAAGGCCACAATTGGAGCAGATTTCCTCACCAAAGAAGTGATGGTGGATGACAGGCTTGTGACCATGCAGGTTTGTGGTGTTTCAGAATTGGCAAAACTTATTTTGTCATGCACACTTGGAATTATGTGACTGAGGACAAGAACTACACCTGATTACTACTGCTAACCTAATTCCTACTTGTGGAAAAAAGTGTTTCAATGTTTCATTGTTTCTTACAAATCCCTCACAGGGATTTCACTTTGAAAGAGGTAGAATAACTGTTCAGTCTTCTCGCAGTCTTTAACCCTGGTTAGCCCAGTGTTGACGAACACCTATTCGTCATGGGCATGTGATGAGTAATTGTAAAAGCATACCCTGGTTGTAGTAGTGAGTAGGCGTGTTGCTAAGGTGTGTTGGGTGTGTCCGGTACTCATCTTCCCTCTGTTTTGGCGAATCAGATCTGGGATACGGCAGGTCAGGAGCGCTTCCAGTCGCTGGGTGTGGCGTTCTACCGAGGGGCCGATTGCTGTGTGCTGGTATACGACGTCACCGCGCCAAACACGTTCAAGACTCTGGACAGCTGGAGAGACGAATTCCTGATCCAGGCCAGCCCTCGTGACCCGGAAAACTTCCCATTCGTCGTGCTGGGGAACAAAATTGACCTGGAGAACAGACAGGTCTGTACTTTTCCTCCCCTGATGTATGTATGTAACAAGGAATAAAGGCTACAGGCCAGTTTCCAAGATATGGATTAAGCCTAGTCCTGAGGTGTGTTTCAAGCACAGGGGTACATGGTTTAGTCTGGCTTAGTGGCAGACTTAGGGTTTGTACACTCCAACCTCCTGTGAAAAGAGCCCTATAGCTTTGTTGGGGAAGTTAAATAAAGTCATAGGGCTTCCCTGTTAGTAGGTTTCCTATGTAAATTTTTCTTGCTTTGTCACTAAGCAGTGTACTTTACATACCCCTCTCGACTTAAAGAGAACTTCAAGACTTCATTAAGATCTTAATGAAAGCTTCTAGTCTTAAGATTAGACCTAATCCATGACTGGAAAACTGGGCCTACAATGTTTACTAGAGAACCAGTGGTAGTGAGTGATCATGTGTATATGTTGCACTGTTATGTTCCACCATTACTAATATGCAGAAATCTTGAATATCTTTGTATCGAACAGGTGACAACAAAACGAGCCCAGGCATGGTGTCAAAGTAAAAATAACATCCCATATTTTGAGACCAGTGCCAAAGAAGCCATCAATGTGGACCAGGCCTTCCAGACGATTGCACGAGATGCCCTTAAGCAGGTACAGTTGTAGTGTCAGCTGTTGAAATCTCAGAAGGCTGGCTGACCTTTTTGGTCAGGGACACTAGGTTGTGCTTTTCTGTGCTACACTGAGTGTCTTTAGACTTACACCAATTTACTGTACCAGCAATTTAATACACCATATGCTTGCAGAAGATAAGCATATTGGTGCAGACGAGCAAAAGGAAAGATAAAAAAGGGGACACGGTCGTATATTGCTACCATTTATCTCTTATTTAATTGTTGATTACGCAGCAAGGTCATACTTTGCATGCCCATTTGAAAACAGCTGAGCAATCATGCAACAGCAAGTGTTATTTTCATCAGTGTTATTTTTGACTGGGTCAAGATCACTTTAGTGGAATTGCTGTCTTCGATGGAGATGTCCATAGACATCCCATCAAACGCATGGTCATTGTACATCTGCAGTCTGTTTTTAAAGTATATAGTTCATGTAAATGCTGAATTAATGTAATGCTAATCTTGCTGTTTTTGTATGAAAGGTTTCAGTTAAAGGTTAGAGCAATATTTATAAGCTTGGGGCATTCATTTTTGACGTTTTTTTCGTACTGATTGTTATTAAAATTAATGTATATAATATTAAACATTATCTCCATTTCCCTTAAACCTGACTGAATATTTAGGAGTCAGAGGTGGAGACCTATGACTTCCCGGACCAGATCAAACTGAGGGACGACAGGCCGGCTTCATCCAGCGATGGCTGCAGCTGCTGAGGGAGAGGATGGCCTAAGGGGGAGGTGGGGGGATCATGAACCTGAAGAGACAGTTACAGCGGACAACCTTCCCTTGCAACACAAACCCTCTCAGCAGACTGAGTGGAAGTGAAACAACCAACCAACTAACCAACCAGCCACCAGTCCCTCCCCCCTCCTTTCACCAACCTTCTTCTGTGGGTTTCTCCTCCAAGTAGGGAGACAGAGGATGACTAGGAACCCAGAAGCATATGACGCCCAACATGGTTACGCATTGACTTTCAGAGCATCATGTATTATCATTTCTGCAAAACCAGCCAAATTCAACAATAGATGTAGTAACTTCATTTTATTCTATCACTGTCATACTGTACTGTTATTAGACGTCATGCGACTAACTTATTTCCCACACTTTTTCTCCTTTTCTTTTGATTTTTGCTCCCAAGTTTATCCCATGCAGTAAATACCTCTATTTTCCTAATCTGTTCAGAATGTCAGTTGCCTATTGCCTAGACCACACGCACAACCGAGCAAGGTTTAAAAGATCACTGAATAATAAATGATAGGATCCAATGTGGTTTTTAAACTGTCGATGTGAAATTACATCACTGAGCCAGGAAGTGTAACCAACAGGAAGGTGGAAGTGAAACACAATCTTATGGGGTTTGAGTGCAGTCTTACCATGTGGAACGTGCTCTGTGAGATGTCAAAGGTGAAATGCTGCCTCAGTGCTGTTGCTCACAATTAGACCTCTTGCAAATGAAAAAAAGGCACAATGTGTTGGTGGCTTTTACAGGAAATCAATTAGAAAAAAAGTATATTTTCCATTAAGAAAATAAAACATTGTGGAGATACGCATGTACACTCTGTCACAACAGCTGTGACCCGTTTCATAATGTTATAATGCTGTCCTACATAGCATCCCTTAAATGAGAACGGACTTGCTGGATGTTTACCTGAAGATTATGGCCATATGAAACACTTCCTGTGTTAGCTGACTACACAGTGGGACTGAGTCATACCATTCCCTCAAGCAACATGCTCTGACCTCTTTGTTTTCTCTCCTTTTTTTCACTTGCAAAATGCCATTCCATTTTTTTGTATGCCAAAATGAATCAAATCATAAAGTTTGCTGATGTAGAATGTGTGCCCTTTGTATTCTGGCCTGAAAACCTCTTGGAAAATCTAGTTTTAGTGACAAACTGAAAATAAAATGATTTAAAAACTTATTTGGGTGGACAAAGTAGAATACCAACAATGCATTCTCTTTAATCCCATTCTCGTATAACTCAGTATTTACAAATGACAACTTATGCAGTCACACTCACAATATATGGTGCCCAACCTGCCCTTAATTCACCATAATTTTTAATCATAACAGTATGTGCATATGATTTTACATAAAAAAATGTACTGTCAAATAAATTAAACAGGTATCCTGAAACAATGCTTCAGCAAAATGCTCCAGAACAGTAACCTATTATAACAGCTGTTAAAAAAAGACACTGTATTGACATAATAAATATGGATGTTACAAGCCTGGCTTTATGTAAGATTGCTAGGCTGTGAAGATACCTTCGGCAAGCCCTCTTAAAATGTCCACAGTGTAGGAGACATCGCTCCCAAAAGTCCAACTTAGAAAATCTCCCCTGGCCTTGCTCTGTTCTGGTGGGTTATGTGGTTAGTCCTGGAAAGAGCAGCTTGTGCCTGCCTGCACCCCTCCCTCTACTTAGTCCATAAAGGAGGGGTCCAGACCTTCCACCTCTGGGTGGAGTATGCGAATGGCCATGCGCTCTATGTCGTCCAGGCTGAGCTGTCTGATTGAGCGTTCATAGTCCTGAGTACACAGACAGGCAGAAGAAATTAACACCGGTTACCACACTGGCTTTGAAGAAAAAAAAAAAAAAAAACATTCATGATAGAACAGCTTCTGTTTTAAAAAGCTCTGTTATACTAGAACAGTTAAAGTGGATAAGTACTATGACCTCTCTAAAATACAATCTGTGATTAAATAATTCACATTTTATGGCACTAGTAATTATGTTTGACTGTTGGCGATTGCTGAAGGACTTCTGTGCCATGAAAATCACTGCTAATGTCATGAAATGGAACAATGTGGTATTGCTCTGGAAACTACATATTACCTACTGCAACGCTGTTAAAAGAGGAGTAACCGTTGTAGCTCTGTCACTTGTGTATGCTGTTTAGAACATCTGGCATGCCAATGTTTTGACACACCCAATTTAATTGTTGTGAGACAAGGCTTTCACAAAAAAATAAAAATCAGCATTTGGAATGAAAAGATTTTTTTTAACCTCTTTGAGGAGGCATAAAGAAACATGTACTTGTTCACATCTCTAAAGTGATAAACGACTGACAGTACATAAGGCTACTAATACTAGACTGTGAAAAGTGAGGCTTAGATGAAGCAAAAATAAGGCAACATGCTTCATGGATCTTCACATGTTTATCACTTTTAAGTATTATCAACAGGGTTGGGAGGGTTACTTTAGAAATGTATTCTGGTAAAGTTACTAGTTACCCCATAAAATATGTATTCAGTAACGTAATCCAAGAACCATAATATTAAAGTAATGTAACTTGATTACTTTCGGATTACTGCTGATGAGACTCGCTGTGCCGTATACGGAAAGGTGTCACACATCAACATCTCGGGCGCTAGCTGACCACAGTAGCTCTGTACGTCGAAATTTCCACCCATTAAATGCGTTCTTGGTTGAAGTCATGCCAATGCTGCCGGACGACGACGCGAAGTTCAAGTGAAGTGAACCAGAGACGGTCTTTACTGAGACATGTCAGTCCCGATTTCGCCCGTTGTGTAACTGCGCGCGCGCATGCATGTCTGTAGGATAGTTTGTCGCTTCCCCTCCATCTCCAGTTTGAAATAAAAAAGAAATAAATAACGTAAAATGTTTTCAAATTGTAATCCTGCTAAATAATCCCAATTTTCACTAAATGTACCTGTAATCTGAGTACGCCTTCATTTTTTGTAACTGTAGGGGAATACAGTTACTTTTTTTTTGTATCCTTTTACTTAACGCCGTTACATGTATTCCGTTACTCCCCAAGCCTGATTATCAATATACATTATTATCATTCATTATTTGTGTCATTATGTAAGTTAAGACAAAATAAACAGATCTATGCACAATGTTGCCTTAATGGGGTTTTTTTTAATGTTGGTTCTATGCTCCACTTTTTACAGTGTAGTACCTGTTCCCTGTAGACAAACAGTAGGGGATACTACCTTAATGAGTTGTTCCTGCACCTTAGCAGCATCTGCGGGGCTAAAGTGTTTCGCCAGTACAACCGCGATCGACTGCCAAACTCCGCTGCCATTGGCCAGAGCGGGTTCACTAACAGCACTTCTCTCTCCAGCGGGACGGATCACTAGGTTCAATTTGGCCTCTGGCCCAATGGAGTAGTCACTTAGTCTGTGCTCATCTGGAAAAGAAAAAAACATGTACAGTATATAATGTACATCATGCCAACAATGCATCATGTATAATACCAAGCCTACTTTCACCCCTCCCAGTAACACCTGGCATCATCAGTAGATTCGCTACAATAGCTAGGTTTATACGATCACCTGCATGTTTAATACCCTGTTGTCTATTTTGTCAGTGCACTTATTTGTTGTTCTATAGTGTTGTTTGATAAATATATAACTGTGTCTTGTGAATTCAATCTATTTTTTCCTGTGAAACAGAACAGAAAAATGCTGGAAATCAACTTGACCTTAGCCAGGCCCATTAACTCTGACTTGTTACTTTTAATCTTTCCATTATAATGCACCTCTCCCCATGTATGTTTGTATCACAGATACCTGCAAGGGCTTTTCCTTTGTACAGCAATCGCTGCTGATTTGGGGGTATGTTGAGACGCTCTGAGACCAATTCCTTCACCCTGGACACCTTCTCATCTTCTGTGACCTTACAATTACATTCAAAACAAATGTGGGTTTCCATACCATTCAAACACTTCATCGTATTTTAATACTTAAGCTTTATTTTCCCAGTAGTTATGCATCGTCAGACTGACATTCGACACACACATATAAGACAATAACCCCAGTAACAACCGTGTACCATGACACGTCTGTTTCAATGACAACTTAATATAGTCAGTTCTGTATACATGAAAGACTAAATCCTTTAGCTTATATCACGTATTGCACAATACACAAGTCAAGCCCATGACAACACAGTGTTGGCCTAGTTGGAGTTCAGTTACTTGATCAAATTGATCATTACTTTGCAATCAGTTAGCCACGTTACAATTACCTGTGTGTTAAGGAATCAATTGTATATACACCAAGCTAACTTTAACTGGACAATGCAGTTTCATTACGTGTGCAAGTCCTAGCTTTACTACAATGCATTGCAATTCAAGCTTTGCAAGTGCTGTTGGCCAGTCTGCGTTATAACCATTTCTAACAGTCAGTTCATGGGAAACGTGTTCGTAATTTGCATCGTCTCCATCTTCAACAATTAGCAGTATGTAGATCAATGTTGTTGCTTATTAAAATATGATCCAATACGCAGGACAGTGTAGCCTAGTTGCTAGTTAGCATTTCAATGTGTAACATAAGCCGTGAGGATCTCCGTACCGAACGTTGGTTTTAAAAAAGATAAAGTAAGCCCAATAGTGATTAGCACGACATAACAACTGTGATGTATATATAACGTTGGTCAAAAAGGGTGAGAGAACACAGGCGTGTGCTACATCTCAGACACAGAGACTAAATTCTGCTCGTTTCATCTGGTATCACAGCTAGCGTTTAGCTAACACAGGCAAGCGCTAGCTCATTAGATAGGGAAGTTGGGTTGTTTCTCCTCGTCAGATGCATTGCTCCCATTCTACAAAAAACGTACCTGGACGCTGCATTCCTTTCCTTGTAGTGGCTTTACTGTGAGAATCATTTTGTCACCGAGTAGTACAATAAACGTCTGAATTCATTCGCAAAGACCGGACGCTTCACCGGGCCATTACAAACTGTCCCACTTCGCGAGACAGTCGCGAGGTTTGGATTTGGAAATATCGCACTGAAGAGACCCTCATTGCGCAGGCGCAAAACGGAATATGTCAATTGGTTAATTTATTTCTAAGGCGAGAAAGTTAATACAATAATATTTGTTTGCTTACACTGCAATGCACATTTATCAAATCTCAAAGTGCTTATGGGATTGAAGAAAAGAAAATATATTTATTGAAATGGACCAGCAACACACTAAAACTGTAATTTAAAAAGAGGAGAAACTGAGACCAAAACAATTAAAAATGAAATGCTTTGCTAAAGACAAATATTTTCACTCCTCTTTACAAAAAAACTCCTATCCTGAGTTCTATCCTGAGTGACCGCTGGAGGATTTGGAGTCAGAATTAAGGCTTTAAGGCCAGAAGTAGCCACATTCCTCGGTTACGAAATTCACCTGTTGGTGTAAAGATTTCCGTCGGGGCTCCAAAATGAGTCACCTGTAATGAAAACGAACTCTATTTACTTTTTAAACTAGATCAGTAGTGGTTTCAAACTACTTCTCCTGAGTCATTGGTGAGGTTTAGGCCAACTGAATAATAATGCATGTTTTACATCACATCCCATTATTATCATGGCTAATAGTTTAACCCTAATTGTGAAGAAGAACCTTCTCCAATGTGTTACATTAAATGTAAAGCATTGGTAGGGTTGAATTGAAGCATAGACAACTCATTCATCAGTCAGAGCTGTTTTGTAAAACTCAGCCTTTTCTTTGCGGGATAATGCAGCCATGGCTGTACTGCCTTTGACTTAACAAACATTTTTTTGTAAAAGCAGTACATTTGTTAGTCTGATGGCACGTTGTGAGCTAATCGTTCTGTCAGTTTGCTCAATTTTGCAAGCAGGGCGTTGGTTAAAATGTATTAGGCTATGCCAAGAAATACATTTTCTGTGAAATGGAGCGCGCGCGCGCGTGTGAATGAATGAGCGAGTGACTGAGAGAGAGAAAGAGAGAGAGAGAGGTGGCGTAGCAGGATTGCGCTTGAGAGGATATGAGAGAGGCAGACCCAGCTTCAATAGGATACAGTTAAAGTGATCTTACGGTCAGTTCCCCAGTGTGCTTCGCGCCTCAACATTCAGAAAACATCGCGACGGACAGATGGTTGGAGGCTACTGCCTGTCTGGATAACTGAGGGAGAGAAAATGTAACATAGACCTCTATCCGTTCGTGTGAAAGAAACTGCATCTAGCTCTCTTGACACTTTGTAGCCCAATTCAGCCGGGGAACAGGTGTTTAGGTCCGCACAGGTAAGATAGCTCTTCTATAAACCTGATTTTACCGAAAGAGTAACCTAGTTCAAAAGAAAAAGGAGGAAATTGTGGAAGCATTACATTTTTAATTTCTCGACAAATACTATCTTTTTAAACCCTGCACAAATAGGTAAGCCATGCATAAACGTCATCCTATGGCTGGTACAGAGTAGTGCTAATTTTCTTCAGAGAATGTGTGTTTTTAGGCTATTAGAAAATTGTAAGCTGCTTCTCTATTGCTCTTTCTGTCTGTCTTTTTGTTTCTATCACCCTGGCTCTTTCTGTCTGTCTCTCTCACTCTCTTTCACACCACACACACACACACACACACACACACACACACACACACACACACACACACACACATTTAAACACATCGAGATCTAGGATTAAATAAAGGAGACCTTGAACACCTTTCTCTGTCTGTATTCAGTTGTCCTCAATCCAGAGGCAATGGGCACCTTAAGAGACCTCCAGTTCGCCCTGCAGCTGAAGATAGAGGAGCTTCGCCAGCGGGACACACTGATTGATGAGCTGGAGCTGGAGCTGGACGCTAAGGATGACCTCATTCGCCGCTTGCAGGGGGAGCTGGACCGCATGCGGGTCACTCTCAGCACCCCTGGGTCGTCTGCTGCAGGTAACCTGTCCCAACAGTAAACTCTGCACTGCTTCCAAAACCACATCATTTACAGAGTCAGACTTCAAGGAACTGAAATAACATGGAAGGAGAAAAGTGAAAAACAGGTATTATTTTGTAATATATTCAGCTTGCAGACTGTAGGTATTACAAGATCTGACTGGGTGTTGGACCCATTGACTGTATAAATCACTGATTGTAGCCAAGGGCCGAGTGAGTGCATTATTTCTGATGTGCGCAGTAGTACAAAACTTTGGCAACAAGTAAGTGACAGAGTGTAAGACTGGAAACGGCTTTAGTCAGCAGTATTTCACTTAACATTTTTTATGTCTATTCTCTTATTTTAAAAGTTTGTACTAACTGCATGAGAAATGTTGGCATGGAAGGTTCTATTCATTTGCCATATTTTTAACCTGACCTGATTAGACATACGGTGGTGGTGTTTTATATATATTTAAATATGGTGGTGGTTTTTTGTCCCTAGGGTGTCTCGCTCTGCGTAACTCTTCACAGAGGGTGAAGAGGAGGGCAGTGATGGCAGAGCCTACAGGCTGGGACGACAAGCAACTTCCTCCTCAGCCAACTGTGACAAGCCACAGCAAAAGCCTAGAGTAAGAGAAACTCCTATTTAAAAAAAAAAACACAGCAGTCACGTTGCCCCATATCATGTCTTTTTAAAATGGCATAGTGGACCAGCAGCCTCAGGGTCTTGCTAGGCTTGACTGACAGCAGTGCAGCACTCTCAGAAAGAAAAGAAAAAAAATTGACTGCAGTCTTGACACAGCAGTCAGTGATAGATTCTGTCCCTTGGTATGATTTGTTCATGCTGTCGTGACAGGAAGCTCGGGGCACTATATCCTCTGAGAGTGAAAATGTTGCAGAGTTGTAAGGTATTGATGGATAGACTGCGTGCCCAAGCTTGTTCTCTGCTCTCTTCCCCTCTCTCTTCCTCCAGGTCTCAGGAGCTAATTAAGGGGGCTCTGTTGGAGAACAGCCTCACCAAGCACCTGGAGAGGGGGCAGATCCTGGCCCTGGTAGACTGCATGCACCC
>CM059271.1:16431004-16493504 GCA_030347295.1 Setipinna tenuifilis | reverse complement strand
AGAAGTATGGGGATGACGCATATGATGTTTGACTCCTCTTCATGTGGTGTGTGGTGTGCAGTGTGTCTGTGTGTGGACACACGCAAACAAGAGTAATCCTCTTCATCTTCTTAAACCTTGTAACGCCTATGCTGAAAGCCAGGGTAGACTGCCTGTGCCTTCTGGATCCGTACTGCTCATGGGGTTTATTCTGCCCACAGTAGGTCCACTATGCTAAAAGTGTGTGTGTGTGTGTAGTTTCTGTGTTGGTTCGTTGCTCCAATTTCACCAGCGACTTTCTCCGGTCTTCCTCCAGTAAAATGTGACTTGGCACAGGGGTCTTTGTAATGTCCCCCTTTTGACACCTTGTGAATGTAGCAGAATCCTTGTTCTTCACTGGTGAAAGGCAAGGCGTCGGTTTCCTGCAAATCTCAAACAAATCTTAAGTGTAGTTATGAAAATGGCTAAACTATCTCCTATAGAGATTTCAGTTAGCTTTCCAGTGTCCATCTAAGGACTTGATAACTTGTAGTTAACCTATAACTTGTAGTATTGATAGTGCAGGCATGAGTACAGTCAGAATCACAACCCCTCCTCACCCCCATCCTCCATTGAAACTGATTTGATTCATAAGGCTGATTAGACTATACATGTCTGGCTGGGCTATTGGAGTCAATTGTTTTCTTAGAATCTGACCTAAAACAGAGACACAAAGTCACAAGGACACAAAGACACTCTAATCCAACAGTACTTGTGTATTCAATATTGACACCCAAAGAGATTGAGTGCGTTCACATGGACAAGTCGAAACCACTTGGAACTGGTTTGGGATTGTACCAGCTTCATGTGAACGGAGATTGGTTTGGATTGGAATTGGTTTTCCTGATCCCCCTGCGACTCCAGGCCGGGGCTGTTTCGAAACCACTTCGACTGCCATGTGAACGGGATCGGATTGGTTTTCATGTATTGCGCATGTATCAACGAAATAAAAAACGCAGTTTGTTCCTTCATACAGACTTTCTAACACAGCAGAATGCACAACACGTACGCGAATGCGTCAAACTCCTGGAACACCATGTTTGTATGCCGCCAGAAAGTTTGTTTATTGTCTTTATTTAGTAGGAACAGTGCAGAGCCCATAGAAGATGTGCCAGAGTATTACGTTTTTGTTTAAACCACCTTATTGTTTAAGTGGGTAATAATATCAGGTGAAAGGAGGAGGCTATGTAAATACATTTGCACTGACTGACTTGTAAGATTTTCTTTAGCCACTGTTTTGCGATGTGGAATAACCGGAATGAGAGGTGAAAAGTTCAGTCTCCTCTACCTGTCGTCTGTATGTGTAGGCATATGTGTGCAGTGCTGTAGTCTGCTGTTGCGTATACGATAAGATACATCTTACCGACGTAGCAGCTTTGTTGTGGGCAAATGTTTACTCGTGTTATGTCCATTATTTTAGTTATGTGTCGTTAGTCGCGTTATGTCCAACATTGTAGCATATAGCATTGTAAATCTTATCAGCCTGGGTCGTCATGGCTGGGTCGGCACGGTTTGACCGATATCTTTGGCATTTTTTGCCCAAACAACACGAAACTTGGTACTGCACACACTGGTAACATTATGATGACGCTGTCCAAATTTGAGATCAAGCGGATGAGTGGTTCAAGAGTTATGCGTGGAAGAGACGTTCCTTGTATTAAAAGATAATAATAGAAAGATAGAAGTTGACTACAGCGCCCCCAATAGCGTAGCGGAAAGGGCCGGAACTCCCGCCGAATCCGCTTAGACGAACTGCATGTGAACAGGGACTTGGGGGACAGACCACCCGTTGTGAACCAATCCCAAACCAAACCAATCCCACCATGTGAACGCAGTCATTGTAACTCAGAGTAGCTCAGACTGACCGGCTTTTGTTAGGCGACGATGGGTGTTGACTTAACATGTCTGCAAAAAAGGTGGTGATCCTAAAACCATCAGGAAGTGATTCTAGACTAATCAGAAGGTAATCCTAGACTCATCAGCCATCAAGCTACCCCCCATTTTCCATTGAAAGTTAATAGCCTATAGTCTACAAACCGTACTCCTCCCCCTTTCTGATCTGCTAAGCTGTTAACAGCTTACCAGATCAGGGTCCTTTGCAGCAAACACTACACAAGTTTTACCTTGTTTCAATCTTACAACTATCCTTGACGGGGAAAAATCATTTAGTGTCCACAATTAAATTACGCCATAAGTTTAAATAACTCAGACGGGGAAGCACCTTTTGATCTCCACTATTAAGTTACGTCATTAATTAAACTTTTCACTCTAAATCAGCAAAGGAGAGATGACATAATACTAGAAGTGTACCAAAGCTTAACACGTGATGTGATTCTACAACCTTGCCCCTTCTCCTCTGCTCAAAATCTTAGCTTACTAAGTCCCAACATTTTATCACTTTTAACCAACCCGAACAGTCCCGTCACATTCCTTTAAAGTGGCTTCACACACATATCAGTTTAGAGAACCGGACCTGTTGGGCCTACAGTGAGTTTTTCCCACTCACCAATACTTAACAATGGACCAAGAACAGCTTAGGTCTGATGGGCGTCGTGGTGTGTAGCAGTCAACACCTCTTAATGGTGTCTTTCTTCAGTGTTTTGCTTTGCTTTGACCGTGGCACACAATTATTTTCTGAAAAACTTAAAACTGTTTAGATAACACAGGCAGAATTAAAATAATGCACAACTAGAGGATGGTGTGGAGGTTGAGACCAAACTGCACTTTAGCCATTAAAGTTTAAGTGTCCTGGGCTTGCATTGTAAGCATAATATGTACTACAGATTGACATGAACTCTTCTTATATCAATGTGACCTTATGGACATAGAAATGACAATGCTAAAGACAGGACAACCAATAAGCGTCATCAGTGAATTAAAACAAGCAAACAATGGAATAACTGCAAACAAAATAAATAAATGAATCTCTGCATTGAGTATATGAGGCAAAATGAACAGTATAACTTAAAAGTATTAAAATGTATGTGTTTCTATGTTCTATGCTGAGACCTCAGACATCAAATTCATCACACCTTCTCTAGGTGACCAAATGGCAATCGATTAGCATAAAAAACAGGTATTAGCAGGAGTCTTTCCTGAGTGGTTTTCAAAGTCTGCTGAATCAGGGATTAAAACAAGCTGTTGCATCTGTTGTGAACGAACACAAAGAGGTTATGTAAAGGCAAAACATTTTGCACAAGTATACTCAATGATGATTCATCAGAAAACATATTTAGCAGTGACAAAAACAATTCGAAATCTGTTATCAAAATCAACTTTTTGTTAAAGTCAGGTTCTGCATCAAATCATATTTTCGCCTGATAGGTTTAGCTTCATAAACCTAAACAAAGAAATGGATAAAAGCGTGAAAGTTAAACGTCATGTTACAAATCCATACAGTCTTTCAAATCTAAACTGGAAATCCTGTGAACAAATGAAAGTGGTAAATGTGGTCTTTGTAGCAACACTATAAGTATGCTACAAGTATGTTGTAAGTACAAACTTATAAAGGGTGCCCCGCGTTGTTCCTTTATATCCCGTCTGTTGTCTAATGCTTCTAACTGAACTGCGATACCCAGCACACATAACTTTATCCCAGTAAGGGTAAATCCCTACTTTCCCCAACATATAAAGTAAACCTTCAACAGCATAAATATTTACAACAATACACGTCCAAATTCAATACCCATAACATATTTACAGTCTACAGTTCGCCTTTCAAACAGTTCACCGTTCAGCGCAAACTTGATTCAATGAATGTCTATGAGTTGCAGGCCTGTTCGGAGCTTGGGATCGGTGAGGCCACAAACTTAACAGCCGCTTCACTCTCATGAGCCAAACAAAGAAACAAAACAAAAAACACCTTTACCTCGTTGTTGCGCAATGTTCAGAAGACCTCAACAGCGATGTAGCCTAGCTCCCCACAGCGTCGCGGGACCCCTTGATTTGTGCAGAATCTACTAGGTTCAACTTGTTCAGTCAAACGACACTCTGCGTCGTGTCTCCGTAGTCCCAACACTGTAAAAAGCTGCACCTCTACCGCCTAGCACTGTCTCAGAGGTTAATTTTCCGAAAACAGCGTTCTTTCTTCTAAAAAAAATTGCACACGGACTCACTCTTTCAATTACCGACCAATCAGGATAAATCAGAGTTACACATCCAATCAAATTCACCATCAACTCTGTTTCCAGGCAGAATAGCCATCTGTGGGTTTTCACAGGCACAAAAAAAACATCTTGCAACAGTACATACACACAGCCGTCACATACAACAAAATGCAAATAAAACATGAAATAAACAAGGTAACAAGGTAAATAAGGTTTTAACCCTGTTACAAACACAAAAAACATTACCTTGGCTGGCCTGGCCAACTCTCACACACTCATTCACTCGCTCCGGAGACAAAGGGGAATACATGCTCGTGGTTAGTGTTAGATTTCGGTTAGTTGTTATGCGCTCAACAGAGCAGAAGACATGCAGTTTGAGGGAATAACACACAGACACAGATACGCACAAACATACACATACACACACACAACCTAGGCTCGCACACACGAACTTTTAATGGTTCGCTGGCTTAACGCACCAGTTCGTTCGCTCACTAACATTCAATGCCCGTCGGCAGACTAGTGGGAGTTATTAAGGACACCCATATGATGATAATAATCAGTACTAACGATTATAAACACTGCATGTACCAGATCTGTTCGTTCTATGACAAATACACACACAAAGTTACCAACACATTCTCGTTTCCGGCACGAGCTTCTTGCCCCGCAAGGTACAGACTCCCAGAGCCTTCCCGTTCCCTGAACGAGCTTCTTGTCTTCTGGACAAGGTGCTAGCAGCTATTTCCCTGAATAGACTTAAGAGCTCGCTGCTTCCTCGAGCAGACTTTGGTACCGCTACTCCCCGAGTAGACTTATCCCCACTCTAGTATAACCAAATAAATAATTTATCAGCGCCCAATATTTTTTGTAGTGGAGCGGTGTCCCCGACACCTTAATAATCCTCTGCCCGTCTAAGGGCAGGCAAACAATAGGCCTTTTTCCTGAATTATAGACACAGCTTTAAATGTGTAAATTCAGTGTACTTACCATACTCGGCTGGTTTCTCCCTTACACAGCTCGAGTCTTTGCTATCTGATCCGCAGAGGCACTCGAACGACATCGAGAAGGAGGGTACCACGGAGCTGTTTTTTTTATAGCCCCTACGGCCTTCTCCCAAGCTTCTAAGGCAAAACTCTTTCCCAGGTCACGGCATGGGAAGCCTCCTCTTCGTCGTCCGGCCCCAACTGCGTCTCAGAGATGAAAGACCCTGCTCACAGCGCCATTATGTCGTCCAAAAATTAGTTATCAACAAAGTAGAGACAAAGCCAAGCCGAGTAGTGGTAAATGACAAAACCTCCGAGGTTTATTGTGACGGATCCGGGAGCTTAATACAGCGTGCACCTAAGGCTGTGACCATACAAAACTCGAAGATATGGGGCACATCGCCCTCCTTATATACAGGTGTGATGCCTTTGTTTAGTGTGGCGGGAGATTCGGGAGATCTGGTTGGGGGTGGGGATACACTGGATACAATGGAAGGGGGTGGGGATACACTGGATACAATGGAAGCACGCCCCAACATACATGCATCTTTGATTTTTCTACTACAGTTAAAACAAACAGAGCAGAATGCACTCACACCAACAATTATAGCACCTTGAGTAAAAATCTAAGCCACCCAGCCAGCCCAGCCACATTTTGGTGAAGTGAGGGTAGAGAAATGAATGCCTGTGTCGCACAAACAGTGGAGAGTGCAGTTCCAAAAAAGCGCTGGGCTGCTCAGAGAAGAGGCAAGAGCTTGGCCATCCAGGCACTGGGCTGGGTAGTAGTGCATTATTCACCGCTGATGTAAGACTGAGGAGCTGTGCCGAATGCCAAATCAAAGTGTTTTTCAAACACCAATACCCCACCACCCCACCACCCCATCCCCACCCCCTGAAAACCTCTCTGTTGCAAGCACATCTCACTGCAGTGGGGTTAGAATACCAACACTCGAGCTGTATCTGTTATCTGTTGCAGTTTCTCTGCTTCTCCGCATTCACCTATAGAAATGAGATGCTTTCTCACGCCTCAGGGTCCACATGGTTGTTCAGTGTTTGCTTTAGCTGCAATAAAGTTAACTCATGTTGCTTTCCAAACCTAAGATCGTGTAATAGAATTATAGACTCCTGATTACCTCTGAGCTGGACATGTAGGGAAACTGACTGATCAACAGCACCTCGTTGTAAAGAGGGGTTTTGTTATGACTGTGCGTGTGTTTGCAGAACCCCTTCTATTTGTGTGCTGCTGATGAAGAAGCCGGATGAAGGTGTTCTGGTTAGGAGGAGTGTCAGTTCCTTTGGCCTCCTTTCATTCTGGGGAAAATAGGCTGAGGGAGACGATCAAGCTGAACCCAAATTGAAAAGCTTTATGAACCGCAGTGCACAGCCGTTTTCCTCCCTGTCCAGTTTTTTTTTCTTCTCCAGCTCTCTCTGTTCATTCCCTTTCCCCACTGCCTCTTTCTACTTTTCTTGAGCCATTCCCCCTCCTTTTTTTGTGTTTGAGCAGCAGTGTCTTGTTTGATTGCCTGGCGCCTTTATCTCCCAGTCCATCTCCCTTTCCAATTCTTGCCTTCTTCTCCTTTATTCTTCTCCCAGACCTGTCCCCAACACTGACAGCGCTCTATTTATCTTCCCTGGCATTTCTTTTTCTTATTTCCTGTCTTCCCCCTGTCCCCCTTAGTCTGCCCCCCTTCACTGCACACTTCTGTTCTTTTTTTTCTTTTTTTTTCTTTCTTATTTTTTCTCGTTTGATGAAATTACTTCCTTACACCCCTCCACTCCGCCCCTTCAGGTCCTCTAAACCCTTCAAAGACATCATTTAAAGACATCTCTCTCTCTCTCTCTCTCTCTCTCGTCACACGCTGACAGGGACAAAAGCACAGGGGAGGACATGGGGGGCTGTAGAAACGCAGGGGCCAGATGATCTTTTCTTTACCCAGGTGCACTGTTCCTGTGTCTGCAGCCAGACGTAGGGATTGTGCCAACATCGCCTGGCAGCTGCAGTGGTCTTCTCAGCATTGATGATGTTCTAGACACCAAGGGTAGGACTTGTGTGAGTGAGAGGCGCAGGTGTACAGGTGGTTTGCACAGGTGATTTCTCTTGTGAGAAAAAAATGCCTTTTTTCTATAACTCAGGTGCATGTAGAAAGCTCTTCATGCTCTGTGTTTGTGCAGTAACTCTGGCAAAAGGGTGTTTTAGCTTGTCCGTATGTCTGTCTGTCTGTCTGTCTGTCATGTCTGTCAATTTCATGAACTCCTAAATAGGCAGAAACTTCACATTTCTTGTAAATGTTTAATTGGACTGGAGAGTTGAATTGGTTGAATTTTGTATGTCAAACGTCAGTGTTTAAGGTCACACAGCCAATGAAATATTTATTCACATGTGCATGGTTCAGTTCTTCAAATTTGGTACCGGTACATATGTTGGTAGAATCGTACGAATAAGAGATTTTGTGGGTCAAAATGTCAGTCATGGATACTGCGGCTACATTCTATTCTCTTAAGCGCAATATCTCAAGAGCACCTGCAGGTACATATTTCAAATGTATTATGAATGTTGCCTTGGACTCAAAAATGAGTTGGTGAAATTTTGGAGGGCAAAGGTGAGGGTTTCTGTGACAATGAAAGTTCATGTATGCCATATATTGAGGATGGCTAATCTGAGTCTTGCTATTTAAATTTGGTATGTGTATTCACTTAGAGTCAGACATGGCTCGCCAAACAAGCACATCAACAAGAACAATGCATGCTGCAGGGAGAAATTCAACTCCAGTGCATTGATTCTTTGAACTTTTTAAAGTATTTTTTTTAGAATTTTTAAGTTGGTTCTAAGCAGTACTTTTCACAGTGCAGGGCGCCCCTCTACTGTGCCTCCACACAGTCCTTGACCTGTAAAACACCAGATCTCTGCCCTCACCATGCTCACACCAACACAAACAAACCTGACTGTTTCAAATTTTAATACTGTTCTCATAGGATTTATTTCATGTTATTGTATTTACTAGATTGGAATAACAACTGAATACTACTATTACTACTACTACTACTACCACTACTGTTACTACTACTACTACTACTACTGATAGCAATAATTACGATCTGTAATTCTACATATAGCCTGGGTCCTATGGATTTAAAGTATTTATGTATTCCTGACACGTTTATTCCTTATTAATGGAAGACCTGCTGCAAGCCAAAGCAGCGTCCAAAGCAAGTCCCATCCCACGAGTCTTGGTCACATATAGGCTGAATCTCATTTCTTTTTCTGAGACACGGTCCCGTTAATAATGAATCCTTGTTCTACAGCCTTTTAAAATTTAAAAATATTCATTATACAGTTGAAAAATTTCCACCCACAGGGGATTTAGTTGTTAAGTAATGAATGACCTGACTATGATTAATTACCTTATGTTATATTACCTCATATATGAATCAATACTCCAGACTCCTTATTATATGCAATCTATGTAATTGTACTTGGATTAATATACATAATCATATGGTAGCTTGGCAACAAGGCATGATGAGATGACCTCACGTAACATGTACGTGCAGTTATGTGGCCCATTTATATGAATAAAGAGATTATGGAAATGCTGCAGTAGTTCTGAAACTGTAGCTGCTATTTCTGGGCAATTCCAATAGGAGAGGATGAGAGTCATGGACATAGAGAACCATAAGGAGAAATAAGCGGAGTGGGGATCACAGAGAGATACCTGAGGCTGAGCTGCAGTATGATTCCCAAATATGTCCTGCAGAAGCAATTAGTCAGGATCATTACTTATTTACAACCTGTTCTCTCTCCTGAAGGATATTTTCCACTTATTTCTTACATACATTATGGAAAAATGTAGCACTTCAAATGAATAAGAGTAGGGGAGAGAGAGAGAGAGAGAGAGAGAGAGAGAGAGAGAGAGAGAGAGAGAGTGTACTGTATGTGTGGGAGAAGGAGAGAAGGAGAGAGTGAGAGAGAGAGAGAGAGAAGGAGAGAGAGTGAGAGAGAGAATAGAAAAGATGATGCAGCATATAGTATTTTAGTGCAGCTTTTTGCTCTCATCACCCTCATTCCCTTTGGGAAGAAATGTTCCGCATATCCTGTGCCTTTCCAGAGCTCTTGTTGAAGAAAGACAGACAGATTTTGCTGTGTTTACGCTGCTCCTGTGCCTTTGTTTATTTATCTGCCAGCACTTTCTTGACAGGAGATCAATGGAGTTTCACCTAGAGAGTAACACATACAGATTTTTCCCTGTCCGTGCCATCTGTCTTAAAGTAGCACTAGAGTTAATTGTGGTTCTGGAGACATTTAAGCAGATTTTAGAGAAGGTTATTTAAACTTAACAATTCTCTTACTCTCTTGATCTGTGTCATAGAGACATGTTTTGCTTCCTCTCAAAGCTGCGTTCTAAACTTGGATCATAGTAAAATATTTGATTTCCACAGTGATACATCATTAATATTACATGTGTTAACTACAGGAACACATACATGCCTTTGGAAAAGAAACATTATGCACTGCATTGTATGATAAACTTTGACCCATAGAAGTGCCAGGACCTATAGAAAGTTATATTCATATTATCCACAACTGCTGAAAAACAAGATTCAGATTGTTTGAACCTACTTTATTCACTGTTTCTGCTTTTCTTTTTATGTGTCTCATTTTCATTGTGCCCATATATCTCTGTCTTTCTTTTTCCCCCTTTCTGGTCTCTCTCTCTCTTTCTCTGTCTCATTGAAGCCGTAATAAACTGCAAGCTCTGGGTCATAGATCGGCAGTCGTTCCAGTCCATTATGCTGACAAGCGGCCTCCGAAGAATCTCTCAGGCCCTGGATCTCTTACGCAGGTCATCACCAATGGTTACACCACCAGTGCCAAACTACATGGCGCCACAGCAACAGCCCAGAGTGCTATTGTCACCACTATCACAGGCACACACACACACACACAGCACATACACAGCACACACAGACACACACACAGACACAGACACACACACACACACACACACACACACACACAAACACACACACACACACACACACACACAGCATGCTAACCTATGTGGACATAGCTAATCCGTTGCTGTGGTATGTTGAGGCTCATTAAGGGTCTGTGTGGTTTGTTTGCAGTGTGCCTTTCTTCAGGTCATTACCAGAGGATGCTCTGATAAAGGCGTCGGATGCCCTAGAGGAGGTGCGTCATGTTGATTGTGCTAACAACCTCTCTGATACACCACCCAGCTGGAATGAAAGTAGAGAGTCTAGGGTTTCCTCTCCTCACTGTGATTTGTATAGATTGCAGCCCACTTCAGAGCTCTCCTGGGCAGTAGACAGTAGACAGGCACACAGGATCTGTGCCAGCTGAAATGTTGTATACACCATTGGCTAGCCGATTCATTTACTGATATTCATTCAGCCGAATATTCTTTGTTTTACTTTCTCCCTCACTCTCATCCCTCCCTCCCACTCTCACTTTCTTCCTTTCTTTCTTATGCTCTTTTTTCTTTCCTTCCCTATTTATTTACCCTATTTATCTTTCTCACTTTCCTTGTTCCTTTTTTTGTGCTTTTTCTATTGTTTCTACCCCCCCCTCCTAATTTTAATCTATCTCAGTTTGAGGTCTCCTCTTAGCCGTCTCTTCTTGAAGCTGGCTTCTGCGTTGTCCTCTCTTCACATGTTCTTCACATTCGTGAATATAAATCTGCATCACCCTGTTTCTGCTTATCTCTCACTCATCTTCTGCTCCTTCTGTTCTCTCTCTCTCTTTCATTCCTCAGTGTCATTACAGTGAGGGAGATTACATCATTCACCCCAGCTCCCCGGGAGATGCTTTCTTCATTGTGAGCCAAGGCCAGGTGAGCCCAGGACAAGCCAACAAAACCCATCCATATGGGGCCTGTGAACAGCATGAACTGCATTACAAGTAGACTGGACTACTTGAGAAGGGCTCAATGTATTGCTGAGTGAAAAAAAAGTCATGTTTTTTTAATGACTTTCTTCCCTAGTATTATAAAACACTAGCGAGAAAAGTATAGGCAACAAGACAACAGTGGTTTATTAGATTTTATTTCATCTCACAACACTGGAAACAATCAATTCCTTTTTGTGCGAGAAGCAGAAAAAGGCATTGGATTTCCGACTTCAGTATAGCTCTTCTTGTAGTTACTGTAACAGCAAAAATATCCTTAACCAAAATCCAGCCTTTTTTTAGACATTAGGCAGAGGGGAAAACACTGACAGACACAGAGTAGACAGATTTGCCCCATCATTGTCACTCACTCAGCATTAATTCATGGGCTTAAAGGGTGCAGACAAGCATAGGTAATGACAGTAGGGAGCTTTGGCTTTTGTTGTGACAGGATGTAGAGTTTTCTGGCACCTTCTTTTGGCATTCAAATGTGACATTTTGAGCACGGTGCTGTCGGGAAGTGAATATATTGAAACAAAGACGACGGGCTCTGCCTGTGCAGATTGAAATTACTTGAGGTTTCGTCTTTTCCCCCTCATCCTTGCCACAGGTTAAGGTGACGGAAAGGAAGTCTGTCAGTGATGAGCCCATGTGTCTGTCCACGCTGGGCAGAGGAGACTGGTTCGGAGAGAGAGCACTGAGAGGGTAAGCCCTAGGCACTGTCACTGAGGAGGTGGAGGAGGAAGAGAATGAGGAGGGGAAGAAGGAAGAGGAGGAGGAGGTGGAAAAAGAGGAGATGATGGAGGAATAGGAAGAGAAGGAGGTAGAGGAGAGGGAGGAGGAGGAGGAGAAGGAAGTGAAGGACAAGGGAAAGAAAGAAGAGGAAGAGGTGGAGGAGAAAGAGGAGGAGGAGATAAAGGAGGAATAGGAGGAAAAGGAGGTAGAGGGAAGGGGGAGGAGGAGGAAAAAAGGAAGAGAAGAAGGTGAAGGAGAAATAGGAGAAGAGGAATGGGGAGGAGAAGGAACAGAGGGAGGAAGAGGAGGAGGAGAACACAGAGAAGGAGGAGGAGAAGGATGAAAAGGAGGAGGGGGAGGAAAAAAAGGAGGAAGCGAAGAAGGAAGAAAATTAAGGATGAGCAGAAGGTAAAAGAGAATGAGGAGAAGAAGATGATGAGAAGGGGAGAAGGAGGAGGAAGAGGAAGAGGAGGAAGAAGTGGTAGAAGAAAACCTCCCAATTTCCAAAATGCTGTATCCCTGAATCCCCTTAAATCTGTTGGATTAGGTGTTCAGTGTTTGTGACTGTGACCCCTTTTGTATTTCACCCAAAGCATCCAGAGTCCCAGTTGTTGGTACAATTTTTATGTTCAGCACGTGTTGTGCTTCATTTAGTTCTAGGTACAGCCTATACCAGGGTCAAAATAAGCAGTATTTGCACAATAACTTTAGGCATTTGTCCTAATGCTGTTATTTTTATTGTCATTTTTACATTTTTTTTTTTTGCATTTTAAATAATTCTTTATCAAAGTAAATAGATTCATTTAATTATTTTTGATTTGTGGCACTTGTTGTCATGTGTTGATTATTGCTGACCACATTACATGTCATTACATTTGGCTGACACTGCTATCCAGAGTGACCTAGAGTGAATTAGATACAGGGACAGTCCACCTGGAGCAATGTGGGGTTTGATGCCTTGCTTAAGGGCACTTTAACTATGGATCAGGATGCAGGAGTGGGCTAGTTATTTACTCAACCACCCACATTTTTCTACTTTACAGGACTTGTGGCGTCTTCGATCTCAAACCCAACCACAAACCAAGCCATAGCTGGCCTGACTAAAAATCATTTATGTAATTTGGAAAGTATCCTCAGTAACAGTATTGTTCCAAATGTGTTAAAAAATCGGAACAGTACTAAGGCTTTATGGTTCAAAGGTCACACACCACATAATATTCAGCATTGTAGTGCATGTTTGTATACTGTATGCATGATCAGCCCTTTTCCAAGATGTGGCACAATGTCCAGTTCATTGCTCAATGTAGTTTCCATTTTTTCCTGTTATGAAATTCGTTTCGGGAATACCCTGAAGACAACAAACTATCAAGTGCAGTTATGCTAGAATTTTGCATCAGTGGGTCCTCTATACTGTATCTCAGCCATTTAGATATTATGGCATACGTGAGTCTGACTCTGCCTTCTGCTGTTCATACAAGATTAATCAGTAAAATTATTTATTTACATTAAACGAAAAAACTTAAAATTTGGATATATACTGAAAAAGAGAGAGCAGTTGTCCCTAACATCGCCACACCCTAATCTCCCAGGTGATAAACCTGCTCCCTGACCACACTGGTACAGCAGGTAGTAGACAGCTGTGATGACATCTGGGATGTAGGGATTAGGCCATTACTTTGTGAAGGTTTTAGGTGTCATGTTTTTTTCTGATGATACTGACACCCACCTATAGACACTGAGTCTTGCCCTACTGTAATGAATGTGTAATAAAACTGTTGCATAGTGATCATACCTGTGTTTTCTGCTTTCAGGGAGGAATCAAGGATCGTAAGTGTCATGGCAGCTGGGGATGTAACGTGCTTAGTGATAGAGAAAGAGTATGTATTGCTACATCACCGAGCCTTTAACTGTTTAAAAACAAAAAAAATCTTTTAACGTATGATTTCACTTAATTAACCTTCAGATCTTTCAGAAAACTAGTGAGTTGTTTGGAAGATGACAGCAAAGTTGCACGCGACAACAAAGGGAACAAAAGGTATGGATGCTTTAAGCCACAATACATAGTATAGCATATAGCATAGTGTATTGCCATATACATAGAAACACAAGTAAAATGTCTAGTAAACTGACCAGAAGTTGAAAATCCCAGTTTCATAAAGGAAAGTCTTGCCATGATTTAGTTCTAATGCACTTGCACTATTTCACTAATTACCTCCTATATCTTCGGAGTAGTTCCTTGTAAAATTAGTCAGTTTAATAACCTATGCAACAAATACATTGGATGGACACTTTCACTTTCTGAAACTGGGTTGTCCATTCCCAGAAATGATTGAGTGAAACATGAAATGTGAAATGATGGAATGGTTGGTAAATGAAATGCTGTTTTAAGATAAGGTCTGAAGTATCATGTGAGGACTGAAGGCAAACCTGACACTAACTTCCAATCACCCCCACTTCCACTCCTCATCCCCTTGTCTTTGAGCACAGATCAGAGGAAGACATGTCTTTCCCACCTGACGTTTCCCTCGGTGACTTCCAGGTGATCTGCTGCCTGGGAGAAGGCCAATTCAGCACATTAGAGCTGGTAAGTCGAGTCAAGACAGGATAGTTCTCAGATTTAAGGCACATTGATGCGCATAAAATTCACTCAGCATTAAGGAAGATGTCTAATTTTTCATGTTTGCAATTCTGAGGTTTTGAAAGAGAGTTCTAGAAATTACTATTCAGCTCACCTCGGAATGAAACAGCCTTTGAAGCTCAGTGTGTGGCGGCCTGCCTGCCTGTGTAGATGGGTTCTGATGCCATTTATTTTCTTATCCTCCCTTTGCCTGCTTTAGGTGCATTTCAAAGGTGACTTATGCCGCACTTACACTTTGAAGATCATACGGAAAAGTGCAGTGCTGAGCTCTGGCCAGCAGGGGCGCCTTCAGACTGAGAGACGCATCATGTTGGAAGCCAACTGCCCTTTCATAGTCAGGTGGTAACCCAAGTGTAATCCACATTTCCATCCAGATAATGCAGCATATCAGGACATTGTGTCACCATTTATTTTCCCTTCTTGCAGTTCTTTCTGCACTATGACTTTTAAAATGTGACTTCATGTATCCTTGAATTGTTTAAACATTAGGTTGCACCAGACTTTTAGGGATGCAGACTGTCTGTACATGTTACTGGAAGCTTGTTTGGGTGGTGAACTCTGGACTTTACTCAGAGAAAGGTACTCATTTTATTATTCATAACATTCATGTTCTTACTAAAAAATGTGCAGTTGCAATGTGTTCTGTCTATTTCTGTGTTACCATTTAATCACATGTAGGCATATACAAACAGACTCATTAATTTAGTGGCACCAAAGAATGTAGGGCTAGTGTATGTCCATTACCACATTTATCTTTTCTCCTTGCCCAGTAAGATATATTCCATGAAATGTTATTATTTGTAAACAACAATTAGCCTTGGCCAGGACTGATTACTTTCAATGCCCTTGGCTATTGAGCTAAATGATTAAATACTACCCACCTCAAACAGATATTACTACATACAGTATGTCCGCCCCTACCTCGTGTCCTTCAGGTGAGTGACCAAAAAAAGTTCAGTCAAGGGGGCATTTGTTAGGAACCCTGTCTGAGGTCATGATTTTGGGCCATCTGCTGGTGACTCCTTGTAGGACATTGCCTTGTTCCCTTTTGTTGTTCAGTGTTGGCCCACCCCCTTCCCTCAGTGCAACCTGTTCCCTACTCCTAATTTGTCTTATTCTATTCACCTGTTAATGATTAGTTGTGCTGCACTGGTAATTTATGGTTCCTTCGTGAGGGTACCTAAGGCTTTTTTGTTCACTGTTTTGGAATGCCTTTGTTCTCCGAATGCTCCTTTGGATTTTTGGCTGTGCCACCATTAAAGACGTTTTCTGTGTCAACATTTACGATTGAGTCCTTCTGGAGCCCAACAGTACAGACAGTCCAGGAAATAGACTTAGCAGAACCCACCAAACCAACCAACCCACTGCTGCCCTGGATTTTGCCACAGGCCTTCCCACCTTGCAAGATAAGTCATTCTAACCATAGTGGACCGGTTCTCCAAGTCTGTCCCCCTTGTTTACATGTAGGTGGGAATCCCATCAGCGGAGGCATATGTTCGCAGGTGTGCCAGGACCTGTCCACTATGCTTGACTGCAGTCTTAAGCCTCCATGAAATGGCAGACAGACCGTCATTGTCGCAGGGCTCCTGTGTATCGACAGGGTTCAGAGGGGGCAGTCTGGGTCTGCCTGTGGAGGCGGGGTACTGTTAGGAATACTGCCTGAAGCCATGATTTTGGGCTGGTGACTCCTTGGACATTGCCTTTCCCCCCTTTTTTGTTCAGTGTTGACCCAGCCCCTTTCCTCAGTGTAACCTGTTTCCTAGTCCTGATTTGTCTCATTGTACTCACCTCATTATGGTTAATTGTGCGGCGCTGATGATCATTATTGGTTCCTCTGGGGGGGATACTTAATGTCTGTTCCTTTCATCATTCCTTGTCTGTTGCTGGTATGTACCTGTCAGTAGTGTCTGTCTGCCTGCCTGTTAGTTTGGTTAGTAGTGGTTTACCTGGGATTGAGCCCTTTTGTTCTCAGACTGTGCTGCTTTCCTTGAAGAGCTTTTTGTTCACTGTTTTTGAATGCCTGTGTGCTTTGCTGTGCCACATTTCAAGAATTTTTCTCTGTCACTTCAGTGCGCGATTAAGTCCTTTTGAAGTCTAACAGCATTGGCATAAAGCCTCACATAGAAAGACATATTAAATGTAGTGGAAATATATTACCTTTCATTAATATGTGTATCATATATAAACCTGAACAATGTAAACAGTAGATTTATGGTGGTAATATATGTTTATGGTATTTATGATGATTGTTGTTTATCAGTGTTTGACAAGTTGAGTGGAAAAACCATAGACACAAATACAGCATGCTTGTCACACCCTACCATTTACCAGATGGTCTCACTGTAATTGCATGCACCCCAGTTGCAGTCCCAGTAGACTTCTGAAAGCACTCTCAACTCTTTCTGGCTGTGCGTGTTTTCAGGGGGATGTTTGATGATGCTGCTACACGCTTCTACAGTGCCTGTGTGGTGGAGGCTCTCTCTTACCTGCACAGCCGTGGCATAGCCCACAGAGACCTGAGGCCAGAGAACATTCATCTGGACCAACATGGTTATGCCAAACTGGTACAGTACATATTGAGGGACTCAAAGGACAAACAGCCATATGTCCGTGTCCTTCACTGAATCAGAAATTAGGTCGGCTGCTCAAAACATTTACAGTATGGGATGGGTAAGACACATGATTACTGTACTATCAGCTCTATGAACTAACTATGAGCTTCAACTTTTCTGTGCAGCACCTAATTGGTAACTGGTGAAGACTGATTTAAGTGGCATTCATTCTTCCCTATACTTCTACTGGAGGATCTTCCCCTTTTAGTATACACCCTTTCAGTATGCAGTACACATGCAAAATAGATCTCTTTGATGTTCCTCAGTTGCTGGTACTCGTAAGTGTAGTAACATTTGTGTTGTTGTTTTGTGTCGGTGCTTTAAAATGACCCAGCAGTATTTGTTTGCGGAGCATTTATTTTTTGTAAGCTCTAAATGTCGAACATCCAGATTTAGTGACATTGCATACTGATTCATACGGAGTGACATTTTATACTGACAATTCATACATGATTCATGACTCTCTCTCTCTCTCTCTCTCTCTCTCTCTCTCTCTCTCTCTCTCTCGCTCTGTCTATGTCTCCGTCAGGTGGGTTTTGGTTGTGCCAAAAGGATTGGGTCACGGAGGAAGTCATGGACATTTTGTGGAAGTGTTGGCTATGTGGCCCCTGAGATGATCCTGTGCAAGGGCCACACATTATCAGTGGACTACTGGGCCCTTGGCATACTCATTTATGAGCTGCTCAGTGGGAGGTAGGAGTCAGTCAAATGTCCGCTGTAACATTGGGTTGATCTCAGCAAAATGCTATGGGGGTATTCCTAGTTGGTAGTTTAGTTTATAACCCAGACAAGTTAACTTATCAGAGAGTCCAGTGGCTCTATTTACCTGACAAAACAATAGTAGAGTCTAGTGGCTCCATTCCTGACAAATCAAAGCCACAGGTCTGTTCTATTAAAAGGCTTAACACTTAAAGGTAGTTGGAAGCATTTTACTGACTGTAGAACATGAAATAGGACATTTAGGAACAGATTTGACCCCTGTGGCACCACTTACAGCCTGTAGGATTTGGAAAATCACCAAGCTCATGATGATTGGGAGCCTGTCACAGAAAAGAGGGAATTGTAGCCCCTGTCAATCAAACCTCATTGCAAACCTGTTGGGGGGAGTTCAGGAAAGGGTGAGGGAGGGACCAAGATGTTTTATATTTTTGAATTTTCGAGCCAAGGTCCTGCAATTTCGAAGAGCTGCCAACGTAAATTGCCAAACCCACTATCTGGAATAGTCCTCAAGTATCATTAGTATTCATTTTGAGTGCATTGCAGGGCTACATAGCCAAACAATGTATAAAAGTCCCACTATCAAATACAAACACCGCATGCCAGTCTATGTTAGTCCATCACATCATGTGTGGTTGGTAATATCACTGTCCAACAGTGGTTAATGCTGGTGTCTCCAATACTAATGTGTTCACCACTCTGTGAGAAGAAGAGAAATGACTCTATTGAAGGGAGCTCTGTCTGTTTTGTTCCTCTTGAGTGATATGTCAGTCAGTGGTCCCTTAATTGCAACTCAGTCACGGGGGTCTGACAGGCCTTTGTTGCTTTCCTGTCTGCAGCTTTTCACATCAGTGTTTATTGATGGCTTCAGATCAATAGCTGTGTCAATTGTGATCAGTCTCTCTGCTCGTCCCGTGAAATGCCCTAGATTTTTTTTTTCAAAACTTTGTTTTATCTCTCCATGTCCTGTCAGCTATCCATCAGTTCTTTTTTATTGAAGACTTTTGTACATTTTTATATTAAAATGTAAATGGACAACATTGACAGACTGAATGTGACACGTCATACATTTACCAATTTAATTTGACCATGTTTAAGCACATACATGCCTTCTTTGATAGCTAACAAAAGTTACACTTAATGCAAATCTAAATGAATAATTCATTATGCATTTATTGTTCATGTTATTTCTAATTGCTCTTGAAAGTGACAGTATTGGATATGTATGGTAAATTAATAATTTAGACATTAATTACAGTGCAGTCTCTGTGAAACCCATGGTTGTCACTGTGTGCACTTACATAACATTACATAAGATGTCCCCTATTGAGATAGAAATTACTTCTTGGCCTGCGGTTAAAGTTGTACTGCATCTCAAGTCATAGGGGGAAAAAAAGAATTTATTTCTGTCTTGCACATGTTTTTTTTTTACATTACTCTCTTTTAATTTGACACCATTCCAGACATCTATATATATATTTTTGTATTCGGCACATTTTCTTAGCACTTAACTAGAGATTATCCATGTTATGGATAGCGGTTTTAGTGTAGTGTGACATTGATGGGCATTTTAAATGTATTTCATAAAAGCCTTAATCCCTCCTTTGCCAGGCTTCCATTTTCAGCTTCAGACCCGATGAAGACGTACACGGCCATCCTTGAAGGGATAGATGCAGTAGAGTTCCCGAAGCCCATTGGCAAAGCTGCTGCCAACCTTATCAAGAGGCTTTGCAGGTATGCCCCACTTTACCCTGGCAACTTCACACTTCTCAAACACAGCTGTAGTGCCCTCTCTCTCTCTCTCTCTCTCTCTCGACACTTTCTCTCCCTCTCGTTTTCTCTTTCTCAGACTTGCACTTCCACTCACACCTACACACACACACACACACACACACACACACACACACACACATAGACACATAGAGACACCATCATGCCTGTCAGCCCACAAGCACTGACACGCACACATACTCACACACAAAAACACACACGCACACACAGACACATGCGCACACACACACACACACACACACACAAACACACCCCTGCACAAACACTCGCACTTGCAGCCCAGAATAGCATTGCTCCATTTCTACTCGTGCGTCTGGCTGTGTGTCCCCTGACATTCATCTCCCTCCCCCCGCAGGAGTAACCCCTGTGAGAGGCTAGGGGAGCCAGAGGAACGGGGTCAAGGATATCCAGAGGCACAAGTATGGACCCAGCGGGCTGTGCAGAATTCAGAAGCTGTATTGTTCACTTGATGTTCTCACTCTCATATTAATGTTTGATTTTTGTTGTTTTACTCTCCCTGTGTCTCTTTCCCTCTGTGTCTTTCTCTCTGTCTCTGTCTTTGTATCTGTCTGTCCGTCTCTCTTCTCTCTCCTCTCTCTGTCTCTCTCCAGATGGTTTGATCGGTTTCGACTGGGAAGGCATTCGCAAACGCACCATCACTCCACCCATCTTACCTTGTGTAAGGCAGTAAATAATGTTTATTTCAAGAATGCTCAAATTATCAACAGTGACAATGAATTGCCTGACAGTGCTGAAGGATGATGTAGTAGAGTGCAATGCATTTATTCTTCCATTTTGTCACTTTTCTTTTTAGGTACATCATGCCCCAGAATATAAAGAGTTGAGGTCGCCTCACGATGATGATGGCAACTCCTCAGAAATATCAGTCTGGGACAAAGAGTTTTGACATTTCTGTGAGGTTACCCTCTGCCGGGAATTATGAACAGGGGTACATATTCTCCACCATGTCCCCCCTCCTGTTTACGCCAATTCTCAACACCACTGCTTCCCTGCCTCAGGGGTGGGGGTGGAGATGGGGTGCGAAAGGGTTGTCATCTGTAACCTTTGACCTCCAAAACAGCGGGTCTAACACAGTACAGGATGAGAAGTGAACTGTGGCTTACAAACAGGGTGTGACTTCAGTAACTGGATGTTGCTGTCTTTTTGGACATCCTTTGTACCATGGACAACATAGACTTTTACTTTAAAAGTGTTTGCATACTCCTCATAGTCCTCATTAATTCTCTCAAGGTTAACTATTGTCTTTATAATTAGTGTGAAATAAGTTGATCATTAGAGCTTGTTTAATTAACTTAGTTGTAATGGCATGTCACTCAGTTAAAATATGAACGTTTAACGCTTTATATTTTGTATAGTTGCATTTCTGACAGGTGTCAGGTGATATGTCAAATAAAGTGTGAAGAATTGTTTTCTCAAGAACTATTGTACATCATCTCCTTCATGATGGTACACGTTACTGTCCTGAATGTTGCTCGTCCTGTCGCTAAACCAGGTAATCCAATAAGTCCCTTATTTGGTGTGCCGTCTCATTAAGTTAACGATGGCAGTAGAACAACACGGATGTCCCCATCTCCGCCCGAGTGGTCGTCAACAGCGGAGCCATGCCTCCCTCGAGAGGCGGGGGGAATCAGGGCGGCGTTTAGGGGCACACTGTGGCATTGCAAGTCTGGGGAGGTTTTTTTCTCTAAAGTTTGGAAGGAGAGAACAAAGTTTGGGAAGACGGGTGACCTAGATTTTACTCAGGTAAGAGTGCGCTGCCTTGTTTATACGTTTTCTCACCAAAGATCTGCCAGAAGACAGATTAAGATAGAGGAAGTTATAAAAAAAATCTCTTACTTGGAAGAAGTAGCCAAATGCTACTATTTCTGAAAGCTTCACAAATTTCGCGGCGCGGTTTTTTGTTGCTCCATTCATTCAGTCTCATGGCATTTCTTGACAGATTGCGAATAGCGATCGCATCGCTAGGCTACTGCGTCTTTGTAACATCAGTGTAGTAGCCTTAACTGTTTAGAACGAGACGTCAAAGTCGAAGGATGCTCAATTTCTTTTAGCCCCCTCTTTAAGGTAATAATTCAATATGATGTGCATATGAACAACTTAAGTAGTAGTATTTTCAGGCTGGTTGGTCATCACTAAGGCTTGAAATCTAAATAGATTACTGGACTTGTTTGTACACATATTTATGTATGTAGGCTATATGCAAACATTGTATGTCCGCGTGCGTGCGTAGGTGCGTGCGTGCGTATGTCGCTGCTGCTAAGCGATGAAACGGAATCCGGTTTGCGTTGGGTGTTGTGCTCACACACGTTATTGTGGTATGACTGTTGCTCTCTTTTTAGTTTGTTTCTGAGGGCGTCGCTTCGCATGATCATGGGGTTTGAATTTGCAGATTGCATGTCCAGAAAACCAGGAGCACCAATGTTTTTTTTTTTCCTTCAGGATTCCAACAGCCTATGCAGGAACAGTGGTGTCGTTTGCCCTGTGGGCAGACAGCCCCTGTAACAGAGCAGTTCCCAATTTGTCTAGACATGCCGGGGAAGGGAAGAAAGCTGTGTGTAGCACTGGAATGACAGTTTGCAGGTTTTGCAATACCGTGTGTTTTGCTCTTGACATCGATCTTAGACACCCACAAAACTTACACTCACCCTCAATGAACTTCTTGAAAACAGTTATGTAATTGGACAGCCACTGGATTAAATGCTAGATCATCTGCTTAGGGGTAAAATAAATAAACAAATAAATAAACAAGCAAAGTTAACAAAGGATCCATTCATACCTAGGCCATGAAGTAGCCTTTGTTGGTCTCTATCGTAAGTCATCAAGGCCCTCCTGTTATGACCATTGTTATTCTGATGGGATGGTCGCTTCGTTTGCCACTGTCCTGGGTTGGGTCGGGTCAGCCCATCCGTCCTCCCACCACCGCCACCACCAGTGTCACATGTTGCTTCTTTACTTCCCTCCTGGTACGGTACCATCTCTCCCCTCTCCAAAAATCCCTTCATTGTGCCTGTCCCTGTTCTTCATGCTTCATTTAGGGATCACAGCCCTGAGAACCCATGGGTCTCTCTCTTTGTGTGTGTGTGTCTGTCTGTCTTTCTGTCTTTCCCCCCTCTCTGTTATTTTAATAGTTATGTAGTTATGTTCCTCCCTTTTTCTTTAATGTAACTGTTGTCCCATTCTCTTTGTCCCTTCTTACTGCTCTGTATACACGTACACACTCCCTTTACTGTACATCTGATTCTCGACATCTTTTCTTTTCCTTTCATTCCTTCTCTCTGCCATTCAGCTTCTT
Source organism: Setipinna tenuifilis (assembly GCA_030347295.1). Taxonomy (NCBI): domain Eukaryota; kingdom Metazoa; phylum Chordata; class Actinopteri; order Clupeiformes; family Engraulidae; genus Setipinna; species Setipinna tenuifilis. The sequence continues at coordinate 16,470,683 of CM059271.1, read as the reverse complement.
GAGTGTGTCTGTAATTTCTCCCTCCACTGGAAATATCAGAGCTGTACTTGTGTGTTTTTTCTCACATCTATGTGGCTGGAAAAGATGTTGGAGCTCACTGTCATTCTGAGCAGGGAGAGAGAGGGGTTGGGGGGGACAAGAGTAATTCCATCAGGGGACATATGCTGAGTCAAAGGAAACATTTATTAGAACCACGCAGGCTGTTGTATGGCCTAGTAAAACTAGTAGCTTAAACATATATAGTACTGAAATAATTATTTGTAGTAGACTAGGTGTAGAAATTGAAGTGTAGGTGTAGGAAAGTCTGTGTGATTCGTTTGCTGTTAGAGACCATTTTAGTTATTTAATATGCCATAATTAAAACGGTTAATTTGTCAGGCTCACTGATGATCTAAAATTATCAAACAATCTACAAGAAGATGTTACCATATGCAATATAGACTTGTGTTTCCACAAAGGCACAATAATGTGTCACTCTTTATTGCTATTCCAGTTATGTTAACATCATTCATATTTTCCCACTGTGATGGCAAAGTGTCAAGGACACATTACTGTTAAATAGTTTTTAAATTTTAATATGGTGTCATTTGGGTGAACTTTTCTATCGAGGATTATTATGTTATTATGCAGCTTTGACTTTAGAATTAAATTAGTGCAGCATTCCTGGTCATTTTGGACAGCTTTTGCAAAAAATCAGCCAAGTTTCACCGCAACGACTAAATAGCCTGCCAACTAATGTTGTTTTTTTCCCTGACATCCCTTCACTTCCTTGTTGTAAAAGTGAAATGTGGCATGTAGCACCAATACATTGTTCCAGCAAGTAATGAGGAGATTTGGAAATGTGTAAGCAAAGCTGTCAGTAGAAGATCACTGGTCAGGCACCCACCTCAGTCAGCACTGAATAACTTGATGTTGGTGAGGTCGATGTTTTAGGATATTGACACAATAAGTGGAGCACTTTAATATTGGAGCACTTGATTGAAACAGCCCAGTCTATTGAAAGGGCAGCAGTTCAACACAGCTTACTGTCCCCAGTCCTCTCTCTTGACCTCTACGTGCTTTTACAGGTCAGTGCACAAAATTCCACTTTACTTTTTCTTTTTTCTCTCCTGGAGAAAATGTTGTGTCCAAGGTCGCTTCCATTACCTCTAACTTCATACAGCCACATACTTGTCCTGATAACTAGGGAAAGCTAATCCATTTATACCCTGCTTAACAAGGACCCCTTACTTTTTTGTTTGGGATCCTTGCTCTTGCCCAGGGATAGTGGTGGCCTGGTGGTCAAGGTAACGGACCTGTGTCCAGAGGATCGCAGGTTTGAATGCACCCAGAAGTGTTACTGAGGTACCCTGAGCATGGTACTGTGTCCACACACACTGCTTGACGTGTGCTCTTGTTATGGCTCCTCCCTGCTCACATGTGCAGATAGGTTAATGCAATATGGCTTCCTATGGGCTTACAACAGTGTGCAAATACCCAGTTCGCAACACGTCTTGATCTTTCCTGCTCCAGCACCTGTGTGGTGGTTGTGCTTGCTTCTGCATTCATGGCAGAAGCAGCCTTTGGGAGACAACTTGCTGCACCGCTCTTTTCTAGTAGTCTTTGTATTTGTATAGATTTTGTTTGCAGACTTGCGATAAAGGGAAAAAATAGTCTTCTCGATTAACAAAAGTTTGGCTCACTTAGCTCAGTTTATCTAGCCATGTTATTGATTCAGACCCTCAGGCCGAGCCTAATTATAAACAGACTGTTCAGAGCAGCAAAACAACTCCAGGTGTTGGTGACGTGGCTGTCGTTAGCTTTTTAACCCTAGACACTTACGCCTTTCATGTCTGTTATGCAAGTAGTATCCTACAGCGTTGCTCTGAAGTCATAATGATATGGTTTGTGTTTTGCTGTTGCTGCCGTTTGTCATTCTGTCCTGTCAGTGTCAAGAAATCGGTGAAACCACTCTACAGATGCTGACATAAGGTACAATGTCAAACATATTACGGTCAAATCCTACCCTTGTAGAAGTAACCTAATTAATCACACAACATTTATTAACACAAAGTTGAACTTTTATTTTTCATGACATTTCTTATTTGGTTCTTCAATAAAAAACACATCATTTAATTTAAATGATCAATATTTGATGAATGATAAATACATAAAACACACCACTAGGAGAAGAAATACCTGAATATTATTTCATTTTCTACAAATGGCTAGCTAAATACACAAACTAAATCAATTGAATCTAAGCTTTCCCCCCTCCCCCCTACGGACCATTGGGCATTGCTGGACGATGACCACACAGAACCCAAATAAACGCTGAGGTATCTCTCACAGAAGTGAGAAACACGTCCATGTCCTCACAATAGCCAGACCATGACGGATAGACCAGTACTTGACACTGTGCCCTGAGAAACACAGTCATGTGTCCATTGCTTGAAGCTCATTCCTGCATCTTCATCCCTCCTTTGGTTGCCGACTCTGACAAAAAATGTGTCTTGATTTATTGGTGTTCAAGAGGCAAAAATATAGTCATTTGTCTTAGTGGTTGTTTTAACTTATAGCCTTACTTCAGACACCCGTAAGTTTCCATAAGGTTTATGTATGGGACCTGTGGGCCTGGGAGTGATTGAGTGTGTAAATCTGCCAATGCGCTTTAGATATGTGGGCTAGTTCATTTGGCCGAGCGCTGAGGGATGGTCGGAGCCTCAATTCCTTTCTTTGTCCTTTCTGCGCTCGCAAGTAAGTGCCAGCCCTGCACAATAGTTCCTGTCTGCCTGTGACAATGGCCTTTATGAATGGTCCGTGTGTGTGTGTGTGTGTGTGTGTGTGTGTGTGTGTGTGTGTGTGTGTGAGTGCGTGTGTGTGTGGAGATGGGTAACTACCACAGAGAAATGAGAGACAAGGGGTATTCTCTGTAGTCAGCAAATGGTGATCATTTCACATGTCATCTTTAAAAGCTCATTCATTTCCCTTGTCTCCCATATATTTGTGCCCAAAGGACCAGCGTCCTACTCCCTGCAGCTTCCTGCACACAGCAGGCAGCCCTCTCTCCTAAACAGCTTTTTGTTTGTTTTGTGTGGTTTGTCTACTGCTACTTTGATGTTACAGTTTTTTTTTTTCCTGCTCCGTGAACAAGTGCTTTGTGTTTTTATTTATTTATTTATTTATTTATTTATTTATTTATTGTTTGCTAACGAGCTATTTCCTTGAAGCTCTACAGTTTGTCTTTGGAGATCTATACTACACAGACTGACATTTTTGTTTCTCCTGGTTTGCATTTTTTTTGTACAACTGGCATCCGTGTTTGAACAGTTTGGGGAGGCGGGTGTGTGCATGTGTGTGTGTGTGTGAGGCGGGGGGGGGTGGTTATGATGAGGAAGAGGAGTCTGTGTGATGAAGGTCTGCCGTGATGAATGCTGGCACTGTTGCTAGTGTTACCATCATGCGTCGCCTGAGTGAAGAAGGGGGACACGGCTGGTTTGGCAAGGGGTAAGGGGTGGGGGGTAGGGGGTGGGGGGTGTGGGGAGGGGGCTGAAGAGGGTGAGGTGACATCACTCCCTTTTATTCTGCTAACTTTTACAAGCAGGGGGAGGAAGTGGGTGAGAGGTTGAGATGAGGGGGTGGGAGAGGGGAGGAGGGGAGGAGGGGGAGGGGGATGGGGGTGATATAGTGGAGTGAATTCCATTCATCCCAAAGAAAGGGATATAGAAACTAAACGAGAGGGGGAGAGAGGGAGAGCGGGAATTAAAGAGAGAGAGAAAGGGAGCGAGAGAGAGAGAGAGGAGAGAGAGAGGAAGAGAGAATAGAAAAAAAGGGTGAGAGAGGGAGATAGAGAGAATTGAATAAAGGCGATTGAAAGAGACAGAGAGAAACAAATGGCAGAGAAAAAAAAAGAGAGAATAAGAATCGCAGGTTTTGGAAATGGGTGAGAGAAAGTTCCAGTGGGACCACAGTGTGAGTGGGTGGACTGAACGGATTTAATTGCATCGTGGGCCTCTGAGAGCATGTATGTATGTGTACACACGCAGACACAAACATACACAAACACACACACACACACACACACACACGCACACAGATGTCTCACGGACATACACAGGCATTTACTCTCAAAATGTGTACACACACACACACACACACATAGTGGATGTAAATGAACATTATTGATTTACTCTCTCTCTCTCTCTCTCTCTCTCTCTCTCTCTCTACACACACACACACACACACACACACACACACACACACAAACTCATTCAACATGAATGGTGATTATGGATTTGCAGTGGCATGAGTTGGTCAATGGAGCAACATGATGGTCCTCCCCCTCACCCCATCTTACCACTCCAACAGGCCTACTGTGCACCCTCTCTCCCCTACCTCCCTCCCTCCCACCCTCTTTCTTCTGCCTACATCACTCTCTTTCTTTCTCTTCCCCTCCCTCCCTCCCTTCCTCTCTTTCTCCTCCCTCCATCACTCCCGTTCTCTCTTCCTCTCCCTCCCTCCCTTCCTCTCTTTCTCCTCCCTCCATCACTCTCGTTCTCTCTCTTCCTCTCCCTCCCTCTCTTTCTCCCCCTCCATCACTCTCTTTCTCTCAGTTTTTTCCTTCCTCCCTCCCTCACCCACTCACTCTCTTTCTCTCCCCTCAATCAATTTCTCTCCCTCTTTTCTCTCTCTTTCCTTCTCTCTCTCTTTCCCCCTCTCTCTCTCTCTGTCTCTCTCTCTCTCTCTCTCTCTCTCTCCATCCCTCCATCTCTCCATCTCTGGGTGGCTGTGTGCTGGCTGCTAACGTATGGCCGGCAGTAACCCCAACGCCTGTTCCCCAGTCGGCCAATCAGGGGTCTGTTCCCCAGCGTCATCCCTCGGAGGTCTCACGGTGTGCGCTTAGTTTGCGCCGGCCACTAACTCACACAAGTCTAGAGTACATACTCCCCCCCCCCCCCACCACACACACACATACACACACACACACACACACACGCACGCAACCCATCAGACACAGACACACACATATACACCACAGACACAATCAGACAGACAGACAGGCACACACACACACACACACACACACACACACACACACACACACACACACACACACACACACACACACACACACACACACATACACCATCACACACACACCATCACACACAGGCACGTATCACACACACATACACACACACACTCACAACCCCTCCTGTGCAACCATGATGGGGCCTTTTTTCACAAAGCCCCGTGTAATGCTCTCTTCTCAGTTGCATAATATTTTCTCCCAGGGTGGCAGACTGATTAGTTTGAAGTCTGAAATGTTCGCCTGTGGCAGTGCTGCTTCAGTGGGGCTGTTCTGTTCTGTTCATGTTGAACGGAACGGGTTGGGACTCTCTCTTCATTTTGCTCAGCAGACACAAGCATCACACATTTTCTGTTAGATGTTAGGTATGTAGTGGTAGATTAAATCTGATTATTTGATCATTCCCAACTGGGGGTTTCTAGGGTTAGGGTTAGGGTTAAGCAAACATTTCAGGACACGTTAGACATTTGAAGACATGTTAGACCAAAAATCAATTTGTCTTTAAACAATATGAATGACCTCTGTCTTTTTCTTTCTCTGTCACTCTTGCCTTTGACCCTCTCTTTCATTTTCTCTCATTCCCCTCTTTACAATCCCTTTGTTTCTTTGTTTGTTTGTTTCTGTCTGTCTTTAACCCTCCCAACCGCCCCCCACCCCCCACTACGACCACACACACACGCACGCACGCACGCACGCACACACACACACACACACACACACACACACACACACACACACAGAGGCTATCCACACGGGAACGTTGTTCGGCCAAAATGGTAAAGTATTTGATCATTTTGGCCTTTCGTCCACACAATGCTGGCGTTGTGGGTGCCCTGAAATTATGTTTTTTGAAAGAGGGGTTCCAAAGTGGAAAAATCTCACCACCATTACCACCACCACCACCACCACCACCAATACCACCATTGCGTTGTCACGTAGACAAGCAATCCACTGCTTTTTAAAAACGTGCATGTCAGAGAGAGTGCATGTCTCACAACAACAACTTCAAACTTTTACAAACAGGGTGTTGTGGGATAATTTGTGGTGTAATTGGCCTGCTGTAATGCAGTGGTTCCCAAACATTTAACTGCTTTGTACTCCCTAAGACACTCTGTCTACTAAGTATCCCCAGCTTGGTATGAACATTTTTTCCCATAATAATTGTGCATATTATATGGTAGATAATAATGTAGTCCCAATTGGGTTGTGTAATGGATAGCTTGAATGCAAGATCTTTTTTCCACATATAGCATGTGTACTTAATCTTAATGCTAGTAGAAGCTGAGAATTCATTCACAGAGTTATTTTGTGTACCCCTTAGAGTTGATCCAGGTACCCCTAGGGGTACTCGTACCCCAGTTTGACAGTCACGGCTGTAATGTGAGAAAAGTGTAATGCAATTGTTTCTGCCTCCTGCCATTGAACCACAGGCTATTTTTTGTATATCACTAGTAGTTTGTACCGTAGCCTGTAAGAAAGACTTGTCATAGGTTATAATTATGCTTATTCAATAAAAGAGCAACAGCCGCTGCATCCGACCCGCCTAAATAACAACGCACATTGCTAAAATGAACATATATCTACTATGTTTAAAATGAATCATTACACAGTTGTCTTATCTCCTTACAGCTCAAACTGGGATGTGCACATGGTTCTGGCAACAACATTGTAAAACATTCCTGTCTGTATATGACAATGTGTTGATCTGAAGGGTGTGTGTATGTGTGTGTGTGTGTGTGTGTGTGTGTGTGTACGTGTGTGTGTGTGTGTGTACGTGTGTGTACGTGTGCGTGCGTGCGTGCGTGCGTGCGTGCGTGCGTGTGTGTGTGTGTGTGTGTGTACGCGTTTTCAACCCACAAAAAAAAACCACCAGCGTTGTCGTGTGGAGTGGACACGGCCTAACACTTTTCTATTCGGATCCCATTTGGGTGTTATTCATTAACCTGAACAATACGTTTATTGATCGGTATCTCCTGTGATTTGGTTTGGTTTGCTGCTGGAATCCCAATTGCCCTGAAGGGAACCTCCCCAAAGGATTCATGCAGTTTTCTTTTCTATCTTTCTATCTTCTATCCCGTTCTGCAGACATGCATATTCAGGAGTGGTTGCGCTCCCTCCGCTCTGGTGGGGGTCAGCAATTGGAGGTGGAGGAGCTGAAGAACCTGCTGCCGTCGCTGCCGTCCCTCTCCTCTCTCTCCTCCCTCTCCCTCTCCTCCCTCTCCTCCCTGGTGGGCCTGGGGGCCCTGGCCTCCCTCACGGCCTACTGGCTCGTCACCCGCCCCCGCGCCATCCGCCCGCCCTGCGACCTCCAGGCCCAGTCCATAGCTGTACAGGTGAGGGGGAGTGTAAGTGTGCCAGAGTGTGTGTGTATGTGTGTGTGTGTGTGTTTGAGAGCATGTGCATGAATGTGTGTGTGTGGCAATGATTGTGTGTGTGTATATGTGGATTCCAATGTGGCTTACAAGTGCATTTTTAGCAGGACTGTGTGTGTGTGTGTGCTTGTGTGTGCTCGTGTGTGCTCGTGTGTGCTCGTGTGTGCTCGTGTGTGCTCGTGTGTGTGCGTGTGTGTGCGTGTGTGTGCGTGTGCGCATGTGTGCGTGCGTGTGTGTTTAAGAGCATGTGCATGTGTGTGTGTGTGTGCGTGTGGATCCCACTGTGGCTTACAAGTGCATTTTTAAGTGGGACAGAGAATGTGATTGTGTGTAGGTGTGTGTGTATGATTGGGTGTGTGTACGGGAAGGAGAGAGCCATCAAAAAGACAGACGCTTTGACAGGAGAAACCGGGTTGCTCCGCCTCCTCTGTCTCGGTTTTCCATATTTACTTCATGATTGTAACCCCTCCTTAAGTCCACTGCATTTGTGAAGTCAGTATGTCCAATAAATAGAACATCTAAAAAAAGTGGATTACCATGTATCCGTCAGCTATTGCATCACCGAGTGAGGAAATTCAGTGCAAAACATAAGTCAGATGTGGAGATATTCAGGCCAAAAGAGAGTTTATGAGTGTTTATTCAGGCAAAAAACGAGTCTCTGATAGATTTCCCAGTACCATAAATAACTACTGTGTTGCTGCTAGGCACATGGTTCAGAGAGAGAAAGAGGAAGACATTTGAAAGTGCTCCTTTTTGAAGGAGAGAGTAGAGTGTCTTTTCAGACAATGTGGTAATGAGAGAATGTCAAGCATGCAGTAGAGACATTACTGTGTGTGTGTGTGTGTGTGTGTATGTATAATTAGGGAGACCACAGCTGCAGACGTTCTGCGCTGCTTCCAGATGACAACCTGCTGGACTTTTATTTCGAGGACACAAAGACAGCCTATGACATGTTCCAGAGGGGACTCCGAATATCAGGTAATAAGCATGACAGGCCTTTGTCATGTTGTCAAACTCTTGTCACACTCTAAAGCCCACAGCCCAGCTTTAACAAACCAGCAGACATTTATGAAAGGTTATCCTCTTGCGGCAAGAGCGGCAGTATTCATTTGTTGTAATATTGAATGCGATGGAGAATAACAACTCTAATCAACAGAAAGCTTTGGCTCCCTCGGTGACTGTTTTACAGTGGAATAGTAAAATAATCTCATTTTCCTCATTAGGGTAGATTTTTAAATGAGTGCTATTTTTCATGGACTTTTCAATAATTTATGAAAACAGCAGAGCCATATACACGGCCCGGGTATTAATTAGTTTGCTTCTGGAAGCAGTGGGACTATAAGCTCACAGTCCTACATTCAGTACAAAAAGCAACAAAACCTGATTTTGTGTGCCCTCCTGATATGGTGTATATATACTATAACTTAGAGAGAGAGGAGGAATGGATATGTTAGATGTAGCAATGGGCAAAATCTAGCCTGGACCCACCCATACTGACTGTGATGGTACATTTGAATTTTGCGTTCAAGTCAGTCTGGCCAACCTGCCTATTCTCAGTTCTTCCTGGTCTGGAAAAATCTGGAACCAATGAAAAACAAATAGTATGCATATGTCATCACAATCAGTGGTCTGATTAGCTGTAGCACTGTCCGGTAGTATAATGAGGCATTTGATAGACGCCTGTTGACCCCACCGCTGAGAACATCCTGTCTGTGGAAGGATTGCTGGACCAAGCTCTGACTACAAGCTTGGTGTGACAGCCAGGCTAGGAGAAATCCTCTGAGTGGAGTCATCTAAATTTGTAAGAGGCTGAGCCTGAACCAGGTTCAGTGTTGATCTGACTAACTGGTGTTTTCTTGCTTGGCTTTATAACATGAGTGGGTTGCTTTTTTAAAGAACATTGTTTGCCCTTTTTGCCTTTGTTTAATAGGAAAAATAAAGATACAGATGGGAAGTGAGTGGGAGAGAGAGAGAGATGAGGTGGGATTAAAAGATGGTCAGGCTGCATTCGAACATGGGTCAGGTCACCATGGGCAGCGATGAGCAACCTGGATTCGGAAGCTACCATCTAGTACCATACATTCTAAATCACCTGGTTCTCTTCTGTGCTGTTAATACAAACGATTTCACTAATTAACTCTTCTACCTGGCTGAAGAGTTGTGCCAATTAGAATCAGCTGATTTGGTGAATGGCTGAAACAAATATGTGGTACTGGAATGTGGCTCTGAAGCCAGCTTGCCCATCACTACCCATGGACAGTGGTTCATGGTATGGGCACTATAGTCAGCTGTGCCACAGTGCCCAGTCCCATGAGTGTGCTCCTTTTACTGATGTACAGTTTCTCTCGTGGCTTAGGGGATGGGCCCTGCCTCGGCTACAGGAAACCAGGGCAGCCATACGAGTGGATCTCTTACACTGAGGTGAGACTGCTGTCCCATTATCTGTCACCTTACAGTGTCTTTTAGAGCTACCCAAAGTTCTACATATTCACATTTTAGGTAACATGGTACATTGCTAGCAGGGCTGTAGTAGAGGTTAGACTTGGAGTTAATGGAGTTTACCCACCTCTCAAATTTCCGAGATAGATTTTATCCACCCCTGAACAGAGTTTATCCATCTATCAGTACATTTTATTCACCTCATAATAGCATTTATGCACCAAATACAACTACACATTCCAGAAACACACTACATCATCTGTATTTACGGAATGTGCACTAGGGACTATTTAATACAACTGGTATTGTTCAAACATCTTTTGAATGTCTTTTTAAAACATCAGAGACTGCATAGCACATCCACTTCACAGTGATCAACATGTGTAGTATGTATAGTTTACCGACCTCATATTTTGCCACTACACCCCTGGAGGTAATCAATTATTTGAGAGAGTAGAAATTAAACCTTTAATATGGCATGACTGAAATCTTAGAGATACATATCATAGACACAGAACACTATTTAGTATGTGCTTTTGCTTATTCATTGTTTATGTAATGCACTTAGTCAAGTACATAACTATGGTACTCTTTCTCAAAACTGCCCACTTAGTTTGCTAGAATGTTTTTTTCAGCACAATCATACAGCCTACCATGTATCCCATTGGTATAAATGTGGAAAATGGTGGACAACAAAAGAAAGAGTTACCAAACATCAAGTCAGGAATCTACATAATGCCGTTAAGAAAGACATTGAGCATGATGAATGTAATGGCCACCGATTTAAACCTCATTATACCCGTCCATCAGTAGCGCCATTACACACCGCAGTCTATGCACAGATGGTCAGTAGCCCTCTCGGTTAGTGACACTTTATCCGACCTGTTGTACAACCTTAATGACGCTCATATCGTGCCAGATGAGACGGAACTAAACAGTGACATCAGTTTCAAGGCAGTTTTGCCCTCAGTGTCACACCCAGTGATAATATCTGACATCTGCGAAGACCCTAAACCGATTTTTAGGACTTTATAACAAGTTTAAATCAGAGCTAAATTTAACTAGAGGTGTATTTTTAAATTGCCAGCATGTGTATAATGAGCTGTGTGGTTGTCTAACCCCAGCGGCGGTTTTGAGTTGGACAGCTTTTTATCATTTTGTAAAGTGAATATGGAGCTAGTGATCTGATAATGAGGTGTATAATGGTGTCTGGGGTGCGAACTCCAGACTGGTCCTCTGTCTGACCCTGTCTCGGTTAGTGTGACGCCACTGTCTGTGAAGCTGTCACAGAGATTTTGTGTGTGTGTGTGTGTGTGTATGTGTGTGTGTGTGTGTGTGTGTGTGTGTGCAAGCGTGGCGGTTTGTGTGCGCATGTGCATGTAAGTGAGTGTGTGGGCATGTGTGTGTGTGTGTGTGTGTGTGTGTGTGTGTGTGTGTGTGTGTGTGTGTGTGTGTGCGTGTGTGCAAGCGTGGCGGTTTGTGTGCGCATGTGCATGTAAGTGAGTGTGTGGGCATGTGTGTATTTATTTGTGTGTGTGTGTGTGTGTGTGTGTGTGTGTGTGTGTGTGTGTGTGTGTGTGTGTGTGTGTGTGTGTGTGTGTGGTGCAGGTGGCAGAGCGGGCACAGGTGCTGGGCTCAGGGCTTCTGGCCAAGGGCTGCAAGCCCAACCCCAATCAGTTTGTGGGCATCTTCGCACAGAACAGACCTGAGGTAAACATGTCTGACACACACACACACACACACACACACACACACACACACACACACACACACACACACTAGTGGTTTTATTTAGACTGGAAGGCAATAGTACAAGATGTAGAAAGTTTGGAAATTGTCAGTGGGAAGACAACAGTTAACATTGCTTACATCTGTTAACAACAACTGTAAACAACAACTGTAGGTGTAGACAAAAACACCTACACCTAACAACAACTGTAGGTGTAGACAAAACATTGTTATACACATGCACACGCACACACACGCACACACACGTGCACACACACACACATGCACACACACACACACTTCTTTATTTGAACCCACCAATCACATTTTTCATAGACAGCATTCAGATATTTTTCAGAGGTTCAATACTGCTTTGACAATCAGGGATACAGGAAACATCGCCGGCGCCACACAGCAAGGCTGCCTATTACTGCGGATACAGAGCAAAACCTGGCCAGTTGTTTAGATTTTCCTTTAGTAAGCCCTGCCAGTCGTAACCCACTCGTAGTTAGTTTGTGAACATGTCCCAGGCTACCGAAAATCAGTACAATCAAACGACAGGTCGACACACACACACACACACACACACCACCTGTGGAAGGATATTTTCATATCTGTGGATTTGAAGGACTGGTGTTGTGAATGCGTGTTATGTCATAAATTGGTTGGATTAGACAGTTTTATGTATTCATTTTACTTTAGGTCTCCAGGTCAATTTCAGATGTTGGGTGAGAGTAACTTGTCTTGGCCAACACGAGTAGGCTAGTTCATGCCATAGCTGGCATATAAAATGAACAGAATGACATTTATGCAGGTGTAACCAAAACAAAGCCTCTGTGTTCTTGTCTTGTTGCTCATAACTGAAGAATGTGGGAGGAGACTCTCTTCTGGCAAATATTTTCTTGACATTAACCATTAGAAGACTGATACAAAGCTTGCATCAGGTGTAGAGGCTTTTTTTCATGTCCAACCATGGTGCTTTTTCTCCCTCTGCTGGTTGCAGTGGGTAATTGCAGAGTTGGCGTGCTACACCTATTCCATGGCAGTGGTGCCACTCTATGACACACTGGGAGTAGAGGCTATGGTGCACATTCTGGACCTAGGTGAGTGGGGAAGGGGAGGGGGGGGGGTCACAAGACACACACACACATGTGGAACAGACTGTTGTTGTTGTTGTTGTTGTTGTTGTTGTTGTTGTTGTTGTTGTTGTTGTTGTTGTTGTTGATGATGATGATGATGATGATGGTCATCTTCTTCTTTTTTTTTTTTCTTCTCGAGGTTGTTGTAAGTCATTTTAAAGACCAATTGGCTTAAACTTGAATCTAATCTACTTTTATCTCTCTTTCCATGTTTTGTGTCATCTCTCTCTCTCTCTCTCTCTCTCTCTCTCTCCCTCTCTCTTTCGCTCCCTGCCTCAGCTGAGATCACCCTGGTGCTGTGTGACAAAGAGGAGAAGGCCATGGCTCTGTTGGCCAATAAGGAGAAAGGTCTGACCCCCACCCTGTCCTGCCTGGTGCTCTTCAACCCCTTCAGTGAGGCACTGCTGGAGCGGGCACAGCAGTGTGCCGTGGAGGTCTTACAGCTGGACCAGCTCATGGTGCGTCACAGGGGTCAGGGCCGAGAGATGACTGTTGGGGGCAGAGACGTAGCCACGGGTGGGCTGGGTTGGGCCTGTGCCCACCCACTTGTCAGTTAGGCCCACCCAATCAGAAGGCTGTATAAGTTCGATTGACTGTCTTAAAATTAAAAATAATCTATATGTTTTGAGATAGGCCCACCTGATTTTGTTTTTCTGGGCTCACCCATTTTATGATTTCTGGCTATGCCCCTGGTTGGGGGTTGGATTCCAGAAGGCAGTTGTTAACGCAATTTAATAGTAACACAGAACATGTGGTAAATCTACTAATAAAAGAGCCCAGTGGCTTTGTTTTGCTAGGAGATGAAGCTATATAGGAGTCCTTTATTAGGAGATTTACTACTTACGTTGAGTTAACCCATCTGGGTAGTCACTAAAGCACCTTCTAGGAATACCCCCCTGCTGATTAATTTTGCAATGTAGTGAATGTCTATAATGCGTATCATGCAGTTATGTCAGTACAGCTGTGTTTGTCATTAATGTGAAGAATGTAATGTGTGTATGGCAGTTTCTGCGATTTACCAAGTACAACAAATCAGCCATATTTGAAAAGGGTTATTTGGGTCCACTATGCTTTGGTATTCTGCCCTACAAAGGCAAAGTGCAGTAACTACATAAACATAGAAACTAAAAAGAAACGTGTTTAAAGTTGCGAAACTGCCCAGTCAAACATGTTGTAGGTATAACAGTGGTGATGTTTTTATATACTTTCGTAATAGGAAGAAGTAAGACATTTAATCACAAGATGAAGGAGGTGTTATAAAGTTAATTTCCAGTCTAAACTTAATTTGACAAATTATGCAGTTACTGCCTTTTGGCTTTGTAGGGCAGTATTGTTCTCTTAAGTTATGATTGGCCTTTGAGCTGTTTATCACACTACATTGATAAACAAAGAACATATGCAAATCAAAATTCTTTGGATTTTTTTTCAGCAACAGCACAGTTTCAGTGAACATATTTCTTAATGTTTTTTTTGGTTGTTTGTTGACTTGGCCATTTTGCATTGCAGGACTTAGGGCGCCAGAATCTTCAAGCACCAGTGGTGAGTGAATACAGGCCAGATTATTGAACTATAACATATTCTGCTAGAAAACACAAAGTAGTGCTAAGCCATAATCAAGCCCAGAAGTGTCCCCCTGTAAGTGTTGAAAGTGTCTCAGATTCTCAGTACTGAAATAAAACCAGCAGAAGCAGCCAGAAAACGGTCTCTGGCAATTCAGCCTTAAGGTTTGTATCGTCTTACTAACTGTGTGGATTTGGGTGGTGGTATTGGGGTGGTGCTGGTGTTCTGTCAAACTGGGCTACTTGTCAAGTTGGGCTACCACACAAGTGCAGCTGGGGAAAGTTAGGATTAGGTGTAGGATTAGTAGACAGTAGCATTCTCTACACAGTTTGTCTAAGGGTAGCTCATCTTGATGAAGCAGAACACCAGGGTGCTTGGATGCATGAAAAGATGAAAGCGAAAGTGGTGGTACACACTCCCAGTAGATACTCCTTAATGAAATCCACCTCTCTAATTACAAAACACTTATTGACAGTTATTACTTTAATCATTTCTGTTTGTTGTGTCTGTAGCATGTCTGCCTGTTGCAGTTTTCCCCTAACACTGACGCTCAGCTAATTTCACTCTGATTTACTGTAGTAGCCAGTGTTTACTGATGGTATGTCACGTTCTCTCTTTTTTTAGCCTCCACAGCCCCAGGACCTGGCTGTGGTCTGTTTCACCAGCGGCACCACAGGTCAGAACTAAGACAAGCATCCTCATCCTAATATTTAGATTTTACATTTTTATAAAGCTTCTTTGAGTATCTAGAAATATGCTATATGAATTTGAAGATGTATTATTATTGTTATTGTTTATTATTGTATTATAATGGTTTAATTATTATTTATGCAATGTGAGATGCCCTGAACATGCTCCTGAAATTGAATACACCAGCATGGCTTTTTTGCATGTTTTTTTTTTTTTGCAAGAAAGCACACTTATAGTTCTTTTTAGACTTTGCTTTTGGAGCTGTCAGCTTTCTAGTCACAGCTTGGAAAACTCACTCAGGCAGGAAAAGGTTTTTTTTTTTCTCAGAAGGACCTTTACCAAACAAAGGCTGCTGTTCTTACGGTCACAAAGCCCAGGGGGCCTGTAGGTGTCCGAAAGAGGCCTTGCACAGAATGTGTCACTAGAGTCCTTGTACGGGAACAATGTAAGGCACCCAGCCATTTTTTTTTTTGTTCTTCAGAAAGGAAAGTGATCTTTTTTTTCATCAGGCCTGAGCACAGAGAGTGTGCCAGGCAGAGAAGCATCAGTGAGGGAGAGGTCAGGGATTTTGTAGGATCACTGTCCACGAAAGCAGGGACAAAACATTTTTTTAAAGTTGCTGGTCCTGTTACATTTTTCAAATCCTTCCCAAATGATGACTGGATGCTGTAGCCTGACAAGCTATAGCCCACATCAAATTGTGTGGTCTGGCCAAGGTGGACAAGCCAGGCACAATCTAAGGAACAGCATCAATGGTCGTCTTTAAAACAATAGGATAGAGCTATATCCAATCAGAGCAACAGGCCTGTTTACCACAGCACTACAGCAGTGCACCATTGCAGCCCTGTCGTCATGTTAAGCCCGCCCAGTGACTCTCTACAAGGATAGACAGATGTGATTGGTCTGATCAGATATGTGAAAAAAGCTACTGAGCTTTAATAGGTCATGGCTAAGCTGTACCCAGGATAGACATTTCAATTGCTACTGCTAGGGTACTGGATATGCATAAACGGAACCAGATCAATTCCTCATACCATCCTTAGGCACCTTCTTGATTTTAACCCAAGTGTTCATTTCCCCATCTGTATGGGTTTTCCTCATGTTGTTGTTGTTGTTGTTGTTGTTAGATCTGATGGTGGCTCTGTAGGTATGTGTGCTGCCATGCACACTATGTGGTTCTGGTTCTTTAATGGATCAGTTGAGGTTGAGATGATACTGGTTTAACCCTTCCAACCCTCCCAACCCTCCATCTCTGCTGTGTTTTACAGGAAAGCCGAAGGGAGCTATGATCACTCATGGCAATATAGCCTCCAATACCTCCTCCGTCATTAAGATCCTGGAGGTCAGTCTGCAACAGACCTATAATACATGCACAGAATATATACATATAGCCTACACATATATTAACCTAAACATATGCACACAGAGACACAAAAATAGACATTTACACATAATTGTACAGATACTTGCCTTCATATACACATACATGTACAGATACAGTACAAACATATACATGCATGCACAGGAGCAGATGCGCACACACGCACACACACACACCGTCAGTCATTTTGTTGAGTCTCTCATGATTTAACCTCATTCCCTCTCTAAGTGTCTCCTTCACTTAATGCATGTTTACAGAATTAGATGAGACACTTTATTGTCCTTGTTAATAACAAATGGCATCCCTCAGGGAAGAAGCAAAGGAGTGTAGCAAAGGGCTTGCAAGATGTGATTTGTTTAGTTAGGGGGCTTTTGGAATTCTCCTCCTTGCCGAATTTTATGGCCTTCTTTGTTAAACTGGTCCCTATCTCTGTCCCGCCTCCTTACAGGGCTACTTTGTGATTCGTCAAGAGGATGTGTCAATCTCCTACCTGCCTTTGGCTCATATGTTTGAGCGCATGATTCAGGTACACAGCCACTCGCCTTTCATCCTCTCCAATAGTTTCAGTGTTGCTATTTTTCAAATGAACTAAAACTTATACGCAACACACTAAAACCAACCAAATGAAATCATTCTATGCTCAGATGGTAGCAAAAAAACATATTTACTACACAAATTACAGTATAGCATACACAATATGTTGGGTAACTCAGCTTTAGAAGTTACAATCCCATATCCACTCTTAGTTCCAGTCATTTAGAGCTCTATGCAACTTTGTGTGCTTTTTCTCAATGGAGCTCCCCCTAGTGTCTCCAAGTAAATGGACACTCTTGTAAAAATGGACTGTTTTCCCACCCCCTCACTCTATGCATGTGTTTTCAACTTAACTGAATAAAGTAAGCAGCGAATACAAAAGTAGATTTCCACCGAGGCAAGTAAAGTCTACAGAATTTATTGTGAGCCTGCTTCTTGTGATATTCAAGACTTTGTGAGTCTGAGGGTGCTGGTACGGACACCTAGATATTGCAAGTATGGCCGGCGGTCAAGAAAGTCTTCATTCGCCTGGTAATGACTCATGGAAGCATACTAACTTATAAAGATGATTGATTAACTTGAACAAGTAGAAGCAGGTGATTTCACTAATGTTGATAATATATTACCAATTGATTTAGTAAGGGGTGGAACAAATACATGGTATACAATTGTAACGTACAAAGCGGTGTAACCCAACACTGCACATGACTAAATGAGGTATGAATAGGATAGGATAGTATAGTATAAAATGAAAACAATTAAAATGTACAGCATTATAGAGCATGTTTGTAGCCATAGATAGGCTCTCTGTGTCATCACTGAGCCTGAAGTTTTTTAAAAAACACTTTGTACCATTTAATGACTTGTCCTTCTAATACACTGTGGTTTAAATTTAGCATCTCATTAGGCATCGTTCAGAAAAACAAATCACTTAAATGTATGAACTGGACAAAGTGTTTTGTTCTTGGTTTTCAAGGAGGAAAAGTGAAGTGCAAACAGCATCCCATTATAGCTAGAAATTGTTTCATATCGCCATGGTTACCAACAGGAGATGCATAATGAAATGTTTTATCTCTTGTTGTTCCAGCCATCCTAGTCAATCTTGCTGCCCAAAGGCGTTATTTGACCCTGTCTGCCAGCAATAACAACTGCTCGTCTGTTATGACCATATTCTGAAAATGTTGTAGACACAGACAGGCAGACACACACACACACACACACAGACATACACACATACACACAAACACACACACACACACACACACACACACAATCACACACACACACACACACACACACAAATACACACACACACACACACAAATACACACACACACACACAAACACAAACACACACACACACACAGACACACACACACAGTCACACACACACACACACACACACACTGTCTGCTTGTGGGTCTGTCTCTCAGTTACAGTGTTTGCTCCCCTCTCCAGGTGTCCATGTTCTGCCATGGGGCGCGGGTGGGCTTCTACCAGGGGGACATCTCCCTGCTCATGGACGACATCAAGACCCTCAGGCCCACATTCTTCCCCGTCGTGCCACGCCTACTCAACCGCATCTACGACAAGGTCTCTCTCTCTCTTACTCACTCATTCACTCACTCTCACACACACACATACATACACATACATACACACACACACACACACATACACATACAGACACACACACACACACACACACACACACTGACACACACACACACACACAAACACACACACACACACACACACACACACGCGCACATACAGACACACATACACATACAGACACACATACGCATACAGACACGCATAAAGACACACATATACACACACACACACACACACAGAATACATGGTGGACAGTGACTTTCTTTCAACATGACACCTTCTTTACTGTGCTGCCTTGCCTCCATAACCACATCTACGACAAGGTCAGCATCCCCTTACCCCAACACATAACAAGCCTGAGTCAGCTCTTCATGTAATTATGCACATCACTCAGTTCAGCCCCAGAAAAAAAGAAAACTAATCTTTTATTTTGAAGAAAAGCGTTAATAAGGAATGCTTGGATTCACTGCTGGAGGCTAGATGAGATGGGCTGATTAAAAGTGAGGAAGAGATGTCCCCAACTCACAAAGCGTGAATGATGGACAGTAGTTTCTGACAGTAGCCCGTTGATGGGGTTGCAAAAAAATCCACCACACTCAATGTTGGGAAAAATTAATATTTAAAAAAAATGAAAAAGAAGCGATGTCATTACCCCCACTCCTCACAAAGTGTGCATGATAGACAGAAATTTCTGACAACAGCCCATTGATGGAAATGTAAATCCATCACACTTAATTTTGGAAAATGAATAATATAAAAAAAAACAGCTAAGAATGAAAGTATTGGAGCGGTTATCAGGGGCTGAATGAAGATGGGCTGAGTGAGAGAAAGGAAAAGATAGAAGCCATTAGTATGTGCATATACAGTATGTATGCTGCATATGTACATGTGCGCAGAAACATACTTATGTTTTTGTGCATGTGTGGTGGGTATGTGTATGCATGTGTGTGTGTGCGTGCATGTGTGTGTGAGTGTACTTGCGTTTGTGTGTATGTGCGTGACCGCATATATATGTCTGTTTGTGTGTGTGTGTATGAATGTGCGTATGTGTGTGTGTGTGTGTGTGTGTGTGTGTGTCTGTGTCTGTGTCTGTGTCTGTGTCGTGTGTGTGTGTGTGTGTGTGTGTGTGTGTGTGTGCACGCGCATATGTGTGTGTAGATCATGGGCTCGGTGACGTCCCCCTTCAAGCGGGCCATCCTGCAGTACGCCGTGAGGAGGAAGCAGGCGGAGCTGAGCAGTGGAGTGGTGCGCAACAACAGCTTCTGGGACCGCCTGGTCTTCAGCAAGATCCAGGTCAGTCACACTCACTAAACACCAGAGTTGTATAAAGTAGAAGTAGAAGTACTGTTTTGGATGTAATTACAACACAAGTAGTACGGTACTACGCAGTTGCAACTGCATAATACCGTACTACCAGTGTTGTAATTACATCCACAACAGTACTTCTACTTCTACTTTATACAACTCTGCTAAACACCACTCACTCTTGTGAGTCAGGATAGATGGAGTGTAGAGAGTATTGAGGTTCAAGTGTTTTAATTACAATTTATATGTTTCTTTAAAGGGGTTTGATTAGATTAGAAAAATAAAAAGGGCACTTATTCATGCAAAGCTAAGTTGGATGAATTTACGTTTTTAATCAGAAAGACTTGATAGGCAAGATAAAGTTGAATGAATTTACTGGCGATTGCGTGAAGTAATGCAAGACAGTGCATATCGTACAAGTGCTGACAAGAAACAATATAAAAGCAATTCTCTGTCTTCATTGTAAACATATCCTGCCGTAATAGATGGCAGGGGCAAGAGCCTGCCCCCCATTGATGAGACGGGAACCAACTGGTGATGGTGGCTAAAGGGGTGGAGGAGGGGATGTCGAAGTCTGCATACTCTAGGTAGCAGAGAGCAGAGTTGGACAGAACAGATTTAAAAAAAAAATGTGATCATAGGGAGAGGAAATTGAATAAATGAATGACGTAGAAGGTAACGCCCAGCACCGAATCAGTGATGAGTTGGACAGAACATAAACTGACGTACTGGGGGAAAGAATTGATAGGTTAAGCAGGGGAAAGTGAGCAAGTCTTTCTGGTAACACATACGCCTTAGCTCCCATTTATTTTTCAACTAAAAATGTATTGTTTGTTATCCATCTTTGTTCTTTCTACCTTATGTGCTAACCTCCTTTCTTCCTGATATACTTTCTTACTTCTCCTTCTTCCTTACTACTTTCCCTCTTCCTTTCCCTCCCTGCCTCCTTATTAACTTCCTTTCCTCCCTTCTTTCTTCCTTCCTTTCCTAACCTACCAACCAGGCTGGTCTGGGGGGTAATCTGCGCTTCATCCTGACTGCGTCGGCTCCCATCTCCCCTGCAGTCTTGACCTTCCTGAGAGCAGCTCTGGGCTGTCTGGTGAGTCATCTAGTCCCAGGTGGCATGTTCCTTTTTTGTTTGTGAGAGTTTGATTGAGTGTGTATATGTATGGCATGCGCTGTATATCTTAGCATGTGTATATGTGTTAAGTAGGCCTACAGTGATGTTTGGCTGTTTGCGTGTCTGATAAAGGGAATGAAAGTGTGCGTGTGTGTGCGTGTGATATTTGATTGTTTGCGTGTCTGATAAAGTGAATAAAAGTGTATGTGTGTGTGTGTGTGTGTGTGTGTGCATGTGTGCGTGCGTGTGTATGTGTGTGTGTACTTTCTTAACTCCTGATCCTGATCTGACTGTGTGTTTTGTGGTGCTGTGTCAGATCTTCGAGGGCTACGGACAGACTGAATGCACAGCTGGCTGCACCTTCTCTATGCCTGGGGACTGGAGCGCTGGTGAGAAGCACAGACACTCTCAACATCTCAGAATCCTCTAAACTACTTCACCATCGCCATTAGATCATATCAGTACCAGACATGCACACTGTAATCCCACAGTTGTAATCTCCTCGAGAATGCAGGTATCTAGGCTATGATGGCTTAGACTATTGCCTCTTTAACCACTCAGAGTAAATGTTTAAATATTTCACATTTAGAGATATAGATACTATGGGTGCTGGTCATATAATTAGAATATCATGAAAAAGTTGATTTATTTCAGTAATTCCATTCAAAAGGTGAAACTTTTATAATGTATACATTCATTTCACACAGACTGACATATTTCAAGTGTTTATTTCTTTTAAAATTGATGATTATAACTGACAAGTAATCAAAACGCCAAATTGAATATCTCAGAAAATGTGAATATTGTGGAAAGGTTCAATATTGAAGACACCTGGTGCCACACTCTAATTAGCTAATTAGCTCAAAACACCTGCAAAGGCTTTTTAATCGTCTGCCAGTCTGATTCTGTAGGCTACACAATAATGGGGAAGACTGCTGACCTGACAGTTGTCCAAAAGACAACCATTGACACTTGAACAAGGAGAGCAAGACACAAAAGGTCATTGCTAAAGAGGCTGGCTGTTCACAGAGCTCTGTGTCCAAGCACATTAATAGAGGCAACAGGAAGAAAAAGATGTGGTAGAACAAAAGTGTACAAGCAATAGGGATAACCGCACCCTGGAGAGGATTGTGAATCTCCCCCACATTTTTGAATGGGTTTTGTTTCACAAAGAGTGGACTGCACCTGGAGTCAGTGCTTCAAGAACCACCACGCACAGATGTATGCAAGACTTTGGTTTCAGCTGTCACATTCCTTGTGTCAAGCTCTCTTGAACAAGAGACAGCTTCAGAAATGTCTCGCTTGGGCTAAGGACTGCTGCTAAGTGGTCTAAAGTTATGTTCTCTGATGAAAGTAAATTTTGCATGTCCTTTGGAAATCAAGGTCTCAGAGTCTGGAGCAAGAGAGCAGAGCCACAGAATCCATGTTTCTTGAGATCGAGTGTAAAGTTTCCACAGTCACTGATGGTTTGGGGTGCCATGTCATCTGCTGATGTTGGTCACTGTTTTTCCAAGTCCAAGATCAACTCAGCCATCTACCACAAAGTTTTATAGCACTTCATGCTTCCTGCTGCTGACCAACTTTATGGAAATGTAGATTTCATTTTCCAACAGGACTTGGCACCTGCCCACCGTGCCAAAGCTACCAGTACCTGGTTTAAGGACCATGGTATTTCTGTTCTTAATTGGCCAGCAAACTTGACTGACCTTAACCCCACAGAAAATCTATTGGGTATTGTAAAGATGAAGATGTGATACACCAGGCCCAACAATATAGAAGAGCTGAAGGCCACTATCAGAGCAACCTGGGGTCTCATAACACCTGAGCAGTGCCAAAGACTGATCGACTCCATGCCACGCCGCATTGCTGCAGTAATTCGAGCAAAAGGATCTCCACCTAAGTATTGAGTGCTGTACATGCTCATACTTTTTATGTTTATACTTTTCAGTTGGCCAACATTTCTAGAAATCATTTTTTGTATTGGTCTTAAGTAATATTCTAATTTTCTGAGATACTGAATTTGGGATTTTCATTAATTGTCAGTTTTAATCATCAAAATAAAGAAATAAACATTTTAAATATATCAGTCTGTGTGTAATGAATGGCTATAATATATGAGTCTCACTTTTCTAATGGAATTACTGATATAATTTAACTTTTTCATGATATTCTATGACCAGCACATGTAAAGTATACATTAAAAAGTTCTGTGTATAAGGGATAACATGCCTTTTAATACATAGATATCTTTATTGTTACTATCTAAAGAGTTTTTTTCTCCCTTAGGCAGGATAGCGTTGCCATAGTGCCCCTGCTCAATATTGTATTCAACTGAAGTAAAAATTGATTTGACTGAAAAAGGGCATGCTTTACCACATGCAAACTCTATCGCCTTTCTTCAATGTTTTTCTCCAAGCTGTATAAGCTTTATTATATAAGCTGTAAGGTAGGCTATTCTGTACGGGAAAAAAAATTGAGAAAGGGCTGAAATTGCATCACGACATCTCACAGAAATGTGAGGAATATGGTTTCTGTGGAACTCGGTTACTGTACTCCCTCTTCCTGGTGCTGGCAGGTTTTTGTAACTTCACGCACTTCATTCACACACAAAAGCTCCATAACACACTAAAGGCGTGAAAATCCAGAAAAGTATCTGAGCTTCCCTTTAACTCCGCCAGTGACCTGTGCATTAATTAACATGTTAATGTAAATATATTGTACATTTAAATGTAAATATAATGTAAGCGTTCACTGGCACTGCACAGCGCCATGCATGCTTGTTGTTGTTGTTGTGGGATACTGTCGGAGTAACTTGTTTGCTCATTTGTTTGTTTGTTTGTGCCTCAGGGCATGTTGGAGCCCCCTTGCCGTGTGCCATGGTGAAACTGACAGATATCCCAGAGATGAATTATTACGCCGAGAATGGAGAAGGAGAAGTGAGTGAGGTCGCATTAAAGGGTCACAGGGTCCACTTACTCCCGCCCACACACACACAGGGAGAGTGAGGGTGGAAGAGGCCAATCATTCACGGACAATTTCACTCTCTTTAACACACACACACACACACACACACACACACACGCACACACACACAAAGCAGGTGTTTAAATTGATATATAATGTCTATAACGTCTCATTTTCCCATCTTCTCTCTGTCTCTGGGCTGCAGATCTGCATTCGTGGGCCCAGTGTGTTCCGTGGGTACCTGAAAGACGAGGAGAGGACGGCGGAGGCTTTGGACAGCGATGGCTGGCTCCACAGTGGGGACGTGGGACAGTGGCTGTCTGTGAGTACCACGTTAGGGTCACGACTATAACACCCGAGACTTCTGCTCCACTGAGATGAAGATTTTATTATGGAGAATGAAGTCCACTATATAATGTATTGAGATATTTGTATTAGTACCATATTAAATGTCTACTATATGCAATGTTGAAGCCCAAAGTCCTAAGGATGGGTTTTGGTCTAACATGTTATGCCTTTATATTATTTATCTGGTAAACAGATAACACAGTTATTACCCCCTAGTGAATACTGTAACATCCACAATAATGTGAAGTTGAATTTACATTAACTTTGTTTCCTTTTCCAGTGTTATAATTGTAATACTAGTCAGGCGTGGTAAGAATGTTGTGTATTAAAAAATAGGGATTATCTGGACACATTTGTGATTTGTTCTAAGCCAGATAAAAGACACAGTAAAAAAGCACAGTAATGTAGTAATTTTAATTTTGTAATTTTGTCTGAATTATGTTGATTTTTTTATTGTTACATCCTTTAGAATGGCACATTACGCATCATTGACAGGAAGAAGCACATCTTTAAGTTGTCCCAAGGCGAGTACATCGCCCCGGAGAAAATCGAGAACATCTATGCACGCTGTGCCTCCGTTCTGCAAGTGTTTGTACATGGAGACAGCTTACAGGTACAGAGGTCAACGTGAACAGAAACACAAACCCGATATGCCAGAGGGATAAGGTGAACTCACAATACCAGTGTTATGTTTTGTCAGAAAGTGCATGAGGAAACAAAGTGAATGTAGACATGCTTCAGAACTGACAGCCATTATGCTCTCGGAAAGAGACTCAGAGTTGAAAACCAAGTGGAATCAGTCTGAAGATCAGTCTTTAGATGCATATCTGACCTTCCAGTTGTGCGTATCCTTGAATATTGAGGCAATTAGCTCACAACACTTTTCCGCTGTATTCAGAAAGCAACGTTATTCAGGTCAAACTAAAGGTCAACCTAAACACACATACATTATAAATGCACACACTCACACACTCACACACACACACACACACACACACACACACGCACACACACACCAACACACATGCACATACACACACACATACACAGATGGGCGCGTGTTTACAGGCCATCTCCACGGGTTATGATTTGCATATGCATGCAGCATTGCCTCTGCTCTTTGGTGTAAACTCCTGCACTGAAGACCTTACAATATGCGCTAATACTACTCTTGCTCCCCCCCCCTCTCTTTTCAAGTCCCACCTGGTGGGGATAGTGGTGCCGGATCCAGAGGTCTTCACAGACTGGGCCAAAGAAAGAGGGATCGTGGGCTCCTATGAGGAGCTTTGTCAGAATCCAGTGAGTGTTGTGGAGAGTGGGTGCGCACATCCAAGTCGTTTGTCAGCAGGTGCAAGACAAAAGTCCAGTGAGTGACACCCTCGTTGGTGCTTGTGTTTTCTCTATACACACACACACACAAAAAAATCCACAGAAGATACTTATGCACCTAGGAAGTGTACTTTTGGGAGCACGGGAGAAAACGCACACGATCAATACTACTGTTGTTCTCGGAGATGAAGCCTTACGTTTTATCATTATTTCCATACTATTATTTCCTATCCTGGGTCCTGGGTCAAGTTTAACACTTTATAACACTTATTTTACTACTTTATTGCAATGTTATGTCCCTAAAGTCACATATTAATTTTAATCTTAATTGCATTTTTATAACTGTACAGTTTTACACAAGAAAGTAAAAAAATAAATAAATGAAATAATAGAGAGAAAAAAACACTATTTATGTTTAAAGGCATCTGTAATTGTTGGCTTCACACTGTATATGTCGTCTCTGAGGTGATGGTACTAATTAAAATCGAGGGATCGTGGGCTTGTATGATTGACATCCTGCTTAGCACCTGACTTGCTCTCTAAAGTACCGTTTAAACATTCATCGTGTTACAAATTGTTAGACATCTGTAAATGTTTGCTTTACATCGTGAATATGTGGTCTCTGAAGAGATACTAAATTAAATCATACCTAGAAAATGTCCACGTTGAAAATTAATGGCATTGCAAGAGATTACAGGTACCAGCAATATTGTGGGGTTGATCAAGGAAGGAAGGAAGGAAAAAAGAAAGGAAAAAAAAGATTTTGAGTCTCATCCTCTTCTTCTGTGCAGGATGTGAAGAAGGCCGTGTTGCAGGACATGACAGCCGTGGGCAAAGAGGCAGGACTGAAGTCTTTTGAGCAGGTCAGTAACTCAGGAAAAAAAGAGAACCTACATCCAGAGACTGAGGCTGTGTTGACTGTTGGTTCGTCATCTTTATAAAAGCTGCTATCCGCAGGTCTTCAAAAGCATTTTTTAAAACCATATTTGCTGGAATTGTCACAATTGTCTAACAGTGGTACACGAAATAGGAAATTTAGGAGCGACCATTTTGATACCACCTACAACCCCTAGTCGGATTTGCAAAACTAACATGGTCATGGCAACTGTGAACCCGTCAAAGCAAAAGGGGGTTGTAGGCACTGTCAATCAAAGCTCGTTGCTGTGGACACGGTACTCGTTGAAGTGTGCGCTAGCATGTCTGTAGAAGGGGAGGAGGGGAAGGGGAAAGAGTTGTTTTGGAGCTTAGGAAAGAGTGGGGGAGGGACCTGGATGTTGTACCTTTTGAATTTTCAGGCGAAGGTCCCGCACTTTCAAAGACCTGACGACAGCACCTTTAAAAGTGGGGTTAGGGTTAGTGGTACGTCTGGGCTGGCGATATGGCGAAAATGTATGGCCTACAGTATATTTTCCCGTAGCCTATGACCGATATCGATTTTTGCCACGATTAGGGCTGGGCAACAGAACTTCAAATCAAAATCGTCTCTAATTGACTAGACTGGGCAGAACCACATGATGCGGTAGTGAATGCACAGAATTTAAAGGAAGAGTTCGCAAATAATTAATAACAGTAATAATAAACAACGATTATTAGTGGTGTGCTTGATCATTGTCACTTAACGGTTATGATGGTTGGTTTGCTTAATTTTTCGATTAATTATCTAGCCCTAGTTAGACATCTAGTGTGTTTAATTAAGTCTACTGAGTTTTTCATGCTAAACTACCTCTTAGCTGTGGCATGCCATGCAGTTTGTGCTTCTTTGGCCTGAGGGATTCTAAAACCGCCTGCTGGCAACTTTTTTTTTTATAGTAGATAAAGAACACTGGAGAACGAAATGGAAGCTTACCTTTTCATATATATGTTTAATGCATTTTATTACAAAAGACTAGTTCTAATCTATACCTGCAATTACATCTAACAGTAAACGCATAAACCACACACTACAAGTAGAAGTTGGCATGGTGTGGGTGTGTGTGCGCGCGCGCATATGTAAATGTATGTATTTATTTTTTATTCATTTATTGTGTGACGTAGGTGAAAGACCTGTACTTGCACCCGGATCCGTTCAGCATAAGCAACGGTCTCCTCACACCCACCCTGAAGAGCCGCCGCGTGGACCTGCGCAAAGCGTTCGAAGAGCAGATCTGCCGCATGTATGGCAAAACGACCGCTTAGGGGACCCTGGACCCGCACAGAAGCACATGACCCGGGTGGCTGAATGCTGAAGAGCACACGCACACACAGCGAGCCTCTGTTTTGCTGCCTGATGTGTTTTTGCTCCCTGGTCTTGTCTGGCCTGCGCGTTTGAGTTTATCTTGTTAGCAATTTTTAGCAAATCACTATTATAGACTTCCTGCCACACTCAAAAAACTGAGCTCTGAAAACACACCACACCATACAGACACACACACAGAGTTTTCAAAGAATGTTGCCTAAGGTACCCTGGGGAACCAGATCACCGCTGGACATTCTGTTCTTGTTCTGTTCTGATTATAGCCAACCTCACTGACATGACTAGAGCAACACACACACACACACAAGCAGGGACATTTCTTAGCCCAGCAAGAGAATGGGTTACCCACATCCACTTGTTAAGAGGTTATGTGTGTTGTAGAGATTCCCTAGGCAAAGTATCCCATCCTGGGAGTGGGCTTAGGAGCAGGTGGTCCCTGGCTTGGTGCATCCGTCCTCCTCTGGTAAAGCTTCAAACCTTTCCACAGCAACATACGGGATCTTCGTTGTGACACTTTACTTTAGGTCTAGTGTTTAGCTTTATCAGAAAACCCACGAGAAAGACATGGCTCTTTTGAGAAATCGATCAGTGAAGTGTCAACAACCCTGGACCAGTTTCCCTGCTACTTGTTGAGTTATGAGGGAGTTTACGATGTAATTTATGCAGCTTGTGTAATATACAGCGTTTCTGTAAATGGCGAAGCGCATTGTTGTACATATGGAATATAGAGAGAAAAACAATCAAATGACTTGACTAATGTCCAATCATGTAGAGGACTTCTGGGATAGCTGATGATTTTCTGAACAGGAGGAATAAAAACACTGTCACATCATGTGGTCATTTCTGGATCCCTAGTATGCCTCCACATGAACTGTACATTATATTGCATTACACTGGATCTTATCCAGAGTGGCTTGCAGTAAATTGGGTACAGGAAGAGTCCCCCGTGGAGCAACATGGGGGTTAGATGCCTTGCTCAAGGTCACTTTAGCTATGGGGGTAAGGGCACTGGTTATTCATTCCCCCACCCACACTTTTTCTACCAGTACAAACCTGTGACCCTCTGATGCCAAGAGCAACTCCCTTACCATTAAGCCACAATTACCACTGATGTTTATTGAACTGTACATGATGAAAATGTTGGTCTGGGCAAAATCTTATGTTGGTGCACAGTACTGCCAAAAGTATTAGGCATTTGCGCCGTCAAAATACTTATCTGTCACACATGTAAAAAGGACACATGTGGATGTCAAACCATTTTTTGGTCAAAGGAGTTCAACCGACTTGGCTATTTATTTTTGGTAATACTTAATTTTATGGGCATTTTGCAGTGCAACTAAATGTAACATGTTATATTACGTACTTACACTGCACATACCTAACACTAGCCCTAATCTGAACCCTAACTCCGTACTACAGTGTAGATACAAAATGTTACACATTGTTAACAAAAAACTTTGACACTGTACTTCATGATGTGCATACACCTGTAACAGGGACCGTAAAATTAAGTGTTAAGTTTTTTTCTACAAAAAAACATCTTCAAGGCATAGTCCCATAAAATTAAAAAAGCATGCCTTCAATATTAGCATGATACTGATATCTCATGTTTGTGATGAGCAAGCCAATGCAACATAGTAGGCTATGCCACTGCTGTTCTTCGATACATTACATAGCATCTTGAAGGGTATCAGTGGAACCCAAAATACTATTCCTCACAATAACTGGACATCACTGAAGAGTTAAAATGTACTCTCTTTTAATAAAAATACACACACAGTTAGTCCCTCCCCACACAATTATTCCCCACAAACATTACATTAAAAGAAAAAGCTGATTCAAATAGGATAAGTAACAATTATGGCAAAAAAGACAGTTACCCAGTTATTTAAATGGAATGATGTGGTTTGTCAAGTGATCAACACACAAATGATGTAGTTTGTCAACATATCAATGATGTAGTTGCAATGACGTAGTTTGTCAACAGATCAACATTTAGGGCATCAGTAAAAAGTGAGCAGACGTTACGAGCAAAACAATGATTGTACTGACGAGCTACAGCAACCTCTGCGACTGCTACAAAGGAACATAAAGGCACATATTTTAAGAGTAAAATTCCCTTAAAACATTTCAACAGTCAAACCATTCCATGGTCGAATTAAGTTTCTCCTTCTTCTAGGCTTGTCTTTCTTCATACAGTGATTGACATTAGATTTTCAATCGTGGTATTTTATAGGCAACATTTACAACAAGGTCTTGACGTGATGCAGGGATTTGTCCAATTGACCAAAAGGGCCTTGAGTGGCACTTAATATTAGTGTTATGGCCTATGTAACAATACCCAAAGACAATTTAATTTACAATCTAGTAAATAATCCCACTTGTCGGAAAATAAAACAGTAGACAAAACTATCAAAACCTTAACACTATAGTGACAATCATATTACTGAGTTGTAGGTAACGAGACTACCGCTAGAGTGCGCTGCAGTACTGTTTTGGTTAATGTGACAGAGACTATTATTGTTGCGTCCACTGAAAGTGAGCATGGAACGTAACTGTCTAGGCTTCGGTGTATTGTGTCCTTCTAGGCCCTACATGTCAGTACAGAGTGTTTTTATGCACTCCACACAACTGGTGGCTTAACTGATTTAAGGAATGACCTCAAGCCAACACCGAGACAGTTTGGCTATCAAGACTATCAATATCCTTAGACAAATGTTTTAAGTCAGACAGTGCGTAACCTAGTTCTGTCAAACAAAGGTTAGGTTTTTTAAAATACGTATTCACTTTGTCAATGTATATTTCATTACATTTGTCGCAACGAATATCGTTGTATTAGAATGGCTGACGCAAAAGAAACAAGTGAAAGACTAAAATAAGCGCAGGTCAAATTTAGCTTCGCATTCGTGAACTTTTTTCCGACACGGGTGGCAAACATGGTAGCCTACACACAACCCATTAGAGGCCACACTTCACATAAAGTACATAATAGAAGTGACTTGCCATTAAACGGCGATTGCAGTCCTTCGACGAGGGCGATTTCCCCCCCTCCCTACTAAATGTGAACGCAAAGCCGAGCTGGAGAAGCTTTCACGGATGATGGACAATAGGGAGAAACGCGCGGCTCGAAAATGAGTGGGTGACCACTTCAGCACATTTTCAGCGCGTGAGTTTCAAAAATCAAGTCTTTTCCAGCGCTGGCCCTGAGCCAACATCATTGTTAGAGATGGCTTTGAAGGGTGGCTTTTCGCCTGAAACGCTCATTAGTGTTTTCCACAAGTTAAAAATTAAGAGGGTAGGCAGACTAATGAAAAACCTCAGCGAAAATAAATAAATATACATTTAAATACAGTGTATCTCTAAACTACGTCGAGAATGTCCGCGAGCCAGACGACCACAGTGGTCAGATTTTCACACTTAAAAAAAAAAAAAAGACCAACAAGAATTTTCCCCTACATCAACAAACCATTCGATGGAGTGTAATGAGACAGGGAAGGATGGGGGGGGGGGGGGGAGGAGGAGAAGATCAAGTGAAGATGCACTTCGGCTGAGTTTTTCGACTCAATCATCCGCGACGATTGACAGCGCACGTAGCTCATTGAGTTTGCACTCATTCTCCCTCTCCCTCTGTTCGTCTGTTAGGCCTGCTTGGTCTATCTGATCCGTCAGGTCACTGAAGATCTTATGCATTTCTGTAAAGTACACCACCTAGAGAGAGAGACAGAGAGAGAGGGGAGAGAGAGAAAGAGAGAGAGAGAGAGAGAACCTATTATATATTAAACAAGTTATATGGCTGCGCAGTCTTGTCTTGGATCAGCCATTACTTCTCTGCTTTTAAAAAAAGTGTTAAGGGCCAAGTAGTTTACAAATTTGAAGTGAAGGCCTTCTCTTACCCTTTCACCTTTCGCAATCAGACACATTCCTCAGAAGGAGTGGAACTCTCCAATCAAACATGTACAAAAAATACTTTAAAAAGAAAGGGAAAAAACAACAACAGGAAAGAAAAGAAGAAATGTGTACAAACGGCAGGAAAAGCAGCACATCTTTTGCTCTTCAGTGGGTAGGTGACCCTGCCTTTTCTCCTCCAATCTGTACAAGAACGCGCAAGTGTTGGCTGAAAGCTTTTTTGACACATCCCACCCCTGTCTCTACCCCCGGCCCATGAGTCAGGATCCCAGGAGAATGGCTTTGATGATTAATACACTTTAATCACATTACAAGGCTCCAGAGGAGTGGGCTGAGAATGAGCGCTCTGGGAAAATACAGCCCCTTCAAACCCACACACACACAGGAAAGATATTTATTCATGCAACAACACCAACAGCAGCGCGGCAGTACAGTGGAGAGGGGGGATCGCTGACAGAGCTTTCGCCATAACACTCAGCAGTACAGTGTGTGTAACACGAGCGAGAACGGGGGAGGCTGTGTGTGTGTATTTCTGTGTGTGTTTGTGTGTCAGTGTGCGTTTGCACATGCGTGTGTGTGTGTGTGTGTGAGAGAGAGAGCGAGCGAGTGAGAACAATAAAGAGCTATAGGCCATGAGCTATATTTGAATACTTTGTGTTGGTAAAGCTATTTTTATTGACTGCTGGCTTCAGCAATATGCCTCTGATTAAAAAAATAATCTAGACAGCAGTACATGGTACCTGTGTTAAGTCTTTTTGACCTAAATGAGTTACGTGCATGATAGGCAACAGCTTTACCTCAGACGTAATAACATTTGAGTTTGTATAAAAATAAAAACAGATTACAAACCAAAGTGTTTAAACAAACATTACATTACAAACATACTGGTTTAAACACCCATCTAAGTCAGGTTAAAAACAGTTTAAATAACATATTAATATATGAATGTAGTTGCAGTTGTAGAATATGCAGTGAAATATAGGTGTACATAAATTAAATTTAAACATCAAATTTATCCTCAACCCACAGGGGGTCATTTAATTAAAAGATAAAAGTGACATCTATGATTGTGTTCTGGAAGATATCAGCAATAATTATAAAAATGTAATGTGAATGTAATGTTTTCATATTACCTAAATGAAGTCTAAATAAAATCTTACAAAAAGCACATTTCAGGTCTTTAAAGTGAAAAAATATGCAGTGAAAATTAAGTTTACATAAATTAAATTTAAACATTAAATTTAACCTTAAAATGAGTGTGGATTCATAATAAAGGAATATGACAAGAAATATTTCACACATATAGAAGATTAGGGGTGGGGGTGTTTGAAATTGATGTGTATTTAAAGTGTTTTTTTAGGTAATATGTGTTGCACAGAACATGAACACCTGACAAGAACACCTTTATGCTTTCCAAAGATGGCAAACCTTTAAAAAAAATAAAATCAAACTGTATGTCAGACAAAGAGCAGATTAAGAGTATACTTCGCATAAGAAACATGGATACTTTTTAACGAGGCAAAACTGATCACAGGTGAAATTTTATGTTGCTTTCAGTGTGTTCAAGTTTTTTTTTTTTTTTTTTTTTTTTTACAAGGTCCTCAGTGTGGGCTTGCAGGGCCTTTGACATGACACTGATGACAAATGAGCACAGCACAATGACAGGATCCATATTTTACTCCCTGGTGTCAAATACACATTTCCTCCGGAACTACAGCCTTCAGCACTGACTCTGGCTAGCTATAATCAGACGCTGCCTGTTGAGTTAAACATCTAAGGATGAGGAAACATCAGCTGCGCAAAACATCCTCTCAGGACTGAGAAATGACCGCGTAAAGCAAACAGGGCAAGCGTGTTGTGCTGAGGGACAAATGGGTATTATGGTGTAGTGTATGATTAGGTATAATTGATCGGAAGCTGGATCAAAGACACCATAGATTTAGTGGCCAACCCACAGGATGGCACTGGGGGACTGACTGCCCCCTGTGAGTAAGTTTGTGTGTGTGTGTGTGTGTGTGTGTGTCCGTTCTCGCACAGTGACATAGGGACGCACACACACACATAACACACACACACGCGTGTGTGTGTGTTTACAGCAGTCGCAGACAGCCCACCACATCAAGCGCTATAACAAGGGGGGTTCACATTACCATGGTAAGAAGGGGAGGGTGGGGGGGGGGGGGGGGAGTTCAAAGGGCAAAGAAACTCGGGCTGTAAAGAGTAGTCTAAATATCCATAGACAAACATACATGCTGGTGTATACAAGCCTGCTGTGCATGGATGTGAGTTCCATACAAGCCCACGGCTACTTCGCCATTTATAATCTCCATGTAATCGGTCACCCTAGGCAGGCAGACAGGCAGACAGGCGGGCAGGAGCGTGTGGGGCCTCCGTGCTCATCAGGCAGGGAAAAAGGCCCCACGTAAAACATGGTGATGCGAAAACTATTAATGTCCCTTTATCGCAGGGACTACACACGCATGACACCCTGTTACTCCGCGTGATTTCTTCACGTATTGGTACTTTGTGATCATAATTCATGTAAGAAATACTTGCTACACATCAATAAGGGTACACAAAGCAGGCTTTCAGATAAAGTCAATCGCAAATGCACAAGTACAGGATACAGTGTGGTGTGCGTGATGGTGTGTGTGTGAGTGTGTGTGTATGACTGTGGGTGGATGTGAGGGTTGAACTCTCACACAGGCCACCCAGGCTGTGTGTGTGTGTGTGTGTGTGTGTGTGTGTGTGTGTGTGTGTGTGTGTGTGTGTGTGTGTTTGCATGTATGTTTGAGAGAGGGGGGGTATGCTATGCATGCTTATGCATGTGTGAGATCAGGGGCCTGTTTCTGTGTGTGTGACTATTTGTGAAGTAATGAGCATGCGAGTCTAATACATAACCCTTCTGAGAGCTTCATTCATTCACTGGTGGCTTTTGCGTGCGTGTGTGTGTGTACGTGTGTGTGTGTGTGTGTGTGTATAAAGTGAGTCAGCGGTCAGCAAGTTGAGGCTGGAGGGCCCTCGTAACATCCGCCTCACACACACACACACACACACACACACACACACAAACGCGGTGTTCTCACACACACAAATGCGGTGTTCTCACACACAGACGCACAAATGCGGACACACACACACACACACAAATGCGGACACACACACTCCCCTTAGACGCCCGTGACTCAGCGAGTCAGAGAGAGAAGAGACAGATGTGGCCAAGTTCACTGCCAGAGCGACCTTTGACATCTCCTTTCTGTAAACGAGCAAAGCACACACTTTCTCTCCCGTTCTCTCTCTCTCTCTACTACTGTATCAAGGTGTTGGCCAGCATTGCCGTGATGTGAGAGGCTTTAATGGAGTGTGTGTGTGTGTGTGTGTGTGTGTATCTTGTCATTTCATGCTCTCAATACTGCATCCATTTCTCTCTCCTGATGAAAAAGGAAGCGAGAGATTTGAAGGGTATGTTTGTGTGTGTGTGTGTGTGTGTCCATCTCTCACTCTCCATCCATCCTGCGTCACACACACACACACACCGACACACACACACACACACACACACACACACACACACACACACACACACACACACACAGGAGGGCCTTGCTACTCTGTGCTGCGCAGCTGGTCTGAAGGGAGCCGCTGTAGCCCTGCTGCCTGATTACCATGTGTGGGTGGGAGGGAGAGCGCAGCGCTTGCTCTCTTCCTACCTCTCCACGTCTCTTCATACTCTCTTCCTCTCCATTTTTTTCTCTTCCTCTCCTCTTACTGTATTGCTTTGCTATTGGATACCCCTCCCCCTTTTTTTCCTCTGACCACAACAGATTAGTGAAAACTGCAGACAAACAGCTGTGTGGCTTGTCAAGCAGGGCTTGTTCTTGTGAGATAGGGAGTGAGTATCAGGCCACTGATAGGAGGGTTTGAGTCACTGTCTCTACTACCTCCTAAAGACCAAAATAAGAGTGAGTGAAGCTTTATTCCTCCAAAAGTTAACAAAACCACAGGCAGAACATAAAAGTTAAATGTACATCAGTGTACAAAAGTTTTGATACAGCCCAGAATCTCATCTCCTAAGCAGGTGCTTGAAATGCATCTAAAAATGGCTTAAACTGATACTAACTTTCACTCCTTTTCTCCTTCCCCTTTCTCTTGGTTAAAACACCACTGCAAAATTATATCCCACTGTACATGCTTCACACATTTTGCGAACTGTGAAATACAGTGGCATACGATATTTGGCACCCCTATGCTCTGCTGCTATCAGTACTTAGTTGTAGTAGGGCATAGAAACTAATTTACAGTTTAACTGCCCTATGCCCCATTCAGGTATTGTTACCTACCAGTTCATTATTCGGTCTACGCTACATCAGATTTTCTCATCCTTTTTCTACCAACACCACTTGGTGACCTCGAGCAACATTGTTATGGATTGATTCAGACCAAACGTCTCCCTTAAGTCATTAATGGGAGATTTTAGTTTGCTTTATAGACTTAGAATAAATAAGCACTGTATTCAATCATTCTGAACCATATACCAAAACAAATGCTGTCTTTTTTTACATCTCAAGTAGAAACAAAACTGAATTTTAAAAGGCTCAACACTGAAATATATTTTTTTGTTGTGTACAATTCTAAAGTAAAAAAAGGCTGGCAGTACCCAGCAAAAGCTTTGTGCTCCCATATAATTTTCGCTAAAACTTTAGGCCTTTATCGGCTTGCCAGGGCCATAGCTTGTTCCCAGTGTTCAGAAGTAAAGGTCAGCTGATAAGAGCATCAACCACAGCACAGCAATGTGCCCCTCCACGCAGCTGTCTAGACACTCTGAAAAATTAAAATAATGCATGCCTACACCGCTGAAGAGGGCTGTTGGAAGATAGCAACGAGCCTTCAGGTAGCAGTTTTCTCATAATTGCAAAGCGTGAGTTGACGAGACAGGGCAAAGGGTCAAGTTAAGGTCAAGAAGACCAAGAAAGCTTCCAGAGGGACCTGCTCGTGAAACAGCTAGTGAGGCTAACTGCAAAAGGTGTTAGGTGTCACTGTTTTAGTGAGCAGAAAAACAGCAGTTTTTGCCCCTAACAGAAGAAGACCTTTCCAGTGCCCTTGCCACAACATTCACCATAGGTTTGTGCTGGAGTATCTTAACAAGCCAGATATGATTTGCAAACATGTTCCATGAAGTGATAAAAGTTTCTTACAAACTTCTTGGTCATTGTGTAGAGGAGTGTAAGTGAAGAGTGAAAGGGTGCAGAATTTCATGAAAAGCAGACCTGTCCGACTGGAACAGAACAGAGCTGGATTAGTCATGTTTCCGCTAATGTTACGACGTCACAGCCAGTGGCACTAGGACTATTTCACTGTTACTGGGAATTATGAATTTAATAAAATAGTAGCAAATTGACACAGTCTGGCCTAGTTTTTGATTTAGGCCCCTTTTCCTTGTTTTCCCCTTATTTTCAAAATGTAAAAGATGTTAATAAACGTCATCTTGCTCAGAATGTTGAAGTAATGTGTTACACTGAACTTTTTTTTTGGAAATCAGATTACCTTTTCACCATGACATGTGACTGAAAAATTGCAAGCCACTGCATATAATATTAAATTATTATAAATTGCAATGACCCATATAGTAAAGCCCACACAACATCCAGGAAAGGGATCAAGTGGATTGACGGTGATAGTAGAATGGAACTCAGTTATGTTGTGCTATGGAGTTAAGTAACCATTATGCAAGACGAACCGTCGATTTACGTTGTTGGTGTCCCACAGCGACGGTTGTCCATAAGCTGTTCAGAAAGGAAAAGTGGCCTGGTCACCCCCCTCCCCCGCTGACTGGCCTGAGGCTTAGCCTGACCCATCCAGACAGATTACCTCAGCTGACTCCCCGCCTCGGCTGCTGAGATCACGGCGCAGTTACGCAAAAGGGACCGTGCCAGCCTGGTCAGCATGCGGCCGCAAGCCACCGCCACCACCGCCGCCGCCGCCGCCACCACCACCACAGGACAAGTGATATAGCTGCCGGCCACTCAAAACCTCACACAAACCTCACCCTGACCACGGACAAGGAGGAACAGGTGCTAAACACTGACTCACACAACTCACTGAGAGTTAGAGAAAGAGAGAGAGAGAGAGAGAGACAGAAGGAAAGAGGGAAAGAGAGAGAGAATTCCATGTGAGATTGAGAGAGACATGGAGGGAGACAAAGAGATGGAGAAAGGAAGCCATCAAAGATTGAGAGAGTGCGAGAGAGACAGAGAGAGAGAGAGAGAGAGAGAGAGAGAAAGAGAGAGAGAGAGAGAAAGAAAAGGCCATGAGAAACAACCTACCACCCACACACCTGCACACACTTCCTTACCTCTAAGCCCTCACTCATGAATCGGTCCCTTTCTTCCTCTTTCCCTTTGGTCAAAGAGTCTCATCTCTCAGTGAGCCTGTGCACCAACACTGCCCACCCTTACATTTTCACTTTTGCTTAAAACTTACTTGAGCTATTTACTTAAAATAAATACAGAGGCAAAAAAAACGAATACTAAGCAAACAATTGCAGACATAAACAAACACCTAAACAAAGGTAAAGTGAAAATATTTTGGAGTGTGCTACTGCAGTGGTCGTGTGGAATGACACAGCTCTAACTCTGAGCTTATTGCCAGGAGATGTACAACAACAAGCACAGGCACAGGGGCCTGACCACCGGAGCCGCTTGACCAGCGGAGCGGCTGCTGGTAGCAGGGGGAGAGAGGCGTTGGCACGGGGGCCCCTGTCCTGTCCTGTCCCGTCCTCAGCACAGACTGACATGGGCACCTGAGCCTGTTAAAGACAGAGAGGTTCTGGGCACCACTCCAAGAAGTCGGCCTCTCCTCTCCTCTCCTCTCCTCTCCTCTCCTCTCCTCTCCTCTCCTCTACTCTCCTCTCCTCTCCTCTCCTCTCCTCTCCTCTCCTCGTCTGTCTGCCTAGCACACTTCCTGTGATTAAGGTGATCTGCCTATGGGCTGGGAAGAGCCAAGTTATTCCCAAACGTGTGTGTGGGTGTGGGTGTGTGTGGGTGTGGTGTGTGCGTGTTAGTGCATGTGTGTGATCTATTTTTGTGAATGCATATGTGTGTGTGTGCATGCATGTGTGTATCACTTTAAGAGTATGCATGTGAAAATGCGTGTGTCCGTTTAAGAGTGTATTTTTTACTTTATTTTAAGAGTGTGTCCAGGAGTGTGTGTGTGTGTGTGTGTGTGTGTTTGACGTAAATCACATTAGACTGAACAGGGAAAGGAGATGAGTGGGGATTAAACAGGCCACGGCCCCCAAGGACCCATCTCCTGCTTGGATTGGACTAACAGATCAGCTGGGTGCTACTCCACCACACACACACACGCCCCCTCCCTTCGTTCCGTTCCCGTTCCTGCTCCCCCTCCCCTCCCCTCCCTTTAGACATCGCTCCTAAAGCAGCCAGCCAGCCAAAACAGCACAATTAAGTCATCTAGTACCGACTGCAGCCAGTTTTAAA
The DNA here is from genome assembly GCA_030347295.1 of Setipinna tenuifilis. Taxonomy (NCBI): domain Eukaryota; kingdom Metazoa; phylum Chordata; class Actinopteri; order Clupeiformes; family Engraulidae; genus Setipinna; species Setipinna tenuifilis. Next base: position 16,431,454 of record CM059271.1, on the reverse strand, counting down.
AGCAGCACAGGAGGAGTGGGAGGTGTGTATTTGTGGCTCTGTGTGTCTCTGTGTTTGGCTCTCATTCGGGGTGAAATTATTTATAAATATAAAAAAAAAAACAACCTGTCGCATGTTACAAGTCTGAGGAAACATTATGGCGAACTCTACATCTTACGATTAGGTGTTTACTCAAATGTAGAAGAATATAAAACATATAAGGCATCACTGCCACTTTCATCTCGTGAAAATGAGTAAAAAATAAAAAATAAAAATAAAAATGATGCCTAAGACCTAAAGATATGCATGTTCTTTTTTTGGAAACTACAAATTATCCTGGGTTTGCCAGAAGGCTTGTGAGATGCTCTTGCCCTTCATTTGCCAAGGAGTAGAATACTGCTCTGGCTCCTTGCCCCATCCAGCCCATCAGAGAATATTCCCCTGAAATAAAGAGGGAGAAGATGCTCGTTT
>CM059271.1:16406004-16426004 GCA_030347295.1 Setipinna tenuifilis | reverse complement strand
CTTAGTACTACCACCAGTCACAGTTAACATTAAGCCCGCCAATCGATGTCCTCCAAAACCATGTCCCCCTCCTTAACAGTCTGTAAATGGTTCTGCGTTTTTTGATACAGAGACGAAGTGTTAAACTCTGAACCCTGCCACAGGTTTACAGCATTGTCTAACTTCAAAAAGTAAAGAAACCCTGAAACTATTAAGAATATCTACATTTGTTTAAAAAAACACACTTATAGCATATACTGTTCTAACAGCATCAGCCTCCACAGTATAAAAAGCAGTAAACTAAGATTTGATGGAGTTAGTTTAGTCGAAGACTGTTTTTTCCCCAGTTTTGGTGGTGCAGGATGTCAGCAACTTTAACACAAGGTAATTACTACAGCAAGGGTCAACTCGGACGATTTCTTGGGCAAAGAAACAGCCGAGAATAAGCAGGTTTGCCAGACTGACATGAACACGAAATTCAACGTAGTGTCACAGGCAGCATGGGCGGGCCCAGGCTACCCCAAGAGACCTGTTGGACTGGTTTCTGTCCACGAGCCACACACATGCACTTGACATGCTCTCTCAGCCTTCTAACCAGCTTGTGCCACTCCAGAACTCCAGACGTAAGTAAGGGCGACACCCCTTTCTCTTGCTCCTGGCACTTCCAAGTGCCAAATACCTGCCTTTGGGGAACCCACCCTCCAAAACAACGAGTAAGCCTGACTATCAGGGGTAAGGACAAGCAGAGGCCCACTGCTGTTGACCTGGATGAGCTCATTGTTTACAGGGCACTCCTCCTCTGCAGGCAGAGGGAGGGAGGGAGACGTGGGGGAGGGGTAGTGTGATCAGCCTCTGGGGAGTGCCTGTGCCATCACATTCACCCAGTAGGCGTACAGGGGAGGTATGAAAAAAGCAGTGGGTGGTTGGGTGGGGGGCCTGAGGGGAGGGGCGAGCTGGGCAGTTTGGGACCTGACCCAGACTCACTGCCCTGCTCAGACACGCTCCGAACAGGATTGTTTCCCACAGGAAGCAGCGGAGGGAGCGGCACTGCGTATCACCACGGCGACGTCAGTGGGCCCCGCCCCACAGCCCACGCTCACCTTTATTTATAAAACATTACCTTGGCCCAGTTGTGGAAGGGTGTATGCTAGTGTATGTGTGTGTGTGTGTGTGTGTGTGTTTTCTTCGCTTCACTTTATCACACACATACTACGAGTGCCAGGGAATTACATAAGCTCTCCAGTCATGTGTATGACTGATATACTACCTCTCGCCCTCTCACACACATGTACTGACAGACAAAAACTGTCACCTTAAAATGACAAGTTTTGGGACACACAAAGGTGCACAATATGTCAGTGAGTGGCGTCTTGACAATTTCTCAGTCATACTACAGTTTGGGTTTAATAGGACAGGTTTTATATGTCTCTGTGATGCGAAAGTAGAAGAGCAACTACTAGTTTCTCCAGTCTTCGAACGGGGTCGGACCTTTCCAGACTGGTTGTCGCTTGACACTAGAGGAAGGCATTCACCTATTCAGGCAGACAGCTGATCGAGCTTGCTTGAGGCACTTAAAGCTGTGGCAGCCGTGACCAGACCTGCCAACACAGGGTGTGTGAAAACATGTGGGCCCGAAGCCGCAACTTCTCATTTTCACTCCGGCAATGCTTCCACAGGGCACAACGCGCAGATGTGCCCACTGAAGATCTCACACACAAGAGAACACGCGTCGGGCTTTTAGTGATTTTGTGTCCGGTAAAACAATATGGATTAAAGTGTGATTTTTAAAGTGTGTACTGCCCAACCAACACAAAGCACCTAAGGGTGGTAGGCTGTCCAGGTCAAGCTATATTTAGGCAAAAACTATTCTGACTCAACGTTATTCTCCTGTCGTAATTTAGCGGTTGTTTTCGGCTCGAACGGCCTACCAGTGGGCCTGTTTTTGGCATGTTGTTTTTATTCCAGGATTTGAGGAATGTAAAAATAACACTATGATGAGGGCCCTGTCTGGCCCTGTAGTCTGACTCGGCACAAAACTGCACATATATCAAAAAAAGTGGAGAAAAAAAAAGAGAAGAGGAAAAAAAAAGCTTCCCCACAAGATGCCACAGCTCAGTTGGGTCACACTGTACAGTGCTGTAATGATACGCTTGGGCAGCCAGCCCCCCCCCCCCCCCCCTGGCTGGGGCCCCTCCTGCTTCCCTAGACATCCCTGGGCCGGCCGCCGCTGACCGACCGGTCAGCTGTGTAATTTTACGCTTGTCTGGTCTGGTCTGGTCTGGGTTGGGTTGGGTTGGGTTGGTCTGATCCAGCCTGGGCGGACAGACGGATGGATGGATGGACAGATGGATTGATGGTCCGATGGACGGACGCATGGACGGTCAGTTCTGGCTGGCGGGATGGCCTCGTGTCTGGGGGTGTGGAGGGGGTGGGGTGAAGGGCGATGGAAATAGTAGCTGCTGGACAGAGGGAAGATCTCACCTAAAACGTGCTTTGTTCTGACTGGACAGAGACGACCACAGCAAAAACAAAACACTTGAAGGAATAAAGGCCTGGTCTGGACAGAGGGGTCTGCCAGAGCTGGGCTGAAGCCTATGTGGGGACTTTTGAGTCTCACACTGTGTGGGACACCAGTGCTACTCATTTCATATAAACAATAGACACATGCAGTGCATGCAAAGCACTATCATAACTTCCTGATTATAAACTGAGACTTATACTTATATTTTATTCCTAATTCTTCTGCTATGAGATTAGTACATGGAGGAGGTTTATACAAGGGAATACATTTTTTAAGTCTGACACAAGCAGCCGTGCAACACGAAACACTAAAAAAGCCCAACAGAACACAAGCCCATGACTGCAACACAGTGTCATTGCTAGCCCGACATTTAGGATGCTTATAAATATTTTTTGACTATTTCCATTATTGGTAGAACTACTGAATTAAGGTTCAGGTTGCAGATTTTAAAACAAAGTCAGCATCTGACATTGTCACTACTTTCTGCTACTTTAAATTGTTTTATTGAGATTTGCTGTGGAGTAATATGGAATTCTGTAATACAATGTTATGAGGATAACCTGTGGGGCTATGCTGGATTTAGCAAATCACAATTAAGGAACGAACAAGCAGTTTTAGAAGTAGACCATGGTTACACTGTCCAGGGGTGTGGATGGATAAGGTGTAGTTATGAAGGCTATGCAAAGTAAACAGCATTAATTGTCATCATGGCAAATACGTAGCCTAGTCATACTGCACACACAGCCAAAGTCAACCCTCAAGTGCTGTGAGCTGCACTGACTGTGTCGGCTACATACGGTGATGGAAAGAGTAGTGTTTAAAAAAAAAAGACGGATGATACGACACAGATTATGGTTTGAAAGTTTACCTTTCGGGACAGTTACTTTACATACACTGCGTTTCAAATTATTATGCAAATTGTGTTCAAGTCTCATGAAGGTAAAATCCTTGGTTTGTCAGTTAAACTCATGAATGGTATTGTGTTTAAGGGCTATTTGGATCACTGAAATCAATCTCAGGCACCTGTGCCAATTAGTTTGCCAGGTGAGTCCAATTAAAGGAAAAACTACTTAAAGTTGTTCCACATTATTAAGCAGACCACCATTTTCAAGGAAGATGGGAAAGAAAAAGGATCTCTCTGCTGCTGAAAAGCGATAAATAGTTGAATGCCTTGGACAAGGTATGAAAACCATAGATATTTCAAAGAAACATAAGCGTGATCATTGTACAATTAAGAGATTTGTTGCTAATTCAGAGCACACACGGCCTCGTGCAGATAAAGGCAAAATGAGTACTGTTTCTGCCAGACAAATGCACTGGATTAAGAGAGCAGCTGCTAAAATACCATTACAAAGCAGCAAACAAGTGTTTGAAGCTGCTGGTGCCTCTGGAGTCCCGCGAACATCAAAATGTAGGATCCTTCAGAGGCTTACAGTTATGCGGAAACCTTCCATTGAGCCACCCTTATCCAATGCTCACAAGCAGAAACTGCTCCAGTGGGCCCAGAAATATACGAAGACTGACTTCCAAACTGTCTTGTTCACTGATGAGTGCCATGCAACCCTGGATGGTCCAGATGGATGGAGTGGCGGATGGTTGGTAAATGGCCAGCATGTCCCAACAAGGCTGTACAGTCATCAAGGAGGTAGTGGAGTCATGTTTTGGGCCAGAATCATGGGGAGAGATATGGTCAGCCCGTTTAGGGTCCCTGAAGTATGTGGAGTTTCTCACTGACCACTTTCTTCCATGGGACAAAATGAAGAGGCTATTCTGTCATCTTGCAAAGTAATTCAAGCAGAAACTGTCAAGTTAAATGGATACAAGAATTGTGAAGCTCCTTTTAAATAAGGGGTCCTCTGTTAAGATGCAACTTAACTTGTAATGATGTCTGATTGAAATAGCTTTTTATTTCAGTAAATATTACCTGCTAATGCTTCTAGTTTAACAAATGAGCATTTTCTGTTTTTTACAACAATGAAATGTTTTGAAACTCTGTTGTGCGTAATAATTTGGAACAGTACATTTTAAGTTATTTTTGAAAAAAAAAAAAAAAAAAACTTATCATTGAAAGGTAGGTTCAATAACATTCGAATTGCACACTAATGGTTGATGACTAAAAAAGTATGATGACTTGTCATTTATATCAATCATTTGGAGAAATCGGAAAAAAATATCATTTACATAATAATTTGGAATGCGGTGTATACCGCGTCTTATATATGAGTGCAGCTAATACACAATTATTTTTTGTTATTATTGCGTTATGTCATGTCCTGCAGTTTATTTACGATGTGTAATATACAAGAAATGATTGTAAATCAAGACATTTCCTGACCAGTCTTTGTTAAAATATGCATAGCATAACTCTACTGCACTCTGATGGGGCTCTTTGAGCCGTTTCCAAAGCAGACAGGCTCTAAATGAAAAAGAGCTGGTCAAAGCGCACTGTACCCCTGGCCTTAGCAATTCTTAGCAGGTGAACCTGTAAATGCAGGCAACAAGAAGCTTTGCGTCGACTTCGCCACTGCTTTTTTTTTCACTGGGATGTACTATTGTATTGACTTTCATTTTGAGAAAGGCACTATAAACATTAAACGTATCATTATCATCATTGTTGTCATCATCATCGTTACTATTATTATGATTAGTAGTAGCAGTAGTAAAAGTAGTAGTAGTGGTGATAGTAGTAATAATCTTACTAGGGCAGCATGTAAAATGAATTTGGGGCAAAAAAGGCCTATAAAACCAACTTTTTCCCCAAACTGCAGGACAACAGAAATTAGCGGATTTTTTGGTAAGCTGAATAGCTTTCTGTTAGGAAAGTTTGAGCCAGATCTACACACAACAAAATAATTAAGAGGGCTGGACAACCTCAGCACTGATATCACTGTAGTGCCGTCATCTCATTTCATTTTACAGACTGAGGTTTTTAATAAAACACACCAACCTCTCCCAGGCAATTACAGGCACATTTGTTTGCCGTGTCAAAAATAGTTGAGACACAGTCCATGTTATTACTGTATGACTATTACATACAAAAGTAGTTTGCACCACGTGCTTAGAATTTTTTTTACATTTCTAAATAAGTTTATAAAACGCATGTCTTTGTCTATACATACACATACACGCTTCTATGTGAATCTCCAACCCAGCTCCTAACATGCATATTCAAAAACAAATGAACACACAAAAACTCTCACACAAACACACAGTCAGTAAACATTAATTAGTTTTTTTCTTTCAAGTGTGCTCCTCCATTAGAAGACTCAGGTTGGGCTTCCATTAAACACTCAAAGCCTTCTCTTACCATTCAACACCAGTAAGCGAGAAGCATTAGCAAAAAAAATAAATTATTAACTTCATGTTTAACCACCAATTCCACTAATGGAATTTGCGTCTTCGTTGGACCCTTTGATTCGCAGTGGCTTAAGTGACTGTTAAAAACCGAGCGGCAACTTTGGAAAAGTCTCATTCGAGGGAAGAGGTCGCGACCCGTTAAATTGATGGATCTTGTTAAAAACTAATTGCAGGCGGCCGGGCGCTTTGTATGTCTGCGCACCGAATTGGTTGTGGAGCTGGCAGGCTACCAACATGAGGGGCCCTGGTGCACAGCCAGCCTGCTTCTCTTCATCTGCGCTCCACAACCTCTTCAAGCCCACATTATAAACCACCGTCAATTCAGCATGGACCTGTCCAGACTGTACCTACCCTCCACACACTCACTGCATACACACACACTACATGCACACGCCTCAATCTCCATCTCAAAACCTGATTGCTCCCTTCTGTGACTATGCCCCCAACACACACAAACACACACACAAACACACACACAAACACACACACAAACACACACAGAAACAAACACACAAACAAACACACAAACAAACACACAAACAAACACACAAACAAACACACACACACAAACACACACACAAACACACACACAAACACACACACAAACACACACACAAACACACACACAAACACACACACACACACTTTTCCCTCATTCTTCCTCGTCCTTAATGCCTGCTCACTTCTTGTTTTCTTCTCTTGTCTCTGTCTGACTCCTTTTCTCCCTCACTCCGTGCTGTCCTAAGACAGTGCGGCCCTTTAACCAATGGGCTGCGTCTGGCGCAGGAAGTCCTGGGCCCTTTGCCATATTCAGAGTCGACCCACACGTCCGCCTGCCGCCCACTAGGAAGCGGAAATTAGAACCATTCCATCCTGTCGCTGCGCTGCCACAAAGGCAAGCTTCGCTCACACACACACACAGGCTCAGACACACACACACACACAAAGACACACACACACACACATACAAAGAGGCATGCACGCAAAGAGGAATGGTCTGGCCATACTATTCATATCATACTGACAGGGGAGGGGGGAGGATGACTTAAGCAGAATGCTCTGTGGATTCGGAGATTTGCTTTAAAAAAAAAAAAAAAAAAAACCTGAGCTTCTTCACACTGAGGCAGCATGAGTGAGGGAACAATTAGGCTGCATGCACACCCAAAATCACACACACTCACACACACACACACACACACACACACACACTCACACTACAGATAAAAAAAACACGCACACACACAATCAAACAAATACTCACTTATACACACAGACAAACACACACACACACACAAATACACACAGACACACACACACACACACACGCACACACACTGGAGCGCGTGGAGGCTGCTGCAGAGGTGTTGGGGAGGGTGTGTCTGTGGGCCGTGAGCGCTGGCCCCACCCACCCCCCGCTTCCGAGGGCTCTTTAAGGTCCTGCTTCCTCTTCCCGGCCCCTCCCACCAGGGCCCCGGCCGGGACGGGACAGGCCCGCGGATGGAATAGCGCTCACGGGGGCGGGCAGAATGGTGGGGGCGCGCTGCCAAATAAACTTTCCTCCAGACACACACACACACACACACACACACACACACACACGCACGCTCTCCCTCACTCTCCCTCCCTCCCTCTCCCCTTCTCCCTCTTGCGCTGCCTCTCTCCCTCTCTCTACCTCCCTCTTTCCTTCCCTCTCATTCTCTCACTCTTTTTTCCTCCTGCTCTCTTTCCCTGCCCCTCTCTCTCCCTTTTTTCTCATTCTTTGCCTGTTGCTCTCTTCCTCTCTCCTGCTCTATTTACCTCCATTTCTCCCTCTCTCAGACACTCGCTCACATACACACACACACACTACAGATACAGACCCACACACACACACACACACACACACACAACACACACCTCCCTCTCTCAGACACTCACTCACTCGCTCGCTCACTCACAAACACACACACTTCTCTCTTTCAGACTCTCTCTCTCACACACACACACACATAACACACAACAGACAGACACACACACACACACACGCACACACTGAAGGCCGTGCTGAGGTAAAACTGTGCTCGGTGCTGCCGTTTTGCCACAGTGTGTTATTTCACTGTCTGAGGGCGCGTTCTTACAGCTCGTCTGCTCCAGCTCAGAGCAGCACCCCCCTGTGTGTGTGTGTGTGTGTGTGTGTGTGTGTGTGTGTGTGTGTGTGTGTGTGTGTGTGTGTGCGCGCTGGCCCACTCCCAGGCCAGACAGGGAGAGGTCTGAAGGCATGCACACGCACATGCAGACTCGAGGGACAACACACACACACACACACACACACACACACACACACACACACACAATCATACAGGCCCACTGTGAAGCAAGACAGGGAGAGGCTTGAAAAACACACACACACACATGCATATATACACACATACACATATGCACACACACACCCACACACACATACACACACACACACACATAATAAAACGCATCCAGACAGACACATTAAAACACAAAACCTTTTCTACGGTCCACCTTAGCAGACACAAAGCAATCATAAGCAATCCCAAACACACAGCTGTACACCCACACCTGCACTCTTAGGCAAACGGAGCTAGACATTCAAGCATATCCACTGAGAGTGCACACAGCTGCTGATACTCCCAGAGAGAAAAGGCTAATCAAGACCAATGGAAATTAATGGAGAGTAATAAAATGGCTGCTTACTTTTTCAGTGGGTCAATGACCGTCTTCTGGATCTGGTTCACCTGCAGAGAGGTGAAAGACACACAATCACAATTAAGAGTCGGTCACTGGGCCCAGGACATAAAGGACATGCATGAGATCACTGGGGCAAATATCACAGTTACGGGTCAACACAGAGACAAATCTACACATGTGTACGGACACACTGAATTCTTTATGTAAAGGGGTCCTTTCATCGTTATTTTTATTCATATTTCTGTGTCGCCACTATGGTTGAATACATTGTAGGGCTGCAACGATTACTCGAGGACTCGAGGACTACTCGAGTAGAAAAATATTCGAGGAAAATTCTTTGCCTCGAAGCTTCGTTTAAGTATGTCACGTGACGATAATCACACAATTCTTGTAGACAGCATGTTCAACTAATTACTCACTCCCAGAGAGAGTTAGAACTTAGATATATTCTAATATATCTCAGTGCTCATTCCAGTGTCAATAGAGCATTTAGGCCGAATTCCGGCGAGAAGGAGTACAAACAATGAGACGTGGGACGAAAAAAAAAAAAACACGAGACGCGAGTGAGCGAGCAATGCAGGGTTCAGATTATCCATCGTTCGCAGCAGGGTTGGCAATTACCAATACCGTTTATTATAAGGGATTGAGGTATCTGTAGGTACCTGTGGTAGTCATAACAGCCATCATATGTTTCACTCACTAACGGCAATACATCCGTTACGTTTCCCATGAGTTTGGTACGGGTACACACAGCTTACAGCTTCACATTCGTTCTGCACACCCCCAAAGACATAACGAGCTCGGGAAACTTTGGATCTGACCTACTGTGTAGCTCCGTAACGGCTACAACACAGCATTAGGGTAGCTCAACTAGCTGCATAAACGTCAGATGATTACATATCTTTCTGAAACAAAACCGCAAAATTATACCGTTAGCCTACCTTCAAAGTTGTACCAGACATACAGCAACTTTAGTTATACCCCCTCGTCCATTCAAGGATCTTGTTGTGTTTAAATCCATTTGATGACTGCACTGCCAGTTTCGTAAATGGCTAACTCAGCTGAGCGACGTGTACATTTTGTATCGGACATGAATGTGTGTGACGGTTGTTGCGTGGTGTGTGTAGTATCGAGTACTCGATTACTCGAAGGAATGAGCAACCGAATACTCGATTTCAAAAATACTCGATAGTGACAGCTCTAATACATTGTGCGTCATTTCTGTGAAAAATTATGTCTTAGTTCTCCTGCTTGTCAATAAGGCACCTCTGATTGGGCAAATTCGCTGTCTTTTGCTCACCTAGCTTCTGTCCACTGTTCTTCCTTTGGGATGTGGGCTTGTCATACATGGCTCTGGGCGGGGCTTACGACCTAGTGACGTAGATTAGCCTGCTCTGATCCGCTCGTTTTGGTTAGCTCGACCCTTCAATGACCAGTAAAACCATGAGGGTCGAATTTCACGTCTTGGAATGCTGCGTGCATATACTGCTTGTTGTGACCCACCACATTGTAAACAGAGCTACTCAAAATGGTTTTTAGCAGAAGGACCCCTTCAAAACGACCAATCACATTTCTCAGACAGGATTCAAATAGTTTTTTTAGAAATGAAATAGCACTTCGACAATCATGGGTAGAAAAAAACATATGCACCATGCCACACAGAAAGGCTACCTACTACCACTGATACAGAACAGAACTGTAACCCACTAATAGTTTGTGAACATTTCCCAAACTGCCAAATAGCAGTACGATTAACCTGCAAAAATAGTCTCTAGACTGTTGATTTGATACAGTATGGACTGAAAGGCCATGTCCATATCACACATGCCACATGACACACACGCACGCACACACACACACGCACGCACACACACACGCACGCACACACACACACGCACACACACACAGCTTAACATTCCAATTCTGGACCACCAAACAACTTTTTCAAGTGAGCTGGCATTGATCCTTAAGCCCTCTGACAGAGCAACAGAAAAAGCCTGGCTCCTATCAGACACCCCATCTGCAGAGGGATACACTTGACACAATCAACAATTGTCTGTTTGTGTGTTTTTTTCCCCTCCCTCCCTCCCCTCTCTTTTTCTTTCTCTCTCTCTCTCTCTCCCTCCCTCCCTGAACACGCCGTGATCATCTTCACACAACTGGAGGGGCGGAAAGAGGGAGGGGATGTGGTGCTGGATGCAGCGGAGTGTGTGTGTGTGTGTGTGTGTATATTTGTGTGTGTCGTTTGTGTGTGTGTGTGGATGTGCGCGCCTGTGCGTGTGCAAGTGTGTGTGTGTGTGCGTGCGTGCATGTGAGTGCACTTGCATGTGTGTGTTGTTGGTTGGGGGTGGTGGTGGGGGGGGGGGGGTTAGCTATTGTAGAGAAGAAAACTTTCGTGACGTTGAGTCTTTTTTTTATTGTACACAAGCCCCGAGGAGAAAGCGGTGAATATTCATCGAGGAGAGTGAGTGAGCGCGCGCACACAAAAAAAATAAATAAATAAAAAAATACAAAAGGACGACGGCGTCTGGGGACGGACTTGAAAGCCGCAGCCCCAGCCAGGCGCTTAGATCCTGCCGAGGGTGGGCTGCCTTACAAGATGAAAGATCTTCGCAAACAAACATTTTAACAATAACAGTTTATACTCCACGCATTCTCCTTTGCCTCTCCATGGGCCTGACTGGGGAAACGATGGAGGGAGATGTAAAAAGAGAGAGGGAAATAGAGATAGAGAGAGAGGGAGAGGGAGAGGGAGGGAGAGAGAGAGAAAGAGAGAGAGTGTGTGTGCGTGAGTGAGAGAGAGATAGAAAAAGACAGTAAGACACAGAGAGAGAGAGAGAGAGAGAGAGAGAGAGAGGGAGAGAGAGGGAGGGAAAGACAGAGTCAGTGAGTGGGTGTGCGTGCGTGCGTGAGAGAGGTAGAAAAAGAGAGTAAGATAGAGAAAGAGATTGAGTGAGTGATTGGGTGAGTGCATGAGTAACAGATAGATAAAGAAAGAGAGTAAGAGAGAGAAAGAGAGTGAGTGGGTGAGTGATTGAGAGATAAAGAAAGAGTGAGAGAGAAAGAGAGAAAGAGAGAGACACACAGAGAGGGAGAGAGAGAGGAAGAAACAGTGGAGGGTGGGGGTTGCTTTGTTAAATAGGAGTAAATGCTCAACACCAACAGTCTGTTTTTTAGGCCTCTTGGCCTCACACCAAAAGTGTCAGGCAGAAGTTTCTCGAGGAGCCGAGACACAAACTGACAGCTCCATCTGAGGATGTCGACGAGCAGAAGCTAATCGCGGGCTCACTCATCATTGGTGAAGGAGTCAGTCAAAGCAGGAGAGATTATAACGGGGCCACACAAGAACTCACCACACTTCACCTGATCTTAAAGGAGAAGTTTGGTGTGAATCAATCCATAGCCCTGTTGTTCCAGGTCACACAGTGCGGTCGGTAGGAAAAAGAAAAAGAACATTTCATGCAACATAGACCGAGTAATGCACTGGGTGCTAAGAGTAACTGAGCGGGGGCATAGAAACTAACTTTTGGCTTAATTTCCCTATGCCCTATTCAATCAGTGTAAGCTACCAGTTTATTATTTGGATTTCCTCCTTCTATTTCCTAGCAACGGTACTCTGTGTCCTCAAACAACAGGACTATGTTATGATTCATATCGAACTTCTCCTTTAAGCGATACCAGGCAAAGAAAAAAATGAAAGAATATACCAAAAAAAACAAGGATTATGGAGATGCTCAAAGAAAAGTGTGAATAACCCACATCAAGTGCAATGATAGATGTATGGTAAAGATGTTAGGTAAAGAGGCAGCATGCGTTCTGCTGATGCATTTTTAGAAGACAGAATAAAATGAAATTGTTAGTGTTATAAGTGGTGTGAATAAAAGGGAGAATAACCAGGAATACAAGAGAGAACAACAGGTAAGTGTGAGAGTGTGTGTGGGTATGTGTGTGTGCGCGTGTGTGTCAAGACAAAAAGAGGGAGAGAGAGGTGTGTGTGTGTGTGTGTGTGTGTGTGTGTGTGCTTGAGATAAACAGCTGGTAAGAAAGTGTTGGTACTTAACAAAAACAAAAGCTGTTGTGTGTCTGACTTAACGCTGAAGAGGCAGAATGTGAACCTGAGTGTGGGACTGTGCATTAGAGAGAGAGAGAGAGAGAGAGGGAGAGAGAGAGAGAGAGAATGAGAGATTTTGAAAGACAGACAGCAAGAGAGATTAAAAGAGAGCAAGACAGCTAGTGAGAGACTGACTGTGAGAGAAAACAAAAGAGAGACATACAGAAAGAAAGAGACAGAGAGAAAGCAAAGGAGAGGAAGACTGAAGCAAGAGAGAAAGAGAGAGAGAAAAAGCAAGGGAGAGAGATCCAGAGACAGAGGAAGAGAGCAAGTGAGAAAGAGTGTTGTGTAGCTGGCTGAGGTGCGGTGTGAAGACTCTGGTTGGGCAGAGAGAGAGAGAGCGAGAGAATGAGAGAGAAAATGAGAGCAAGCAGGAGCGAGTGCTGTGCAGCTGTGGTGTGAAGACTGGTAGAGCCGAAAGTGAGAGAGAGAAAGACAGAGAGAAAGAGAGAGAGAGGAAGACAGACACAGACACAGAGAGAGAGACGGAGAGAGAAGGAGCCAGAGCCGGTGCTGTGAAGCAGAGGTGCGGTGCGGTGTGAGGACTCTGGTGGAGCTGAGCGCTGCCTGAGGCCTGTGCTCCTGCAGCAGCCCGAGTGAGTCACGGGGCAGAGGGCACCCGACACACACACAGCGCCCAAAAATACTCACAGACCCCCGCGCCTCACTCGCACAGAAATCAATAGCCGCCCCCCAACCCCCACTCCCCGCCGCGCATCTATCCATCTATCCTGCTTATCCATCCCTTCCTCCTTCTTGCTTTTCACTGCGCTCGCTCGCTCACCACCCAGCCTCAGCTCCCATCCACAGAAGGCCCTGCAGCATGCCTGCCAATGCACAGAGAAGGGGAGAGGCAGAGAGGAAGAGAGAGATCCACACCACAGTGAAGGAAGGGCGTATACACCGTCTTCCTTAAAATCACCGTTTCCCTTTTTCTCTCTCCCACTCTCTCTCCCTACCTCTGTCTTTCGGCCTCCGGCCATGCATTTTATTCCAACATCGACGAAGGGGGAAAAAACGGCTAGACGGCTCTTCTGATTGGCTTGTGCCTGGCTGCCGAGCCGCCCGATTGGAGGAAGCGGGGCTGCAGGTTTTTTTTTTTTTTTTTGCGCCATGGTGAACTGCACCGAGCTGCTCCGTGTGATTCACAAGCCTTTCATTAACGGCTAAAGCGTCCTGAGGTGGTATCCGAGGCTCCACACACACACACACACCAAAAAAAAACAGAATGGAGCATTTACAATCAGCTGTGCACTGTTTTGATTTTGCCCCTCGGCTTCTTGCTCCTGTGCCAAAAGCTGACAGCCTGGGATAACCAAAGCCTCCGTTCAGCCAAGGCAAAGACTGGCTAACGCAAAACAGAGATGTTCAGAACTGGCTGGTTTTGGTGGAGTTGGCAGGCACATCGTGGGAATGGTTCTCTCTGTAGCCCGAAGAAGTTCCAGGATGCAAACTTAGCTTAATCCCAAGGTGCAGACAAGGATCAGCTGTCCAGATGAATGCTCATCTCTCAGTCACAACAAATGAATTGTTTGCACCTGTTGTTTAGTTAGAAAAGGTCAGCAACACACACACACAATAAAAAAAACTAAAATTGAGTTAGTTAGCTGTGGAAAAAAAAAACCCACAGCCTAAACTAAATCCAATAATACAGAAATGATGTCAAGAGAGGGTATTTATTACAGTTAAGCTGGTAATCGAACTTGGGAGAGAAAAATATAGCAGGCTTCAGTATGCGGTTGCCTTTTGCTCTTTGTGCATAAGAATGACCCTGTACTCTTGAGTGGATCTATACTGACCGATTTAATGTACATATCAGCTCATTTGTTTCCATACCTGCTCAAGGTCCAGGGACCAAGTAGGTACAGGAACATACATTTACAATCCAGAAGTGCTAACCAGCTTGTCGACGCCAACGCATCTCCTCTCATACCACACACCTTTCACTCCTGACCTGTCTGACATGTACAATGAAAATTCTTAAACAAAATCACCATTCAGCTCATTGAGAGCCAGTGCACAGGGTCAAACTCTTGCTTGACTTTCAAGTGGTTTGCATCAACAGCGAAAGGTCTGCACAGAAGTCCAGCAGCAAGCAGCATCAGCCAGCTCTGACTGTAGGGATAAACTCTCCCTCTCTCCCTATCTGCCTCTCTCCCTCTCTCTCCATCTCTGTCTCTCTCAATTGGAGGGGGGGGGGGGGTTACTGAGGTTATGAAAGATATAGGCAAGGGGCAGAGGAAAATGCAGCGATCCCTGAGGAGAGTGGTGTTTGCGGAACCGGGGAAAAATGAAACGCTGTAGGGCTCTTACATGTACTGCGCTAAAGAAAAGGAGAGGAGAGGAGAGGACAGAACAGAAGAGGAGAGGAATGGAGAGGAGAGAAGAGCAGAGAGGAGAGAAGCAGAGAGGAGAGGAAAGGGGAGAGACAAAGAGAGGAAAAGAGAGGAGAGGAGAGTAAAGGAGAGAAGAGAGAAGAGGAGAGAAGAAGAGAGGAAAAGAGAGGAGCAGAGAGGAGAGGGATGGCATTTTCATTTCTCAGTGTTTTGGAGCTGCAGAGATGCAATGCAATGCAAAGTGGGCCAGCGCTCTCGCTCAGCTGCTGAGGCCAGATTTTCAGCGAGGGAGCCTAAGGAACGACAGAACAGGGAGGAAAAAAAGGCTCTTGTGAGAAATGTTACTCATGCCCAATCTGCCAAACGAAAAGCATGGGTGTTATTGGAGCACTGGAGGAGAAAAACAAAAATCAACACAAACGTTTCCAATGCATGGCAAGAAAGGCCCCAGTCTCCAATTGACTAGGCTTGACATAGCTTCACAAAAAAAAAACTAGCTGCTTCCAAAGCGACGTTGCACTGCAATCACACTCCAGTATCTGGCACTTTAACTTCTGCCTGGACAAAACTAGGTTGTGACCCTTCATTTCAGTAAGACGTGAAGTGCCTGAGGTCATGGAGTGCTGGTGGTTGGAAGGGAGCGAGCGAGACAGAGAGACAGAGAGAGAAAGAGAGAAAAAGAGAGAAAGAGAGAGAAAAAGAGAGAAAAAGAGAGAAAAAGAGAGAAAAAGAGAGGGAGAGAGAGCCCTATGACTGTCGTGTACTTGAGGCTGAGCGTCACCCCTGGTTAAAGCAGGGGAAAACACTCCCACTCAGTCAAAGGCCGCTGCCAAGAGCGGTTGGGGGGTGAAAGAAAGAAAGAAAGAAAAAGAAAGAAAGAAAAGAAAGAACAACTTAAAGAGAATGGGGAAGAAAGAGAGCAAGAAAGAAGACAGAAAGAAAGATAGGGGTAGAGAGAGAGAGAGAGAGAGATGACACACAAAATCTCTGATGTGCAGGCATCCCTTGCTCTCCACTGACTGAAAATAATCAAAGAGGGAGTTGGGTTCATCTTCATTCCTTAAGCACTTAGCATCCGCTCCCAATCGGCTTGTTTCCCGGTGCGACTCCAGTGTTTTAATTTTTTTGTTTTTTTTTTTTTGTTTTTTTTTTATTTTATTTATTTATTTTTAAGCGCTGCATCTCTCACAAGTGCCATGCCCTGAAGACACACTCTGCATTCAATGCTAATATGATTCCCTTTGCAATTACCTTCAGCGGTGATTTTAATCAAACTCTCTGCGTAAACACGACGAATAATATTGGGGAGCGAAAATGAAGACCCAAAAAGAAAAGAGTGAGAAGGGGGGGGGGGGGGTGTCTTTGACAGGAAGACTGAAAGCAAGAAAGGATTAAGAAAAGACTGGAAGGAACACCCCGATCCCATTATACATGGGCTGTGACAGTGTGGAGAGACGCCATTCTGCGGAAACGTGTTATTTTAAACAGGCTGACTGAGTCATAGACGCATCCGATACCAGTCTCCAGCACCACACGAGCAGCCAACGGACCAGTGGTGTGGAAGTGTAGCGTCTCAGACGAGAATGAGGGCGCGAGCAAACGAGATGCGAGGAGACAAGATGGTTCCCGAATGTGTGAAAGATATTTTTTTTCTGGCCCATGCATGAGGCCGTCATCAACGTAATATCATTGGACATGTGAAACAGTCACTGTACGTTTCGGAGGGTGGGGGAGGGGGGTTCATGGGCTGCATTTTATAGTACTGACAGTGCTTTACATGATATATTCCATGTCATATTTACTCATTTACACAACAAACGGAAAGCGCTGCAATGCAAGGCACCAACTGACACCGTGGGAGCAGAATGGAAACCAGTGTTTTGGTCAAGAATACTTTGACCTAGTTTGGGGGTGTTGGAATAGAACCAGTAACCTTCTGATGACTGATCAAATTCTCTACCTCCTGAGCCACTTTGACACAAAATATCCTGCAGGCTAAAGATGTGAACAGGAATCATCAGTTCTATACAGGCTCAACAAAATGGCTTTTCTTTGAGGTGGATCAACCTGAGTAAAGACCGATTTATAATCCAAGCTACAAGTGTTGCTCGCCAAAATATGACAAGTGACACTGGACTGTAAAGTGGCCTTAAAAGTACTACCATGCACTTTTCTATCCATCTCATCTACCTTGCTGCAGAGATATCCTAATAAAATTCAGCTAATTTAGTGAGTGGTTAGGCCTAGAACAAATATCTGTTATGGAGTTTTTGTCTCTGAAGCTTGATTACCCATGTCTTAGCTTCATGCTTTCCCCCTAAAAGCTCTTAAAAGCAGCCCATGCACATGGTGATAAAACTTCACAAAGGCCAAAGTACACCAAAATGTTAGGCGTTTTTTAAAATATGTGGCATTAACCTAGATTGTGATGTCATACTTCTTGAATTTTTACGGTCTCATGACCAACACCTCCCTAAGTATGCAGTTTGCATTTGATTCTTGATCAACACTGCCTCACAAGCTCTTCATCACTAGAGCTTGTCAGCTTCACTCAGTGTCTCCAACACAGTTTCTTCATCTTTGTATGAAACCTTATTACTGCACAAACATTTTATATGACACTTGGTTTGTGCATGTGGAGCAGGGAGCTAGACCCATACAGGTCTTGAAGGTCTCACCTTCTCCTGGTTAAAGGCATCCATCCTCTTCATGGCCGTGTCCAGAGCCGTCATGAACTCCAGGAAGGACTGATCCTGCTCACACAGGGGGTTGCTCAGCAAGTCTCCCGAAATCTTCACTGCTGCTTTGGACATGGCTGAAAAGACAAATTCAAAACGGAGCCAACAAAACACACAGAGTAGATTAGGAGACACTCCACATAGTGCCCGAAGCACTTTACATGGTAATACTACACATTCACCCATTCACAAGGAGCCAACCAGCATGTGATTGAGTGCCAAGGATGTGCTCTGACTGCAATTCCAACCAGCCTGGCTCTTTGGCGTCTCGATCAGAATGTGTGTTTGGTACCCCCAGAGACCCGGGTTCAAGGCTAGGTGGGGTGACTGCTCTCGCTCTTTGCTACACAGTACATTTGGAGCTCTTGGGGGATTTCAGTATTCAGTGTTCGAGAACACATCAACCAAGTCAGCAAGTGATGGGATCCAACCAGCAACCCTCTGAATTGCTGTGTGACTCTACCTGAGCCAGTGTACCAGTGTTGCCCCATGGATTAGATGACCTTAGAAGTTAGGAGCGAAGGGGGGGAAAACTGTGGTGTGTGTCACACTATGTTGGCCTTGCTCTACTCAAAACAGTAGGTATTTATAACAGCTGGCCCAACCTGGACCACACGCCAAACTAGAGACCCCACACCAGGAGAGCAGCACACAACACATCGGGGGCCAAGCTCAAGCTTGATTGTCTTTGCGATGAATGAGAGAGTGCACGGAGGAGAGGAGAGGAGAGGAGAGGGGAAAAAAAAGGGGGGAGAGTACAGCAGCACTGCATCTGTTGAACGGATGGGGGCTGAGATCGAGATGAATATTCACAATTTCCAAAAAAAAAAAAACAGAGCTGTGAGTCTGTACAAATGTTTCTCCAGTGCCAGTGCCAATTACTGTTCATCGGCAGGCCTGCCATCTATGGTTAGGCTCAGGGCGCTTATCAGATGACGGCGATGCGATCAAGCTAAACGAGCCTCACTGGGGACAGCTGTGGATGCGCACGGGGGGAAAAAAGGAGAAGGGGGGGAGACACCCCCTACTTCCTCTCTTACCTAAAAAAAAAAAAAACAGGCCCAGACTCAATTTTGTTATGCTAATGCACTTTGCTACGGGAGCTCGATCGGCAAAGTTTGCCTGTTTACTGACACTGACTGTAATTGAAAAGAAAAAGAACAACTTAAGCCAATCTGAGATCAAGACTTTGAAGGGAAGTAAAGATGAAAAAGGCAGACTGAAAAGCTCAGACATGACTGTGCCCTGAACTACATCTTCTTCAGTTCATTAACAAGTACAGTATAAAAATAATATGCTATACATTTCATAAACAGCCACTGGTACAGAAGGGCCTAAGTATAGTGATGGTTGTTAAGATACAATTTTATAGGAACGCCAGCTACTTGCAACGATTTTAGGAGATAAAAAAAATAAAAATAAATGTCACAAAGGCATGTGAACATCAGGTGACATTAGACACACACTTTACCGAGGCGTGTTTATCATTTATCACTAAGTCAATCAAGCGATCGATGCAAGTCATCAATCTTTTTCTTTAAATCAACAGCAAAGCCAAAACAAGGATGTTCTTTCCCCCCAAATCCACTTATTCAAAACACCGCTTTGGCCAACAGACAGGAGTCTTGTTCATTAGAAATCACTGCTACTAAGGCCTTCTCCCTATGCGAGAGCAGTGCATATATAGTATGCTAAATCCCTGCGCGTGATGGCTCTGAGAAAACTGTGTACAGCTTGTTGCGTTGGCATGTTGTGCCGAGAAAAACTGTGTTCGGTGGCAGTTGGTGGGAGAAGGACCTGCTCAACAGATGGTGTCCAGTAATTATGATGATGGAGATGACAGCTCCGTTTCTTAAATAGGGTATCCCATATTGTGGAGCACGTAGCAAAGGAAATGAAAAGAGAAACTCAAGCCACCCTCCACCCCCACCACCACCACCAACACCACCACCACCACACCAAACCCCTCCCTGCTACCAGAAACACATGGAACACAAAGGGCTTTGACAGGAGCCTGCCCTTCTTCACCAGTCACTGGCTACTGGATGGACCACATTAATAATCTCTGCCTTGTGTAGTTTTAGATCATACATAGACACAGAAATACCCAGCCACACACACATTCTCAGTTACATTCTAAAATCATCCAAGTCATAAAGTCACAAAAACAATATGTGACCAGGATGTTTTTTTTGTGTTTCTAAAAGAGGCAAATGAATCACATACACTCAAGAATACTGTTTTACTGCCTGGAAGGG
>CM059271.1:16178504-16403504 GCA_030347295.1 Setipinna tenuifilis | reverse complement strand
AGAGTTTTAAATTCCTTTTTCCATGCTAACCATGGAAAATTCAAAAAATAGTGTCGGACATGTCAACTTACTTTTGGAGCTTGTCGTATTCTCTCTCAAAGTCTCTTTCAACCTGCCAAAGAAACACACAACAAAAACAGAAATGAGGACATTTGATGAGGGGGGGGAGGCAGACATAAGGTGCTGTCTTTTTACAGAGTGGGTGGGCAAAAAAAAAAAAAGTGCCCCAATTTCTCATAGGCATCTGGATTCTTAGGCTTCTCAAACAGCTCAAACATGGTTGATCTGAACATTAGGACCACCACCGCGAACAGATATTACTGCGTCTCCTTTGATTTACGCATGTTTAAACACTGACGAACAACACAGGCGCTTTTAAACAATACTACTGTACGATGTATTTGTTTCGCCGCTTCCGGAATGGGCCATTTTTTGCGGATTACCTCAATTTGACTTTGACTGTGTGTTTACACAAGTGAGCAGCCTATTTGTGCATTCTCTAGAGGAGACAAATGTCCCATATCCCTTTTCAAGCAGAAACAGACGCTAATTTCCGTCAGGGCTCCTTTAATTTGCTTTGCCTATTGCTTTGGCTTAGATCCTTCCTTCGCCCTTGTTCCACTCTGTCTGTCTGTCTGCGGGTCTGAGTGTGCCTGTGGTAATTGCAGAGGGCCACACTGCTTCCCTGGCAGCAGAAGTTCCTTTTTCCTGAGGTTCTGCGGGCACTGGGATAAACAAACAAACACACACACAGACAGACACACACACACACACACACACACACACAGACACACACACAGTCGGGCAAGCGGGTGGCCAGCTGCCAGGCCATCGTGGGGGGAAACACAGAGGCAGCTTAAGGCAGGCAGGCAGGCAGGCAGGCCTGCTCCTCGTTCCTCCTGACCCATTCGCTCGCTCTCTCGCTCGCTCGGCCCACTCGCTCTGGACCTCTGGGGCACCATGATGTAACAGGAAGCCGGCGACCATTCTGCTCCTTCCCATCCTGCTCTACTCTGCTCCTCTCCTCTCCACTCCTCTCCTCTCCTGCCCAGAGCCGCAAACAGATTAGAGGGGATGTGGTCACACCCCAGCGAGGAGAGGATGGCACCCACACACGGGGCACTGCCAACGTTAGCGCGCTCTACCATGTGCGGCTTTGGCAGGAACCAGGAGGTGGGGTGGGGGATGGGTCGAGGGGACTGACTGACTGACTGACTGATGGGGGTTGAGAGGGGTGGGGGGCAGAGGGGGAGGTAGAGGGAAGAGGGTGATTCATGTCAGGTATGGCTGGGTAGTCAAAACTTAAGGGGTTGAGTTAAACTTTTTTTTTTAAACTGTCTATCGGCAAGTGGCCTTTGACACATGAAGATGAACTGTCTGTTTTTGTAGCAGAAATGCCTTAAGTACAGTAATTGCTGTGTTGTTTTCTCCAAAGCTCAGCTGGACTAAACTGTAGGACTACTACGACATGTCCAGAATTCTGACAAAGCGGACAACCACACTCCTCAACTCCCTGTGAAAAATGTGTATGTGTACGTCTCTGGGTGTCTCTGTCTATGTGTGTGTGTGGTGTGTGTATATGTACGTGTGTGTGTGTGTATGTCTTTGTGGTGTGTGTATACATATATATGTGTGTGTGTGTGCGTGTGTGTGTGTGCGTATGTGTGTGTCTGTGTGTGTGTTTGAGTGTGTGTGTGAGTGTGTGTGTGTGTGTGTGTGAGAGTGTGTGCACACAGCGGAGTGGGAACACTGGCTAGGGGTTTCAGGGTGACGGCCACAAAGACTTTCTCCTTCTCTCTCTGTCTGTCTGTCGGTCTCTCTCTCTCTCTCTCCTCTCTCTCACTCACTCGCTCGCTCTTTCCCTAAGCAGCGTGTAGACGGCGGGCCGAGCTGTCCGTGTCTGGGAGCAGGGTTTTAAAGGCATGACTGCGGCAGGCGTGTGGTCAGGGCGGCGAGAGCACCGTTCCAAAGCCACCGAAAGGCTGCTGGCGAGGAGCGCCGGCCCTTCCTGGCAGTGAGGGAGAGGTCGCGTTTTTGCAAGAGCCCGACTGGGCTCGTAACGTACACTTCCGAGGACCCAAAAATGTCAGCTCTCTGAATCCCTCGTTTCAAAAAAGAGTGCGCAGAAGAGAGAGAGAGAAAAAAAAGCCTTGGAAGACAGGAGCCAGGTTTCGCCTCCTTCTATAAACTTAAGGAGGAAAATAAAATACTCAGACTGCAAAACAGACATAGACGGCACAAAACCAGTTAGGATTCAAGACATGTAGAGAGAAAAAAGAAAAGGTTACTGTAAAAGCATGGCTGTTAGGCATTGGCTATGAAGAGAATGCTCACCACACACACACATACCAGACAGGAGGTAGGCATAAGTCTTACCGTTTTAGAAACAATTTGCTTCTTCGGTTGTCCAATCTTGAAGGGAATCCTGTGATAGAACACAAACAGGTGATCAGCTTAGTGATTTCAACTTAAAGCATGAGAGGACATTTTCTTTTATCTTGTCTTACCTCTTAGCCTGACTGCAATTTTTCCCCCCTTTTACCATTTTGCCTATCCCAGAACAGGTTGAACTGGTTTACTTGTCACACCACTAACCATTTCATACCATGCTGAACAGTTTAGCATCATTTCATTTTATAAATCTGTTGTAGTTGAACCAGTGTGTTTCAAATGACATTAAAAAGGTACACTGTGCACTAGCTGAATGCGATGCAACCATGGGACAGCAACAAAATTATTTCGATTATATAATTTCATCAGCACAAAATCCAGTGCTGTTCAGTGCCACGCAATATTTTCGAGAAAACTTTTGTCCATCACACTTTTTGTATTTCCATTCTCATCACTCGTGGTAACAAGACTCCATTGACAAGTGTCAACTAGTTGAAATAATATCTTTACGATAATATCTTTACGATGAATATACAGGACATAACAAAAAAAAGCAAAATTTCTATGCCGAGTCAGTGTGACAGGCATCATCCAAAGCAAGATTACCAAATCACCCTGCACACAGTTATGCCAACACGGCCCCATGCCAGCAAGAGTACAGGGCCAGCCCAGTAAGGAGACTGGTCCAATTCAGATTTCAATCTGCCCAGCAGCCAGGAGCTGCTGGCTGTGGGGAGGATGACAGGCGGACGTGAGCGCAGCAGCAGTGTTGCTGTGGGTCAGCTGAGCGGATTTGGGGAGCGGTGGGGGCCACCGCCGCTGGTGCCTGCCTGTGGTGCGGCCCTGGTCGCTGTGGCCCCCTTCAGCTGCACCCTCTGCTTCTGGAACGTGCCTGACCAACCGCATCAGGCTTCCTGCGGCCACACCGCACATCTGCTTGCCATTGCTCCCGGATGTCACTCTTTAATGAGAGAGGGGGGGTTCCACCCCCGCCCCCTCACCCCACCCCACCCCTCCTACTGCCACCATGTGGCTACAGATACCCCATCCCCCCCATCCAAACACCCACCCTTACCCCCTTCTCCAGAACACCAGGCGAAACCACTGCCCTATGCACATACACATACATGGCTTGTCATGACAAGGAGGGGGGGGGGGGGGGGGGGGGTTACCACTACCCCATGTGGCCACAGACACCCCCCACCCCTTTTCCAAAATAACCAGGCGCCCAACTGCCCTATCCACACACACACAAACAAACACACACAGACACAGGTTGTCATGTTAATGAGAAGGGGGCTTCCCCCCATCTTTACCATGTGGCTACAACAACCCCCCCCATTCTTCCCAGAATACCCTGCAGTGCCACTGTCCCATTCACACTGCCCACCCTGGGAACAGACAGGGCTATGCATAAACACACACACACATATACGCAACACACTCATACATAGACCAGGGCGGAGGTGGACAGACACTCTAAGGATACACACAATAATTGTGAAGGCAGGGTATGAAGAGAAATCTGTTCCAATGATTAGATTGGTTGTGAGAAATGCTTTACAATACATCTTTTGCCTTCGGGCCATCTGCTCAGATTAGACTATTATTCGCACATCAACCACTATAGTGTCAGGGACAGGCCTACATGATGAAATCTTTAGGGGAGATGATGCGTTAGTTGTCATAACTAGCCTATTTCTGGCAACTGACCACGGTTCACAGCAACATGCCACCGCACCCCCCCCCCCCCCCCCCCAAAAAAAAGGAAAAAGGTCTGAATGCAAAGGGAAACAAAGAGGCAAGCAGTGTTGTCATTTCCCAGACAATTTTTAGCCCTCTCTCCCTCTCTCTCATAGGAGCAACCCAGTGGACCACCTCCTCCGTGTTGACAGATGGCTCCCAGCGAACGAAGATGCGAGATGAGGCTGGGGTATGCAACGTCCGTCGCGCCCGGCCCTAAATAACCACTCCCAGGGATGCCTGCCTGCCTGCCTGCCTGCCTGCCTGACTGCCTGCCCTGCTCGACTCGTTAGGTGGACGGGAGGAGAGGAGAGCAGAGCATGCCACCACCTGACCAGCGGTTCTAGAAGGGACAACACGAGCACCAAGCCTGGTAATTGGTGCATATCTGTGGAAGGGCTAGGGAGAAGCCAGGCCTGTTCCTAACTGCGGACATCCGGGAACTTGGAGCTCTCCCTTTGACACTAAGCCTAGCAACCATAAACTAGGTGAAAACAAAACCCCACAAGCCACTGAGCATCTGCTGATATTTTGTCTCCCAATCGTACAACGTCCAGTTTGAATTTGTATCTCTTTTTTGTACTTTTTTACTGTTTTTTTATTAGATTTTTTTGGCCTTTTGTGCCTTCATTTGGACAGGACAGTCAAGGCATGACAGGAAATGAGTGGGACAGAGAGATGGGAAATGAATAACCGCAGGCTCCACTCAAACCAGGGTCGCTATGGACATTTGCCCGTTTATGGTACGGGTGCTCTAACCCCTGCATCACAGCACCCCCTGTTTTGCTTCTGCTTTAAGGGACTCATCATAACAGTATGTCATTTTGAAAGCTGATAAAGGGCTGATTCCAATGGCTTGCATATTTTTCAATATAGGCTGACTATGTAGTAAAACCCCTTATTAAATGCTCTCGGTTTTTACCTATCAAGACCCGCTAGGCTCAAAGTGCCTTAGACTTTCACGGTTACAAATAGATTAGGCGTGGTGTTCAGAAGACACTCGAGTTGGGAGGGTACACAGACAGGCTGGGAGCAGTGGCGAACATGAGGGGATGTGCCCGTGCTTCCACCCTGCACTTTGAGGGCGACAGTTCTTGTTTCGTGCCTCAGGCCTGCTTTACGGCGGTGCGTTTGAACGATGATGTAAGGCCTCAAGCCTCTGTTTCAGCTTGTACGGTGACATTTTTTTTACCTCATGAACAACACAATGGATGGAGCTCCCAAAAAAATGTAGGCTTGTGACACACTGACTTTCTGACACGAGGATTCTTTATGTGTGTGAGTGTGTGTGTGTGTGTGTGTGTGTGTGTGTGAGAGTGTGTGTGTGTGAGTGTGAGTGTGAGTGTGAGAGTGTGTGTGTGTGTGTGTGTGTGTGTGTGTGTGTGTGTGTGTGTGTGTGTGTGTGTGTGTGTGTGTGTGTGAGTGTGAGTGTGTGTGAGTGTGTGTGAGTGTGTGTGAGTGTGTGTGAGTGTGTGTGAGTGTGAGTGTGTGTGTGTGTGTGTGAGTGATAGTGTGTGTGAGTGATAGTGAGTGTGAGTGATAGTGAGTGTGAGTGATAGTGAGTGTGAGTGATAGTGAGTGTGTGTGTGTGTGATTGTGTGTATGGAAAAAAAGAAAGAAAAAAAACCAAAACGAGACATAGAACAAACCTCACAATCAGTGAAAAATCGCATTATGGGATTATGGATGTCAAACTCCAACAGTGGCGCCCAAAAATAGGAATCAATCTGGGCGTAATCGCTCTTCCCCTTGTCCCCCACCGACCCCACCACCGCACCAATGGCCTTGCGCTTAATTGCCAAGTAGAAAGGCTGGGGGAGTCTCATAGAGAGAAATCACAGGTTTTACTCCAGAACACGTACCTGCCAACACACACACACACACAACACACACACACACACACACACACACACACGCTGACCTGACACTAATAATATGGCTGGAGACTGATGGACGGCCACTGCTGACAGGCTCGTGGGGACAGCAGCAGCTGCGTCAAAGTGAAGGTGGTTGCACTAATGAGATGGAAAGCTAAGGGTGTGAATAAACTGTGTGTGTGTGTGTGTGTGTGTGTGTGTGTGTATGTGTGTATGTGTGTGTGTGTGTGTGTGTGTGTGTGTGTATGTGTGTGTGTGTGTGTGTGTGTATATGTGTGTGTGTGTGTATATCAGTCACTCCCCTTTAAGACAGCTCAATCAGTGCCAAGTCCAACCCATGAAAGTAGGCTACAACTACAATTTTGTATTTTATGTTTGCCCTAAAAGCACAAAAACACATACGTATATACACAGACACACATACACACGTTTCATCTATGGGAGGAGGTGATTGTCTTTGAATATTTGTACAACAGCAGAAGAAAGTCATTTGTTCTTTCAGTGTACTCGGCAAAAACCTGTAGTTAAAAGTGACAAGTCTATCTTTGTGAAATCCACCCCAGGGCCACAAATAACAGACAAAATATCTGATAAATAATCCACTGGCCTATCACAGAGCCATCTCAATGTGTCTGAATCAAAAAAAAAAAGAGTGTTGAAGATACTGACAAACTTGAAACCCCACCTAAGAACAAAGGGATACATAGCCTATCTGCAGGAAAAGCGCTCTCAACTCTGGCTTACTTCTGGCGAGGCAACATCATCATGGAAAACTACGTTCAGCCTAGTCACCCACTGAAATTCCTCTACTCCACAGAGATGACTCATAGAACTACAAACGAAATGCTTCAGCAGAAGACTATACGCCAAATTATCTCACCAGTAATCTCACCACTCCAGAAGAGGAGTTCTAGGTTTACAGTAGGTTGTTTCTTTTACGCTACCTACTGACGCAATGGCACGTATTGCCTAATAGTGCCTTTCAAATGCCATGCCAATTAAAAAAAAAAAAAAGACGAAACTAGACAGTTGAGAAGTTATGAAAGTACTGGTTGACTAGGCTGATGTCCCACATCAGAAAGAAAAGAAGTATAGTTAAGACCGTTGATTGATTTTAAACAGTCATAACACAAGCACTACTTGGTGGTGTGTCAAAACTTATTTCAGGTGTACTTTAAATATTTTAGATATGATAAAAATGAGAATTATGGCTGCAAAATCTGAATAGATTTGCCTGTGTATATTTTACATTTTCCAAATTAATGCATGTAATGCAAAAATAGATTAATTGTAATTAGGACTAATTATGAAGAGTGTCACTGATGTTGTGATGAGAGGATTTCCACCCAATTTCAAAGCTGATATTTCTAAACATTTAATTTTGTTTCCCTGAACTTTAAAATAACTTTCTGTGGCCTTTCAACTTGAACTTCAAACTTCACATGTTGGGCCTAATTACAGAATGAAGATTAATGCTTCCCAATCGTTTTCTGATAGGACTTTTAGGTTATGTCATCTCAAGAGAAAACATACTGTGTTCTGCAGCAGAACACATCAATGGAAGGCTATAACAGTAGCATTACATTAAGCAAAATTATAGACTCTATTTCCTGTTGAATGAAAAGTGTGTTGTCCTAAATGATTACATTTCTGGCAACAACAGACCAAGTTGTACTAAAGGCACTATGGTTTATGGGTTTGTGGATGTGTGGCTGTATCCTGATCTGATTGGGTGCAAAGCATTTCCAGAGAGCTGCCCCCTGCAGCTTTGGGACCTGCTTTTTGGCTATTATACTTGTGTGAAACAGCAGCGTGAGTATCATTGCATAACTGTACTGGAACTTAATTAGCAATTATTATTTTTGTTCATTGCGATCAATACACAACATGCAAACTGTTCCAGCTGGCAAGAGTTTTGTAAATGCTGTCAATTCTGGAAATGCTTAAGGATTTACAGACAAATTAAATATTGAGAGACACACCAAGAAATGCCAGAGCAACATAGCTTAACTTCTATGTGCAAATGTAATTGACTCTACAAAGGCCACACATAGGTCATTTACAAGGATGTATAGGCTAATGAATTTTAAAATGAATTTGTAAGCGGTATTTTACGAAGTGAGTCAAACCTTACCTCAAGTGACCCTTATATATACTTAAATGTATCAGTAACAGGAAACCATGGACAACATTGACATGGATCTAAAATATAATGGTACTGATCTATGTCAAATTTTTAAGCTGTAAAACTGAATCATAATCATGAGGACGAAGTTCCACTATGGAGGCTAGCTTACTGTAAAATAGAGAATTTTTGGCAACAAAGTTCTTAAGCTGTTGGCCAAGAAAAATGTTTTGACACTGGATCACTTTAGAGTACTCCAGTGTCAAGGGTAACACATGTACAGACACATACTGCTATTCTGCATTAGCCCTGAAGGAATACACGTGTACAAAGACAATGAGAAACAGTCCAAACTTCAATGAAAAAAGAGAAAAAAATAAGTTAATGTAAGACACTATCCTATACCAGCAGAAATGAAACAGCGCTTAGATTTAAGACCTTTAATGGCGTAGGCAAGGACATTGGTGAATGAAGCATAGAGCTCGGTAAAAACGGCCTAATCTAAAACACATATGGAGACATGCATCTGTCCTTCTACCAGGTAAAGCACACCAAATGTATTTAGCTGAAACACTACTTCAGTGAAACATAGCACACCAAACGTATTTAGCACAAAGATCTTAAGCTAACCTCAACTCAACACCAAAAACAGTAAGTGTGAACCAATCATTGCCAGGATTACCATATTCACACAGACCACATAGGCCTAAATGGCAGCAGAAATGCCAACAAAGGCAAGATGACGGCCTCTAGTTGTGCAGTTAAGTGACACGCGGGCAACTGTGTTGTGGTATCTGTTTTAGCAGAGCAAGCAGGAGTCTGGTTGTGGCGCTGTGCCGCTGTGCCGCAGTTCCTTCTGTGGGAATTGCCTGAGATGACTCTTCACACACACACACACACACACACACACACACACACACAGACATTTTTGTAGATGCCCTCAGATGTCGGAAGCGGGGTTAGCCTGCGTGCCCTGATCCCATGCCCCCTTGGGCAGACCCCCGGCCACAGTGCCAGGGACAGCCACTTCTGCGCCAGTCACGCTTCCCTCACTGACTGGGGGTTAACGGGGGAGAGTGCCAAGCAGTGGGCCTGCGTCACTAAGCCATGATGGCTATTTGTCCAGCATAACCGATCGCATGCTTCTGGCACGGGCGCCAAGAGACACAGGTCACCGTTGTGATGACTATTCACATCCGTCAGGGGAAGGGGCTTGGCTTGTGCTCAAGGTTTTGTGCATGCCGAAACCTTTGATGGGTCTGGAGCACACAGACATTTCAAAAATATGACTTTTTCCAGCCAGGTCCTCATTTTACATATTATTAAAATAAAAGTGTTGTTTGAAGGAGTCTTAATGAGAAAACAATGCCTTCAATATAGGTTGAGAGAGAATCGTTTCCTGCCCGTGCAAAGCACATTTTCAATAATGACTGAAACACCATGGGGTTATCAAACCATCTGTCCATCCCGAGAAGACAGTGTTTTAAAGTTTACATATTGTAAAATCTCTACCCAAAAATACTCAGTCCAGACCTAGTTCCCACTCAACATCAGTCTTAGTTTAAAATTAAATTCTTTGAGCTGAAATATATTTGTAAATAGTAACGTTGCCTAATTCTAAAATAAAATCTTTTCTTGATTTATGGTTGGATGGGGGATAATTGGAACAGAAGGTCAGCCTCATGCAAGGAAAAACACTGCAGAGTGAGGTCAGAACAACGGGAATACAGCTGTTTTGATACTTTGCATCAGATATAAGCAGTAAAGAACAGGCCTGTGTAACATCAATTAAACCACTTTTGGACGGGAATCTTAAAATATGTGGCATAATGATGATCATCCGAGGATAAATTTTGACATGATGTCACTCCATGGATGTTGTTGACTCAAATGCTTGCAATGTAATGTCAACAAGTGGCGCCAACTGGGCATGTCAAGGAAGATGACTTAGGACAGGGAGCAATTAAACTCCTTTTTTTAATTGTCAAATTACAGCACTGTCTATCTACACTACCAATTAAGAAACGCACATAAACAAGCTATAGTGACTGACAATGACATCAGATTTGATAGCCTAGGTGTTTTGCTGCACTGGGGCAGTTTCAGACAATAAATGGGCCTAACTCTCACATACTGAGTTTGAATTTGTGATTACAACTTTAGCTTAAAAATAATCTACGAATCCATAAAAAGCCCAGCTGTTGCACAATGAACAGCTGCATTTTTACTTCAGATGGAAAAGGCTCTGACTACAGTGTGGAATATTTAGTATCGTGTGACAAGAGCTGTGACAGAGCACCATGCTTGTTTGTTCAGCGAAAGGGCCACAGGAATAGCTAATGGACAGGTGTCCAAAGCCACTTTCTCTCACAACAGCCAACTGTTCTGGGACAGTCAGGTAGAGTCAGGCTCACAATGAGCGGCACATATCTCTCCTGCCAAGGAATGTGACTGAGGCAACTCCGACGTGTCAGCATGAATGAGAAGGGGGGAAAAAAAAAACACTTGAATGGAGCACAGCAGAGCAGTCTCCCACACACAGATGAGTCCTAACTGAAAACTCAGGTCTTCGGGAGGGAAGAAAAGAGATAGGGAAAAAAAAAGACAATTATGAATGATTCCATATGAATGAAACAATGGACTACTAGATATTGACGGAAAAATGAAGCATTCGAATAGGACCTCAGAGAGAGATTAGTTTTTATGGAACAACAAGAGATAGGCAACAGATGTGGAGCTACACAGACGGCAGTATTAAACTTGTTTGGGGTAGGGGGTGGGTGGGGTGGGGTGGGGTGGTTGTTACAAAAGATCGCAGTACGTTCTAAGAGACCTCTTCATCGACCGCTGAAACACTGTGTCCCGTTCACGGTGATGCGGATCTGTTTGAGCGGACGCCACTCTGGACGTGCGAGGCCCGGCCTGCCTCAGCAACAAAGCTGCGACTCTGTTGGAGTGGAGCAATTACGCAGCCGAGTGATGCAGATGAGTCACGCAGGCAGCACACTGCGCCATTGGGCAGACAGAGCCATGAAACCCAGAGAGCGGGACTGCGAAAAGCGCATGGGTCGCAAGAGGAGGGGGGGTTGAAGGGGGGTGAGTAGGGGTTGGATGGGGTGGGATCTTATCGCGGCAGAACACAGAGGGGCGCTTGACGAGATGGAACCAGCCAATTGTTCTGACAATGACCCGCGAGTCACTGGGCCCGCGTCATGGGCTCCGAACCAGGGCCCGCCTGGAATTTGCCGGTCAGACCGGGTCATAATGGTCCCATTCACGGAGGCCGGCTTGACCCCCGACCCTGGGGAGCTGGCAGTGCGTGCTGGTTGAAGTGTTGTCCCCCGAGCCAGCCAATGATCCCAGCACACGGGCTGGGTGACGTGGGGCTGGCCTCACCTCCTCTGATGGCTGCCTGTTGCAGTTTGACCCTGCAAATGTGGGTCTTGCTTGTAACGCACTACTGAAACAGGAGGGGAAGTCTGAAAACTTCCGACGTAATCTATGCGTAACAAATCTTAAGGAAAGCAGTGACACTGCCATTGTGCAGTTTGCGTCTGCAGAAGGGCAATTACGTTTTATAAGTGCATAAAGACCAAGAGTGCATGAAAGGCACTTTCAGCTGCTTTTGAACATAGTGCTTTCTAATGGGAGAATAGTAATGTTATGTAGAAAATATGGTTCTGGCAGCGACAAGATGCTGGCTTTAAAACTTCTCTGTCCATTTAGACATAAACAGGGAAACCACAAAAAAAAAAACGCTCTGTGAATTGCAAACATTGAAAGCTTGCCTGGTTGTTAAAAATGCACTTCACAACATCCACAGTGAAAACTGCAGGCTACTTGTGTAATGAAACCTTACACAGACACTCACCATACACAACAGAGCAACTGCCTCTTAAGTAACCACAACGGGTTCACTCTTACTTACTGACCAGCCATTACCAATCACACAACCATCGTACTATTTTTAACTATTTTGAAGAGGTCACAGATAAAGTGATGGCCTAGGCTCTTGTGTTTTACATCTTGTGAAAATAACTGAATAGTCCGGTGGTTGTCAAACTGGGATCAATTCTAGTAGTATGTATCAGCAATCCTAATCGGTGAATACGTTCTCGGCCCTCACCATCTTGAAATTCATGTACAGACTATACCTGGACAAAAAATGTTACACACAAATGATCCCATGCCCTATACAACCAAATTGTCACAAGGTGACTATGAACCAATAAAAGTTCACTTTCAGTGTGCATCAATAATTATTAAAAACTATGAATGGTTTTAGCAGCTGCCCATGGCGCAAAGGGTACCCTGTAGGACATAGAATGTCTCATGGGGTACCTGGAAGTTTGGGAACCACTGGCCTAATACTCAGGTTAGACTAGGGAAGATATAGTGCAAGGAGCCCATCTCGTCCTGTGCTTATAATTAGGCTTTTTGTACTTTTCCCAGCATTTACTCTTAAATAATCCTTTCTACTTCTACTATAAAAGACAGTAATGACCAGTGTTTTACTGATGGGCTGCCCTGATCATTCCCTATATATGAACAGATTCAGACAAACATCACATTGCCATAGCTTCTCATACTGACGAACATCAATACTCACAATCAATACATCATCAATGTTTACAGCTTTTAGTAGACGCCTTTTTTGCTAAACCCATACGGGGGACATGGCAAATACAAACGAACTGCCGCGACACCTTGATTTGTGCTGACATGAAATAATGCATGATGCATGATGCTTATGCTTTTAAACAAGGGGCCTGCGTGTTTTAATGGGTTGTTTATTTTAGTCAGTGATGAAAGGACCGTGCACTGTGTCAGACCCTTGACTGGAACTTACTATGGCCAGTATTAGCTAGCTAGCTCGCTATAGCAGTTCATAGGCAAGTTACCGTTGTCACTTCACTTCATTAAGTTTCCTGCTACATTGACAAAAGTGTGTAACTACTGAAGTTAACCAAGATCAATATGTTGTCAAAGAACCTCACACATTTACAGGTAAACTCATATGTACAAAGTAACACCCCCTAATGTGACTAGCTGTCTAACTACCCTTCAACATCGCCTGAGTAGAGTAAACAAGCTAGCAGTAGGAAGATAGCACAGCAATCATAGCTTCACACTTGAACTAGCGTGCTATCTATACTCACATTCGTAATTTTGTAGAAATATCTTGTAATATGCCATGCACTCGCATTCGAGAATTACACATCTGAAAACACATCCTAATTCGGTGCATTTTTGCTGTGTTGACGTTGCTAATTTAGCAGTGAGCTAATGCTTGGCTAATACTACTAGCTGCTAAATCGACAACAAGTATTAGCGTTTATTTGGATGTTTCGGAGTTTTAGAATGACTCTCCAGTACGTACCAACTCATTTTGATAGATGGTGTGATTCAGTTTATTCAGACAGTGCTTTCTTTCTTCCAAAACACATCTCCCCGAGGTAATCCAAACAGTCGAACTGTATCCAGGAAGAACAAAACTTTTCCTTAACTGAAAGGTCAAAGGTTGGGTGGATTTAAACTACGGAAAGCAAAGTGGTTTATGTGGTCGGAGGGCTACGTTACATGATAATGTACCTTAACCACCCTAACTCCGTTTTATTTTTCTTAACAAATCCAACCGTTTCTGTATCAGACCTACAAGAGGGATTAGACCAGAGGTCTTTAACGTTTTTCTAGCCGACGAACCCTTTGTCTGAGACAAAGCATAGAGATATCCTAAATATTATATCATTGTGTTGCTTGTTTAACTTGGCCAAGTTGAAACATACTCTGTTATGGTGTATATAATGCAAAGTCATTCATTGATCATCTTCTGTACATGCATACAGTATTGTATATTTATTTTATTTTTTGCTTTTTTAAGAGGTGGTGGTGGAGGGATTATTCTGGAAGAAATATTTTTTTTACTGCTCTAACAGCCAGTGTACATTAAGTATATTACTATGTCACCATTTTTTCTCAGCCTATTTACAGTATTTACATTTTTGTGACATAATTTTGTTTTCCCCAATACACCGTAGAAGTCTGACCTACTGTCATTCATTCAATCTAGCCTCGAAGGCCCAAATGAGTATAAAACCATGCAGAACACTTGATAGGGAGACCTGCTGAAAGCATAGTAGCCTAGCCTACACGGAAAATAATCATGAGTTAGTATAATAACTGGTGATATACTTGTTATAGTGGCTCAAGCTCTTTACAAAAAAGTATGGACATCATTCATGTACTTGTAACGTGAAATCTGCACACACACACACACACACACACACACACACACACACACACACACACATTAAAAGTTAAAAAAAACTCACTGAGAATCTTAACTGTTAGCAACACAATATATTTGTTAACTTTTTTAAATCACAGTGCGAATGGTACACAAAGACCAACATCTTTATTCACAGCATAAGAATCAAACAATTACATTACAACAAACTTACAAACCAAGAGAACAATGAAGGAAAAGTTAGTTTCCTTCTACCAAAAGATACCAATAGTTTTATTATGATATCCAGACAAAAAAGTAAGACCTTACTGTAAGGCAGTATAAAAACGTGAAATATAAACCTCCACAAAGATGTAACATGTGTTTTTGACATACCAGCCATACTTTGGCTGAGATATGGACTATTCAAGAAGGTTTTCCTCAACAGTTTGTTTGATATGCTTTAGAAAAATAATGTGTATAATTGTTATTATTACTTTCCATGCATAATTAACTGAGGATAACCAGAAATATTTCTGATTGATGCCAAAGAAATGTACAAAACACACTTCGTGCAGTGACATGCAAACAAGAAAAATGAATAAAAATAATATACCTTAACAAACAAACAAACAAACAGTAGAAAAGTCACCAATGATATTCATTATTGGTTTTCTGATAACTAACGCCTTAAATAAAGGAGGTTAAAAGAGGTCAGATAATGAATGTTGACTCTTTTTATTACCACGTGTAGTCCATACAGCTACGTTGGCCACCCTGTTATCCATACACTAGCACAAGTGTGCAGAGTGTATGCTGTGTTTACTTTAGGCCCTTAATGACCTGGTACAAAAGCGTCATTGCAAGGGCCTGAATTAAACAAATAAACACAAGCTTCGGAACAGGCCAGGCTTGAAATTTAACGTTGACTGAGGTCGCATTTACTGTCTGTTGCCTTCGCGAAAACCCTCATCGAATATTGTCCCTAACCATCCGAGCTTGCGACCCAATTTGGCACAAACAAGGCAGTGAAGTTTGGTGGTTGGCTGATTCCCAAAAGTGAACAATAAGGTGGAGGCAAAAGACTTGGGGTGAGTTGAGTGGGGAGCTGTGACACCATTGATAGCCAAACTAAAGCACGTACACTTTTAGACTCTTTCACATGTTGTCTCTACAGTACATTCAACCTGCCACCACCCCCCACGCCATTCCCCACACCCACACACACAAGCACACACGGACACACACACACACACACACGACACACACACACACACACACACACACACTTACTTCTTCTTGCAGTCCTACTGTTAGAAGCTTTGAAGAGTCAAACGAAAACACAACGCTGACTATAAAGTACTATCAGATGATCAAGTTGGGTCCCAAATTCATCGCTGCACATAGGAAATGCCTGGCAGGCATCCTAATCTTCAGAAAGTTTTAATAACGTGGCCTTTTTCTACACTCTGTAGCCTGATTACTTGGCCACACTTCGTTCACCTGAAATGTGATCATAACAGACACGTTATTTCAGAATTTGGAAAGAAAAAAAAGTGCAGAATGTGTTTTTTTTTTTCAGAGTGAGTCATAAATTTGAAGGGGAATGGAGCCTACATCACTGAAATGTTGCACAATGCATTCCAACATATTATGTCTCTTGGGTCATATCGTAATGACATGGCATGTGTTTAGAGGTGCCAAAGGGAGTCATTTTGAAGTCGACCACGTTCTATGCTATTGTATTCTTTTCACTGAACACTCTCCTTCTTTTCACAAGGCCTTCTAAACACAGCTCTCCTAAAAAACAGGTTTCTTTTCCATAAATCAAAATGTGAATTCCCCAAAAGCCAGCAGCAAATCCAGAGGGCCAGCTATATGATCTGTGAGCGCTTGTCTATTTTTACAGTTGGCCTTTTTTCTGATCCTCTTTGGCACAACCAAAGAGAGAGAGAAAAATAAATAAATAAAATAATAAATAAACAAACAAACAAACAAACAAATAAATAAATAAAATTAAGCCGGAAGCTTTTTTTATTCTTATCTCTGAAAAAAAAATCCTGTACCACATATGCTGCTTGAGAAATCACTACAAGTCATCACTACAAACCCGAACAGGCCGATATGACACCCTCTAACCAAGAACTATTATAGCTTATACAAAATTCCTGGAGATATCCGATGCTTACTGATATAGATTATATGTGCCCTTTTCACCTGAGAGCGAAACCAGCCTCTGCTTTCCTCTCATTCCTTTAATAAGAGTGAAATGATTACAGAGATATAATTGTTAATGTAAACAGGTTTGACATTAAAGACCATTCCCCTGTTTTCAGAATCACAAGATTTAAGTGTATTTGGCTTTGGGCACAAAGCTACAGTATAGGATATTTTATGCAATGGTGAATAACTTCATTTAATGCCCAGCTGAATGGTGTAGCCAATCAATAATACCAGACATTCAGGATAGGCATAATGTATGTTGATACAAGTCTATACCCTTCATTTTAACTTATTTAGCATGGCTTTATAGGAATCATCTAGCCTACTGTTTCACCATAACATGCGCTGACTTCACAACTAGACTTTCCTATGTGTCCCATAAGTGTAAATGGCCCGTGTACTCATGAACACATTCTGACAGTGCAAAGGAATGTACAGTAATTGTGTATTCGACTGACAGTACAGTCACTGGGTGTCTGCTTAACTGGAGCTGAGGTGGACACCTGCCAGAGAGGGCAAACCGGTTCTTGTAGGACAAGGAGCACCAGGCGCCAGTTGATAATTCTCAGTAGGTTCTCCTGTAACGTTTTGCTACTACCCTCCGAGAATAACTAGAAATACACGATGTTGTAGGCTGTTATGGGTCAAAGTCAGCAGCAGTGACTGATTTTGAGATAGGATGAAAAGAACAATGGGCCGTTGCTTCATATCTGACTCTCACGACAGTCTTTGTGTGATGTTAGCTTGCCCCCTCAGACTCATCATATTCACAGATTGATTAAAGGTGAGAGCTAGACTGGAGCATTGAGGGCAGTGCATACTTTGCAGGTATTCTAACTGTTAGGTGCTTTTCATCTAAGTTTGTTTGTCGATGATATTCATCCAGGATTTGATTTCGGCAGGCCCACTCTTTTTCAGTCCTGTGTGTCTTTGGTACAATCCATGCTGTATCATGGCGAAGTGAAATGAACTACTTTGCCTACTTTGAAGGGTTTGAATCTCACTGAATATAGAATCTCACTGAATATAGGCTGAGGTGGTTCGTTTTTCTGTCCATAAACAGAAATTAACACAATGCCATGTCAACATTGTACTCAAAACCTAAATGCCAACTGGATACAATATTGCCTTTGAGGAGACTCTTTCAATCAAGATACACCAGACATTTATTAGATTTCTTTTACCCTTTATTTTTTGTAATATTAACACATCATTTGGTGTGTTTCCAAGTCATTTTGAAAAAGTTTAGCACATAACAAATTATATTACCTATTTTGAAAATGGAGGATGTATCAAGTTTTCAACTGCCTCAATGCTCCACTCTCAGGCACACAAACTCACAATGTGACAATACAAACTATGTACATGACAAATTTTTCTCCAAAAAGAAATTCATATCCTCTCCATAAACATTCAGTCAATGTAAAAATGTGTGTGTAAGAATACAACTGTATTCATATGCACACAACTACACAAACACAATGTAATACTGGAGCACATTGTCTTTTACATTCCAAGTAACACAAAGAAAAAAAAACATAATTTTGTGTTTAACTGTACAAAAAACTCTGTCCCACATTTGTTTCAGGGTTGCTCTAAATGCTCTCAGAGTGTTATTAAGTACATTTAATTTAGCTGGGTCCTACAGTATACCGGGACTGTATAGAGCCACAATAATTTGCATTGGCACTGGTGTAGTCATCAAGCCTCAGCCAATAAAAACTACAATAACAACAAAAATATAAAGGTAAATGAAATGGCCCTTAAATCCAATTTCGACTGCACTGTGTAGTTGCAGCAGGAGTTCCTACAGAAAGATGCTCACGTCATTTCTGAACAATATTAAAATCATCTTTATATGTTTATTATATGTGCGCTGGAGATACAGTGTGCATATTTGTATCCAGTATGGAGTTAACTATGCCAATATTCCAGAAAATAGCCACAACGGCAACATCAACAAAAAAAGTACACATCTCACACCAAAGACATTTCATCTGGCATTGTTTATGTTTGTACCTGGTGTTCAACTTTGGACACATATAACAGTATGTTCTTGATGTATTGTTGCTATTGTAGCCCTGTAATATCAGTGCGTGCAGTTTTACTAATACTAGATGCATGCAGGCAAAGGCAGCAAAAAAAGGCTTTTTGAATATTGAAAATTTGAATGGGATGACAGACTGCCATAAGAATGGTTCAGTGAAATGACATTAAGAACTAGAAATAGAGCTTTGCTTAAGGCCTGTTTTGATTCATATTGCACTTTTTTGTCAAAGGCTGTATCTTGTATATGCATCACTAGTAATAGTACTGCATTTTAAAACTTGGGGGGCATCATGCGAATTAATTCAGATGTGGAGAACTGTTTTGCTAAGAATTTATAAAGTGTTTTGGTGGCACATGCAGAAAATCAATACAGTTTAATAAATTGAAACTAGTTTGCTGTATGTTCCATCAAACATAATAGGACTACCTGGTGTCAGCCTAAGGGTTGGACCACTGGCATTAACTTTTTTAATTTAATCTTCTACTTGGGTAGTAAAGGCTCTTTGAATAAACATCCAGAAAACAACCTCTGAAATTAAGACTAAATCCCAGAACCAACTTTGCTGTGGAATTTCAGAACATTTGGCACACTCCATAAAAAACAATTAACTGTTGGAATGATTGAAAAAAAAAAACATTATTCAAACAATAGACAACAACCAAAGTGCTGCATACGGTCAACAAAAAAAGCAAACAAAAAATGATTGCACTCTTAAATAGACAGTCCCATAAAAAAATACATCTGACACATTTCACAATGTAATCAGTACCATAACTACTTGATGGCCAATTACAGCCCTGACTGAAATAATATTTTTTTCTGTGCACTACTGTGTTGAAGACTGCAGGCAGATACATTTCAAAAGGTACAAAAAAGGCAGAGCGCAGTTTACTCTTTCACACTGGGACTGATCTCCAAAAAATTCTGTTAGTGCTTTTTTGAAGTGCTTCCAGCACCCAAGCCTATGTGCTCCTGAAGAAGACCCCTCTAAAAATCACCTTAAAATGAAGGCAGAAATAATATCTGTAAAGGAAAACAAACATGGACAAAGAGTGTGGCAAAGAAAAGGAAACAAGTCTTTCAATGTCTTTTCTTCCCGTCTTTGCTTTTTTTTTAATATAGGAAACAGAAGCCCCAGTAGTAAATTGCCAGTCTGTTTGTAAAGAGATGACTGCCTCGCCCAGCACTATGCACAGGTTGTGACAGTCATGATGCTGCCACTGCTTGTCCCAGCGGTGCCACAGGATACAGGCGGTGAGCTGTGGCTGGTGGAGGCGCCGGCACCGGCACCGCTGCCTTTGTCAGGCTTCTTGTCCTTCTGTTTGAGGTGCACCTTGGCGTGGCGCTTGCGCTCATCGCTTCGGGCGAACTTGCGCCCGCAGAACTCGCAGGAGAAGGGCTTCTCGCCCGTGTGCGTGCGGATGTGCGTGGTCAGGTGGTCGCTGCGGCTGAACGAGCGCATGCAGATGCGGCACTGGAAGGGCTTGTGCCCCGTGTGGATGCGCAGGTGGCGCGTCAGTTCGTCCGAGCGCGAGAAGCGCCGGTCGCAGTTCTCGGCGGGACACGCGTGCGGCCGCTCGTGGACGGGCGTCTTGCTCGGCCGGTTGGGGTACTTCCGCGGCCGGATGGGCTTCAGCGTGAGAGTCTGTGGGGGCTGGTGGTGTTGCGACGCGTGCTGCTGCCCACCTATGAAGCCCGGGTGGATCTGCTGCTTGTCCTTGAAGGCCCGGATGGTCTCCAGGGGCGTGATGGGCGGCGGGTTCACCCGGATGGGGTCCATGCTCTGGAAGGGCTTGTGTTCCATCACTCCCACCTCCCCCTGATGGTGAAACAGGTTGTAGTCTGGGATCATGGAGAAAAGGCTGCCATCGATCGGCGCTTTGGAAGTGGTGTGGTAGTCGTTGCCCGGGTACGCCAGAGGGGCGCTGGTGGCCGCCGGGCTGGGGTGGAAGGACACCTGCTCCTGGTACATCTCGCTGCAGGTGGAGTACGCGGGCAGCGGGGGGCCGTACACCTGCTCCATCTCCGAGGACTGGCCCCCCATGCTGCCCCCGGACGAGGACGTCTGCGTGGTGATGGTGCCGGGGGACGGGGACACGCCCAGGATGCCGGCGCTCACCAGGCTGATGATGTTGTTGTCCGAGCACCACCCCGAGCTTCCGATCCCGCCTGATGGGGGCGCGTCAAAGGCAAACTTCCCCAAGTAAGTGACGGTCTGGCCGCTGCGGTTAGACTGGAAACTGGAGCCGTACTGAACCTCGGATGATCCTTTCTCGTTCCCCATGCCCAAGTCCATGATATTATCTGCACAAAACAAAACAGGAAAGAAATACAAAAAGGAAAATCGTCATCAAACAACATAGTTTAGGCTATCAGCTTTGTTTTGTTAAAATTTGAACATCACGTAAAAGTCCTATGCTTGACATCATTTACAGAGTAAATGTTTACTGTGACTCATGAGTAACACTTGCTTGGTTTGTAGTGGAATCCTTGCTTCATCTCAAACTCAACTTTTGCCCTACTTCAGACTGTCAATGCAGGAGGAAAATCCCATAAAGCAACACAGATGAATCCAATCAATGAATAAAAATGTAGAAGGCGCATAATCTGACTTTTAGACAACTAAAGTTGCCGACCGAATCAAGGAAAACTGAGTATACCCTCCCCTCCTCTCCCTTGCTCTCTTTTTCTCTCTCTCTCTCTCTCCCTTTCACCTCCCTCACTCCCTCCCTCCCTTTCTACTTCCATCTCTCAGTCACGCTCCGTGTCTTTCTTTTTTGTCCTCATTCTTGACTTTCCCACAAAGGTCCTGTAAATCAAGTTTTAAATGCACCCTAAGATTATGAGACCACAGGCGGTAAATCCCACAGGAGTACAGCCACCAGCGCTACACCGCTCAAGAGTCTTACAGCCATGGGGTCCCATCCATGCCATTAATAGGTAGACATGGCTGTTATCACTTTGCTGATTCAGTGTCATAGAGAATCAATGCACCATGGACTCATTGTATTCAATTTGCCCTTGTTACTGCAACTTTCAGTGTCTTGTCTTGTGTCATTATCTGTGCTTTATTGAGAGAAGACACAAACTCTGATGGCTGCCCATAGCCTTGTGCAGCCTCTGCACCATGCCTGAATCTGTGGAATCTATTCAGTGGAAACATATTTTATTTGTGAAAAATCGCTGTGCGTCATTCATTAAACCTCTGAGCCACCAACACTGTACAAACACAAACTCAGTCCCTTGGTGTGATGGCCTCACCGTTCACCAAGGCTTGATTTCTGGTGGTCTGCACAGTGAAACAAACAAAACCAAAATTGCAGGCAGTGTCTGCGTCCATTCAACACAAAAAGCATGGTGTGTGTGAAATGGCATGTTGTCAGTCATTCCTTATTGTTGAGAATTTCACATTGGAAAAAACAGGCTTCATTGTAACCGTTTTTATTGCTCTTAAAGCAGACATTAAGGCCAAAGAAGTCTTAGGAAAGACATATTTAAGGTGTATAATGGCTTGATGGCTATTCCTCTACACACACACACATACAGAAATAGAGAGAGAGAGAGAAAGAGAGAGAGAGAGGAGAGAGAGAGAGAGAGAGAGAGAGAGAACTGTGAAGGTTTGCATTTTTTGAGTGTGCATGAAGGAAACTGAGAAGAGGTTTCATATGAAGCATATATGATCTATATTGAATACATATATTTAAAACAACAAATATTTACGTTTAACACCGGTACCTGTAACCTTAAGAAACTCATAAACGTTAAATAATAACTGTCATTAAATGAGAAGGCTACAGGTTGCTGTATTCTTTAAGTGAGGTCTGTGTGAAAAAAATGTATTAATTAAAATCAGTTGACAGAAAATGCTCTGTGCTTTAAGCAACACAACATATTGATGATGTAGACTGTCACTGTTGTAGACAAACTCAGTAAAACACATATTAGCCTATTAGCTTGCTTATGAAAGACGTCAGCTCGTGCATTAGATTTCCTGTACGTGCGCCTTTATCAAGTGAAACTTGTGACCCAATCATTTTGACTGCAATGTTTCCATGACTCTAAATAGTCAGTTGATCTCTCTTTTATTATTACATGGAAATAAATGTGGATACAATTGTTTAATATTGCATGCCGCCTGTAACCGCAGGAATTGATTTTCTATAACGCTAAAATCGATATTTTTAACCTACAATCAGCCTTTTTTATTTTATACGAAATATTATTTGACATCAGCAAATGTTAAGTGATTACGCTACAGACCTATTTGTAGCCTACATTAAGCCTATTTTTCGATTTTAATTTCCTCAAGTATATTGAAAATCAGGGAAATAGGGAATTTGGTTACTTTTATATGCTGTATTTTTTGCAACATAAAGACCCATTGTTATATTGGTAGAATGGCATATCTGACATTGGCAATAATTTTTGTTTTAATTGTAAAAAAAAAAAAAAAGTAAATAAAAAAATATATAATAACAATGAAGTCAATTGAAATTCAATGAAGTCAACCTTCGATTTGGCGAGGCTACTGAACAAACACAAACTTGCCCCCGATTTGATATTACATTTGATATAACATGATGATATATTAGGATTGAGCTATGCATTGTGACGGGAAACAGTGCGTTTGCTGAATTGCGCGAGGACAAAGTTCATGTCCTACTTACGTGACATAAATCCTCCTCTCGAGTGATTATCCCTAAAAAACGGGCTTTCGATGTGCAAGTGTGCGTGTTTATGGGGGCATGTGGCGAAGCAACCGGTGGTTCATTTGGCCGTATTCACTGTATTGTGAATGCAGATTCTCTGTATTCTTCCAGTGAAGTTTGACATGCAAGTGTCAAGTGTCACCACAGGTCATAGGTGAAAGTGTACTGGTAAACTTAAACATCCTGATACCCTGCATCACGATCTTGTCCAGGTCACAACAGACGTAAAACTAGACTGCCGTGGATCATGTTTAATACATTAAATCCTCAAATCTGTATAAATATCACAAATATACAGATACCAATGTTTACATCTGTGGTACCATCGTGACCAGTTGAAGTGTTTATCACACCATAGCTGCCCACTTAATCCTAAAAAGTCAGCGCTCACTTGACTCCGCTAAACTTCTAACATAGAAGCAAGGCTACGTTTCAACAGCCATTAACAACACATTTATGAACCTAGGCGTCATCGCTGTTTTGCTATTTTATCATTCAGATGAACAGTCTTACTCAAAATTTGACACTAAATAAGCCACATTCGTGTTGTCATTCCCCGTCTGTCTTAACAGAAGCAGCTTGGGAAAACCACCACACGCACATAGCCTATAAGAACAAACCGTGTATTTAGTGTCATTAAATAGAACGGACTTGACGACATATATATCTATATAGAGAGAGAAGTATTTCTAATTCTATTCATCCGATTTGTTATTACAGCAGAACAGCTACGTTCCGTGGGAGCGCTTGTACAAAGCGGAGCGGTGCGCAAAACAGGTGCCTGAGAAGCGCGCTCGGCTTGGAGACAACTGTTGCCGTTTAAGCGTGAGTGAGAACTACGCCAACAACGGTCTTAGAGCCAAGACAAAGCAAGAACCATAGCACTTACGTACAACAAAAGTTTTTCTTTACCTGTGTTCATTTGTGAATAGTGGGAAATAGAATCCGTGCTGGTGAAAATGTTCATAGAAGTCGGGATGTCCTCTTCTGGGTAAAGACTGT
The DNA here is from genome assembly GCA_030347295.1 of Setipinna tenuifilis. Taxonomy (NCBI): domain Eukaryota; kingdom Metazoa; phylum Chordata; class Actinopteri; order Clupeiformes; family Engraulidae; genus Setipinna; species Setipinna tenuifilis. The sequence continues at coordinate 16,379,158 of CM059271.1, read as the reverse complement.
CAGGAATTGTATTGATTAAACTGCTCATGGTAAGAGGAAGCTTCTCCGCTAGTTTACCTGTCATAGCAGTTACTCAGTTTGTCATTAATGACAGCGTGAAGGTATCCGTTGAGATACACCCGCAGTCTCCTCTCTGACAGCGCGATGGATGGTGATCAATGACGATAGTAGTGCGAAAAACAAATCCTTGGTAATGCTGTATCCAACTCCCCGACCCCAATCAGCACTTCAAACCACTTCGTTGAGATGGAGACATGTAAGCTCAGTCGTGGATGCTGTCAATTAAATAAGAGTTTTGTTTTCTTGATAGGCTGGGGATGTTTAGAGTCTCTAGATCAATGAAACGGTGGTGATTGCACAAGTGCAGCGCTGACTGCTGAGGGTATTGCTTAGACAGGGAACTCCAATGCTCTCTTGTATTAAATAGGGGGACGGAACAAATCTGTGACGTAGATGACCATTTATGGATACACAAAGCCAGATCGTGTGCCACACGTCACCAATGGAACCACCTCATAGTGGAACATTAGAGTCCGGAGCAGGAAGAGTGTTAGTGAGAGCCGGGCAGTCCTGTGCGGCGGACGTACGGAGATCCATTTTTTGTTTGTAGGCTACGCCGTTTCTGTGGCTGTTACTTGTATGTAGGCTAGTAGTTAGGGAAGACATCTAAACTATAGCCTAGCATTCGCCCGCTGCAGTAATGGGCTATTCCTCATCGCCCCTCTGTAGTGTGACTAAAGCATTTCTATTGATACGTACAAAAGTTAAGTAGGCTAGGCCTGTTGCATCACTGCAGGTGCAATTTGATATAGGTGCATTCAGTGCAACAGTGATTGTCTACGAGACTTTCGTCACCAGGATGTCAAATGCTTTTACTGGAAAAATAAGTTTACAGAATACGGTTAGCCTATAACATCACTGTTCAGTTATGTAAAATAAAAAAACGCTATGCAGGGAAACACACCCATATCTTATTTGCTGTATTTATTTGTATCTAATCTAGGCTACTGTCTGCAGATTTTGTAAAATAATGTGTTATCCCGCCCATTCTTAGCCAAGTAGTCACAATCTAATGAAAGTAAACAAATAGCATAACCTTTAAAGTTTGGACAATGATAAGAGTAATAGGCCCTAGAACTGGTCAGTTTATTGAAAAACCCCAAAAAGTGCCAGGTAAACCACAGCAGCCTCTGTTACCTATAGGCAGCGCCTTCTGTAACACACCATCTGTTTCCACTCAGTACTACCACTATAGTTTTTTCATGGTCACTTGTATAGTCAGATTATACCTCCCATGTATTAAGGTTATGTACGGCCAGTTTACACATCGAGCAGAGGCGCAGGAACTGCCCTTAGACGCCTACCTAAAGAAAATAAATAAAAATGCGGGCAGCCATAATAAATGCCAAGGTTAACTTCCAGTTCTAAACATTGGGCTAGTACGTTTGCTGTTATTTGGGGTTACTGCACTTTGTATTGTCATTTGTATTGTTTACCAGGCACAGTCAATTCTATGTCCCTGAAAATGATCGTTCAGTATGGCCACAACAGCAATGTGCCCCCTCTGCTTCTGGGGGCTCGTTTCCCCTCTTTGGTCTGCTAAATGAGCGTGTGCTGTGAGCTGTAAAAGCCTATAGAAAGTAAATAAATACTAGACATTTTGTTGATATATGCAGGTTACATTTTTATTTCTTATATGTTTTTTAAGACATGCAGATATAAAGTCAGAGGCAGCAACAGTTGCACTGGCTTACCAAGACGGCAACTGTCCGAGTTAATCGCTTGTAAATATTGCAAGCGCCTTGTAAATCCGCAGGCTTGGCTTTGGCTCGCAGTGCTAAGTTCGCCGCTGAACTGGAAACTCCAAATAAGGCGTTTATCCGGGCCCGCCCATCGCTGTCTCTATATGGGTAAGAGTTCCGGTGAAAGCAAGCGGCAAAGTGGAAAAGCGATCGGAACCCACAGCCATTAAAGGAACCACAAAGGGCAAACGTCATGGGTCCCATTTCACCAATTTAGAAACCAGAGAGAAAATATCTTATCTTTTTTCGCCTAAAATAATAAGAACGTCCTTGCATATTGTCTCTAAGTTTGCTTGATAGTTTTTTTCTGTATAACCAGGCTAAAATATACTGCATTAAACCAAGTCCGAGGTTGCAAACGCAAACCCACTTTTCACTCTAGCCTATCATCAAACTAGACCTAACTGGTACTTCATTTATTTTATTACATTTTACATTATTTTTTTTATAAAAATGCATTTCTTCTTTTACCAACACGGCCTATCTCTGACATTATTCCACAACAAATATATATACCTTTGTCATCACAAAAAGTTTTTTGTTGTTGTTGTTGTTTTTGTACTTTGTATGTATTCATGGAAAAAAAAACAACAAATCTGTTTCAGACAGTACTTCTGTAACTTGTAGCATATATCCTTAGTATTTCACAAATCTGACTCAAGGTTCCTCAGTAGGACCCTCTGTCTTTAAAAAAAGCACTCACTCACTGGAGTCTGTCTGTGAATGAGCAAGTCTGTGGAGCAGGCAAGAGGAAGTTGATGCAATACACAGGGCGATTAGATTTCACTGCTGATTTCACTGCTGAGTTGACATAACGCGACAGGCTATGCACTGACTACATATACTAACGCTGGGAAAAATGTCATGCAAATACGGATGTTATACATACAGAAAAGCATTCTTTCTTTGGTCTTTCTTCTAAAGCCACCTTCCAGAATGTTTTACATTTGAATACAGTAGTGGAGGGATGATATCAAATGTGCTGACTGTTTGTTAACAGGCCATAAGCTGACTGCTCAAATAGGCAGCTTGTGTGAATATAGACACACACACATATATTTTCTCCCAACATTTTTTGTGTTTAGAGTTTAGAGACGATCTTTCATGAACCCGTACTAACAATCTGCCCACCACTTCAAGTCCACGCCCCAGGCACTCCTTGACTGTGGCATCCTCCACCCTGGGAGATAGCCCAGCGTGTGTGCAGACAGGCTGACTTGGAGACTAACACGTGTAGGGTGTAATAGTATTAGTAGTGAGATTCTCCTTAATGAACTGAAAATAGAGTGTGTGGGTGAGCGACTGATTCATGCCTTGTGGTTAGGGGGCTTCAGAAAACACACACAAACAGACACACACACACACACGTGTGTGCACACTCACTCACACACATACACACATTGAACACACACACACACACACACACACACACACACACACACACACACACACACACACACACACACACACACACACACACACACACACACACACACACACACTTCAGGGGGGACTCCGGTGGCTCATGGCTGTGGTTAGCTAAACAGTGTGTAGGTGCAGCATGCAACTGAGAGTTTGGTGGGGATGTTTCAGATGATGTTGCTATATCCCTGTCTTAGTACACTAAAACACATCCTCATGTTTGCGACCTCACTGCACTATAATATCGCTCATAAGAGATACACGGGCAAACAAAATATAAATAAATATTCAGAAGTAGAAGTCACCATACGGGTACAGCGAGATGGTGTTTGGAGCAGGCCAACAGATGCACAGTAGAGTATAAACCAGTAGATAAAAGCAGTTAAATACAATAAAGATTGTAAAATGTACAACAATATATACAACTAGCAAATATAAATCAGATATACAATTAGCAGATGATTGAGTGTGTGTTTTTTTTTTTTTATTTGGACCACAGCTTAGGAACTTGAGCCTAGCATTCATGAGCTTAGGGACTATTGCCATTGTAATTTATGTTGTCAAAGTCAAGGTCCAGTTAAGTCTGGTTTGATACACACACACACACACACACACACACACACACACACACACACACATACACGTACACGTACACACACACACACACACACACACACACACACACACACACACACACACACACACACATACACACATATATGTAGTAAAAAATGCTTTCTTCTGCATTTGGCATTGCACGGCAGAAACACAGTACATAAGTAAATCTAGGAGCTAAATAAAAAAAACAGGTTTCTGCAAAACTTTTTTTATGTTTCCAGGAGAAGTCTGATACAAAGATGAAGGTGGAGGTGGAAAATAAGAGCCACACCTGTGGCAAACACCATTGGCAATGACTGCCACTGACTGACACGCTGGCCCTGAAAATGAAAATGGCTGCAGGGTGATTTGAATATGACCGTTTTTAGTAGAAAATAAAAAGAGGAACCAGAGGTCGCCTTTTTTCCTCCATGACGTATACACAGCTCTTGCTGGGGCACACTTAATCATCCATGTATGGTACACACAAAGCAGGCCTACATCTGCTGAAGTGACAGAAGACCGCTAAATGGTGAGCTTACAGTCTGTGTAAGGAAACACTTGACCGGACCTATGGACATGTACGTATGTACTGTGCTCATTATCCCTGAATGCCCTTCCCAGGGACAGTATCAGAGAACCTATCTGTGGTGAATGAGAATTGTCACTGTAATTTTTAATTAGTAGCCTTTACTTTAAAAAGCAAGGAAACCAATTAATTGCTTTAGAAACCAGACTAAACTGGACTTGTTCACATTAGTCCATATTAGTCTGTTTTTTTTTCAAGGCTATTGGTGTGTTTGCTTTTAAAGATCTACACTGTGACCATTAAAGATGTGTTTTTTCTCGCTTGACCTAATTAAAAAAGGAAAGCCTAAAGGTAAGTGAAAATGGCCTTCTGTGTGGACAGAGAACCTTTTCAGAGTGAAGTGCATACTTCACAGTGCATACTCTTCAAAGCAGACAGTTCAGATACATCAACTGCTGACAGACAGACACCATACTGATGACCACATATAAGGTTATAGATACAACGCCTATAGCAGAAAGTCATTCATCTATCCACTGTACACTTGTCTTTACTTCCTGTGAGTGTTCTTTTAGGGATGCAAACGAACGTGGGGAATCCCTTCTCTCGGCACAGGAACTGAAGAGACAAGCTTTTTTATTGCTGTCACTGCACTTTCCAACGAGGAAGTGTTGGTGGAGCACGGCGAGTGGAAACATAATCCCAACACCAGAAGCGAGCCTCTAGCCAAATGTGCGCTCGGATTTGCATTTCCTCGACTTTCTAACATGAACTGGGACACAACAGTGGAGGCCACTGTTCCCAGGTCAGCCAAGCCTGTTGGTGGCACTGGAAATCTCTGTTACATCACCTGGCTGAACCCAAGGTTCTCCTTGTCTGGTTTGCATGTAGGGATTCCAGCAGAGGCTCTGGGACTGGGCGGCGATAGCTATCAGGTGTATTTCACTACTGCATGGAAAAAACACAAAGGCACTCAGGGGTGTATAGTCAAATAAGTTGTGTTATTTCCAGATGCACTAGCGCTGGCCATTCAAATCGCCTTTTCCTCGTTGTTGTTGTTGCAGCAAACCCAGAGCCGTGTGCACCAGTAATTCCATCTACCAGAACAGTTATTATGTGACAGTTTTTACTCGTCGCAATACCACAGTCAGTGCCTTCACAGCTTTGCCACTGAGGGTTGCATCAACATTTTTGATAATGAAGAGACTGAGTGTACTGATGAGTGCAGAACGGGTCAATGATAGTGAGAACAGATCCAACAGGACACACAATACAGTAAGAAGCAGCACACAAGCTCTGGAACATTTTGTAAGTGCTGCAGCTATATTTGCACATTGAGATGTCCAGTAGACCAGACAGAATTGTAGCCCCCCCCCTTCTCTGTTTTTATATTGTATTTAGCCAACACTCTTAGAGGTAAGATGCCTTGCTCAAGGGCACTTCAACCAGAGCGCTGGATATTCACTCTCCCACCTGCGACCCTCCAATCTCAAGACCAACTCCCTAACTACTAGGCCACAGAGATGTCTTCAGCCTGGAGCTCAGTTTTTCAGTATTTTGTATGGTATTTTTATACCATACACATGTATTTAGCTGAATGAAAAAAACTCATTATTCTTGTTCCAAACATTTACAGCAAGATTTTACATTCAAAAACATAATCAAAACATTAATAGTGAAACCTATATGATTTTAAAACCTACAAGTCATGCAAAAGATGATAATAAATGTATCTTTCTTTACCATATAAACAAAGAGTACTGTAGCACCTGAGGGCTACCTAAGCTACCCACTTCCATTTCACATTACATGCAAATGGTTGCAACAAATATTTTCACAAACACTATTAGATTATTAGGTTTTATCAAGAGATGACATGTCAATTATCGTATGTGTGTGTGTGTGTGTGTGTGTGTGTGTGTGTGTGTGAGAGAGAGAGAGAGAGGGAGAGAGAGAGAGTGTGTGGAGGGGTTTTGCTGTGATGTGAGGAATACAACCTGATGTTCAACATTAAAAAAATCAAAGAAATGATCTTTCATCCCATATCTGTTTGGTTACTGCCCAGCTGGAATCAGAATGGAAGAACTGAGGAACTAGCAATGTGTATGTATTTCTGTTTTTTATTTCATTTTTATTTTCAGTTGCAATGGGGCCCACAGGTGGTGTGTAGTCATTTACTGGTCAGTCAGCATCTGCACTTTTTGTAAAGATCCAAATCAGGTTCCAAATCAGTGTATAAAAGCATTGCTTTTATTTTTTACATGACAGTCACAGACATCATTCTGTTTAAAAGTTGTTATGTTTTTTTAAAAGGCTGCAAAAAAACCACATTGACTCACCATTTTGTATTGTACCATTGTATTTCAATAAAATTAAATTGAACTTCTTAAAGGTTTGATAACCCAAAATCACAACTAAAAGTCCTTTTTTGGCATGCTGGCCTATGGTCACTCCAGGGGGTATCTGAGGAGACATAGAGAAAGCTGGGCCTTAAAAAGTCAACTGTGAGTGACAAAAACCACATCCTTCATGAACAGCATGAGCTGACACCTCAGGCAGAAGGCACAGGCAAAGAAACGGCAAGTTAAACTGGTGAAGGCTTTTCTTATTTTTAATATCAGTCAATTGACGATGGTGGTAAAAAAAATGTGGGTAAACGATATGCACAGTGGTAAAAAAGGTAGGTAAACTGTACATATCTTCAACATTAGCAATCATAAAAAGGCAAGTGTGAGAAGGTGAGCTTTGGCATCTCCCCCTCTCACTGTTTTAACTGTTTAAAAATGAACTCTTGTGTGCTACGCTTGCCACCACCTGACCTGGAGAAGCCGCTGGCTTTTCTACAGCAAGTAAACTCTATTTGTTATTTAAAGAGCTGCTTAGGTGGCATTTATGTGTGCTTACCAACGTCTACACCACTGATGGGAGGAGATGAAATGTGTGTGTGTTTGTGTAGTGGGGAGATATAAAGAGGCATGGCTTTTATTAGAAGGAAATGTGGATTAAAATGTTAATGTTGAATGTAACTGCAATGTAAGCTGTGTGTGCTGCTCTGCTGTATGGTCTTTCAAATGTCCAATATACAGTATATTTCCCCTTGGGGACACAACGGTGGCAAAAGATAACCAGCACAGATATACATACATGTGAAATGCTTTTAATTCGGTAAGTAATTTTTCTCATTTGTTGAACATCTCTGAATATTACTTACAGCCAAGAACATTCAAGGACTTTAGAACCTCACCTCTTCTCACCACAAGAAGCGTTTTAGAGTGTGAACCAGCCTTGTTAAAACGAAAGCAAAAAGACAATAGGAACACTCAAATTTTAGTCTAACCAAGTGCTGACAATTATGTTAAAGGAAAGCACACAATGAAGCAATAGACATGCAAGATCCCTGGAAAGCGCATACATCCCCCCGCCATACAGCCTAGAGATAAACAGTGTGTCGGTGGCATGGGAGGTCAACATCAGACGAGTCGACAGATAGCAGCGGCACTGGAAAAGACAACGTGAGGAGCAAAGCTTAAATTTAGACTCACATTGGGAGCGGCGCTAGAATAAGGAGTAGGCAACTCTTATTTTTGGCAAGGCCTTTGGCGAGGCCTTGTGTTTTAGATGAATGGCATGTGTGAAGTACTTTACAAACATATACCACAGAGCACATTAGCGCTTATGGATTTGTGAGAATAGGGACTGATAATGGCATGTGTAAATGTGGGTGACGGTTTGACAGCTTAGTCAGGCAGGAATGGCATGGCAAGGCAGGGTAAGGGTAATCACAACCCCTTTTTGCTTCTGCTGTAAGCTCAGGGACAGGCCTAATGCCTGCTTCTGTCTGAGGTGAGTGAAGCCATGAAAAAAAAGGAAATAGAAAGAAAAGAAGAACAAAAAAAGACTTGTCTGATGTTCCCTCTATGCAGATGGCCAAAGCTCCCTGTGTCCCATTACTAAAATGTTGAGGGGGATGGCAAATCCTCAAGACCTCATCCCACGCCTGAAGTTCACCCTGCCAAGGATGTGAGCTGAGCCCAACCATGGTGGTAAATGTTTGTGCATATTTTTTCACCTTTTGCTGCGGTTAGGCTATTGCATAGATTATACAGATTCCCCTTAATTATGATAGTTTGAACAAATTAGGTATTTATTAAATGCATTTCTGTGTAACAGGGGAGGCATTGAGCGGTTGTGTTTTGAAAATGAAATATGCTTACATTCTCCCAATGAGCTAAAGCTGTCATAAATGCATTACTATGAGTGCCAAGGTTTTTTTTCTAATTGTATAAAACCTTCCCCTTATGAAACACCATGCATATGTAGAGAAGCATTTGCATAGTTTAATGCTCAATCCTTTTTAATGTGCCAGTTGCACTGAGGAAAAGAAAATTTAACATCTATGTTGCAGAATGCATGCATACTGCAGATAACTACGATCAACATTAAAATGATCTCAGGTCATCAACAGTCCTAGTATTGCTAACAATACAGTGGTACATAGAACATTGTTGTACTGCTGAAAGGTCAACTGAGGTTTAAGTGTGATGTCAGGTGACAGGCTACATCAACTACATATCACATTGTGACACTTCACATTTGCTTTTCACAGCTACTGTTTCAATGGTTGGTGTTATTTTTTAGCAGCATTGGGTTTCATTTATTTTACATGCTACATTTATCTGTGTAATCCTCTTTTTAATTTCTATAACTGACAATTTTATGCAACTGACAGTGGTTCACCTACTCTGATTGAGAAGTCTAAGGCACTCCCAAGATGATTTTAACTAGAAAAAGAGGGCTCACAGTGTAAAGTAACTTTTTTCTGGTGTTGCATATACGTTTTATTTGTGCAGACTGCTGTTTGTTTGTGTTTTGTTTTCTGAGGATTTTGGTTTCCAAAGACTGGCGTGTGAGTGCTTAGACTGCTTTAGTCTGTGAAAGACAACAAAAGCATAAACACAAGTGATCAATGGCTTCTGAGAGTTCATACCAGGGGCACAGGGAAGGCTACCGACGCGGGCTTAACCACAGAAGAAACAAAGACCCTGGCTACCTTTCTCCATCCTGCTGCAACGATAAGGCACCACGGTGGGGTCAATGAAACCACCAGCCGACATTGATCATCAGCACATCAAAGTCTCGCTCGTAAATCCGTTCTTTTTTTTTTTCCAGACATCTGGAGTATTGACACCTCGCGCCTCTCCAAGGGGAGCTGCTGGTAGGAAGCCGATATTCGTCTTAGGGCGGGGGTCTGTGGGACCGACCCTGTGAGGGTCTGGGTCAAGTCAGAGAGGGCCTCACTATCTCAGTAGACACTGGGGTCAGGCACTGGAGTTAAGCTTTCCAGCCCTTTTTATATGCAGTTTCTCTAGACTATTCTGACAAGTTCAAAGTGGGTTCAGTTACCTCCATAAACTCACTTTGTTGATCTGTTGTCATTCATTACTTGCAGAAATGAGGGCCTGATGAAAAACTTCAGACTTTCTAGATCAAATGAGATGTACGCTTTGCATTTAAAAAAAAAATCTGAAACAAGAATGTAACACACATGCATACACAAACACAAACATACACACACACACACACACACACACACACCAAAAGGGCCCTGTGCCTGTCACTACTTCTCTTGGCCTGAAGTAGCTCCTCGAAATATTTTGGTTCAAGTTCCACTGTGGCTTCCGGCTGCGTTGCGGTCTCGGTTTCACCCCTCACTTCCTGTCTTGGCCCTGACGTACTTCCTCCCCTGAATTAGACACGGCTCTTTCCACAGGCAGACGCACGCGTGATAGTAAACTCACTTTCCTCACTGGTGCTTTGGGTGTCTGGAAAGTGGTTTGAAATCCCCTGGCGCCTTCACAGCCTCACTTTTCTCAACCTCTTGCAACCTCACGCGAAGCTCACCATGCTCACACGAGGCCATGTGGTCCAGAGACGGGGATTTTGACGTTTTGTTTTTTTTTTAATTTGTTTACACAACAGCCGTGGGCTCCATGGTTGACTCTTTGAACATTAAGGGCAGTACTAATACCACAAATGAGACACGAAATGAGATGCAATCAAGACACAAACATTTGAAACAGTACTTTTACACTAGCATCCCGCTGTGTTTTTTTTTTTATTTTGCAGGATTAACTCATCCGTACCAGTTGTACACCTTGTCTGCCACTAGAAGGAACTTGCATCAGGCATGCAAATGAATGGGTTAAAAATACAGTGCTTGTGTAGACTTGGACTTAAATATAGTCCTGTGGTTACAGTGTGCCTATTTTTTACTCGGCTCAATGTTTCAAGCGAAAGAAACGCAGGGGAAAAAAAAAAAACATTTTAAGCACTTATTATGTAATCCATAGGGACTCAAGCGATACAGGTTTGACTTTTTTTTTGCATACATATTAGACTGAAGATCCTACTGAAATAGACCAGTGTTGCTTGTTCGTGCACAAACTGACACTGAAGTCAGATCACATACTGATTTAAAAAATGAAATGACTGATTATCTGAGCGGACTGTTCTGACCAAACAGAGCTTGCTGAAGAGCTTTTATGATGCACTCACTAAAAGCCTTGCGCTGCATAGTCTTGCCAGCAAGTAACTGTTACTGGCAAGACAGAACATACCATCTATTCCCCAGACACTGGTCCAGCTTTAGAACACGAGCTACACATGGGAAAACATGGAAGCAAGTCCAGGACTGTGCCCATGCTGCCAGTGTCTGGGGATGGTGGTGGGGGTAGGATGGTGGAATGGGGGGGGGCGGCTTTTTTTTTAAGGCCAGACATTCAATCAGTTCCTATTGTCTACAGCCAATTACACTTCACAGCTGAAACCTAAGTGCCCATGAATGAGTGGAACTGTGCCATCCTTTCCATGTAATGTGGACTACTGTGGAAGAGGGATAGGCAGCCATCGTCAGTCCTTGTAGCTCTGGGTGAGGAACTGCACAGAGGCCACCGGATGTCCCAATCCGAATCTGCCAATAAATGCTTGTGGCTCCCAGTTCCCTAAAACAGAAAACAGACCAGATTAAATGCACAGTGATTCATAAACATTCACTACACGGTGCTTTTGGACCACTAATTATACAGCATTCAGAATTCTTACACTACTGTGGTGCCAAAAGTCCTTTATTTCTGAATCTGTGGATAGATTTTCTTTGTCCATGCTATTATATAAATGGTACCTACAAGAATGTGTTCATATACATTTATATATATATTATACACACACACACACACACACACACACACACACACACACACACACACACACACAAATAATGGTCAACAATGACCTTCAACTACTATGGCAACTTGTGGACCTGCATAGTTATATTACTTCAGATTTTAGAAGTAAGTTTGAGGGTCTCTCTCTCTCTCTCTCTCTCTCTCTCACTCCCTCTCTCTCTCTCTCTCTCTCTCTCACTCCCTCTCTCTCTCTCTCTCTCTCTCTTTGTCCAGACTGAGAGAAAGGCTGTTTGGAGAGCAGCACGTGGCCCAGTGCTGTGACTCACTGTGAACAGCACTGCTGAAAATAAAACATGTTGCTGTAATACTGGAGGTGGGAATGCGAGGAACACTTTTTGGCAAGAAGAAATGAATCAGTCGCCGGGACCGGGCCTTCTTTTTTTTTTCTCGTTCTCTCCCTCGCTCCGTCCTCTTTTAAGCAAGCACCAGACGGCCATCCGGCTGCTATGACAATATCACTTTATCGATTTGACAATCACTCCATTTCCCTCGCCTCTTTTCCACACACACACACACACACATACAGACACACACACACACACACACACACACACACACACACACACACACAAACACACAATTCCAAGACCACAACTTGGCTTCAGTTTGGCTTTCAGGAGAAGGGGAACTTTTGCTATGTAAACAAAGCCTTGGGCCTGTTCGCGGGAGGAGAATGCTGACTGACAGCCAGAGAAACAGAGAAAGTGAGAGATACAGAGACAGAGGGTACACAATGTAGAAATTCTAAAACTATTTTAATACATATACTCGCACTTTTACAAAATGGCAGGACCATGCCAGTCTCACTGTTCGAGATGATCCTGAACCAAATAATGAGTAAAGAAGGCAAAGAAAAACCTGCAATTCAAGTTCTTAGATATGACATCAACTTCTCTAAATCACAATGAGGAAAGGGGAAAAGGAAAAGCAAATCTGTGGTTTAAAAAATGCCCAATGAAAAAACAGGATGAGAGGAGATTTTTTTTTAGCCCATCTATCAGCACAGAAATAAAATGATGGAGAAAGTCTATGTTTGTGAACCAGGGAAACCCCATGTACTTAAAAGCTGCACAGCAAACCACATCCTGGAAAGAACAACCATGCGAGCATGTGTACAACTAGCTGTGTATGTGTGTGTGTGTATGCGTGTGTGTGTATGTGTGTGTTTATGTATATGTGTGAATGTGTATGTGTGTGTGTATGTGTGTGTGAGTGTGTATGTGTGTGTGTGCATGTGTGTGTGTATGTGTGTGTGTGTGTAGGTGTGTGTGTGTATGTGTGTTCACATGCACAAACAGCCTGGTGTGAACATGACCCTGTGCTGCAGGGCAACATTTCCGAGGTGGAGCATGAGCATCGTGAGGACAACCACAACTTTAACAGAGGCCGCAACAGTGAGTGAGCCATACGTTTCGTGTGCTCTTTGTGTGTGTGTGTGTGTGTGTGTGTGTGTGTGTGGGGGGGGGGGGGGGGGGGGTGGTTGTGGTGAGATTGGGGTGGGGCGGGGGGGTGGTGGGGGGTATGCCCAGCTGTAGAGGCTGTCAGTGAATTAGCAGACCAGAGAAGTGGACAGAGCTGCCAAAAAGATATTACAGGACCATGCATAATATTGCAGACTTTATTTCTTTATTTTTTTGTTTGATCGTCCAAAAAAGATATGACAGAAGAAAGGTCATGGACGTAGTCCACGGTGTCAATGTCGGTACTAATTAGGATTGATTGGCCATAACGTGCCATCTGAAAATGTGATGTGTTATACAGAAGACCTGGCTAGTGTGCAGGCTTTTGTATTGGGGCTCTAGTGATGTTAGCAGATGACATACCGATCCAGTGATGTGAGCTTCTGGTCGGAGAAAAAGCAACCTGGAGAGAGACGGAGGGAACCCGGGCAAGGCAGTGGAGGATTGAGCATGTGAAAAGGGGAATGCTAAAAACTAATATAACATGAGGGAACAATGGAGGCTCCAGATGGGACCCATAGAGACAGGGCCAAGGACACCAAAGGCAGGTTGGATGGAGATGTTACCTCAGCTGAACCCACAGCACACTTGCCCTACTGCAAATCACTCACACTTAAACACACATACACACACACACAACACACACACACACGCACACACACACACACACACACACAACACACACACACACAACACAAAGTACCTACCCCTACTACTTTACGAGAGGCAGAGTGAAAGAGAGAGACACAGAGAAAGAGAGAGAAATAGAGGAGAGGAGAGGAATGGAGGGGGAGAGAAAAAGAAAGAGACAGACAGAAAGCACTGCAAAGAATCTGAAAACACTTAAGTTCCTCTGTGACATCTGAGGGACTGCTAGCCTGTGTGTGTGTTTCTGTGTGTGTGTGTGTGTGTGTGTTTCTGTGTGTGTGTGTGTGTGTGTGTGTGTGTGTGTGAGTGAGAGAGATAGGGGGGGGGGGGGGGGGGGTTAGAAAAAGAGGGGGGCAGAAAAAGAGACAGAGGGAGCAGGAGAGAGAGAGAGAGAGAGAGAGAGAGAGAGAGAGAGAAAGTGGGGTACAGACAGACAGAGAGAGCAGAAAGAGGAGACACAGAGGCAGGCGAATGCAAGAGAATGCATGACATGGAGGGAGGGAAAGAGACAGAGAGATCATGAACGAGAAAAAAAGAGACAAGGAGATTGTGGCACACAGACAATGACAGAGTGAGGGAGTGAGTGTGTCAGAGAGAGAGGGAAGGAGAGAAAGAGAGAGGGAGAGAGAGCCAGAGAGTGTGGGGAGTGTGTAATTGAGTGGAGGATAGAGAGCGGTGACCTGTGCTTATGACAGGAGCTGGCCTCTGGGCCTCTGTGGCCTAAGGAGCGGCAGGGATAATGCCCCGCCTCTGCAGATCCCGACCCTGGGGGGGAGCTCACCTGAGTGCTCAGACATACACACACATACACATATACATACACACACACACACACACATGCGCACACACACACACACACATACACATATATACACACACACATGCGCACACACACGGAAACACACGGACACACATACAGTAACAAAGTCACACACACACACACACACAAACACACACACACAGACACACATGCGCACACACACTCGGACACATACACGCACGCACACTTGCACACACACACACACATCAACTACACATCAATACATACAGTTACAAAGTCTCACACACTCACACACACACACACACACACACACCTGCACACACACACACACACACACACACACACACACACACAGTATTCCTGTGACCATAATTTCTCTATGGGTAGCTTTAATTGTATACATATGTAGTTTTTCTGGTATATTCCATTCCACGTCACACCAAAAAGAAAAGAACAGACCATTTATGGACATATACTGGTTGACTAAGGTGGCATAACAAGTACATGGAACTCCATTTTCAGGAACAGTACGTGACTTGTAGTGTACTCCAGCACTAGGAACTGAATGAGCAAGATGATTTTGACAGAAACTGGGTGTGAATCTGTTCATCTGTTGATCTGCTTTTGCTGTGGGGCTTTCCAACAATGAGTTCTTCATTCATTATTCCAAGAGAGGGAAATACTGTAAGAAATAACAGGATTCTTCTTTTTAAGAAAAAGAATCCTTTATTCAATAGGACAGTGAAGTAAGACAGGAAATTGGTGGGGGGGAGAGAGGAGGATGTTCAAACATGGACATTTATGGCAGTACATTGGTGTAGTAGCCCGAAACACCACAGCAGCCACGAAAAAAAAACCCCCCAAAAAAACTCGAGACTATGCTTAACAGGATTTTAAAGGAGTGGTCACAGTCTGGGGTGAATTTTAAGTGCCAACAAAAGACACCACATAATATGGTAAGGTGGTAAATAAATTCAGATTAAGCACCTAAGGGTGATGTCATTGCAGGCATCCAGGTGGGAGAGATGGCCAGCCAACGGGAGCCACCCTCCCTTCTTTGTTGTCTGCCCACAGAAGACATGCTGACCCACCTGTCCCTCACAAATATAGCATGTTGCCATATACAACAAGTGCCACTCTCAGAATAGGACTTAATGTAAGTGGCACTGCCCTGCCACAGTAATGTGATAGAGGAGATCTAAGTTGAGGTCAGATCTTCCAGTGACGAAGGCCTGTGGTAGAAGCAGGCACCGCGATGGCTACTCTGAAAGACCTCTGATCAATCAGCTGTTCGTCTTTTTACTGATCAATTCCCCTCTGTTCTATAACCTGATGGAGAATCGTTTCCCTTTCCTTTCGGTTACACTGGACTTCTGAAGCAGAGTGAAGTCCTCCTAAAGCCACTTAAAGTAAGAGGGATTTGACCTCAGAATTGAAATTCAATGGTGGTTGAACTCAAGTCCAGACAGCTGGAATGGAGGGGTAATTCTCAGAGCCCAAGTAAGTTGTGAGGATTAGACAGGAAGCCCCCATTGCAAGTCATTTTGTATGAGCACATTTGAAAAAACAACAGCAACTGACCCAAACATTTTTTGGTCAAAACAGAGAGACAGAGAGAGGGAAAGAGGGAGAGAGAGAGAGAGAGAGGGATTGAGAGATTGATCGCATGCTTCATTTCATCAAGGGAAAACCCCTGTGTGACGTGGTCTGGTATGATGTTGCTGCTGCTATGGCTGTTTGCAGATGCCGTGGGCCTTTGCTATCTCCTCCCTGCTCTGGGTCACAGGCAGACTC
Organism: Setipinna tenuifilis; assembly: GCA_030347295.1. Taxonomy (NCBI): domain Eukaryota; kingdom Metazoa; phylum Chordata; class Actinopteri; order Clupeiformes; family Engraulidae; genus Setipinna; species Setipinna tenuifilis. The sequence continues at coordinate 16,362,881 of CM059271.1, read as the reverse complement.
ACAGACGTCCAGCCCACAGTGTCTCCTGCCTGTTGTCATCGTACAGGACCCAAGGAGGAGTCCAGCCAACACCCTGATTTACACACCAGGGCCCGAAATAGCTCGCTGGGTGTCTTGTTTGGGGCTAATTTCGTCGCGGTGACACTCTTTCCACTTCCTCCAGTCTGCTTGCTCATGGAACGGTGGCGATAGGAAGCCGCGAGTGAGGTTGCACTTTTCTTCCGCTCGGCATCGTGGGGGCCCCTGCCCCTCTGGCTCACTCTAGCTTTCTCTCTTTCTCTCTTTTCTTACTTGCCTTCTCTCTCTCTTTTCTCCTCTCACTTGCTTCTCCTATCCTTTCTCTCTCTGTCTTCTCGTTTGTGTAAACTGCAGAGGAAGTGTGTGGTGTGTGTGTCAGTGAGTGACTGAGTGGGTGTGAACATTATTGGTGTGTGTGTGTGTGGGGGGGGGGGGGGGTGTATGTATGTATGGTTGGACTGAAAACAGTTTATTTAAAATTAAATGGTAGTGTGTTTTGTTATATTTCTATATTTTTGGAAGTAATAGTGTATGACCTTGTCCACACTGCACAAAGTCTTGCGCTCTGACTTGCGTACAGTTGCACTGTAGTAAAGCAAAAGGACAAACAGGAGAGTGAAGAGAGGTGTACAAAAACAAAGAGGCAGGGAGGGAGACACACACAAAGGAATGAGGGAGACATTGCAAAAAAAAAACAGTAATTGAGGGGCTTTTCCAATTTCACCCTCAGAGAGAAAAAGGGAGACAGAGAGAGAGAAAAAGAGAGACAGAGTGAGAGGGCGGGCGAGACAGAGAGAGAGAAAGAGAGAGCTAGAGACACAGATAGAGAGAGAGACAGCAACAGAGAGAAAGAGAGAACGGAAGAGTGAGAGAAAGTATGACTCATCACAACATGCCAGATCATGGGGCCTATAACCTGCCTACACAACGCTGAGCCATCTGTAATATCACTGCGCTAATCAGGAGCTTCTGGATCACAAGAGACGGTTGTGAACCAATAAGCATGAATGGCACAGGCTGCCCATTTACAGACTATCAACATTTTAATGCAACAGTACTAAGCCATGAGGGGACTGGAAAGACAGTATACACTGTAAACAGATGGTATCAATGGTGTTAACATTTCGTGAAGGAGACATTTCAGTGAATAAGCTTTTCGCAGAGTGTGATGAAGTGCCATTACTACAGTTGACTGCCATTCCAACAAGCCTGGGTCTTTGGTGTTGTGGTCAGCGTGCATGTTTGTTACCCTGGAGACCTGTGTTCAAGGCTGGGTGGAGTGTCTCTTCTCGTCCTTTGCCACACATACATGAGTAAGGAGGTACAGAATAGGACAGAAAGATGACTCAAGTTGACTGACCAGCAATGCATATAGTAAAGAAAGCCTTATGTGTATATGTATGTGTGCTTTTGGCATGCTTAAATGCCGAACTGTTTAGGAAATTAATGTAACTGATAAAACTGGACTTATAAAATGTGTTGTCAAATAAGGGATACATCAGATGTAAATGTGAAATGTGTGTGTGTGTGTGTGTGTGTGTGTGTCAAAATTGAATCTTTGGAGGTGGCCAGAATGAGTGCCGACAAAGGCCTAAAAATGTGCTGTAAATGACGTTTTTTTGACTGAAGAACCAATTTTATCTACAGCAGATTGTTCACTCTTTCTTGGCACTTAGAAGGACCGACAGACTCAAGGGAGTGTTGCACTATGGGATACTTTATCAAATATAGCGCCAGTCAGCACAATGTGAATTAATCAATTTTGTTATTATAATTTTCAATTATTGTAGTGTTTAGCATTTGCCGCTATGGTGAAGAACAATGGTCTTGAGGTCTTCCTTTAAGTCCAATCCATGCCATTCCAGGTCAAGAATGAGTCTGAATCGAGTAGGATTGCTTTCATTTCTGAGATGACACAGAATAAAAGTAAGAACAAAGAGAGAGAAAAAGTGGTCTCAAATTAGAGCCCTACCCTACTCTGTGTGTATGAAGAGAAATAAAGAGAATCAGTATGTGGGTGCATGCCTGTGTTTGCACATGTGTGTGTATGTGTATTTGTGTATGTGTGTATAAGAGAGAGGGGAACGGGAGCAGTAAAAGAAAGAAAGTGTGTACTGTATGTGTGTGTGTGTGTGTGTGTGCGTGCGCCTGTGTGTGCGTATGTGTGTGCGTGTGTGTGTGTGTGTGTGTGTGTGTGTGTGTGTGTGTGAATGTCTGACTGGAGACCTGATTAATGATGGGATCAGTAGGTGGGTGGGCGATTCCAAGCTGGCCATTACTACACTACACACTGTGCAAATGGCTTCAATTACAGCACTGGGAACTCTGCTGAGGCGGCAATATCAGTTGGCAGGAGAGCTCAGGACAAACCAGGCATCAACCACCACTGAGGGCCTATACAGCATGTCTGAAGATGGACTTCCACCCTGACCTCTGTAAACAACCACAGCTCAAAGCAGGAAGTCTTCACAAGATGTCAGAAATGCTATCATACACTTACTGAATGAGGGAGGTAACTGGCTGTATCTGGATGGTGCGGACCACCTGTCACGGTGTAAACAATTTTCCTTCTGCATTATGCTTTAGTACATTTACAAAAAACACTGATGGTCCTAGATATAACAACAACATATTTTGTGTTCCCATTCTCTGTTTTGTGACTTAAATGGAGAGATTGTTTTTTTTCTATTTTTTGTATAATTTATTTGTTGATTTGCTTGATTTCTCTGGTGGTGAGAAGTTGCGACAACACAATTACTGTCTCCACACAGTTACAGTCATTTGAATTTTACTCAACGAAACTGCATAACTTTTGGTGTTATTTATCTCTTCAGAAATGTTACAATATTGAATTCAGATTGTTATCGTTGCTTTACTTCTGTTTTATGTGTATTTGTTATTCAGCTTCATAAAAACCTTTGCCTTGCTTATTGACCGACCACACAAATGACTTAATTCCACAGAGATAACAAGTGATTGCAATATTCATTCTTCCGTTATTTCTCCTATAACAGCTTAGCGAAAGACTGCACCATTGTTCCACCTCCTAGGGTCTCGGCACATAGGAATAACCCCCCTGTGTAACCCTTTCCACACACTATGTGATGTCTTTTTGGTTTTTTGGTTTTACAATGCTGGTCTCAACTCCAGGCTGGCAGGGGCGGCCCTGTGTCCTTGGCTGTTGGTACACTCTGTCCGTGCCAACTGGCGGCGAAGTGACACTGAGCATTAGACCCCCCCTCTGTGCGCCCGCCCGCCCGCCCGCACACACCCACCCACGCCTCGCCCTCGTCATCGGGTCTGTGTGGAACCCCTGGCACGGTCACGAGCCCTGACATGCGGGGCCCCGTGGGCTGTGTAAGGGGCGCGGGGAATCCCCCACCAACAGCATCATCATCACCCCCCCCCCCCACCCCCCCTCGCCCGCCTGCCTGCCTGCCCACGGGCTGGGTACGTGCCCTCTGCTCTTCACCCCTCCCTGCCACTTGTGTAATGACCAGCTGTCTCTGTCCATTTGCTGACCCACATTTCATACCAAACACAAACACACACCCACACATAGACACACACACACACACACACAGATACTATATGCACACTCATGCTTACACTCACACTCAAACTCAGATCATGTATATATCACACATGTATAATCAACTCACTTCTGCCATAAGAAGACAAAGATTTTACTGCCATACACCCGGATGAAAACCATTACCAGAAACACACACACACACACACACACACACACACAGTGAAACACGCTCATACAAACATATTTTATATACATACACCACACACAACACACACTGATTTAAACATGTACTGCAATACACTAGTATATCTCCACATAACCAGAAATACATACACACACACACACAAATACACACACAAAATCCAAATGGTCCAGCACCCTACCGCTGAGCATAAACACTTCCTAAGACACAGAGCCCTGTTTGCCACAGTCACCACAACAAGTTGCAACCATGAGGATCATCGTCATCCCTCCCCTCCCTCCCTCCCTTCACCCCCTCCCCCCTGATCATCTCATTGGCCTGGGCTGCGACAGGCCTCGGTTGCCACGCCGACATCCGCAGATGAAAGCGAGTGGCGGTGGCGGCGGCGGCAGAGGCAGATCAGGGCTGGAAATGGAGTCGGGCGCAGGGGCCGGTGGAAGTGGGAAATGATCATTAGGAGCCTCCACACCCACGGCTCCTCTGCTGCTCGCCCACCAATCACCTCAATTAGTGTCAGCCGCCCTGAGGGATGTCCTCTGGTGGCGGGCCGCGTGCGGGGAGGACGGACACTAACGAACCAGCGGCTCCGGAGGGAGCGGAGGGGGGACTCGGACGGGACGACTCCGGGGCCGTGTAGGTGCCAGCTCCGTTCTAGGGGCCCCCTGCATGTTCAACCAGGGGGAACGTTCTCTCGTTTTGACTTGGCCGGTGGGGGGCAGAGATAAATATGGGAGTGTCCCCCCTGTTTGCCTCGGCTAAGGTGGGTTAAATATAAACCACTGCACCACACGTATGGATTTTGATAGTCATGAGACGATAAGTGATGCAAAGAGCACAGGTCCAATGCAGTGATAAATCTGATGTATTAGCCCATAACAGGGCCTTCAGCAACTTTTTCAGACGATAATGTGCCAAGACAAGACACTATATTAGCACATAATCAGGCCTTTGGCAACTTTTCAAAGGACAAAATGGCAAAAAATAAAAGTTCTGTTTGACTACATTTGTGAATATTGCTCTGACAAAACAGTATTATATGACACGGGACACATTTTTAAACAAACCAGGCAACACTGACGATCTTGTCAAAAAAAAACTGACTGATGACAGATTGACTGACATGCAATGATTGCACTGAATTCCTTAATTTCATTTCCTATGAGGCCAGTTTTGAGAGCGCGAGAGAGAGGGAAAGAGAGATAGAGAGAGAGGGAAAGAGAGAGAGAGAGAGAGGAAGTAGTAGGGCAGAGTGAGGGTGAAGGCTGGGGCCCGAGACATTAGCTCTGGGTGTGTCCAGTCTAATTTCTGTGGCAGATGAGGCCTGGCTATGGGGGGGGGGTGGGGTGGGGTTAGGCTGGGGGTTTGTGGAAGTTAGGGGTTAAGACTGGCTCGTGAAGGGATCTCAATGGTGGATGGGAATTAAAAAAAAAAAAAAAACAAAGAAAGATCGAGGCCATTTTCATCTGAAGATTACTCACAGGCAGGAAATGTGGACCGTGGCCTATTAATGGGCTCACAAATCAACACAATGGTGGTAATTTTATCTTAATAAAGAGAATAAAATTACTGAAAGGAGATGGACCTCAGAAGACTGATATCATAGGCTTGTGCATCACAAAGGAGCTGAATTTGTAGCTGCAGTGTCCTGGCATAGCCGAAACTTGATAGTCATGAGAAAGAGCCAACAATAGACATACATTATACATGGAAATGCTTTCAAAACTTGCCTAACTTTAACTGATGTTGAAAAACTAGTATTCGCAAAGTGCTGCTTGACAGCAATAAGCCTTTCCAACTTGTCCTCCCCAAAATCACCAATAAAGCAAATAATCTTCCTAAAAAATCTATCCATTCTGACACTTTCCTTTCCAGCGCCTTGACATCAAAAAAGACTTCAGACTTAATGTGGTGGGATTGTTTGCCGACGAAGCTGTCAAGACTTCAAAAGCTGTGGTAAGACTGGCAGCTGCTATCTTCGCCGGCCATGGCCTTGAAGTCTGGCACCCGTACGATCTCTGGGCGAATCACTCACCGTGCCGCAAGAGTGAGACAGACAGGCGAGACCTCCCCTCTCCAGGTAAGCAAGAGTGCAGTCAGCCATTCACTCACTCACACTCTCACTTACTCTGCTATTCACTCACTCACTTATTCATTTATTTACTCACTCACTCACTAACTCACTCACTCACAAACACATTCACTCATTCATTCACTTCCTTCACTAACTCATTTATTCACTTATTTACTCATCCATTTTCACTCACTCTTATTCAGTCACTCACTCACTCATTCACTTACCAACTGTTTTTCTCACAATACAGCAGACGATGCAGAAAATGTACAAAAGGGCCAAAAAGAAATAAAATAAAATAAAAAATCTTGCCCAGGAGGCAGAGCCCAAACTAAGCCTGGCTGAATGGCACGGGCTAATCTGTGCTGAATACATTCACCACTGATAATCCTTCAGCATCTTTTTCTTTTCCCCCCAACTGGTCCATGAGTGAGCGTCTTGGAGACTTGTAGCCATCCAATCATGGGTATTTTTGGTGCCCTGTCTGCCACTGAGTTGCCACGGTGACTGGAGGCCATGCGTGTGTGTGTGTGTGTGTGTGTGTGTATGTGTGTGCGTGTGTATGCATTTGTGTGTGTGTATACGTGTCTGTGCGTGTGTGTGTGTTGGTTTTTTCCCCCCTCCTGCTGGGGGGGATGTCTGCCAAACTAATTGCAGGTGGGCGCGTAGGCCTCCATCATCCTTCTCAGGACCCTGTCAACGAGCACACAGAGACACTCCACAACACCGCATCTCTCTTCCTCTCTCGCTCTGTCTCTCTCTGTCTCTCTTTTGCTCGCTCTAACATCATTAGCATTTTCAAGCACTTGGAGAAAATAGGCTTCGGAAACCGTCGTGGTCTGCCTTGATCAAGCGTTGCCCCATTATTCACGCGGCTTGTTCCTGCTCGCTGGAACAGACGAGTGTGTGTGAACAGCAGGATCCCCATGCCACTAATAGGTAATGCTTCCTGTAAAGGAGACTCCTTAAGAACTCTTAAGCACAATATTAGCATTAATAAAAGTCATCAGCCCTCTCTGTGCATTCGTAACATTGTAATCTAATTCGAGCTGGGACGTCATGGTCATAATTACTCATTACCTGTATGGGTGACATGCTATTTATGGATTTATGGGTTCAAGGGAGACTGGTTTATAGAAAGGTCTTATGAAAGGGACAATTAGGGAGTGAAAGGCATTGGACAGGGACAAATTTAATTCTCAGCTGGACAAATAAAAGGGTGAGAAAAGCTAGACTTGATCCGCTATGAAAGAAAGGGAATTAGAGTGTCGACACAAGTTGACACGATTCAACATGCTAGTGCTGGGCATTTAATTACATGTTATTGTGCCGTTCGACACAGCAGTTGTTTCAAGTGGGAGTGTTGAGATGGCTGACAAGTGTTGTGCGTGTATTTCTTGTTTTTCTTGGAAAAAAAACCATTTAAAAAGCATTAAAGCATTAATGACCATAATTTTTTGAGTTGTCGAAATGACCACTGTGTCTTTAAATTAGAGTTAGTTAGCTGTGTGTACATGCTGTATGTACATACAGTAAAAGTGCATGTGTGTGTTTTTGTATGTGTGTTTTTTTTGTATTTGTAGTTTGTATAAATGAACTTGCTGTTGCAGTTAATATCGAAATCATGCATATTACATATGTTAGTATGAGTGTGTGTGTGTGTGTGTGTGTGTGTGTGTGTGTGTGTGTGTGTGTGTGTGTGTGTGTTTCATTTCATGCATGTGTTTACCCAGTGAGGCCATCTCCTCCTTGCTGAGGGAAAGCGTCTGATCATCAGGCTGCTCGAAGAGCATGAACTGGTATCGATGCAGCCCAGAGTGCTGTGGTGGTGTCGGACGTGCGTACTCTACAGGCAAACACAGACACACACACACACACACACACACACACACACACACACACACACACACAGACACCACACACACAGACACACAGGTCACCCCGGATCACTGCTGTCCTCAAAAACCGCAAGGCATTGCAGCTCTCACAGCACAGATCCATGCAAGTCTACAACACTTTGCCTAATAGCAATCCATCATGCCAATGTAAATGCAATGGCCGAAAATATATGCCATCGCCTTCTTGGCCCCTTGGCAGCAGCTAGCCGACAGCAGAGGACCTGCTTTTTGAAAAGCAAAAAGCACTGGTTACCATGGTCCGAGAGGGAGAGGTTGGTTTGGATGGCCGGGGTTTTTTTTGAAAGGGGCCCGACAGTCGGATGCCAGGAATGGAATGTAAGTGAGGATGGAGGACAATTCGGCTGTTCACACTGCCTCGCGCATAATATGCTTGCCAACTTGTGTAATGGATGCAGAGCGCTCTCTCATCTACATGATCAGCAGCCCAGTGGCAGCTGTGCTGGGTCACAGAGAGCTTTGCTGTATGTAAAACACACACACACACACACACACACACACACACATGGACACACACACATGCACACACACGCACACACACATGGACACACACACGGACACACAAACCTGCACATTCATGCGCTCACACACACACACACACACACACACACACACACACACACACACGCACACACACAGGCGTGCACCTAATGACACATACACACACAAACACACACATGCATATGCACACACACACACATGTAGACACACAAATACACATGTGCTCATGGAAGAAAAAGAGACTGAGCAAAAGAGAGAGAGAGAAAGCGTGTGAGAGAGAGAGAAAGAGAGAGAGAGGGAGAGGGAGAGGGGGAGAGAGAGAGAGGGAGAGGGAGAGGGAGAGGGAGAGGGAGAGAGAGAGAGAGAGAGAGGGAGAGGGAGAGGGAGAGAGAGAGAGAGAGAGAGAGAGCAGCCTGGGGGACCAGCACTGATAGACGTGTTAGCCGCTTCCTCTCGTAACCCTTGACCATGAGAGAAACAAAGCGGGAGAGATACAGATGGAGAGATGGAGAGAGAGAGCGAAACAGACAGACAGAGAGAGTGCAAAACAAAGAGAGAGATAGAGGGGGAGAGAGAGAGAAAAAGCGTGTGTGAGAGTGAGAGAGAGAACGAGAGAGAGAGAGAAAGAGAGAGAGAAAGCGTGTGTGTGTGTGTGAGAGAGAAAGAGAGTGAAACAGACAGAGAGAGAGAGCAAAACAAAGAGATAGAGAAAGAGAGGGAGAGAGCAAAACAGACAGAAAGAAAGAGCAAAACAGTGAGAAAGAGAGAGAGAATGAGAGAGATAGAGAGAAAAACATAGACTGAGGCTGTGTGCACAGAGGTTAGCCCAGTGTCTTCAGGCATAGCTTATTCACACTTGCTCTGGACACTTGTGCTCAAAGTGTTGTAGACAAACATGTGCTCCTGTCAGTGAGCTGAATACCACATGCATGGCCAGATCAACACAAGCCCTCCATCGCTCCCCCCCCCCCTCCCACCCAAATGCATTCTCTCCATGTGCACCTTACAGACATGCAGCAGGTTCAGCCTTTGCCCAAAGGGGCCTACAGACAGCAGACTCTGACTGCAGCTCAGTCGGGGCTTGGGAAAAAGGGGCCTCGGGGGAGGTGCAGGGATGAAGAGGGCGGGGGTGGGGTGGGGGATCTTACAGGGGGTGATGGTGGGCCCCTAAGCCACTCCCCAGGCCCCTTTTTTTCTGTCCACGGCCGCCTTGCGTCATTAGGAAGGAGCCATCAAGACTCGGCGTGAGATGCAGCAACAGAGAGAGGCCGAGTTGGGTTGGTGGGTGGGGGGGGTGGGGGGTGGGAGCTGAGTGAGGGGAGGTAGGGGGTTGGGGAATGGGGTGAGAATGTTGCAGGAACAGAGACAGAGAGACAGAGGCTGACCCTGACCCCCGCCACCCTCACCCTTCTGGCTACAGTGTGCAAATTCAGCCACAGGGTCAAGCTCGTGTGAGGCAGCTCGAAATACATACACATACACATACGCATACGCACCATAGAAATTTACTTTCCAGCAAATAATATGCACATGCTGAACAACAGGCGCACACATCTACGAGCGAGGGGGGAAAAAAAAACAAAGCAGCGATAAACAATGAAGCTAGAAAATCATGGCGAGGGACGACGCCGTGAATAATAAAGCAGCAAGTGACATATGGCGAGCATTAAAGCACTACGTATATATGTCCAAAGGTGGCACATTACTCTGGATGCATCAACGTAAAAAAAAAAAACAAAAAGAGAGTGGCACCAACCTGAGAGAAGGGAGCCTTTAATATTCCCAGTCTTCAGCTCTTGGCCCTGTGGAGTTTACACACAGTAAACAAAGGGTCAGACAGCGAGAGAGAGCTGAGGAATAATAATAAAAAAAAAACAAACAAACAAGAAAAAAAAAAAAAAAAAACAAAACCAGCAATTTACAAACAGCATTATAGCACAGAGCAGAGTGCTTCTCAGGCATCACGCATCTACGCTCCCGTATTAGTGCAATGGGGAACTGGGGAGCCATTTTGAGATGCACATCATCCGTCACTGGGGGGGGGTTTGAGAGCCTGGGCTTAATGGGAGTTGAGCTGCAGGCTCTTCTCGGCACAGGTGCCTAGCCTCTGTGGGGGTTTTTGGGCTTAGATGTGTCGATGTGCCCCCCGTTTGGGATCCCGCAATATTTAATATCTTGAGACAAAGACAATTCCCAGGCAAATTAAGTCAGTGATTGGATTCCAGAATGACAAGTTCCCATATTATTAATTGTATATTAACTTCCAGTTGCCTAGAAACCAATGCTCGTGTGGAGCAAAAATGAATAAAGAGCTTTAAAAAAGAGAGATGAAAGGGCAAACCTACATTGGTCATATTTAAGCCCATATTCTTAAAGTGCTTGTGGTCAAACACTGACTACTCAAAAAAAAATCAAGGTAGTGGACTGTTTGCTTAATAGATTGTAATCTTTACTGTTGTAAAATCATATGGTCACGTGGGAAGATAAATTGAGGCCTGTTTAGTTGATCCTTTACTCTTGATTATGTTTATGAGACCTAACAAAACTCCTTTACTATCAGTGTGAATTCCAAAACCAACCTCATATTAATTCCATTTTTATTTTCAGAGGTCATGACACATGTAAGTGATCCTGCATGCTGTACAGAACAATGCACACCGTGAAACGGTGCTCACACTTTCTTTGTTCACCTCCCCATCATCTCCCCCTACAGGCTGTCAGAGGAACATGCTCACAAACGCATTTGTTTTAGCTAATGCAGATTGAGCACAGAGCGCAGTGATGGAGCCATCACCACACGTTCTCAGCCTTCTATTCCTTTAGCACTTGATTTTACACTTTACACAACGTTGTGGCAGCTGTGGCCCTCATGGTTAGGGAGTTGGTCTTGGGATCAAGGGGACGGGTTGCAGGCTTGATTTTTGTATAGCAGTAGTAAAAAAATGTGGGTGGGGAAGTGAAAATCCGGTGCTCTCCTGCACCCTAGTCCATGGCTAAAGTGTCTTTGACCAAGGCATATAACCCCAGCGTTGCTCCAGGGGGGCTGTCATAAACACTGCAAGTCACCCTGGATAAAAGCGTCGGCTAAATGTAATGTAACTTTACTAGAGGTCATGCCTGAGCTCTTTGAGCCTAGTAGCTGAGTAGCTGTTTAGCCTGAACACAGATATCTGTTGGGTCATAAACTACAAAACATAATGATGGATCACACCTTGACACATTCAGTATTATCTTGTTTGACCACTGCAGAGAACAGAAGTATGTGGAGATCTCTTTGTCAGTATCCACGTGCATGATGTGACTGCATAAAGGACATCATGTATAAAAGATATGTTTTGCACCATTGGGCCAAAAGCATTGAACAAATATTGTCTGAGTCTGCCTTTTTGAAGTATTTCAAAATATCCAAGGAAAAGGAAAACTCTAAGCCCTGTGCAATCAGTCACAACACTTTTTTTTGTCATTTTTGTTCCATCTCAGTCTTTCAGTATTTCAGTGTTGAAATGTAATTGCATAAGTTGCCCAAGTTACACTAACTTGATCTCTGAATAAGTTAATAGGATACTGTTATTGTAACACTTTATTAGGATAGCCATAGAGATGATATCTTTCATTCTTGCCCTTGTGTGTGCCAGAATGTAAATTACGCATTTTACAGTTACCATCAGCTAAAAATGGAATCTTAATTAAGGCATCACAAAGTTAACAATATCACAAAAAAGTCCCTAAATAATATTATTCTGTTGAGAGAAGTAAAATAAAGCCAACAATGATGACATCTACCCAGGTCATTCACAGCAGTCAAGCTATCAGTGCTATTACATTTAATGTTATTTAAATGGAATTGATATCCTGAGGGTGGTGGTGAAAGAATATTCATTATACCCTAAGTCATGTAGCTTTTCTCACATATACTGTACATATATATAGCTAGTATTATACTGTTATGAGTATGGGTTTTTCATTTATTGCCTATACACATACATATATATATAGCACACACTCTTGGTATTTGCATACATGTCTTAAAGCTCTTGTCAGTCGAAATCACAAAGGACCTGCCAAAACACCCTAAAGCACAAAGACACCACACACTGCCTCTGTCAAAGCTCATGAGTTAAAACTTCAGAACATAATGATCGACAGAGAGAAGAAAGGAGAGAGGGAAAGAGGGAGAGAGAGAAAGAGAGAGAGCGCGAGAAGAGTGCAGGAAAGGAGGAAAAAACAAACACCCGCTTTATTTAGAATAACCCAAGAGTTGCACAGCCTGCGGAATCCAACCCCGTTACCATGGCAACTCGTAGTCAACAGTGCGGAGGGAGCGAAAGGCACACGGTTTCCCACTTGGTCTGTGAGGCAAGAGTTCTCCCTCACCCTTCACACGGCGCCTGCTGCCCTTTCACTCGGGGGTATTTTAAGGAGGCTGCTATTTGCACATTTAAAAACAGTAAAAAAACTACACAAAATGTGGAGACAACACATGCAGAAGAATGAAAGTCTGACATGCAGATAAATATACATGATTAAGTGTTTTTTTTTGTCTTTATCTCAATCTAATGCACGGTTAGTATGAGGTACCACTGCTAGTTTTTTTGCAACCTTTTAGTCATCTTACTGAGCAATTGCTTAAGTATAGTTAAAGTCATTTATCCAAATCAGTGTCAACTTCGGTCAACAAACTAATCAATGGTACACTGAACGTAGTCATTAGAAGTTAAATTTGTTTCAAGCCCGCCAAGTCCCACGACCTGATATGATATTCCTAGAACTGCTTCACCCAGAGCCTCAGGGAAAGAAAAAAGAAGAAGAAAAAAAAATGGCACACCACAGCTTCCAACCAGCGATCCATCACTCCACCAGGGCCAGCTCAGGCAGCGTTGGACGGGGAGGTGAGATTGAGGGACCCAGCAGGAGGAGGAGGAGGAGGAGGAGGAGGAGGAGGAGGAGGAGGAGGAGAAGGAGGAGGATGGGTGGTTGTGTTTGTGATGGTGAGGAGCCCGGATCCCGGATACGTGCGTTCCTGAGAGAGAGAGCCTCGCTCACACCTATTATTCATGACACTTTTCACGTGGAGGAGCAGCAGTGCTCCATGCAGAGAGAGAGAGAGAGAGAGAGACAGACAGAGAGAGAGAGAGATGGGACCACACGTGGGGGCGGGAGGAGATGCTTTGGACAGGGCCAGCTCATGGGCTGACATGTCGGACATCTCTACACGGAGCAAGCGCAAGAGAATGAGCTGCTTTCCACTTAAGCACATTATGCAGTAGTTTTAAAAAAAAACCTGTCTAAGTACATTTTCATTTAAAGCTAGCCATTTTGACATTTTTTTAACAATATGTATGAACACAGCGATGGTATTGTGCTGCAGCTTATTATCTCTCATTTTGTTTTTTGTTTTTTTTTAAAAGATGAAATAATGAACATGTTGAATGCCGAGGACCACATGTGCATCTGAAAGGCTGATGATGAGTATTGCACTGAAAGCGCGCGGCGTGGATGCAGCTTTCCATTTCATCTGGCCCACTGTGTTTTTCTTATTTCTCATGTGGGTCGTGCGGCATCGGCATCGGCAGGGCCCACACACACACACACACAAAGCATTTCATCTGACTTGGAGAGGGCCGGGTGCCTGAACGGTCGGCTGTGAGCGATGCTGCGTGTAAAGCCTCGCTATACTCTATACTCCCTCCCCCGGACACCCTCGGATGACTTGCATAATAAGAGGCGCTCGCGCTTTGCCTGTGATCGTAACGAGCGCGGGGCCTTCCGCTAAAGGCGGGCGGGCACGGGATCCTCCTGCAGGACTCACCAGGTGGGAGGGCAGGTGGGTGGAGGACGGGAGGGGGAGAGGGGGGGAAGGGAGGGAAGGGAGGGAGGCCGCTTATCAGGGATGCCCGCTTTTTTTTTGTGCCTGCAAACCACCCACCCACCCACCCCTGTCCTCGTTATGTGTGGGTGAGATCTTCCCTTTGTCAGCATGGCTTACTCATGCCGTTTGCCCAGGCTGTGCCTCTCAGCAAATACATGTACACACACACACACACACACACACACACACACACACACACAAGCACGCACACGCACACATGTACACACGCACACGTGCACACACACACACGCACCACCATGTTGTTTTGTTTCTCTCAATCTCTCCCTGTTTCTCTACAAACAACCACCTTATTTCCAATCTCTTTCTCTCTCTGTCTTTCTTTCTCGTTCTTTGCCCCCCCCCTCCCACCATGCCCACACCTTCAACAGTGTGTGGCACCCACACCACAATCACCCCTCCCCACACCACCACCACACCACACCTACCCCACAACCGCCACATCTCCTCCAAAGTCAGAGCCGCCAGGGCCGAGTCTGCGTGCCAGAGTTGAGCCGGAGTCGAGCCGGAGCCTCCGTCGGGCTAACAGACGGGAGGAGCAAGCGAGAGCAGGACAGATGGCGTTCACAGCTCTATTTCTGAGGCTGGACTTCCACCATCCCCATCCCCATCCCTAGCCCCAGCCCCAGCCCCATCCCCAGCCTCCATCACACCCTCCATCTTCTCCATCTCCTCCTCCTTCTTCCTCTCCTCTCCTATCCCGCTTAACCCAAAACTCTCTGTGCAGCAACAACGGTCCTCAACGCTGCGTCCCCTCAGCCTCATTCAGTGTTGGCAGCGCGGCTGTGAATTTCGCAATACCACACGACACGTTTTTTTTCGCCTGGAGAGGAGACATTTTGTGGATCAGCTCGAATGAGGAGTGTTTCAAAACTAGCCATTTGGTTCCTTTCACACATGAAAAACAGTTACATAATCCACACATATTTATAGCTCTGGTTCAATAGCCTGTTTTGTTATTTATGACAATTCTTAACAGCAAAATGAAATTATACAGGCAAACACTGCAACTTTGGTGGCTAGCAATATGATTCATATTTCACTATAAATTCACTATAAATGGCATTCAAGCCCTCTTAATCTCTACACTGAAAACACACACAACCACAAAAAAGACATTTTGTACAACAATTCCACACAAAAAATATGAATTAAAACAAATTAGGTACCAATATTAAATCCAAACATTCCAATATCACTTGTAAAACAACTGGCAAGTAAACCTGGCTAAAACTGACATATCCCACACAAAGTGTTTTAAACTGACATATCCCACACAAAGTGATCTAAATGGGCGATGTGATGATCCACCACAAACACACTAGCTAAATCCAAAATGTTCACTTGTTCACTATATACATTATCTATATATTATCTATGGAACAAAACAATATACACAGTGAACAAGTGAACATTTCAGATTCAGATCCAGTGTTCTGACCTGCTGGCAACTAAAGAGAGCACTAACAAAAGAATGGGTTTTGGTCGGTGGGGGAAGGGTAGCCATGGAGCGATGTAAGCCAAAGGAGGTTGTAATACACAACACAGCTATGATGATGATGATGATGTTGATGATGATGATGACGACCCTGCTTAGGCCTTTAAAAGCGAATCATAGTGGGGGGTGTGTACTACAGCTCGTCCTGCTTCATTGCCTATTACTAGTTCCTGCAAATTAACTTCTCTAACGAGTCCTCTGCTGCTCAAGCAGGCCGAACGGAGCGAGCCCATTTTTTCCCCACTTAGTAATGAACACCGTCAAGCAATACAAACAGTCCAGTTAATAAAGTGGACACTCCTCGCTGCCGGTGTCGCAAGCCAACATGTCACCCCCCGAAGCCCACACACACAGCGAGACAGAACGCAAAAACAGTGTGACACCGATGATTCTCATTAAGGGAGATACTTTATTACTCACACCACTGGTTTAAGAAATTGCCACCGAAAACCCATTAGTGGAGTTTTACATTCAATCTAAATGGTAAGGAATTAACCGAGTAAATGGGGAGGACTGACCATTGATTTCGCCCAGGGCTGGGCCAGCCAGCCCCCCCCCCCCCGCCTCTTTTGGCCTCTGCACTGCAGTCCCAGCCTACTCAGTGGAGAGTGCGTAAGCCCTGTCTCATAGCACTGGGGGACAGGCTTTTGTGATCACTCAATAATGCTAATTGACTCCTTGTAGCACTGTGGCTCGTTGGTCACTTAATTATCATTTACCCCCCCAGGAAAGCCAAAAGTGTGTGTGTGTGTATGTGTGTGTGTGTGGGGTGTGTGTGTGTGGGGGGGCAGCAAAAGTTTGTTCTGCCGCAACAGCAGCACTGACAAGGGAAGCCCCCGGAGCGAGTTCCCAAGGTAACAACGGCGCTAGTCGGCAGGAGCTGGGGGCTGGATGGCTGACTGGCTGGCTGGCTGGCTGACTCATTCGGAGGGAATCCTGCAACGCAACAGCTGCCCACTCACCCTCACCCCCGACTCTGTCAGCGCAAGCTAGCAAACAAAGCAGTGGCAGGTCATCCCTGCACACACACACACACACACACACACACACACACAGCATACAGTCATATGCACAGACTCTTGCTCCTTTAGAATCACACACACACACACACACACACACACAGCATACAGTCATATGCATAGACTCTTGCTCCTTTAGAATCACACATCCACACACACACAAACACACACACACACACATACACTTGCTTACGTGCTTACTGTGATGAACACCTTCAGCTTTAAGTACCATTTCTGTTTTGTTTGTATGGCAGATGACTCTAGAAGGTACTGGAATGGACCAAGAAGAGATCCTGATTCCGGTCCTTACACAAAAATCTAGCTTCTAAAATGCCTAAACAGTGAGGGTAATGACAGCAGGAAAAGACAAAGCAAAAAAGAACACATTGCTGCAGTGTAATATAATGAAAGTGTTAATTAGGTAGGCCCTGATGGTGCTGGCAACATCTTGTCCAATGTTTGTGCATTTAAACTGGTAGGAAAGCCACAAAGGACACCAGGCAAACTTTGGGAGGCAACTGCAACAGTTTTTCAAACTGAAGTGATGTAATCGGTGCACTTTACCCCAGACTATGCTTGGCTTTTTAAATCAAAACCGCGCCCACAAATGTACTTTGCGAGACCTGTTGGACTGGTGGTGGGGGGTGGTGTCAAGGAGGCGTAAGTTCATTTCTGGGGGCGGAGACCCTCCAATTAAAAGGAGTGTCAATTAAAAGGGGTCATTAAATGGGGGGGTGGGGTGGGGTGGGGGGGTATTGGAGTTGGTGGCTCAACAGGCGTGTAATTAAAAAACTCAGTTCAAGGTCAACTGATTCCTGTAGGAGTGGATGGCATGGGTGTGGGGGCGAGTAAAAGGATCGTAGGGGACAAGGAAATGAGGGGGCACAGGACACCCCTGCCTGACAGGATGGTGACAGGGCTGCCCACTCACCAAACAGTATATGGCTGGCACTGTTGGGAGCCTCCGTGGCAGACATGCCAACTTCAGCCAGCGGGGAGAAAAACAGAGAGAGAGAGAGAGAGAGGGAAAGAGGGAGAGAGAGAGAGGGAGAAGAAATGACAAGCAGTTACTGCCAAAACATGTATTGGTAACAGGCAAAACAAAGATCAGTTGCTGTAAAAGCACACAGAAAAAGCTAAATAAATAAATGCACAGAGTATGCACAGTAGCTAGCAAAGTAAAAAACAGTTATCTGAGCATAAAAACACAAACCTAGAAACCCATCTTGCTTAGAGCACAGGTAAGATGCTGCTTGTAAGGTGAAGAGCGTTTGGCTAATCTCACATGAACAGAATGGCTGCTAGAAGGCTGTCTTTCTGCATGACACACCATGCCAGCCAGTAGTGTTGAACTGGCAACTCCTTTGTTTTGTCGATATCTGCAACAGCGGTATGAAGCAACGGTGCAGAATCACACACTACAGACTACGACAATGTGTGTCACCTTTCTTTCATTCGTGAATTAAGCCATGTTCGATCCATTCAGCCGCATTGGACACTGACTTTACAATGATTTGTCGGAGAGGGGAACAGGAGGGGATACAGTGTGTGTGTGTGTGTGTGTGTGTGTGTGTGTGTGTGTGTGTGTGAGTGAGTGAGTGTGTGTGTGTGTGTGTGTGTGTGTGTGTGTGTGTGTGTGCACGCGCGTTTGAGCACCTCTCTCTGGGTGTCTTTCCTGACGAGAGCCCACACAAAAGGCACTGGAGAGTCGTCAGCCGGCAACACTGTTTTAAAATCGCCACTGTCAATGTTTAATTCTTTTATTATAATTGAGATGGGTGACGGCGCTAAGGTTACGGTAACTGCTGGAAACCAGTCCCACTTCACACAGAGGTTAATGAACCACAGGTCTCCCACGGCAGATGGAGTATGCTGTTAATTTGACAAACGTGGGAAACAAATGCTTTTATGCTTTTATTGCTGATGACCAAAAACGGCCTTTGGTGGAATGAAAGGTTTTAGTCTTATGGGGGCTTCGCAAGCTACTGCTGTCGCTCCAACAAAAAAAAACAAAAACAATGATGCCCAATGCATTTGTTGGAAGAAAACTAAGTACATAATTGTTTGAATGGTAATTATGGGGGCAAAATGTTTCTTTGTTAATTCCATTTTTTCTGTGTTGCTGAAAATTATACAATGAAAACACACAATGTAATTGCGGTACTCATATTCACATTCGAATTTTTTCTCCCGAGAAAAAAAGAGACTGTTTAAAAAAAAAAAAAAATCGAAATTCAAATCACCCTGCTGAATAAAAAATGCAGGTTAGAGTGGGAATTCTGAGATGCAGAAGAAACAAACAGACGAGTGCAAACTGGTCTTTTGGCCAGAGGGAAGAGGAAGTGATTCGCTTTCGTCTCCCTCTCTCTCTCTCTCTCTCTCTCTCTCCTTCCCTCTTTTTCTCTCCACTCTCCTCCTCCCCTCACCTCCGAGAGCATCACTCTTGATTGCACACCAGAGCCCAAACTGATTCCACAGCTCCCTTAACGGACTGCAACGCAACAAATGCCGACTCCGAAGACGATAACCTCGCACTTAAAGGTATTCAATGCACTAAGAGGCCACTCCCCGTTGATGCCACACTAGCCTCTGAACCTTGTTCCGAATATGCTGCTGCAAAAACCATGGCTGCGTGTTACTAGCTCTGCACCGAGCTTACTGTCTCACCGTTAGCTGCTGCTCCTCCTCCAGCACTGTCTCTGTTTACTTTGTGGTTTTGGTGAGGCCTTCTCTAGAGGGAGGCGGGCCTCCGATTCGCAGCCCCTTTAACCCTTGACCCCCTCCTGCTTGTTTCCTACCTGTGAGCGTAGCTGCGTTAGCGAGGTAACGGCCTTGCTGCACAGCCCTGTGAGCTGTTTTTAATCCTGTACAGTGAGGGAAAGCAAAAAAAGGGGTGGGGGTAGGGGAGGGAGAAGGGAAGTGTGTGTTTGTTTGGGGGGGGTGGGGGGGCAGAAAGAGAGAACTATTTAATCCTCCCCAAAGGAACTCCCCTCTCAACCCCGTATCGTGAACTCGCAGGCAAAGCACGTCGCTGCAGGCTACACCACACACAATGTGCTGTCTTTTTAATTTCATCAGCACGGAGAAATCTATACTGAGCTTTAGAGTTTCACCAGAGCCGAAGCAGCAGCAGCAATGTTAGAAAGCCAGCAAGATACAGCAGGAGACTGAGAGAAAGAGAGAGAGAGAAAGAAAGAAGGAGAGAGAGCGAAGAGAGAGAGAGAGAGAGAGAGTTTGTGAGTAAGAAGTCAGAAATAGAATTGCCTGATACTCGACGACTAATTGTTGCTCAAGAAGTCCACGAAGCAACCAATGATTCTCCCTCTCTCCCCTGTTGCGGTAATGGTCGATAGAACAGATCAGAGGTCTCTCTGCATATTTTAGGACTCCTCAGTGTGATGTTATACAACTCACAAGTGCATCCAACAGGATGGAGCAGCTTGTCTTGCAGAGCAAAAAAAAAAGTGTTGTGATGTCAATAGACACACACTGAAGCTATACTTAAGTTCTACAAAGTGCTTAGTTCAATGATCACTTGAAAACAGATGAATCACCAGGGGCATGGGTTCTGTCTGAAATGTCCAATCATACACTGCAGAGTGCACTGCACAGGGTCTGAGTTGTTTCTACATAGTGCATGAGTGAACACTTTGGATTCGACCACTGACATTCCCCAAGTCCTGTCCAGATTTTAAAATGAACTCCAACGAGTGAAGTACAGTATGACTAGAATAAATTCACAATATGGTTGTATGGCATAGTACACAGCAAACCCAATCATCTTAAGCATTGTGACACATTATGCAGCTTCATGGTGGCAAAAATACAGTTTATGCCATCTTGGGCTATTTGGGGGTCAAACAATATTGGCAATGTCTCCTTGTTTTCTTTATGACCTTACACACTGCCTATTTATACAGGGGTCTATAAAGCAATGATTAACCCAAATTTGTCAACTTCAACAAGAAGAACACGGCATCTACACATGGCACTGTGTTTGAACAGGCATTCTAATGAACGCCAGCAGAAAGGAAGAAGATGAAAATATGTCTCATGAAGAGTTCAACCGTTTCCATCAAGTGTGAAGATTTTACTGTGAAGTACTTGGAAGCACTTAAATATTTTGGCCTTGATGAACGTGCTCTGATTCTCCCCATCCCCTGATTTGTTTTTCAAAGCGGGCCGTTAAATGTACTCTGAAGTCTTTAAGCATGTTATCGTTGGTTTACACTGAGCCTTCGGTTGGTGCTCTGCATTTCGCTTCCTGGCACGGCATAATTGATGTTCATTTTCTGTGCTGTGGGCATGAATCTGACGCGCTGGCTATTTTGGGTGAGCTAAATTGTGGGTGAGGTGTGTTAGTATCAGTGTGCCTTCCTTCTTCTCCTTCTCCTTCTCCTTCTCCCACTACTCACCTCCTCTGTAGAATCGAACACTTTACAATGCTCCCCCTCAGAGTAGGGGCTTTCCTGAACGGCCCTCGCCTCCCTGTCTCCACCCCCTCCCAATCTCCCTCGCCTTTTCTTTTTTTTTTCTTTTGGCGTGTCCGGCTCTGCCAGAATTTTTAGGCTTATGCAAGACCAGGTAGGCAGCCATCACCAACCCCCACCTGTCTCCTGCAAAGCCTCCCACCCTTTCTCTGTATCTCTCTCTCTCTCTCATCTCTCTCTTTCATAGCCAGAACAGTGCCAGAGATCCTGCTTTAGAAGGCAGGGTGAGAAAGAGAAAAAGGCAGAAAGAGAGGGAGAGAGAAAGAGAAATGAGAAAAAGACAGAAAAAGCAGGAGAGAGAAGGAGGAGAAACGAGAAAACAGAGAGAAGGAAAAAGATATAGAAAAGAAAGGGAAAAGAGAGAGAGAGTGTGTGTGTGTATGAGAGAGAGACACCAGCTTGTGTGGGGGAACATTGTCTGTGGCAGCGTCTACAAAATCTCTTCTCATGGTGGAGCCAGCATTTGCTTTACAATGATCGTGGGTGTGGAGGAAAGGCGGTACATTTAAAAGGAGCGCCTTCATTGTGAACGGCTCTAGTCTTGGCTGTGGACGGGATCCAAGTGTGATTTTTCCTCTTTACCCCTTGCTGTCTGCAGAAGGGTAGACTGGATTAGTGAGGGCTTTTGAGGACCTGGGGACTTTTCTTGGAGAGGTGATATCTAGGATAATGTACTGTATTATGCGAGACTCAATATTGGCAAGAAATGGGGCTTGGGAGTCATAGGAAGTGGTATTTAGAAAGGCTTAACATGAATGATCTCCCAATTTTACCTCATATATATCATCATCGGAGTTCCAGGAGCATGACCTGAAAAATCTT
Organism: Setipinna tenuifilis; assembly: GCA_030347295.1. NCBI lineage: Eukaryota > Metazoa > Chordata > Actinopteri > Clupeiformes > Engraulidae > Setipinna > Setipinna tenuifilis. The sequence goes on along the minus strand of CM059271.1, from coordinate 16,340,922 downwards.
CAGCACTACAATATGATGATTAAAAAAAAAACTTTGTGGAGATGTGTAGGAAAGAAAAAAAGCACTCTCTTCACCTAACCCATACCAGCACTGGATCCAGTGTTTACAGACTAATTCATTTGTCCATCCTGATTGATTGCAATACGGCAACTTCACAAATTCTTGCAAATTCAAGGATTCCCTGTAACTGCAATGGCACAACTGTTTTTTAATGTTCCCACAAAGATATGCATGCAAAAAATTGAAAAGTTAGAGTCATATATATCTGCATGTACAACTTTGGTTATTAAAAATGAATACAAACTCCTACAATGACAGGTTGCATTTTTTTTCCTTATTCATGTAATATTTCCCAAAACAAAAAGTAGGCAAAGAATTGACATTGTATTATTGCTGACTTTTTGTTGTTCATCAAAAAAATGCTACCAATCGAAAAAATCTCCACAAGGGCTGCACACTGATGCAGAGCCTTCATGCTGTTAGCAGCCAGAGCGCCCACTTACGTGGCAAACCTCCTCAGTCCCCTCACCCTGGCAACCGCATCCCCACAGCAGCAGCAGCAGCAGCAGCAGTAGCAGGCTCCGCGGGGAGGGAGGGCAGTCGTTATAGTGATGGCGAGCCGATCAGGCTACAAGGGTTAGCAGCACCAGCAGCAGCAGCAGCAGAATAAGAGGGGAGTGCGTGGACACGAATGGCACCGCATGGAGGATTCTTACGTAAGTTTGTTCTTCAACAGGAGGAGGAGGAGGAGGAGGAGGAGGAGGAGGAGGAGGAGGAGAAGCACGGCCCTGAGAGAGAACTAACAGGGAGAGGTGAGGCCCTTGCTGGAGATGATGGTGATGATGATGATGATGAGGCTCGTGATCATCATCATCATCATAATCGTTATCTTACAGACTCATTTTTAGAGTCTGAGATGTACTAGGCTTGTAAGCCTACGCAGCAAGGCAAGATCATGTTCATTAAGAAATGCTCTCACACATACAGTACGCGTGCACATGTGCCAATGCACATGCATATACTATTGAGCATATACCCATGTAAGGGCATGATTGACAGCCATCCCTATCCACACATATTCTCTCTCTCTCTCTCTCTCTCTCTCTCACACACACACACACACACACACACACAAACACACACACACACAAGCTATGCACTGTAATGCATATACACAGATACAAAGACATACATGGACATAATAATCAGCTGTTATTTTTAGTGGAAAGTTCAGTCCATCTGAAAAGCATTCAGCACACATCCTGCATACACACAGACACACACACACACACACACACACACACACACTTAAAATTTCACCTGCATCCATCACGTTGAAGGCAATCACTGCCAAAAACGGAGCTGAGTGTGTATAGGGGACTAGTGTATGAGCAGCCTGAGAGAGAGAGTGTGTGAGCGAGTGGGCGTGTCATTGCGGGACAGCAGGGAGTGTCTGGGTTAACGACCTCCAGTGACTCCGACCTTTGGCTTCGCATGGCCTGGAGTCTGCAGCTGAATGAAGCCGTCCTCGCGCTTGATGTCCCTCAGCTGCTGGGAAGTGTGAGAGAGCTATTGTTCAAGACTGGACACACACAGGGGGGGGGTGGGGGAGTTTCTCAATGAAGACGTGAGCACCTAATGTAAAAAATAAAAAAAGATGTTCGGGTTTTTAATTTATTTCAAAACAAAAAGGCTTGTCTTGTCTTTCTGGGCAGGCAACGTGCTGTTCATCGGACTTCACTCATGAGGACCATAACATGACAGAACATGTGGACAGTTTTACTGTGAGCATTAACTCATTGCACCTGAGGGAGGGAACTGAACTTGACTCAGAGATGCACACTGATTCCGTAACCAAACAAGCTTTGGCCTGATAATTACATTACATTTAGCTGACACTCTTATACTTACAACGAATTAGGTTCAGGGACAGTCCACCTGGAGCAAAATTGGATTAGATGCCTTGCTTAAAGGAAAACTCCGGTGTAAAATGAAATTGGCATGTTAAAACATTCTACCGAGTTGGTATATCTGCTGAGGAGCAAAACTACGCTATCCTGTTGCATTTCAAACGTCACTACTTCTACCATTTTGGTCGAGAAGACGAGCAATGCTAGTACTAGGGGCATAGACACAGCTTGAAGATTAAAAAATCATTAAACCATTAAAAAAGTAGCTCCATACTTCCTTGCTAGCATAACAAGGGCTTTGACATTTAAAACAAGGCATTGACAACTTTGTAAGTGTTTACCTCATTTATTAAAAAGTGTTTTTTTACAGGTAGTACCTTGCCGTAGTTTCTAGTTGACGCCATGATGAAAGTCCATACAAGTTCATTGAGTTGTGGCCGTCTCTCTTTGGCAGCCCTTTCATCAGCTCTGCATCTGTATATTCTGGTTCAAATAAGTATGGATGCTCATTGAATATATATGGTTCTTCATCTTCCTCAAGTTCTCTGTAGTACTTTCAGTGTATCGCCATCTCTGAAATATTCTGGAGGCAGTCACTGCGAGATGCTTTCCCTTCTGGTTCATCAATTGACTTGTATGGCCTTTCCCCATGGACTTGACTAGAAACTACAGCAAAGTACTACCTGTAAAAACACTCTTTTTAATAAACAAACTGAACACTTGCATTCTATGCAACAGGCTAGTGCAATATCGACTTGGTATGATGTTTTTTTTCCTTTAAGGGCAGTTCAGCCTTGGCTAAGGGTGCAGGAGAGAATTGGTTATTCACTTCCAAAGCCACAGTTTTTCCTACTGGTACAGAAATCAAATCTGCAACCCTTTAATCCCAAGACCAACTCTCTAACGATCAGGCCACAGCTGTCCACAAACCACAGCTATACGCAAATGTTTAAGTGAAATAAATCTACAATAAAAAGCTGCAGACAAGGAATTGCCACTACCGACTTATTAAAAGATTTGTTCTGTTTGCATATCTTTCCCATATGAATGCTGCACTCAGGTCTTGCAGTGAAAGTATCTCCACTTAAGACAATACAGAAAACAGACAATGAAAATAATACTATAAAAAAAAACAGACACCAAAGAAAAAAAAAGGAAACATATTTTCTTTCTTTCCTTTCCAGCGCCCACCGTTTTGCGATGCAATACGATGTGGGGTCTCCGCTGAGGTTAGACGCATTCACCAGAGAAAGTGAAGCGCTCCTCTGGATTGCTGCACAGGAGAGGGGGGGGGGAGAGAGAGAGGAGATGGAAGGGAGGGGGGGTGGTAGTAGTGGTGGTGGTGGTAGTGGTGGGGGGGGCAAAACAAGTCGTTCACATATGTTCATAAATCTGTCATTCGGACCGCGAGGCATCGGGGGGGCAGCGAGAGGGCAGCCCTGCGCATCATTACTGGGGCTGAAACGGGCTCCGCTGCCTGCCTCCAATCTGCAGCACCAGCCGCTGAGCCGGCGACACACAGATGTTCCCTTCGAGAGGTGCGAGGCACTGCAAATGAGGCAATGGAGGAGGGATGAGAAGTAGGGAGAGAAGGAGGAGGAGGAGGAGGAGGAGGAGGAGGAGGAGGAGGGGAAGAGACAATAAACACGCTGAAAAAAATGAAGACGGGAAGAAGATTGACTGAAGGGAAAAGATACTGGTGGAAAAGTACATATTAAGGGAGTGACAAAGAGTGGTAGAAAGGTGGATTTTTTTTCTCGATTGAGATCTCTTCTGAGGGTTGAGCGTGGTGGTGCTGGTGGAAAACAAACCAGCCGGCACCCATCCAGGGGCCTTGTAGCCATTACAGGTTTGGGGAGGCAGTGAGGGGTATTAAAACGCACAGTTTCAGGGCTTTCTAATTAGAGGTTGCAGTAGTAGAAGGATTCAGGTTTTTTTAACCTCAAAATAATGTCTTTAAAATTGTTTTGATGGCACATCAATAATAGAAAAGGCAGCGCCTGTGACATACCCTTAGCGGCCCTCTACCAGCTACAACAACACCATGTAAGCTTGCCAACATGAGTAGGAAACCTGTACTTTGTGTGGGAAAGAAAAGACTACAAATCATTCTTGCCTTATGGGATGCATGACAATAGCTGATGGGTCAAACTTGTTGAAAAGACTGAATTTCTGAATTTACTGTTTATCCATCAGACTACAAACAAATGCTATGTGCATGGACAGCGGTAACTGACAATAACACTTCCAATCTGTCGGGAAACCCAAGGGAAATTCTAAAAAAAAAAAAAAGCCCGCAAAAAATGGTGCATTGTATTGACATGTTATAACATGTTATATTATGTACTTACACTGTATGATGAGGGTTAGGGTTAATTTTGGGTATGTACAGTGTAAGTACATAATGTTACATTGTTGACACACCCTGGTACACTGTACCTAATTGATGTGTAAGGAAGAGTAAAATAAAGTGCAACCAAAAAAACTCCTTAGTGTTTCTTATTTGTAATTGTAAATAAAAACATATATGATGTACAAAAAATCTATATGACTTATCATGTATGAAATGATCCTTGTGCTTTTTCAGCTTGTTTAACATTTGTGAGTCAATTCTGAGAAAGTCAAATGAATTAATGGATGGATCTAATGGGCACCAGCTATCCTGGTGTGTTGTTGCCTGTGATGAACGATGCGATGCGATGCATAACAAACTCCTACAGGATGCTCTGTGCACCCACAGTGACCTCTGCAGAGAGGGAGGAAAATATTTCAGCGCTCGAGGAGCCGCTGTTGCCTCAGCAGTACATGAGAATTCTCTGGGTGAGAACACAGCAGTACTTGACACGCTGACTTCTTGAAGAGTGCGGTCCTTTGAGGCAGAAAAACACATAATCCCATTCGCAGTCAAAGGACAAGCTGAAGCAGGGAGGAGAGAATTCCCACAGGCACTGAGACACTGTGCACTCAAACACATATTAGCTCTCTCTCTCACACACATGCATACATGTGTACACACACACACACACACACACACGCACACGTGTACACAGACACGCAAAGATGCACACTCATACACACTCACATACACAAATCAACACACACACATGCACACACACACAAACAGAAATACACATGCACAACTGCACGGCAACAATCTCACATATATGCACACACAGTCACACAGATGCACACACACGCACAGACACACAGATACACACACACGTGCAAGTGTACGCGCATATGCAAAGACACACGTGCACGCACGCACACGCACACACACACACACACGCACACAAAAAACACACACACCCACACACACAGCAGCTGCTTTGACACCCTCACAATGCCTCCACTATCTGTGCTCACATGTCCTCCAGCACCGGCAACACTGATCATTCCTTCAGGGGCCGACTGATTTAAATCGGATGGACTCTCCAGCACACAGAGCCCCCCCCTACCCCCCCAACCTCCAACCCCCCAGTGCGTGTGTCAACTATTTGGAGCTGGAGATGTCGAGGCAGGGGTTGAGGCCAAGCCCTGGTGTGGCTGAGCAACTGACCCAACAGGAGGAAGAAAGAGTTTTTTTTTTGGGGGGCGGGGGGGTTAGGGGCTGAGGAGGATCGTGGCCGAACCCTCCTCCGGAACACTCTGCTCTGCGGAGCTCAGGCACGCTGTGAGAGGGGAGTGGCGGCGCACTGCTAGGACAGCTACACTACAACAACACCACAGACCAAGGGGTCGAGGCCTGCGTCCACACACACACACACACCAACATAAACATAAACATGCCCCCCCCCCGCCCGCCCGCCCGCCAAACACAAGCGCTCTCTCTCTTTCACACACACACACAAACCCACACACACACACGTTTACACAAGCCCACCCTCCAACACAAGTTTAAGTCCACACATGTTCCTCTTTACCACGCACCGAACACACACACACACACACACACACCCATGTGTACACAAACACATACATACAAATGTACACATACACCCACATACACCCACCCACACTCATTAGTACAGTCAGTTTTTTGGCAGAAGGAGAAGCTGGTCCATTTCTCTCTGTGCCCTCGTTCAACCCGTGTCTGGGCAGCCACCACAACAGACCTGCCAGCTTGGTCTCACCTACAAGCGTCCTCTCGAGAGATCTTAACCTGCCGTGTTTCCCCAGTGAAACTAGGCACTAACTAACAATCCTACTCTGTGTTTTAACCAGCTATGCCTATTCATTTCAAAACATTTAAAAAAAAGACTAAATAAGTTAGGGAATTTCATTTACAAGGATATCACTTATTGTCGAACATCGACGGTAATTACTGGACAGCTTGCCCATGGAGCATATTTTTAAATGTGTGGTGTGTTTTATTGAGGCAGCTAATGAATAAGAACTCACATTAATATTTTTCACCTCTCTTATTTACATAAGCAGACATTTTATTCTAATGACTACAGGTAATTACTGCCATGAGAGCTAACAGTAACATCTGTATCTCTGAGAGGGAAACAAAATAACATGCACGTGAGAGTGCGAGAGAGTGAGAAACAGGGGGAGGAGGGGAGGGGGAGACACAGGAAAAAAAGGGAGCGAGAGAGTGAGAGAGAGAGAGAGGAAAGGAGCGAGAGAGAGGAGAACCAAGAATAGAGAAAGGCGGATGGAGAGGGCAAAGGAGACCAACAATCTGCATGCCAAGAGTTGGCGCAGAAGGAGCCGGCTGTTTACGGGGTATTTTGGTAATTGTCCATGATTGACGAGGAGAAGTGTGCCACGGCAGAGAGAAAGAGAGAGAGAGTGAGAGAGAGAAAGAGAGAGAGAGAGAAAGAGACAATAAAAGAGAGAGAAAGAGAGAGAGAGAGAAAGAGAGAGAGAAAGAGAGAGAGAGAAAGAGAGAGAGAAAGAGAGAGACAGAAAGAGACAGAGAGAGAGACAGAGAGAGAGACAGAGAGAGAGACAGAGAGAGAGGGGATCCTGAGAAGAAGCAGACATGCTGACGAGGTCAGGGAGAGACAGCGGGAAACCGCAGGGGCGTCCGAGCTCATCACAACCGTTCATTACCATCTGCTCAGCAGCAATTACTAGCCTTATTATCAATTAATAACGCCAGCCAGAGCTAGCGATGAGCACGAGTAGCCATTCATGGACACTTGGTCCTCGTGTTGTCTGGGGGCATTGTTGGCTAGGATGACAGAGCCTAATTATCTGACATGACAGGGTGTCGATGGTGTTTGTGTGCATGTCAGGTGACACTTCTGTGGGAACTGTAATGCTTAGAACAACAGTAGATGTTAATCACCTGCAGCCACCCGTGTGATGTACAGAGGACTTGATTAAGAGTAATAAAGTGACTTGATTAATGGTTATTATGTACTGTATGTAGTTGGAAGAGAATGGAACAAGCGTTTGGATGGGGATAAGGGATAAGAGCTTTGAACCCTTAGGCCCAACTGGTTGGGAAACAACAGGGGGCAGGGAAAGTGAGGTGTGATGATGGTTCGATTGATCGCTCGCTCGCTCACTCACTCACTCTCTGACTCATCTGACCACTCACTCACCCACCCGTTTTTTAGAAATGAAATTACTGAGTAGATCTCATTATACAGGGAATGAGGTTTAAAGTCAGAGGGAGATTTTTAACACAACATTGTAATACATTCCATAGAAGCAACTTAACATGTTGTCAAAGTCAAGTAAAATGAGTAATGAGTAATTATGTTGGTTTTTTATGATCTTTTCACACTGTTCAGTTTGTCCTTAATTGTATCATAATTAAACACAACAAACAATGCATACATAATAAAATTGCAGTGACATGGGTCAGTTTTATAGTTCTGATATTACAAGGCACATCCTGGCTAGCAACTAACAGATAGAATGTCTTGTTTTTTCTTCTCAGTTTAATCATTTTACAATGAATTATGGTATACTGACAAACTCTTGTATAATGTTATTTGTTTGAACACTGCAGTTTCCAGTGCAATGTTTTTTAATAGTGTACTATATATTAAATTCAACGTTTTCGTAATTTTAAGCAGCACTGGCTGGCTCACTACACAGTGTACTAAATACATTTCACGCACAGCTTTTTACAAGTCATTTCAGAATTGTGTATTTGTACATTTGTTCATCAAAAAAGGGGAGAAGAATATAAGGGACCAAGATGGAGGGGAAAAGATGGACAAAGGAAAATCACTCACATAACTTAATGAACTGGAAACTACATGGTATTGATAACTGAATTTAGTGCTGCATAGATGCTGGATAGACAGAGCCGGCAGAGTATTGAGCCGGGTCATGACTGTGTTTGCTAAATGAACAAATATAAGTGTGATTTCAAAGGTGAAGAAGGGTAAAACAAGGGAACAGAGTAAGAATAATGTCCACTGATTATGTATAAATTCCTGCCAAGTCAGCTAAAAAATTTCAAGTACTTGCTGCACATTCTGCCTATATAATTGCGGGAAGCGAAGCAGAGAGGTCCATCAGCGAGAGAATGGAACATGAAGAGAATCATAAACCATATTTCTGGAGTGGCCAAGGAAAGCAGCTTATCAGCTAACATAATGGCGCATTAACATATGGTGTTATTTTTTTTCCATGAGAAGTTTTTTTTTTTCTTAATACAACAGCTCACCTAAAAGGAACCTTCTTTACTGGTTAGATATTAGTGCAACTGTATATTCTAATGGAGCAAACAGACAATACAATTCATATGTGCTTTATTCACACCAGCAATGTTATGAATTGTTAACAGCTCTAAATTATTTTCCTTCCAAATGCCATGGAGGTCAATGAACCTGTCTGTCTGTTGAGTCTGTTAGGAAATCATTTTTTCCAAATACATCATAAAAATCAAAAAGAGTACAATACACATCCCATCTGGCTAATCTTTCATTTGGCTCACAAGCCTTTTTTCCACCTCTGAACTATTTGTACTGTGCTGTACAAGTTTTTACCCGAATATATACCCAACGGCTTGTTGCAGTACTAGTCATTATAATCAAACACACAAATTGAGACCGAGACTATTCTCACAGAATGAATGAATGGTCGAAAGAATGAAACCTCCGAGTCCAGGGGTAGCAGATGCCCACCTACCTGGGTCACTACACATGGAGCCTAATATCAATCTTTGAAAGGTGGTGGTGAAAAGGGCTAAACCTTATAGTATTGAGGTAACCCTGTCAACGCTTTACCATTTAACTAATGGACAACTCCAAACTATAGTAGATATCTGCACTTCCTCTGAAAGCATAAAGCACCGCAGTGAGAGGATTTGCTGATGATAGGAAGACAGGCTAAAGGTAATGTCAAAGGTGGTGTAGAATAGACTACACAGATGTTGGAAAACCATGAATTAGCTCTTTAGTAGCTGCACATACTTTTATAAGTGGCTAATGTTGTAACCATAGCAACAGTGATATATGTTTCACAATCACAATCCTATTACTTTCAGAAGTAACTCACTCCCATAACACATTACCTTAACTACCTAATAATAATATTGTTACTCAAGGCTGGTGCTTGCCATTTTGGTTTCCCCCAAGCACAACAGCTTTGTTATGTAGGAATAATTCCGAGATTTTATGATACCTTTTGAAAATGACTGTTTTGGAGAAGCCTTGACATCTCAAAGGCAACTGAATGCGAGGACAGTTTTTGGAGCTTATGACTTCCAAAAGCCGTTAAACATTCTGTTAAGTCTAGTTTATTTTTTTTTTCTCCTGTTATTCTTCTCACTACATAACTAATGGATAACTAGTGGATTCATCTCACAATAACCACCAAATAAACACTGACATTTAGAATAGTGAGTAAGTAAACTTCGCATATACTTTGCTGATGATTTCTGAAGGCTGAAAGCAATGATCGGAAGCACGTTATGCTTGGTAAGAAGTGGTAGCTATGAGTCTGAAGTAGGAAAAATGTTAGTATTATGCACTGACTGATTGCTTATCTTAAGCTGTGGTGGTAGCTAGCTTAGGGGAGCTAGCTCTACCTAGTTATGTGCGTATAGGCATGCGTAAAGAACTCACCGTTACAAATTTACCTGTATTTAACAGCTGACATCATAAACACAGACATCTCTGCAAGTGGTGTGTGAGATTCATCTCGCTGTCTAAACACGGTTGCCTGTCAAACTTAAACTTCGAAGTCGAAAAGAACATACCACTGGTAGATGGGGAGGGGGGCACCACGTGGAGTTTGGAGAGGGCAGCACAGACAATAATTCTATTAAATAATTTTTTTCAAACAAATATGTTAGTTTTGCATTGTTGATATATATTAACACATCAGGTATTGTTCATTTCGAATATGCCACCATCATGATTGTTATGCCATTTTCTTCATTTGGTGCCTGACTGCCACTTGGGGTCGCATGCACGGTGTATGATGCGTTTTATGGTAGCGGTGTCCCTACTGCAACTACTAGTCCATAATACTATGAACTATATTACGCATCATGCTTTCAAAATGGTGGTATTTATTCTGCATCGTGTAATATTCTGATGGATTTAATCCAACAAAATGTCCATGATTAAATCAACTTGTCCCTGGTAAGATGTCTTCAAATGATTTTCAACAGTGCTCCCATCAGTGTGAGTCCAATGCTTTGAGTAGGTGGAGCCGGAGAGTAGATGTCCTTAATGCCTCCTAAAATATGATTCATTACCCTGCTCCAGCTTCACTAACACACACCCCTCCCCACCCACACACACACACACACACATTCTCTCTCTCTCTCCCTCTCTCCCTCTCTCTCTTTCTCTTTCTCTCTTAAGTGTAGGCTAGTCTTAAGTAAGCATCAAGGATGGCTTTGAGTCACTGGCTCTGCTTTGTAACACAAATGGATTTGGAGGGTATCATAGTGGCAGAAGTAATGAAACAAAAATGTTTGGGTTGATAAAGACAGCTAACAAAAACAGAAAAAATACAAACAATTCCTATACAAATACGCTTATGACTTTGAAGTACATAAGATGTACATCACTTTGATAATCAGTCTATATGGGTCTTGTTTTTTTTTAACCCACAGAGATAACTGTTCTTTTATGTAGTGCATACCCACACATGATTTACAGGCCCCTAGTGGGGTATTCAGTGCTGACATCTTGACAACCATGTTAAAGGGGCAAGCGGATGTAGTGTATCTTTGCAGGTTAGATGCGGCTGTTAGAGGCGATAAAGAATTGTATGTGTTTTCCACTGAAAGATGCACATTGAAGGCAAAATGGCATGCCTACACTACACAGAGAATGCAGGCCACAATAAGTAGGAGTGAATAGATCAAGACTTGTAAAAAAAAACAATTAAATGATTTTATTAAAAAAAAAACATAAAACTGTGATAAACGTGGAATAGTAAGTCAAGTTTTAGGATTTAATGTAAGTGGTTTACCCTCCAAGAAAAACATGGATGGATTTATCATCTTGTCAAAGCCATCTTTTTTCACCTGTATGTAATACCATCATGACATGCCCTAAGCCTCTCAAATCTAGACTGACACCTCTGTGTGAGACAACATTAGCATAAGAGTACACAGTCACCAAAAAGAAAAGGACAAAATTGGCCTATTTCCTCTAATCATGTAATCCTTCAGGTACGTGGTTAGAGTACAACAGCTGATGGTAAGGGGTTGGTAAGATGGTGAAGGATAAGCTGTGTTGTAAATAGGTTGACAATGAGTAAAACTGGCAATGCCAATGTCAATGCCAACTGGTGTTACACCCTCTGCCTGGTCCAGCAAGTTATACAGTTGAATTGAGTAATGCCTTACTTTACTCTGTCTAAAATAAAATAAAAAAAAACTGGAAACTGAAACTGGAAAGGATAGAAACAAGAAAGGAAAAGTTGGCATTATCTTTTTTTCAACAACTTGGATTCTATTGATGACCAAATACCATCATGTGGGTATCCTCTTATTCACAGCTCTGCCTTAGTGAAACTGGGATTAACCTGCGAGGCTGGAGGAAGAGGGGGCCCCCTCATTCTGACTAACCACTGCGCATCAGTAGACTGACTCATCGCACCAAGGCTGAGGCTCCTCATTCTCCACAAATACGGCCAATGTACTTGTACTGAAAGAAACCTGAATGATGAAATGTTCACAACTAAGTATGAAGAATATTTTAAAAAATGATCATGTTAGTTAGGCTTCCTATCAATGGTTTATGTAAAACATTGTTCACAAGCCATAAATGTATAATTTCATGCCAAGATAAAGCTCATTATTTAAAACACTGCTGCTTACACTGAGTAAAAGAATTCAAGAATCTAAACAACTGAGAATAAATATGTGTCCACCATCTCCATTGAAAATATTCATATGCTCATAGGATGAAGCACTCAATTTAATTACATGTTTAATTTTATTACAGACTCAGTGGCACTCACAAGCATTCCTTTAAAGATATAACCTTTGAAAAGACTTTCATTTGTGGGGCACCTGAGTACCTTCCACTCCCTAAGGTTATACAGAAATAATACAACAAATTCACACACAACTCTCAGATAACTATGCGGAGGTCAGACGGTGTCACACAGCCATTCCCAGCAATTAAACACCTCCCACTGAGGCTACATATCACTCAGAATCCTCATTAACCCTACTGACCAACCACCACAAGCGACAATGCAAACAACTCAGCTAGGTGGCCAATCAGCAACCTGGCACAGGATGTCGACGCCCACACACTGACAGAATATTGAATTGGAGGCGAGAGGTTGACTGTCTCAGCACCTGAAATTCTTTTGTTTATTCACAATCTGTCCAGTGGCTAGACAGCGAGAACGCTTGTCAATGAAAGAGCACCATTTGACAAAAAGAGCAATAGAAGAATGATCTGCTCAGTGAAACATCGATCTACAGCATTTGTATAAAATACACTATTGCTTGCTGTTAGCGTAGAACACAGCTAGATGTAATTTTCAATTAAATGCTATTTATATACGTAGCTCTGAAACAATGCATATGTCTTACAGTGCCTTACAAAGCCCAACATGGATAGGAACTTGATACACGCTCCAAAGCACAGAAGTGAGGATAAAAAAACCTTGTTCCCTAAATAACAGACTGACGGCACACCTACTTTCTTACAAGCCTTATTCATATAGACATGATGATGTAATATGGAGCCCTCATAAAATGGGGTCAGTAAAGACAGTGTTTGTGAATGATACTATGTTTGTGTAGGTGAATGTGTCTGTGTGTGAGAGAGAGCCCTTCTGCTTCTGTCTGTGTGTGTGTGTGTTCGTGTGTGTGTGTGTGTGTGTGTGTGTGTTTGTGTGTGTGTGGTGGGTTCAAATAAAGAATTTAAAATATCTGTGTGTAGGTGTGTGTGTGTGTGTGTGTGTATGTGTGTGAGTTGGTGTGGGGGCTATTGAAATGCCTGTGTACATATGCGCACACTGCATAATAAAGGGGGTAGAACACCAGATGAAGAGACGCTACCAACAGAGAGGCCACGAGAAGAGAGAAGAGAAAACAAGTGCAAGGAACAGGAAGTCAAGGAAAGACCATCAGGGGCTATTCAGCATGCCTGAAAAAACAGAAAGAGGAAGAGAACGAGAACGGGAGTGCGGGAGTAACAAGATGCCTGGGCCTTACACGACGAGACGTGTACACACTCCTCGTCTCCCTAACGCAGCCGCGCATCGCGCCGACACTTGCGAGATGCTCCGCCACAGAGCATCATCGCGCCGGCGAGGCCTCACAAATGCTCGTCGACATGCAGGAGCCGTCTCCACCCACTCGGCTGTCACAGCCATTTGTCAGGGAAAGGAATCTGGTGCAAATGACAACCACCACCACCACCCCCCTCCCCCAAAATACACACACAGGCAGAGACACACACGCACAGACACACACACACACAAATACACGCACACATACACACAGACACAGACACACACACACACACACACACACACACACACACACACACACACACACACAGACACAGACACAGACACACACACACACACACACACACACACACACACACACACACATACACGCATACACACGCACACACACACATACATGCAAACACATACACACACGCACACGCACACTCACACACACATGCACGTACACACTGAAAATCAGGCACAATGGGGGGGGGGGTATTTTTTTCATTGTGTGTTACATGAAATGCAATAAAAAATGATGGCGGTAATGGGTCTCTCTTGCTTTATTCTTATTATTGTTGCTAATTCCTGATGCCTGCTGGCATAGCACAAAGAGTTAAATCTGAGGACGTCCAAGTGAGATCCGCCCAAGCTGTTCAGCCGTGGTGTCTATATGGCACAGGCTTGCGAATCTGATTCAAGATCTCTCTCGAAAGCTGCGCTGAGATGATGACTAACTTGATATTTTTATGCAGTAATTATGTAAGCGGTCGGAAATGCACAAGTGTGAAGCACATTGAGTTTGGGGCAGAGTGTGTGTGTGTGTGTGTGTGTGTGTGTGTGTGTGTGTGTGTGTGTGTGTGTGTGTGTGTGTGTGTGTGTGTGTGTGTGTGTGTGTGTGTGTGTGTGTGTGTGTGTGTGTGTGTGTGTGTGAGTGTGAGAGAGAGAGAGTGTGTGTGTGTGGTGTTTGTGTTGGGGGGGGGGTTCGAATCCAGGGATTGTTTGTTCACCAAAAGTGTTTTTGACACCTTTTCATTGTGTATTATGTGAGGTAGTCGGCCGTGCCAAGACAGTGCTTTAATTTATATATTTGTTTTAAGATTCCAATTAGTCTCCATATTAGAAAGAAGAGGAAGAAGTAAAAGAACAGGAACAGAAGGAGTAGTTGTTGAAACTTGAATGGTGCTTAGGTAGGGTATCATTATAGAACAGAATTACCTTTGTAACAATAATCACTTCCGAGCTAAATCCTATTATTTATTTTTTTTAAAAAGCATTTAGCTTTCTAACCAAGGGTGATGTTTACTAGTTCTGAAAGCAAGGGGGTGTAGGACCAACAGAGCACTCGATTCAAGGTGAGAGAAATGTATTCCAGCTCCAGGCTGTCTGTTGTGAAGTACACATCTCTGTGCCGAAGCAGAAATCGCACATTACAACCAGCGGCTCTCATTCTAGCATTTAAAACATCTTAACCTTCAGCAAACTAACATGGAAAAGGTAAAAGACGAAGCCTTTGACATGGTGAGATACAGATGTATAGCCTGGTGTACTGTAGATTCAGACTGAATAGGGGCTTTTTTTTTAAATAACATGTTATACCAGCAAAGCAAACAAAGAACTGAGTGAAGTAGGAATCATGTAGCAGACTTAAGATCTTCGTTGAGCCATGCTCCAGGGTTCAGAGTAATGATAAAACCCTATTATTTGCTAATAGAAACAGAATGTAGCCATTCTGTGGTTAGAAAAATGAGTATTTACCTCGATATCAGCTATAAGCCAGTGTCTCCAGTGGGAACGAGTGGGGTTTTTACGGCTGGGGGCATCTGGATCTACCATTATCAGGGCGTACTTTCTCTGAAAAACAAAGAAGAAGGAAAAAAAACAGAAGATTTATTTTGACCATCCATTCCAGCTTGTGTTTATTGCTGGCTTTGAGACAGCCCCTATCTTCATCGGTACCACATTAAGTGTGATGTATGGAAGATTGCATTAATTAGCCGATGATATTTTCAGAGCGGCCCATTCTCACACTTTAGATGCGTTTCTACTACATCAATCTGTCAGCAAGTTTTTTCTTCCACCTCCCCACCTCCATGCTTTCACTAAAAAAAAAAAAAAAAAACAATTCACAAGAACCATTGCGAAGCATTGGACTGTACAACAATAACTGGCTGGTTTAACTGCACCAAAATATTCCACTCTGTCTGTCTCTTAAAGTTTGAGAATTAAAAGAGCAGATTGAATTACTGAGAGAGCACATTTGTCATCCCTGGTGGGATGCCCAAAATCTGCCAGACCATATGATGACTTTCTTATTATACGCTCTTCCGAGGCAAACAGAGATGTCAATCATAGTTCCCACCAACCAGTGAGGTCCATTCATTGTAATTAGACAAATACTCGAAACAGCACTTGCAGCAGCAATCTCTGTGCCACAGCACTTGTTTTGTCAAGATGGCTCACAACACAGTCACCCTGGCACATTCCCCTGCTATGGTGGCGTAGGCTCGGGAAATTAAATCACTGCCCTGACCCACACTGTGCAACACAATGAAATACATGTTTTGGAAATGGATATGGCATTGTTACTGCCAACAAGGGCGAAGGATCCAGCAGCGGAATAATGATTTTCCAGGATTCTATTTCTCCTCCAAAGCCCTTGTCTCGATTACAACAACTTAACACTTCTGTAAAACATCCACAAACGTGGCATTAAGCCTGACGGAGATATGACCGCTCTGACAACCGCCACATCCGTCGGCTATTGTCACGGCAGCGAGCGACACACCGGCGGGTGACATGCAGCGGTAAGCCCATACAACTCTAAGCTTAATAATCGGATAATGTCAAGAGTGTCTCTCTGATAGTGCCTGCAGGTAATACCCAAACACTCCAACAATAGAGCCTCCCCCACAGCCTGTCAGAAGGCAGCCTCCCAACCCCCCCCCCCAGCCCACCACTCCTCACTGACCCCCCCTGGGCAGCTAACACATCAGCCCAGAGACCTGTTGCCTTACCAGCGGCAGGGCTAATCCTCACGCAGCTCTGGCTCTTGAGCTAGATAAGGAGGCCATGTATGCGTAAGAACATTACTAACGGCACTCTTCCCACTACCAAACCGCCCAATGAGTCACAGGAGGAAATTTATGACTGAAAGTTCTACAGAGTTTTTTTTTTTGTGTGTGTGTGTGTGTGTGTGTGTGTGTGTGTGTGCACTTCTGAAGTTGAGAAGTTGTTTCTGAGGTTGAGGAATTTACCACGTGTTTATCGCTCAGGTTACCTCGTGAAATAAATATAGTGCCAACAGCTTAAATTTGTTGATTACTGTCCATGCAAAATGAAGAGGACTGTACCGATGTGAAGGTAAATTTGGAACAGAAAGTTAGCAGACTGCATTTGTACACTGTTTATAATTCAAGGTGTACTCTACCCAATCTTCAGATATATGATGTCTGGGTTAACATGAATGGTTCAAACTGGGTGTTAAAACAATCACACAATACACATGTCCAGTATAGTGGCATTTATAGGACTAGGGATTAAAATGACAAATGTTAGTAAAAGTCATGTAACCCTACCCTACCCACTAGAAATCAGTACTGTGCTTTTTGACCCTTCTGATAGCAGAAAACTCCTATGAAAATGTACATGTTGAGGACAACACTTTCTTTTTTCAAAACACTGTCAGACACTCACACCAAGAGCTAATTTGCTCTATGCACTATTCCAACTCGCTTTTACTTTTGTACTGCTTTCATCTAGTACATTTTTGCGGTCAAAAAATAACAAATAGGTCATCCTTCCTCTGAATTGTACTATCAGGAAACTCATTGTGTCTTTGTAGAAATAAAAAAGGAATTACTGGTAAAACTGATGAACTGATGGTTTAGGACTTACTCACAGTCAAAACTACAACACATGATATGGGGCAGCTGTGGCCTAATGGATAGGGAGTTGGTCTTCGGATCGGCGAGTGCTCCCCGTTCAAATTCCCATACCGGTAGGAAAAATGTGGGTGGGGGAGTGAATAAACAACAGTCTCCTGCACACTCCTGCACCCTCCTCCATAGCTGAGGAGCAAAGCTCCTTACCCCACATTGCTCCAGGTGGACTGTCCTTGTATCTGATTCACTAATTCACAGTTGCTCTCGATGAGAGCGTCAGCTAAATGTAATGTAACATAATGTTATGGTAAACAGAGAGTAACCAAAGACCAAAGATAGAGTAAGTGCAAAATGCAATGCTGCATGCTACATAAATCAATAATAATATAAACACCATGGATGTATACATTCATGAATGCGAAGGCTTACCCAGGCAATGGGAAGCAGAGTGGTTCTGGAGGATGGAAACTCGTTACATTTCCACATTTGTTCATTGCCACCATGCCACAACAGCAGTATGCAATATTGTATTCGGTTTGTTTCTGTTACTAAATATATATGTAAAGAGCAACTATTTACATATTTTTTTCAATTCATTGAAGGTTTCTGAAGAGTCTTAGGGCATGTCTCTATTGCTCTACCTCTGTTTTATGCATGTGTGAAAATGCTTATATGAGTGTTTAGGTGAATCTGTACACATGCAAGTACATGTCCAAATGTGAGTGCATCTGTATGTACATTTCTGCATGTATGCTTGTGTGTGTGTGTGTGTGTGTGTGTGTGTGTGTGTGCACACAAGCGCATGCTTGTGTGTGTGTGTATGTATGAGTGTTTTTGTGTGTTTGTGTGTGTGTGTGTGTGTGTGAGCGTGTGTGTGAGCGTGTGTGAGTGTGTATGTGTGTGCGTATGTGTGTGCGCATGTGTGTGTGTGTATGTGCACCTGAACGCCACTGACTCTCCCAGCTGGCACTTTGGAGGAAGGGAATGCAGGAGGCTCCCTCTGTGTGTCTGTGCTTCACACATTGTGGCATCATGTACCCTTCTCTCTCTTACAGGGACAAGCTCTATCTCCCTCCATCTGTCAGAGCACGCAGTAATTACACCCAGATATGCACAGAACACTCCAGGGACAAGCAGAGGCACACTGTGCAGCTCTACTATGAGAAAATACTGATTATAAGACGCCATGCTGAATGCTACAATAGATAAATATTAATTGGCAAAAAAAATACCCCGCAAGGGTGGGAAAAAGTTGTATATCATGATGGTTTGCTGCTGTGCACATTCGAGCAGACAAACATGGCTGACCTGCGGGAGCAGCATTACACATAACTTTAAACTGGACCAGTCGTGTAGAAGAAAAAAAAAAAAAGCTTTATAATGACACCCATCTTCATCACGATGACCCAACTGCGCCTTCGCCTCACTTTGAACTGCAGGGGCCTCCTGCGCTGAAACAGCCATGGCATCGGAGCGGGTTTGGCCATCAGAGCCTGCTGCTGCTGCTGCCGCTGCTGCCACCCTCCCTAATGAACTCCTAAATGTTCTGCAAACAGACGGCCAACAGGGAGGGACAGGCTGGGGCTGATGGGAGGCCATTTCCCCTGTGAGTGTGTGTGCCCAACCCCCCTGCGCCTCTCTGGGCCGATGCATTTTCACTCTCCACACCTCATCTTCATACACCCACATACTCCCATTCTCTGGCTCCGGGGGGGCCTTTTCGAAGAGAAGCGTCGCTGTCCTGCAGCAGCCGACTCCAAGGAGGCCTGCTCTCCCACACCGGATTAGTGTCCGCACAGCAGACAGACACACACACACACACACAGATGGACGGACACACCGACGTGGGTGAAGGTGAGAAGAGGTCAGCAGCTGACAGGTGACTCGTTTATGGGTCGTGGTGCTGGACAGGGGCCTCGAGTCATAAGGAGGGGGGGGAAAAATACAAAAAAAAAGACACAAGCTCAGGGCTTGAGGACGGGAGAGACAGGAGAAAGCCCAGAGGAGGGAGAGATGGGGGTGGGGTAATTGAGCTAGGAGTCTCTGGGGATTAACCTCCCACTGCCCGCTGTGATCACGACCAAACAGCCCTCTGGGATCTCCCCTCAGACATCGGCACCTCTGTAATTAGCTCTGCCAGGTGCCTGGGCGACTCCAATATGGCTGCCTCTCATTGTCTGCTTCTGTGTGGTGAGGGGGTGCATGTGAGTGCACGTGTGAGTGCCTGTATGTGTCTATGTTTGTGTGTGTGTGTGTGTGTGTGTGTGTGTGTGAACATGCAATTTCATGAAATTTGTGAGGATGCTAAATGGAACATTACATCTTGTGTTCCATTTTCACAAATACAGTGTCAATTTTACACCAAACAAAAGTCTGCTACAATTAACACAAATAAAAAAATAAAAAAAACCCTCAACACCATTAATTCATTAATTAAATTAATTAATCTTGGCTGACTGACCGAGACTAAGAGAAAGCTCATATCCTATTAAAAAGCTAAAAATACACCTGAAGGACAAATTATTATGAAGCCATGAAAAAGGGCCAAAGCCAAAAAACATTCTCTGTCACGTGACTGAAGCCTTACAGGGATTGCGGTGATATTGACACATATGTGGGTAAACACTGCATTATTTTACTCTACAAATACTCTTTCCCTCTTACTGGAGAAACATGGTGCCACATATGTTTCTGAACAGTGTGATTTATTTATAATATACACTGTGTGTAATTTACTTTGTGCTGTTTTCTCCTATCCCCAATTACTAGCAGCTATTCAATGTTCCATTCCACAACTGCATTATTTGGTCATTTTGCACTAACAGTGAATTAACTACAAGTAAAGTCACTTCAGAACAACTCAGGCATAAGTGCCTTGGTCACAGACACACTATCTGCTGAACCCACAGCCTTCTGGTGTTTTTTTGGAACTGTTGATCTGGCTCCACTATCATGAATACACATACTGTTACTTTTGTAGATGATGAGTGTTTGGTGATTTTAAGGAAAGAACAGAGACCCACAGACAGAAGTAAGTGGTAGCTTGCCTTACATTCTATTCTGTTTAATTCAGACAAGAATATAACAATTGTTATATGCATCTACTTCACTTGCACAGTAGTAGATTGTTGTGTAATTGTATTAATTCAATGTTATGGTAAGGTGACATTTAGCTATTTAAAAGACTACTTTGAAGTTGACATTTTGCTGATGATGTACAGTATGGGGTCAGATTGTTTTACAGACACAGTTTTGTGAAAACATATCATATTATGACACATGCTAGCAGTTATGAAACTCGGCCTTTAGGAAATTCCTCCAACAAAAGGTAATATCTAGAGGCAGCCAGTTCATTGATTACTAAATATTACAAGTTTTCTTAAAACACCTTTCAATACACTCTGAATCAACTCTAAGTAAGTGTATGACTGAAACCATGACTCAGGTGTCATCCATAGACAACCAGAATAGCTGGACTATTCAGACTGAGTTACTCAACCTTGATCACCCACACGAGACCACAAAGCCACCCTAGACTGACTCACCCTGACGGCTTTCATGAGCCAAGGATGGCCTAGATCGTGGAGGACGGGGGAAATCACTGCGAGCTCGGGCTCTGATTACGCACCTCGCTCGTGTAACCCTACACTTGTGCAGTGAATGCCTGTGCATGGCATTCAGCACGGAGGAGCAACACAGATTTGCAACACAGAGGGGACTGGATGAGAACAAAGGCTAGGGGAGGCCTGGGTGCGTCTCTGGACGTAGTGCTACGCCTTACCTCCATGTGAACTCAGCTGGGTTGTGTGTGTGTGTGTGTGTGTGTGTGTGTGTGTGTGTGTGTGTGTGTGTGTGTGTGTGTGTGGGGGGTGGGTGGGTGTAGGTAGAGGGTGGTGGGGGTTGCTGAGGATCACACTGATCTCAGCTAGCAGTGAGAGCAGGCTGCTCACCACACAGCAAGCTCAGGAGTAGAAGGTAGAGTGCTAGAGTGTAGCGAAGAAAGGATTTCACAGCAGTACAGAACAGGGACAAATCAGCATGGGAAAAAAGCCGGCAAAGGCATACACTAGATATCTATAACACTGAGGAAAAGATATCTTGATATCTTGGCATAAAATTGTATACAGAAAAAGACGAAGAAATGTAGTACCTGTGGAGAGAATAAAATACAGTACAAGCGACATAAAAGAATATAACAACAGCAATAACAGGACCAAGAATAGAGAATGAGGACTGATCATTTCTGATGTATGCACCATCTCAGGAAAAGAGAGGAAAGGGGGAAGAAAGCAGAGACGAGTGCATAGAGACTGAGGGGCCCCTGAGTGAGTTTACAAGTTCATGGTTTATCCCTGACCCAATACAAAACCGTGTCGTCCACACTGATGCCTATTAATATCCCTCCTGCTTTATCCCCCCTGCTTCAACTTCGCTGCTCTTTCCTCTCGGTTTCATTAAACGCTCCACGCTGCTCCTGGTCCAACCTGGAGCCAAAGGCAATGCAATCAATCCCAAATCCCTCTTTAAGCGGCAAAAACACTTGAACTCATTTGGTAATTAACAGGTATCTATGTCTGTGATTAAGAGACAGAGGCAGCTTAACGACCATCGAACGCGGCTTAGAGCAAGGTTAGTGGATCGATCTGTAAATACTGAGGAATCTTCGCGTTAAATGAGAGCAGGAGAAGAACAGGGCTCGATTGAAAAGTACATCAGTGGTATGTCTCTATTAATGTTAGCCATGTTTACACGATGAGCAAAAAACCTACAAGGAGACAGTGGATGATTTAGACATGGACATCAGTGTTTTCATAAACATGAAAATAATATGAATGATTTCAAAATGTAAGATGGGTACAATTAACAGGGTAGGTCTTTCCGATTCTAAGACACTTTAGATTGCAGGGAGAGATTGAGAGGAGTGAGAGAGGGAGGGGGGAAAGGAGGGATAGAGAGGAAGGGCTTTGCAGGAAAGGAGAGAGAGATCAGAAGCATCGGCTGTCTTCTGAAATAACGTGTAAATCTGATGACACTCTGTAGAGGTAGTCGGCCACAATCTCGATCCAAGAAGAGAAGCGAGGAGGCTAAAAGATGGATAAAAACACAGAAAAGGGGGGGGAAGGCATGAGAAACAGAGGGAAAAAAAAGGAGGAGAGGAAAGGAAACTTAGCACATCAAAAGTGAGAGCAAGAAGGAAAAACATTGAAAGGCAAAGAGGAAGCATGAAGGGAGAGAGAGGAGCGAGCAGAGAGAGAGGAAGAAAGATGCCAGGGAATGGGGCAAGGGTAAAAGTGGGGAAGAGAAACTGAAGGAGTAAGGAAGAAGAAGAGAGGAAGTGAAGTTTGGCGTGCCGGACATGTCTTATCAGGGGGCAGTGGATGAGGGCTGCTCTGGGGGGGAAAGGGGGCAAAGGTCGCGGCTCAGGGAGTAATTGAATCCTGCCTCCACTAAAAGAGGAGAGGAGCTCAGAGATTAAATGGGACTGGTTGTAAAACACACATCCACACTCACACACAAACCCCTATACACATCTCCACTGGTGTTCACACATGCTTGGGCTCACATACACACACACACACACACACACACACACACACACACACACACACACACACACACACACAGACACACACACACACACACACACACACACACACACACCTGATTAGTGACCACTCGCTCCGGACCAGTGTTCACCTACAGGTCATTGTTCTGAACGGGGGCACACAGCAAAACCAAAGGGGCTCTGACTATCTGCCTTTTCATGTATTTCATTTCATTCCAGCTCCACATTTAAGGCCAAAGCACTGCTTAACCCACATCATCCCAACCCCACTGATGGCACACACAGGAGGGGAGACACACCAGGGTCCTCACAAACACACACATACTCACACACAATGTCCTCACAAACACACAAAACACACACAGACACACAGAGACACACACAGACACACACGATTCATGGTAATATTTTATGCTTCTCATTATACAGAAAATCACATGGTCCTCAAGCAACCAAGACTTTTCACACAGACCAGATTTTAACACACAAATGTTTCAAAGGAGCAGATTGTAAAAAAAAAAAGATATTCTTGTGCCACAACGGCTATATTCATGTGAATTAATTCCATAACATCTTGCCTTTCTAGATCTTGTATTGCTTACGGTTTTCTGGGTTTTGTGAAAAAATATTCCCAAAAATATGGCAAAAATTCAGGCTCTGTTTTAGGACTTGGTGTGGCAAAGAGTGGAAGCTCACACAAACGCACACCCACAGACAAAAACATTATGCACATACTGACACACACACACACACACACGCACACGCACACACACACAACCTCACACAACTTCACACCTTTCCCTTTGCCATTTCAGGAATGGTGGTGGCAGGAGGTGACATGTTGGTTATTTAGCACCACTTGGCAACTCAGTGTGTGGCGTGCTTTAACCATTGTTACACACAGAGCGGCAGCAAGCTCACTCCTGTTATTTGTCTAATCCAGTATAATAAGCCTTAAGTACTATGATTATAATTTTGAGTCTACAAGCAGTGGCTCAGAACCATTTGGACTGGAAACAGGGTGAGCACAGAGACAAACACCACCACATGTGAGACAATGTGCTATTATTATTATTTTTGCTCTGGCCTCACCATACACCAACGTTGAAGAAACTATCAAGGGTAAAGTTTTGGGTGAAATACACATGTTTACCTCATACAAAACAACCTTAAAAAGGACGAGTAAACAAACTGTGAATCTAGTCTAGTCTGGTCTGGTCTTTTCTGTGCCTGTATTAAAAACGCAGGTGTTTTAACCCTCCTGCTTCTGTGTGATACTGGCAGATCAAACCATTAAAAAATACAGGCCAACCAAGATGCTTCATGTGCAGAGACAAGACAGGTGTCATTTATGAGTGGCGAGTTTCAATATCACGAAACTTTAAAGGAGTTGTTTGGTGTGAATCAATCCAATAACTCTGTTGTTTGAAGGTCACAGAGTGCTGTTGGTAAGAAAAAGAACAAGAAAATTTGATAATGAACTGGTAGCTAACACTACCTAAATTGGGCATGGTAAAATGAAACTGCAAGTTAGTTTCTATACCCCATCCAGTTAGTGCTACCTACCAAGTTATTATTTGGTCTATGCTGCATCACATTTTGTCATTCTCAGCACTCGGTAAACTGAAAAAACTGTGCTATAGATCCACACCAAACTTCTCCTTTAGTGTGATTCACCGACTGCCTTAAAAGTCCATATAAACACACAACCCGAGGGGCATGGAATGGTTCTTTAAAATCACAGAGCTTGACAATAAGCACAAAGAATCAAGAGAGAAAAAAATCCTGCTTCCATACTGTGCATGATCCCAAAGTTATCAGATGATCAGCTACCCCTGAACAATGGCCGGAAGACGAGGCATCAGCAACAGGCATGTTATGAGATGCGTTGGCCAACTATGACTCATCTTGAAGGTGTTGGCCCAGGCGCAGCAGTCACTAGCGAAACACACATATACCAGCATGTACCTTAACAATGCACAAGCTCACACAGGAGTCGACAGATGGCCCCCATGAAAATGTCCAAAAAGTCCAAGTAATTGTTCTCAATGATGGTGCCCACAGCACCACTGCCATTTGGTGTTGACAGCAAAGCTCAGAATCTCGCAGGACCACTGCGCTCCTTCTCCAGAGCTGCTTACAGCAACAGAGCTTGAAAACTGACTTTAAGAACAATAAGGAGTAAATGCACTTAGGTAATGAATCTAAACTACGCTCTGTATCTACAATTAATTTTAATCTTCAGGCAACAATACACATGGTTTCTCATCCTCTACAGCACCAAACTCGTTCCTCAAAAACATGATTTCACACAGCTATAAATATTTCCATCAAAATTATTCAGAACATTTTTAAAATATATATACTGTAAGGTTTTTGCATTTACTTAGTAAGAAATCTTTGCACTTATTAAGTAGTTGTGTTTATTGCATTGCTCGATTGCTTACAAGCCTGGGACATTTAATTGGCTTTTTTTGAAGTTTCCTAACACTTTCAGTGAAGAGACTTTTCCCTGCAGGTTTGCTTTTACAGTTGGTTTTTTTTGATGAAGAGGAGACTTTAGAGACAAGAGAAGGAAGAAGGAAAGAAAGAAGAAAGAAAGAGTTGGTACTCCGTTATCCCAAGCGGAGCTGGAGGGAACAGGAGCTTGGTTGAGACCCAAGCATAAAAGCTTGCGCGTTCCGTTCTCCCCAATGCAGGGTGCCTCAGTCTCCGCTCCGCGTGCTTGCAAACACTGTCGCGCTCATGGTAAGCCTGTTAGTCACCCTGCATGCGATCTTGTTAGTTAGGGCTTTCAACACTTTCTAGTGGTTGCTTTACACATACACTCCTACTCAATATCAAGAAAAATGCTGTGGTAGACAACACAGACTAAACACACGCAAAGACACATAAGCACACACACACACAAGCACACACATACACATATACACACACAAAATGTGGGCCTTTACCAGCCACTGACAAATACATGGTAAAATTGACCAGCCACTCAACAGTAAATTATTATTTTGTGTCAGAAATCTACCAGCTACTTTCATATTTTACCAGTATTTGGCTGGTGGCTGGTGAGAATTTCCATCCCTGACAGAAACATACAAAGAGCAACTGAGTGAACACTGTAACAAAAGAAGGAAGAGAAAAAAAGTTGACATTGTGTCTAAATACATAGGTAAGAGTCCTGATGTTTTCTGTAGATGCCACCACACTGTTGCTTGAGGTACAGTAGAAACAACAGGTATACTACTTTCAAACTGAATGTAAGTGGTTTACATGAAATAGCTGTAATGTCACTCCGCTGTGATATGAAATGGCTGCAGTAGAAATTTTAAGTACTGTATCAGAATGTGAATGCGAGCAGAGCAAGCAGATAATATATGTAAGAGAACAGATAAACATTTAAATCCTGAGCTACTGCCAGTGATTCCTGCATGGGCAGTGCCAGCTTTGGCAGCCAGTATGCACTAAGGCACACACACACACAGACACACACACAGAAGCACAGCCACATTCAAAAAAATAGGGAGATGCACAATACAGGAGAAAAGATTAGGCTTCAAAACCATAACTGCCTAAAGACAATTAAACGGGGTCTCGCAAAGCCATCTGATATCTCACCCTTTGAGAAGGATATTCTAAATATAAACACATATTGGAAATGGGATTTCAGTTTGACTCCAGGCAGCTATATGGTTTCCATGGCAACCCCTTTTTGTTTGTGATAATGAAGGGGGTGTGTGGGGGGGGGGCACTGCATAGAGACAGAGAGAGCGAGACAGAGAGCGAGAGAGAGAGAAAGAGAAAGAAAGAGAGAAAGAGAGAAAGGGAGAGTCTTCAGTGCTATCTGCACATTTCCATCGCAAGTGCCACACTCTGAGATCTCCACAATGGTTAATTATTGGTAAAATGTAACCCCCCCCTTCCCCCATTACTACTCCACCCCTGCACTTCTCTACACGCTCACAGGCACGCACACACACATAAAGAGACACACAGACACCACCCCCCCCCCCCCACACACACACACACACACTCTCACACACCCTCGCCTCAGCCCACCTCCAACTCCTGGTCACTTCTTGGGGCTGAAGTGTGCTTGAGTGTTGATGTGTGTGCCCGGCTCCCGTCTTTCCTGCACCACTTCTCACTCTGCTTGCCATCTCTTAGACGTCTCCAGTATCAGACTAATCAAAAGATGTAGTCTGCTAAAATGAAGTACCTACAGCACCACAGCCAAGCTCAGCTTGTGCTTTTGTGCAGTTAAATAACACTAAATATTACACCACTCAAAAAAAAAAACTATGGACTGTCTTGCATGTGAACGGTAAAGATACTGTAGCAAACCTCAGCAGTGAACTAAAGACCTACTGAGAGACACACACTACTCAATTAACAGCGTATCAGTGCAGAACTAACACAATTCGTAAGAGGGATTTAGTTTAGCAGAATTTAATATGATAAAACAATACTAGGGTCCTTCACTTAATCAGGTAAATCAAGTCATTAGCTACAGCCAAACATGTGGGGGGATGGGCACCAAGGTCTGAGCTCTGACATGATATTAGATGTAAAGGAACCCTGGAAAAGTTCAGATGGAAGGGCAAAATATTCTTAAATTATAAACAAAAATATATAAGTAACAAGTAACACTTTATTTGAAGGTGTCTACATAAGAGTGACATTAGCTCTTTATAAACATGACGTGACTCATAATGAACATTGATGACAATTTATTCGTGTTTATGACTGTTGTCATTAAGTTTCATTTGGTTTTTGTTATGTCTGCATCCCAAAACATATCGATTTAACATTATAAAAATTGAATGACACTTAATGGCAACAGTCACAAACATGAATGAAGTGTCAATGTTTATGATTAGTGTTACCAAGAAATGTATGTGTGTTTTTGTGACGTGTATAGCTATCTCTATCTGCTTTTACTACTTTGTTACTTATGCACTGACACATTAAAATCCACAGACTTCTCCAGCTATTTTTGTGATGACCAGAAAGTTTAGTTGGCATGTTTTTTTCATTATTATGTCAGAGAGCCTCGAGGCATTCTCATATTTGTTGCATGCATCTTCAGACTCTTATTCAATAAACATAAAGAGGAACTGAGAAACCCTTTTAGATTAGGGCATTAATGCTCACAGTCGTGCTAAGGCGGTCTGTTGGCAGCACAGCCTTATAGACAAGAGGGTGGGCTCCTAATAACCATGGGTAATGACAGAGACAGGCGAAGCCTCAGCCACAACAGGTCAAGTGAGTAAATGCCAGACAGAGTAGGCTACATCAGCCAAGCGACAACAAGGATGACTGTGAGTATCACACTTAGCCAATGTCAACATCCTTTAACGAGCTTCTCTGATTCAACACAAGACAGCTGGCCTGCAGCAATTTTTTTTAATGCAGAGGAAAAGTCTGTTGTCGAAAACTATGTGACAGGCAATAAGATACCTCAATTTTTCATGCAAGTATCTACCATTGACATATTTGTTCCACCGTATCTATTTAGATATTTCTTGGATTAATGGAAAGTGTAGCTTTTTATCTAGTTTGCTTTGGAAGTATGTTCATTCTTTAAGTCATTTTTAAATTATTATTGCATACACAAAAAGCCAGTTTCTTGGATTTGTGTACAAGTGAAGGGAAATAGGTATTTTGTTCTTATATCCGCATACGTTAAAATTAGAACACTCATTAACTATTCATTAAATGTCATCCAAACACAAGTTTTTTGAAACAATTATCTTATTAACTTTGTTTCCATTTCTGACTTTTTTTTTACCTCTGTGCAAAAAAGTACTTTAGGATTATCTGAAAGAAGTTTGGTAGTAACAGTTATTGTAAACTTGATGCTGTTGCCCTGTCTATTTTATTGAATTGTCTAAAACTGAGAAGGTTCAGTATAAACTGTTGTGTGTGGAGTTTTATATACTATCATATTTGCACATTGTCCCCATGATTTCCAGTTTTAATACAACAAAAGCTTTGACTCATGCACACACAGTCCTCGGAGCGTGGTTAAGTTTCAGTATAGGAAAGGGACATACTAAGCAATGGAAATCAGGCCAGATGACACACTTGATGCTCTGGACTGCTCCATTTGACACACAGCACTTCTGAATTGGTGCATGATGCTTAGAGGGAAGTCACACTATTGAGCACAGATATTTACATTTTAATTTAAGCATCGCATTTCATTGCATTTTACAAATCATTTGGATGAAAATGCTGTTATACCCACAGATGGTGGAAGACACAGATTTTTTTTTTTTGCTTCTCTCGTTTTCTCCAGCTCTGTATGCATTCCGTCACCTCCGTTTGGCCCATCAGAGCTGTCAAAGATGCCGCTGATATTCACAAGCACCGCTTGATTTACAAGAGCAGATACTTTTTTTTTCTACCCCTTCCTCT
Source organism: Setipinna tenuifilis (assembly GCA_030347295.1). NCBI lineage: Eukaryota > Metazoa > Chordata > Actinopteri > Clupeiformes > Engraulidae > Setipinna > Setipinna tenuifilis. Next base: position 16,311,508 of record CM059271.1, on the reverse strand, counting down.
CTGCTATTTCAATTAATTATGGCTACTGATGGCAATACTGTGAAAAAAAATAAAAATGAAATAAAGTAATAAAATAAGTAGTCAACCCCCCCCCCCCCATTTCCTTGCTGTCCTCTTATAAATGTGTGTGTAGGAAGATGTCATTGACGCCACTCATGGCTGGCCTCCAACGGCTACTTTGCGCTGAGAGTCCTGCTCACACGCCCTGGAGGAGGGCTGACGGGATGGCTTGTTGTTCGCCTGAGCGTGGCCAGAATTAGGCTGCTAGCTTTCACAGACCGTTGGGTGTCCAGCGTGGGAGACTCCGTGGTTCACGTTGAATTGAGTGGGCTGACTTGGGTGGTGAAGACTGTGATGTGGGCAGTGTGTGGAGGTGTGTGGCCCTTTGACGTATTCTGAACAGACAAGGTCCGTCTGTGTTCACATGACACCAACCCACTGGTCTAACAACCGCAGGGGGTGCCGTGATCAGATCCGTTGCCACTGCATAGGAGAGGAGGAGCAGGAGGGAGCCCTGGTCTCACCTCGCGAGCATGCAAGACGTCAGTAGCACTTTCACAAGCAGGCAGTCGGGCCAAGAGAAGAGAGAGGCAGATGGCTGTGCTGAGAGCACAACATGGAAGCTACAGCAAAAGACTCAGATGCAGACTTTCATGCATATGACTGCCATGCCTGAGACACGTTGAGGTCCTCATTATGCATGATGCATGTGGACAAGAGTGGTTATTTCATATTCTCATTCATACATGTCCATTAGTGACATAATTATATACACTAGATGTAGATAATTACATTAGGCTACATTACATTATTTAACCCATGCACGTGTATCTCTCTCTCTCTCTCTTTTTCTCTCTTTCTCTTTCGCTTCAAAACATGAAGGTCCATTTTAATATGCAGTGCTACATTCACACAAGATAATTTCTGCAGTAGAGGGCTATAATATTATTCACAATAACAATACACTGATCTGGCCTATTATGGCAGTCTCTACCATGATACAGTATACAGCCTGAGAGAAAAACAGGGGAATAGAGAAAGAGACAACATAGACAAAGTCATGTTCCCACACACACACACACACACACACACACACCGTCTCTCTCTCTATATAAATATATATATATATTTCTCTCTCTCTGTCTCTCTCTCTCTCTGTCTGTCTGTCTGTCTGTCTCTCTCTCTCTCTCTCACATACACACACACACACACACACACTTACACTCACTCAATCATTCATTCAGAGAGAGGGACAGTGAATGAGTAAGAGAGAGAGAGAGAGAGAGAGAGAGAGAGAGAGAGAACGAGAGAGAGAACAAGACCAAAATATCCTCAGCAGGCCTGGTGTGCCTGGAATGATGTCACAATAGGGAGTGTTATCAGTCAGGGTGCAGGTTTATGATGCGAGGTCCTGCCCATTCAGACGAGGGCAGAGACCCTCTCTGTCTGACGCACTGATAAAGCCCCAACAAACAAGGCTGCCCTGTGCTGCTCCACCCTGGCCTGCTACCCCCCCGGGAACGACACATCAAACACAAATCTGTTCCTCCCTTACGTTAACCCGTCCTTCTGTAGCTCGAATACAGACAAACTTAAACTATCGGACGTGTTTTATCATTTGATTGATTACACTTAGTTTCCGAGCTCTTTTTCGGAAGTTCTACTCTGGGCAGTGTTACTGTGTTTATCAAACAGGACATTTGCTAAACCAGTCTATCAGTAAAAAAAATCCACTGCTTCCTCTTCCACTGTTGCTTTTAATAGTATGTTGTCCAGTGAGCTTATATCGTTTGCTCCATTTTATTATATATATACTCTGTCTGATCAGGACACGTGGCAAAATCCTAGCGGATCAAAGGGTCGTTTATCAAAGGGCACAGGGGCCGATACTATTTGTGGGGGCAATTAAACCACAAGAGCCGGATAAAACAGACAGATGTGTCGCTTTCTCCCCTCCATCACCGTGCATCCATAACCTGTGCCTACCCGATGACACACTCCCATGTTCGATGCCCGCAGGGACTGTGAAGCTACAGGCAGATAGTGGCTTAAGCTGGATTTACATAGACAAACAACGGGCCAGGCTTTTTATTCCACAAGCTGGAATAATGGAAACCATGCTGCAGCCCCCTGACCTGCTCAATTATTGCACCTCGTGCAAAGTGTTATCGACCTAGGTTACAGCCCACTTTCATGTCTTTGGGGGTTTTCATGATTGTGTGATGCTCATTCTGCGATCTGGGCTCTGCTTTTTTTTTTTTTTTTTTGGTCAAGGCGAGTTACGGGACAATAATGCGAAACCACCGCTTCTTTCTTTTCATGCAGGGTGCTGAGGCGACGTGTCTGAATGTGTTCGGCAGAAAGCGGCGGAGAAGACGCGCGGCATCAGCCTAGCGGCAAACACAGACGCGGCTGCCTGCGCTGTGAAAGAGTTACATCTGCATCCAGCCCTGAAAGAAGTGCTAGTATGTTTACACACACACACACTTAGACATATATACACATACACACATTCACACAGACACAAATCCTGTTGAGCACAGTGCAGCACAGATACCCTACATACTTCCAGCCCTTCAAGGCACAATTAGGATTTCACAGGCAGAAGAAATCCACATTCCAGTACACAGAGAAAGTCTTTTTTTTCCCCCTACCTCGCCACAATATCAACTTTTTTCTCTCAAGGAGGAACCTGAAGCACCACTCGATAGCATTTGGACAAAGAAGTGAAGACAAAGCCAAGAAAAAAATAAATCAAATTGGGAGCTCCTTTTGGCAAAAGATGGCAAGAAAAGCTCAAAATGAAACACACACCAAAACTCACACATAGGTATTTTTCTCGCCCTTTCAGTTGCAATCAATTTCTACAATTTTGTGTGGTGTGAAAATCAGCCTGAAGTGTTTGAAGTGTTTGTGCTGAGCATTGCCACTCTGTCAAAGATTAAGAAAAAAGGGTCCAAGTTGAGATGCTCTTTGAGATGTTTATTTTTTTTAACCTATTCTTAAGCAGTGCACAATGCCCGTCACTGAACCGAAACTCTGTGAAAATGTTAGAGAGGTTCCAAAAACCTGGGGCAACAGCTCCAAGTCTGCTGCTGAACTTAGAAACCTCAAAGTAGACAACTACATGCAAACTACACTTACTGTGGGACAAAAATATGATCACAAACAGAGAGGTACAGCTATTATTTTATACCTATACCATGTATCTATAGAAATTACATCTTGGACCCAACAAAACTATAAATAAACCTACAGATGCGCTTGTAATCTTTCAATTTCCATGTGTCTGCTGGGTTTATTATTATGTGAAGTCAAACAAGGCAGTGCCACATACAAATGTAATACAAATGTTAATCAGTGGTGCTTTTATCTTAATTACAACAGTCAGAAACATCCTGCCTGCAAGCTGTGACCCCATTAACGCTCAGACACACTTACTGAGTTTGATAAGGGCATTTCAACAGGCTGACCTGAGGGTCTGGGCCTGAGAGGAACACACTGATACTGTCAGGGCCAATTCCATTGCCCAGCAAGTGCCTGTCCTGTGGAAAAGGTTAGAAAAGCTTCTTGTCTTTGGAAATGCCTAAACCTATTTACAGACATATGAGCGATCCAATATTTGTCCAACCACCGATTTCAACATGACTTAAAAAAAAAAAAGCTGGTCCTTCTACAGAACAAGGTAGACCTGGAGAAGTTATCTAGTGACAACACATTCTATTAGTGTTCACTGTTTAGTGTGACTGACGTTGTAGAAGACACACGACAGCCTACTGGAAAAGCACAACAGTTCTCCTACAAAACTACAAAACAAACAGGCACACACACACACACACACACACACACACACACACATACACACACACACACACACACACTTAAAGGAATCTTCAAGGAATGTCCACAGCTCATGACTGAGGGAAGTTGACTTCTGCCCACTGTCAATCTCCTCACACTGAGACAAATGTCCATGTAACATTCCAAGTCTCCCTGCATTGTGGGGGAGAGGCAGGATTCAGTCTCAGGCACTTCAGGGCAATGCAAATGACTTTAATATGTTAAGAAGATTAAACTGGATAAATGTCTCGATACATTTTTCTTTGAAAAGCCACATAAACCTCTACTGTTTTTTATTTTGGTGGTGGTGGTGGAAGTAGGGAGGGGGGCACTGTGAGTCAGTTTAAATGATCAACACAAAACCCCAGAAAAACCCAACGCGATTGGCTGAGGAAAATTGGGCTTATTGGAGATTTTGCATTTTTTAAGCTTCTTGGATGTAAGACCATCCCACTTCTTTCTTATTATTTTTAAACACCAACCCTTAGGACAACAAAAAACGCAGACAGTCACAGGTCACAATCTCCTATCTACACGCTTTCACTCATCAATTAGGGTTGCTTGTCTTTTCCTGCTTTTGTCAAAGAGCTGATGCTAATGTCTCCTAGGGCTGGAAGATACTGTCAGTCCACATGCTAAGTAATTTACACTGATGGATGGTTTAAAAAAAAAAACCACAGCACAAAAGTGTTTAAAAATTTACAAACTTCAATGTACAGTAATTAAGGATCATCAGACAGCTGCCAAGTGTTTATTTACTGTTTGGCCTTGTATTGTAAACAGACTGCAACTTGGTTTCCATGGTGACTGAGATGATGATAAAAAAAAAGTCTAATAATATTTCCCACAAATTCCACAGGTCACCATCTAAACAGCCTCATGAGGCTTTGTTCAGGGAACCGAAAAAGCTCTCCAAGGCAGAGAGAGAGAGAGAGAGAAAGAGAGAGAGAGTACAATTAGCATGCTGACTAGCAGCGCTAACTGAAGCAGATGTAGTGTTAGAGATGTGTGTATGTGTTCAAAATGAAAGAGAGAAGAGGGAAATGGAACAAAATAATGTAAAGGGATTAACAAATCATTTGCATAACATTTCCACAGCTTCCAACAAGCACAGGATCAGAGGACTGACGGGGAAAGTGATGGCTGCTAAGGCTCGCACAAGCGACTGTCTTCTATTGGTGAACAAATCCAGATGAGATCAGTGGTGTTGTCTCTTAAAATTGGAGATATGTACAACAAAATAGCTAGAGGTCTTTCATCCTACTCCAGCTGCTTGATGCATGGTTAGAGAGAAAGCCAGCAGCATCTGAATAGACATCTGACCCTCTATAGATACAGGAAAACACAGGATTAGTTTTTTAGACGGTAATTAAGATAGAATTATCAAAATCTAAGCAGTCTTTTTGTTTTAAATCTGGCGAAATCTCATTGTTGTCATGACCCGATCACATCACACTGACACCAATGCAGCTTGTGGTCTTAGTGACAGAGGAGCCATTATTGGGAAGGGTACAGCAGCTAAGTACCAGAGATGAGCTTAAGCATAAAGCCCAAATATCCATCTCAGTGCCAGGTGTTTCTCGATCCTGCTTTTCTGCTTGTTCTCGGCTGGGAAGAGGAAAAATGGGGACAACACTGAGGAGCGGGAGTGTAAGATGAGCCCCTAGGCTATTCTTATGGGGGGGGGGGGGGGGGGGGGTGAATCAGGAGATTGGGCCTGTTACTGGAACTAAAACCCACAGCTGAACTATATCGTCAGCAGCAGATTAGGATTCAGGAGGCATAATCCCTCTGACAAAACTCTTCTGTGAAGAATAACTCCTCATATAACTTCAACTTAAAAACACTGTGCTTCACGACAAACAGGCACAAACAAGCAAACACACACCAAACTTAAATGTAAAAAAGTTCTGAAGTGATTGGGATAGGAAAGGCACATCTGCTGATTTAACCTTTCTGTGTTCAGGTCAGTTCTTACAGTTCTCCGCATCGTACAGCACAATTACTCGCAGCATGAAACGCTAAATGCCATGCAAGCCTAGTCCTCTCCCAAAACTATTTCCCACTCTATCACCAGACAGACAGATAAAGAAAGCAACACGCAGACTTACAATTACACAGGGAGAGAGTTCTTAAAACAGGAATGGGCAGCCTTTCTTAAACAGCTTGAAGCCTGGTGACATTTTGTTCATGTTTCAGTGAAAGCTCTTGCCAGATAGGATCCAGCATCTTTCGTTAACGCAAGTGTTAATTACTTGGGCTGTCTGAGTGTGCTCCCTTGGTCTAGCCTGAAGTGACTCGGTGGCAAATGCTACACGCACTGCCTGGTTAGTATAAATAGAAAATTTAATTTCTGTATGTTTATCCTGGCATGCACAGGAGCAAAGGCACATTCGGGTGCAGGTTATTGAGTCTACAGGTTCCAAATGATCCCCTGCTCAATGTATATGAGCTGACAACACCGAGCATGTTTCCAGTTTAATGAGATCTTAAAATTGGAACAAAAAAAAAATCAGGCTTTTTCTTCAGCCAATCAGTGTCTCTCTACTTTCTCTCACACTGTATATACTGGACAACAGGGATGCTTTCTGCATTAGAAACAGACGATGAAAACTGCCACAATCTGTTCCTCAAAAACCTACAGTAATTGAATGCTTCAGGAAACTCCACAGGCCTCGTGTCTTTATTATGTTTAATTGATTAATTGATATTCTGTTGCGGATATGACATAATCTCACTGTAGCCTGCAGTAAATCCTCTTCAAATCCAACAGAGAGAAATGAGGGAAATAATGAGATGCTCACAGCTCCACTTCAGCAGTCTCCTCGAACGCGTTGAGAGAGGCATTCACTCCACTCTGTGCCATCACAGTTACAGAGTTATGGGCATATTCAGTCATCTGTTACTTTGAAGGCGGAGTCCATGATTTTTAATCCAGTGCACTTTTGTCAGGTATAGTGAATCACTCTTCCTGGTCCTCTAACCACTGCTGTGTGTACACACTACAGTGTTTATACAAAGCCCTCGATTCTCTGTAAATGGTAAACAAACGGTGCCTTTGACCAAGCCATACACTACCTAAGCCAGTTAAAACAGAACAAAAAGAAGGGGTATAATTTCATAAATTTTCAGAAATATCAGCTTCTTACCAAAATCATAGACTGTACCTTTAAATCAGCACTGAATGCATAACTCTGCATACTGATTTACCTTAAAGCATGTATTTTAAGGCCCTAAATAATAGTTACAATGAGAGATGCTGTGACTACTTTACAAGGCAGTAAAAGTAGAACAAATACTGTGTGTGTGTGTGTGTGTGTGTGTGTGTGTGTGTGTGTGTGTGTGTGCGTATGCATGTGAGTGTGTGTGTATGCATGTGTGTGTGCATGTGAGTGTGTGTGTATGCATGTGTGTGTGCATGTGAGTGTGTGTGTGTTTGTGTGCGTGTGCGTGTTTGTGTGTATGCTGAATGACCCACAGGAGCTGTGGGTGTTCATCAGTTTATTATATATAGCAAGTATATACTGTAGCTGTGAACACGACTCAGGTGGCTGTTCTCCAAGATTTGGCTTGAGTGGGTAGGAGGAACCTCCTCAGAGCCAGAAGACACAGGCTGCAGAATTGCAGAGACTCTAAACTGGTGCTTCAGGCTTCTACAGACATCCATCTCTCTGCTAACAACCCACTAAGACTTGGTTTAACACCAGCTTCTCACTTCCCAGTTTCTCACTGGTAATGAAAGCCACGTCTATACATGATTTTTTTCACAGTTAGAGTGTTGCAATGCATCTGTTTTACCACAAACAAGGAAATGTGGAAAACAAAGTGATTGGTTGGTTGGAAGTAATGGGGAAAAAAAGAGGTGAGTGGTACACAAAAGTGCTATGGTGGTGAGAACGAGACCTAGCAAAAAGTCGCCTGGGAGACGAATCACAGCACAGTTCAGAGGTTGGGGGTCCTGCAGACGGGAGTCCTCACCAGGGTGCAGGCCTCACCCTGAACCATCCACTACCGCCTCTCCACCAAGGACAAACTTCACAGCGCTCCGGCCACCGCTCGCTCTGCTGGGCTGCAGCCCTGGAGCCAAGGGAGGGAGGCTCTGCGGGTCCGGCTTTCTTACACAACATGTAAATCATGCCTCTTGGTGGAAACGCGGATTATGTGGCTTATTGCCTCTCTCCATTCAACAGAATATGCATAATCAATCCAGCGCCTCCCGTAACAGCGGTAGTAATTCTTCTCCGCAGCAAGTGGAAGGTGAATCATGCGCCAGTTGTGTAAGAGCGAGACGCCAACTGCATCAACCGGGTCATAGGTCACGTTAATGTTGCCATTTCGGTGACAGAGAAGGATGTTAGTGGGGTAGAGACAACATTCAGAATCTTCTAGAAATGAGCTCTCATAATTCCCCATAGCAGAAACACCCACCTGAAGGATTTTCTAATAGACAGACATTACTTTTTTCTATGTCATTTTCCCCTTTTCTCTACTCTATACTAAAACCTGATCTTTTCCTTTCTCATCAAGTAATTGCAGTAACTCAACAAGTCATACATCAGGCGTGAGAAGCGCCTTCAGACACCTAAATATACACAGCTGACTTCCTCAGCTGAATGGAGACGAAACGAGGACAGTCGCCCACTGAAAATGAAGAGAAAAAAGAGAAAAGCTCTGGGTTTCAAGAACCCCAACAGGAAGAAGACCTTTGAGGAATCGGAATCCTGCATGGGTGGACGTGTAGGCTTTCCCTGGGAATGACAGGGTCTGCTGGAGAGGAACCCCACCCTCGGAAAGCTCGGCGGTGCCAAGGCTGGAGAGGGTGAGTGGGCAGCTCTGCGACGGCAGCCTGTGCCTGTGCCGTGGGCACTGCCAAGCTTAACGCTTAACGCTTAGTGCTGGTGCGACTGCTACTGATGCCCATCGTCATCATCAGAGGGAAGGAGCTGGCTAGAGTGAAGAGGGCTAAGATTCACCAAAATAATGAAGTAAAAAAGCTTATAAAATACATGTGGAGTGGGGCCTTCAAGTAGGAAAGGGAAGGGAAGGGATGGGATGGGTTCGGGGGGGGGGGGGGGGGTCGTATTCAAATTCTCGACGCCCCCACATGGTTTAGCAAAGCGTTTAAAATCATTCACAGAGACAGCAAGCGAGCGAGAAGGAGAGAAGAAGAGGAGAGAGATAGACTCAGAAAATGCTGCTACATTACCAAGCAACACTGGAAGCAAGCTGCGGTGATCATGGGGAGGCAGGTCTAATCGCAGTACTGCTTTAAGCTTCTGTGTGCTCCTTTTCATTTAAGACACCCAAGGCAACCAAACACCCATACAAAGCAAAGCCTCAAACTCAAACCATCATATGGTAACTTCATATCACTCAGCAAGTCCACTTCTCATCTTTCAGATGAATTTGTTGAAAAAAAAACAAACCATTTCTTCTCCAATGGTTGTACACATGTCCTCGAACATGTCCTTTATCTGAAAATACCGATGATCGTGACTCTTGACAACACCCGCCACAAACTAGTTTGAGGGAATGAACGATAAAAGTGATCCTCATATTTATATGAAATGATCTTTATGACTTGAAGCAAACATTTGCAAACATTTACTAGCATGCCCATCCCTTCATACAATGATGAACATCAGAATGGGTTGCAAATCAAGCTCATCTACCAACCCCTGATGATTAGACAGGTTGGTATGTAAAAGAATTACCTCATACAGCCCAGAGTCTGGAGTGAGATATGTTGTAATCCTAAATAAGTTTAAAAGCATATTAATGGAAACTTGTAAGGCTGCAAACATCTGCATAAACCAGGTCTTAGAGCTGTATTAAAATTAAGCCAACAAATATGTCACCTTGAGATGGTCATTTTTCACTCATATTTTTTGGTGTTAGGTCTTGGATGTTGAAGGACAAGCAAGATTCTAAACTTTATGTGGGAGTAAATTTCAGACACACCTGACCAACTGCAGAAGAGTCAGGAGTCAGAGGACTGGGAGCTTTGTTTTCTTTAAATATTTGACTAGCACCATTTTTATTAACAAGTCTTATACACTGAACTCTGACAGATTCTGAGGAAAAGCCTGTTGTTTCTTTTTTTGACTGTGATTACTTTCTGGCTAACGGTGTGCTGCAGAGTAGATGACACATATTCCAATACGGTCTCAATTGCTTTATCAGTGAAATTCTGTATTGCCATCAAAACATGACGCCCATGATCCTGGTCACAGTTTTCACATTAACCTGTACGTTTTCATGATCTACATATGAAAAGATATGTTTCAACACTGCCCAACTTATGTTACATTCATTGCTAGATGATTCCATAATCTGTGGGGTACTTGCTTCCCTTGTAGCATCTAAAAGACACTGCTGTCTAGCCTCTCTGTTTAAGAAGGGTGCGGAGGAGGATTGAGGGGAGGCACACAAAGCATACAACAATAGATACCTGTAGAGAAATAGGGACAATACAGTAAAGACAACATTGGCCAATTGTGTGATTACACAGAGAAACCTTGTAAAAAAACAATTTGCTCAAATAACATGTGACTATTTAGTACAATATCAAGTCCTGTGTGCTGTGCACAACATTCACAGCTGACACCAATTAAGACACATATTATTTTTCAGTAATTACCAACAATCCTTTCCATAACACTAGATAAATAATGCATGTTAATCACATATAGCAATTACGGGGATGTAATATGTTGCAGGTCTAACCCCAAGTCTGAAACACTCTGACTTAATAAATCTCAGTAAATTTACACAGAGACTGCCTCACTTGAAATAACTGTCATTAAAGCTAAATCTAATCAAAAGGAACCTGAATGAATTACAACAAAAACCTGCTGCTTTATGGCTACTGCCATAAAACTACATGCAAACAACCCATTTGTGCCATCTCCAAAAAAAACATTATGTCTGCCACGCCATTATGGCTTCATGTGATATCACTTTTCTAAGGACTGGAATTATGCATTAAGTAATGAAAATACTGTGAGCTCATTTCTCTGATGACATAATTAAAATGTCAGAATGAACTTTAGTAGCATAAGGACCATGACTCTAAATGGGAAACCAACTTCATGTAATGCAGTGAGTCATTACTTCGAGAATGGACAAAGAGAATCCCTTGTTTTTTCTTTGGCCCTTTGCTTTTGTTGCTGGTCATAAAAGCCCATTTAGAAGCCGTTTCTCTGGACCACCACCCATTGCGCTCCATTACAATCTCCCAGCCTCCCTTCAGCGAAGCGATGGAGTGGGTGTCCAATGCTGCTGGGCCACAAACGACAAACGGACACTGACCACCGTTGAGGCACTTGGCCTTCTCCCTGTGCAAGTGAGCAGCCACTGCTCAGAATGCGCAGTGAAGGAGTGACAATGTAAGAGACACTAACCCTTTACAGGATTAGGTCTGGTGCACGCACACACACACACACACACACACACACACACACACACACACACACACACACACACACACACACACACACACACACAAACACACAAACACACACACACAAACACACAAACACACACACACACACACACACACACACACACACACACACACACACACACACACACACACCAACTCCATCCAATCCCTGATCAGTCCTGCAGACCTTCACATGTCATATGTTTTTATAACTGTCAACAAAAATGTTGGGGGGATGGAACAGGAGCTTGTTTGGGGTGGGGGGTGGGGGGGTGGGGTGAGATTACAGCTCAAACCCCGGTAAATAAAGTTCGTATTGATTTGATCTCACATGTAATCTGTTTTGCTGTCTGCCACCAACTCCGGCAATAAAAGAGAATCATGTAAGACAGCATTATGGATAATACGACCATACATCAATTGGGGTTTAGAAGACACAAAGGCTATAGATCATGTTCAAGCCAGACTGCTTAGCTACGGAATTTATAAACTACCTCCTAAAATTGAAGTGGCTTCCATTTTGGTTTCCAATTTATAGATAGTTTTTTCTCTCTCTCTCTTCTTTCTCCTCAGTTTGATTTCATTTCATTTTACAGTTTCCTCAAGCTTTTACCACCAGCAATGCCTGTCTCTGAAAGAGCATTTCCTCATGTGAGTCTGTTCCGGAGTTCACACACACACACCATATATTACACGCCTTACAGATCAATCATGTTTGGTACATCGCCATATGTTTCACTGTGTGAGATAATGGGGTCCAACAGGTTGACTGAATGTACCGTGGCTCATTGGGATCTTTTTCTGCATTTTAAATTGGTTTGCTGTTACTGTGCCACATGCCTTAACAAAGAAATGCAATTGTGTGTAAACAGTGTTTTATCAACTGCTGTAACAATATGTGCTGTCTATTTGATTTTACCTGGTGATTTCACAGCACTGTGTTGTTTCTTGCGATCAGAAAAATAATACCAGTTTATCATACTTTGCATTTACAATCTAATTGTAAAATGCAAATGATCACAGAATTAAAACAACAAGATGAAAGTTTGTATTGTGATTCCTGTTCGGAATTCCTGTTAGGTAATTTGTCAGGACATAAAAAAAGACGCAGTAGATATTAAAATATTAAAAAGAAACTTTACATGATCATGAGGCTGCACCCGTGGCACACACACCCGTGGCACACGCTATTGCACGGTGCGACAATTACCTCTGAAGTGAAGCAGGACAACAATGATCCCTCGAGCCACGCCCTTCGAAGTAGCCATAAATCTGCCTACAACAGTCTACAGAAGCCATGAACTGCTAATGTTGAAACTAATTAGCTTATGCAATGTCTTTATATACCAATCTTAAAAATACACACAAATATAGGTCTGAATCTTGTTTATTATCTGCGTTTGTTTGCTGCTGGACAATTAACAGGTTTGCTGTCTGAAATACATTTGAAAGTAAGATTTGCAACTGAGTAAAAAAAAACTGCCCAAGTTCTTTTGTCTGAATAACAGGGCTACTGCACCACCTACTGGTTATCATCAGACATACATACAAGAGGCAGTTGCCCAAGAAACCCTATGATGGAATGTGGAAGTGATGCAAAGGTCTAGCTTAAACATGTATATACAACAACCATTATACAGTGTTTTGCTTAGGGTATTACACAATCTATGCAATCATTAAAACTGGCAAATTGGCACACAGAGGCACAACCACATGTGTGCACAAAGACGCGCACACACACACACACACACACACACGTCGCTTAACACTCTTACCTTTTTGGCTGTTGCCATTTTGACTTTTGGAGGGCCCCATTCCTTACTGATCTTCTCTCTGAGTTCGGTTGGAATGATCATGCAGTCGCTGATGTCAATCTCAGGGTATGTCACCTCTAATCCTCCACTTTGGAATGTAAATGGAGGGAAGGAAGAGACATTATTTGAGTAATAAAACTACACTGACACCTAACAGTCAGATGTCTTGTAAACTATCTGTATGGTCAACATTTCTGTAACTATCATCACTTAAAACCTGGTTTGTACATTAATGGACAAAGTCAGCCTGGGAGAGTGAGTAGGTTCAAATTTGCTCCCACTCCTGTTGTGACTAAGTACTGGTCTTCTACTACTCCTACTATTTCTACTACACCCAGGCAAATGAGAGGAGTCAGCCCACAGACACTTGTTTCACATGACCCTTTTGGTTGATCTAACTTGTGAGCTAGAGTAGAAAGTTTGTTCTGTGGTCTTGTGCACTGGGCCTTGCTGTCAAAATGCGCTGAGAAGGTTTTGTAAACTTGAGTCCTTGATTGCTTAACCACCAGAGCAACCGCAGGGTTAAGTTGCTTTCATGCAACACAGTAAGCTATCATTCTCTGTAAGCAACACAGTAAGCCATCATCAAAAACCTCTCTGGTTTTGATTTCAGAAATAAATGGAAACAAACTTACTGGCAAAACTGTGCATCTGAGGGACTCAGGGTCTCTGTGGCCTTTGCTTCACGTGTTGACAGGCTTGCTATGAAGACACAGGCAAGGGCTGCCCAGGCATCAACCTTCGGACACCACATCATGACCTTAAAAAGGGTAATAATGATGGTCACAATCGGTAACCATCCTGTCATGCGTGTATTTTCTTCATGCTTTGTGTAGCAATCGGTGTATCTGGTGGGCTATTTATTCCCCTCATTATAAATGAACGTCTTAAATAAGTAGTTTGACCTTTAACACCGTGTTCTGACGCTCTATTATAATACTGCTTTAAACTGTCTTCACAGTTTGGAAGGAAGTATGTTAAATTTGGTCGTACTTAATTGACAGAGCATGTAACTCTACATCTTCGTATGCAGTCTAACCATATTATCAAATGCCACACGCCAAAAGTTGTCGACATTTCTTACCTGTTATTCAGTGTCACTTGCGGATTTTCAATTATACGCACTATTTATGCCAAACCAGCCTTCCCTTCTTGCTTCTTTCCTCTGCCTTCTTTTCCGCGGAATTTGTCACCACCCAATGGTGAAAACGAAAACATCAGCTATTAAAGTGCATGTTAAACTTCACCTGTTAAAATGTTCGAAGTTTACGAAAAAACAATGCCAGTACGATGTCTGTTTGCGGAAGACCAGTAAAATCGCTTTTCATGTGCGCAGGGTCGAGAAGGCCAATTGCTTACTGCGAGGCTGACATGAAAGTCTATTAATAGTAATCCGTATGTCCACTGTCTCAAACACACGACAGGCAGCGATAGTTACGGTAGGCCTACCTGAAAGAGTGGTCGACTCTCTTCTAACGTGGGACTGTGCCTAATAAGAGTTATAGAAATGTCGCAGGAACATTAAAGTTGGTCCTGGGTAAAGTTGAAAATGGCTACTAATGTTACCCTTGGTTTCGTGTTTCAAGTTAATTTAGGAACTGGACGGGCTGTCATGTTTGCAAGCAAAACAAATTGCAGATCTACAAATGGTCGAAATTGTTAGATTTGTGAAGCAAATGAGAAAAAAAGGCAAAGCATGTGGCTGTCCAGTAGATATGCTAAATTGTAGAAAGTTTTCTTTGAATTTAGTTTTTTTGTTCATTGTAAGTTCATTGACTTAAGTGAATAACGAATGTTAAACTGTTGATAACATGATAGGTCTACAAAAATATCACATTTGACGGAAATTGGTTTACCTTTATAGGAGTCAAAACGACCACATAGAGTTGTGCTGATGTGTGTGCGTAAGGGGAGGGGTTGTTAAGTGAGCAATGGCCTACAATAAGACTGTTATATGTGATGACACACCAAAGTACACATCAGATGCAAGGAGGTAGTGGCTGAACCAAATTTATTAAATAGACTATTTACACTTCTCATCCAGAGCACATGTAAGTCTTAACCAACCCCCCACAGACATTACAAACGTTTATAACTATACAGTTTAAAAAATAACAACAAAATCAACACAAATTAGAAGTTGACAAGAGTTAGTGTCAATTATATTTACATAGATAAACCATTCAAGTTTGAAGTATTAAGTAATTTCATCACAAGGCGTTTCTCAGGCGACTATGCTATTGTGATTGTGTAGCCAAGTACTTTGCTGTACTAGCTGCAACAAGCTCCCTTTGGTTTGTGCTTTTCTGCAGCAGTGGTGCTAGCACCTAACACATGGAAAAGGGCTTCAAAGCTCAGAGGAAGTCTTCCCTCAGTAAATTGTTTTATATCTTTTTTAATCACCTGATGTTTGCTAATCCAAGCAAGTAAGATATTCTCACAACGTGCTTTTGTTCCTACAGTGATTCTATCTTGATGCATAGTGCACATTATCAGCTAATGCTATTTTCTATCCTGAAATATTTACATAGAAAACTAGTTGTTTTATGCTCAGTGTCCTGCCAATATCATCTGAGTCTGACAATGGGCATGTGTTGTCGTTGTTTTTTAAATTCTAATTACTCATCTAATGGAGTAAAATCAGAATTTCAAAAAGTGGAGTACAAATTATTGTTTTTTTTTCCCTGGGTAAATTTGCTAGTGGATCATGAGGGAGGTCAAAAAGTCCATCTTGTTGTGAAAGGCATTTTTCTCATCTTACATTCAAAACACATTCTTATTCTCAAACTGGCTCACAGGACAGTGGCCATAAGATGCACATTTGAACAAGTACAACCAAGCATAGCACAATATCCTTACAGTACAGTGTACATACACATTAAGTATGTCAGGTACCAGTAACATTTCTTACACAATTGTAAATATACTGATGAAATCCACATTCACTGTCACACAGATTTCACATTAAGGCATGAGTGTCTTTCCCCACTTCGGTTCAATGCGGTAATTATTCTCACTCCTCTTAGTCTTTTGATGAGTATACTGCAGCCTGAAAGCCTACTAGTAATTCACATAAGTAATTAAGATACGTTTTGATTTGGGGTGATGCATTTTGACAAAGAGGGCTTTATTCCCTTGCAATAAAAATAAAGCCATTTTTTGTTGCTCCAAAACACAAGCATTATTTTTGCCTGATCTAATTAAACACTTTTTTGTCATGCTGTTTATCGATACACATAGAGCACTGCAGGTAATTTGGCAATTTGACCTCCAAAATGAGTGATTTCAAACTACTCCAGGTATACTACACCATCACACCAGACCTACTTACAGAACATGTAATGCTAATGAGACCTGCAATAACTTCTTAACCCTTCAAAATGTCTGAAACCATTTAACATTTTTTTTTTCTAATCAGCTGTAAATAGACATATTTCTGCAGCAGCTAAGTCTAGCACATGCAGTCTTTATCTGTAAAATGAAATAAAACTGCATTCTGGATTGACAAATAATTTTAAAACATCCTTGTCTGAAAGGCAAAGGTGCATGTGTTTCAGATATGTACTTTTCTTTGCGTTCAAATAGATCCTTTCGAAGAAAATAATGATTCTACATTTTAACCTGAAATAAGTGCAGGCCTTTTGATCTAAACTAAGTTCTACTAAGTTATACAGCATGTCATTATCATTCATCCTCTTGGCACGACCAAGGCAAAGCTTTAGTTGTATACATATAACCAGAGCACCTAATCAAGCATTACGGTAATTATGAGGAATTCTTCACTGCACAAGAAAATAAGTCAGTCAACGATAAAGCAACTGTGCACCATGCTCCGAGATGCCTAAACTGCTGACTGCACCGTAGCCACAACGCAAAACAGACTAGACAAATTAAACTCTTCACATGATGGTGTTGTGTGACTGACAGCTCACATGGACTTTCAGCAACATGTGTAAATGGTCTCTCCATCTCTCTCTCTCTCATTGTCATAGTACAATGCAGATACTTTGCTCTAAGTACCTAGCAGTAAGCATTACACATATACTTTTCAGCCAGCTGAGAAGCTTATGGAGTTAAATCCACTATTTATCCATTGGTAACGTAAGGGGTTCATGTGGAGTTGCTCTAGCTGACCAGGTGTTTGCTAGGGGGTTAAACGGTTCATCAGTGGTGAACCAGAAACACAGTGTTTAGAAGGAAAAGCTTGGAGAAAAACTCGGAGGTTGTCTGTTCTCCCTCTTGCCTGTTGTGGTCAGTGAGGCTTCGCTGTAGCTGTGTTCCCTCGGAGAGACCCCCAAGGGAGAGACCGCTCTGTCTGCAGCTGTCTCACAGTGCTTCAGCACCAGAGGAATGCTCACGTTATGAAACCGCCTGCTTTTTTTACCCACCTCAGAAAACAAAGCTATGTCAAAAAGCAGCTCTTTCAAATAGGGAGAGCCCAATCTCATCGGCCTAGTTGTGGTCCGTGTTAGTTCCACAGATACTGCTCTCACAGATGGGCTTTGTGTCATCACCAACGCAAATTCCTATGATTCAAGTCTCTTAATAACACATCAACTGGCTTAGAAACACTACACAAAGAGAGCCCTTTACACACATGTACTGCACATCAGATATAACACTGTACACTGTGCACTACTTACCTGAAAAAAAAAAGAATTAATAGTAAATGAGTGTTGTGCGTCAGAGTTAGATTATTCACAGGGTCATAATCTAACCTGAGACAAGTAAACAACTTGGGAATCATATTTGCTGGACCTGAAGGTCAAGATAACACATCGGCAGATATCTAATTTGCATGCTACTGTATCGCATGTAAGATTATGTCCCGTGAGAGCCAGAGCAAGTTAGGACTGGGCCTAAGTCAGGCAGAGAAGAGTTAGCAGCAGAGGAGGGGTGATAACGGCTCAGCTAGGGGGACTGGGGAGATTATCAGAGGTCCTTGTGGAGGAGAAAACAAATCTTATATCTAAGCAACGTGAACAGGTCAACAAACAGGATCAATTTCTGGCAATAAAATGGAATATGAGACTCTCTCTCTCTCTCTCTTCTATCTATCTCTCTCTCTTTATCTCTCTCTCTCTCACACACACACAAACATACAAACATAGAGATAAATGAAAAGAGCACTGCTCAAAATAACACCTGTTTACAAAGATGCTGTAGAATGGACCCCTGTCCAAACACATTCCTCAGTCCAATTTGTTTTAGTTGTATTGTACAACCATGACACTTACCTTACTTTTTTAAAACTAGAACATAAAAGCATACATGTACAGGAGGCCCATGGTGACCCCACTTTCCTATATAGGTCTGAGACCCCCTTTACATCTCTAAATGTTTACCAATGTTATCAGCTCCATGTTATGGGACACCTGAAGAGCCTGTCCTTTCTTTAAGACAAAACACCAGCATTTTGTAACTGACTGTATGTTGAGAGTAAGTTCCTTTGCTGAGGTTTTTGGAGGAAGTCAAACTTCATCTGATAAGCTTGACGGATATTTCATCACTGAGATTGTATGCTGTAGTTGTTGGTGACTGCTGGTTGTTTGTTGTTTCTCTTCTCAGTTTGTCCATAGCAGCTGATAAGCACCTGGTAAGCTCTCTGTTATGGCCAGCACCAGGTCAATAAAGCAGTTCTCTTACTTTCCATCAGGAGAGACAGACCAGCTCTCTCTTCCTCTGGCACGATCCATGTCTGTGAGGACACTGCACTCACATGTGGTGTACCTGGCTATCTGTTTGGCCTCTGTAAAAACAACAAAACAAAAAAAAAACAGTGCAATGTGGAGTCAACTTCTAATGACTATGCATACACATTTCAATGGTACCAGCCACACAGTTGAAACAGACAAAAATACAAAAAAGCGCTATCTATTTTTTTTTCTTTGTGGCTGATTTATGTCTTCTGCTCAAGTGAGAGCGCAAAAACAAACAGTATGTAGAGGGATGAAGTGCTTGTACTTGGGGAAGGGGTACAACAGACTATGGTTGCCAATACTCAAAAATATAAAGAAACCAACAAACAAAAATTGCCTCTGAGATCCCCTGCAGAAAGACATGGGCTTCACCCTGAGAGCCAGTCAGATGACCGCTGAGGAGGAGCCTGAGGAGGATGGGGAGCTGGATGATGGCGAGGACGGAAGGTTCCAGAACAGCCACTTGCGCTTGCACTGCCGCTTCTGGTAGAGGTAGTCCTCTTTCTCCCGCTCCTTTCGAGCACGCTGGTAGTGGTCATCCTCCTTCAGGTACCACACTGGAGGCCAGCGCTGCTTCTCAAAATACTCCTGGTTCTCTGTAATTACAACCAACACGGTCTTTGTTACAACACTTTTGATATGAGACAGAAATATAAATCTAGATGTTTGTAAATTAATACAATTGAGTAAGTAGAAAACTAGAGATAGTAAACATTTTCTTTCAGTACTGCACTGTGATTTTCTGTAAGCTATATTTTTAATGAATTGTGCTTTGAAAAGGTCTGTGTTTGCGGCATGACGCTATACTCTTGTTCCATACAATAGCTCACCTGCAGACTTTATTTTCATGTCACGTGGAAACTTGCGGCAAACACTGTTGTAGTTGGTGCAGACGTGATGCAGACACCAGCTCGTCAGCTGATGAGCGCCATGGAACTGATATGGAGAATAGGAAGCCGATAAGTCAAAATCAAGATCACATCAAACTTTGTAAAGCATCTTTTGTGCAGTAGTAACAGCAGCACCCCAGAAAAAAAATATTCAAAAAATTCTTTAGACTCTGTAATGTCTGCCAATGTTACGTCATTTTTTATACTGCAGTACAGTTTTTATGATGACAACTTGTAGCTGTTCTGATGGGTTTTACCATTTTAGATTGAAACATTTCTACACACTGGAGTCTTACCTGAGCCACCTCCAAATACAACAACACATCTCCATCAATGTCAACACCCATCATGGTAGCCTCCCTTAGTATTGTTACAGTGTAAAGTTCTGAGAAGATAAGACAGAACACAAATCAATAACCAAAGCTCTGTTTATAGCAATGAAGGAATGGAAAGGGACTTAAAAATGTGGCATGACTTTTCCCTTATATAAAAAAATGTATGAAACAAAAGTCAGCTGTATAAGATAACAGGAAAGGTTCTAGACAGAGGACAAGAGGGATAACAGGATGTTACACGGGCTAAACACCGCAAATCAGACACCCACTGTCCTTGAGTCGATGCTCGGAAAGAAAGGCAAGGAGTATCATCACTCTGAGAATAGTAATATGTCTGAAACAAAAAACCTCTCTGACTCCTCCACGTTTTCTGCCATGTTCACAGTGCAATAAGTGCACGACCTCCACAACACACCCTAACACCCCCCCCCCCCCACACACACACACACACACACACACACACACACACATAAACACTTATGCACAGGTTAGACTGCTCAACAGAATTGCAATTTTACTGCATGTCTTACTCTCAGTAATTTACTGTATGTGACAACAAAACCCCTTGAATCCTTGCACCTGCTCACTTTTGTGTGTTCCATCTGTCCATGTGTTAATGAAATGGTCATGACAGGCGGTATGTTTGTGGGGTATGGGCATACCTGTAAGGGCAACCAGGTGTGGCAGGCATAGGCGATTGGCTAGAACAATGAGCTCCATACAGTCCAGGTCTGAACGGGAGCAGAACACCCCTGTGTAGAGGTATTCTAACACTGCCCGCATACAACTTGTGGTGGTGTTGGGAAATGATACCTGCAACACACACACACACACACACATATCATGCACATATTCACACATATTGTTACACACACACATTCACACACAAACAAACACAAGAAAACTATGAATGCAGGTTAATTCATATGCATGTCAAATGTGCATGTTGCAAATAAAAACCCGAGGGTAGGACAGATGAACGGAAACACTACTACCTCCTTAGTGCAGCTCTCCACAAAAGGTCCTCCAAACATAGCAGCCATCCAATCACAGCTTGAGATCAGCAAGGGCTTGTGGGCCATGATGGTTCCGTCGTCCAGCTTGAACGCCACATCTGGAGCACAAACATAACACAAACGCACTCGCAACGGGCTCTCTGTGGCACTTATGTAATCGCTGCTTGTTCTGCAGCAGTGCTGCAGTGCATCAGCAAGCCTCAGACACATTTCACACATGCCCTCCCTTCAGAAAAAGGCACCCTGCTTGAAACAGGTCACGTGAGACCTGGTTCAGTATGATGGCATAGTACAGTAACTACCGATCCATACACAAAAAAAGTCCCCAAAGTCGTTTAAAATACGGAACACTTTAGTCGTGAAAATGGAAAGGGGAGAAAATCAAGAAGACAAAAAAATAGCTAAACAACATGACCAGAATCTAAAAGACAAAGTATAAATCATGAATGCTGAAGAGATTGAGGAGGAAGAGAATTTGGAGATGGTAGAGCTACTTTGATTTGGCCAGAAAGATACAGCTACAAAGCCCTATGTTCAAGCCTCTAGACAGTCAAGTGACTCTCTCTCTCTCGCTCTCTTTCCCTCTCACTCTCTTTTCCTCTTGCTCACTCTCTACTCAGGTGACCTCTCATTGCATAACCTAAATAGATTAGCTTGCATAATTTAAGCGCTGAAACCTAGACGTGCACCTGGGTCTGAGGCAGAGCAGATTTTGCTGCGTCAGACCAGCAACATGGAGAAAGCGGCACAAACCCATGAGTGGAACCCGATACACAGACGGAGCACATGCCTCTCACCAGAGAAGGTGCCTTTGGCCAGGCACTCTTTGACCCTGTTGGTGCGCCGCACATGGAAGGCTTTGGTGATCTCCTGGTTCATGAAGGCCTCGTTGTTGAGAATGTTGGCCACCATCATGCGAAGGTCGAACACCTCCAGCAGCTCAGCAATGTGGGCGATGTGCATCAGCTCCTTCTCGTGCTCGTCCAGCTGGCCTGTGTACAGGTACCGCAGGACGGCCCGGAAGGGGCCCGGCTGCATGGACGGGTCCATGTGTACCACTGTCATGGGTCTGGGGTTGTATGTGACGGGATCGTCCACCAGCTCCTCCTGCATGCTAAGAAAGGCCCTGCTCCAGGACGACAGCAGCCTGCCTCTGCCCATCCGCTCCTCAGCCTCGCCCCGCTTCAGTGTCCCGTCGCTGGTGCAGGCACGGAGGTTGGCCCTGTCGCCCTCCACGGGGGTCTCGCACACATCGAAGCTAGCTGCACGCATCAGCAGCTCGCGACCGGAGAGGGTGGAGGCGGGCGGCCGAGGGTGCGGTCGCACTGGCTCCTCAGGGGGGCGCACGTCCATCAGGAAGAGGTCGTAAAACTTGGAAGAAGCCGTGGCAAGATAGATGCGGTGAGCGAAGATACGCTCACGCTCCTGCAGGACCAGAATGACGTCGGCACACAGCGGGTCCTCAAGCAGCCGGCTCGGGTGCTCCTCGATGGAGGAGGGGGGTGCAGGGACGCTGATGATCGGTGGGGGAGGCTTTGGGGGCAGGAAGGGGGCCTGCAGGAGCGGCCGCTGCACGTTGCGCAGGTGGGACTTCCAGAACTGCAGGTGGCGCCGTGAAATGAGAGCCGCGCGGATGGCATTGTCAAAAACGTCCTTCACGCCAAACTGCGCCACAATGCTCGTCTCGTAGTACGGCACCCCGATCTCCTTGGCCACCTCACGACCCCTCTCAGGAGGGAGGATTTCATGGGGCTTAATTGGTCTGAAATAAAGGAAATAAAATCATCACAGCATTGTTAAATACATGAATAAGTGCACAAATACAAGAAGAAAGAGTGCACTGACTGAAATCAAGACACTAAAGCGTGGCAGACAGTAAATAGTATCTCAGCTGATACCAAGGCAGTAAACCGGAAATGATGACTGGTAAAAGTAGCGTTATAAAACAAAACTATTTTAGGAACAGAGGGGTGGAAAGAGGCTGTGTTGCTGTTGGAGAGTTACTGTCCTTTAAGTACTTCATTCATCAGTGCATCAGCAAGGAAATGTCTGCCAAGATATAAATGACTACAAGGTCAAGACAAGCTAATGAAAGATGCTGTTTTTTTTCCTTGACGCAACCAGACATAAATCTACAGCTTTGCTTTCAATCTGTTGAAATGTGGTAGAATGTTTTTCCCATTTTGAATTTTTTTTTTTCAAAAGAGAGAACCAGAAAATAATCAATATGTGCTTATACAACTAGCAGCCTCCACACTAAAAATAGGACTTCAATTGTGCTCTTTATTCTCCTTTAAAGATGTATGTCTTATTTTTATCAGCGAGACGTGATGAGACTTGGTCTCAAATGACCTTGCCAGTGGGCGTCGTGCTCTGTTGACTGCCTCCAGGTCAGCATAGCGCAGGTCCAGCTGACAGCCCACCAGGATGACAGGAGCCCGGGGACAGAAGTGCTTAATTTCAGGGGTACCACATGGTTTTGACATGGTGCAAAGAGTTGGGGTTAGCAATGGAGAAACACAGTACCACCACATCAGACCTGTAGGGTAGGGGAGGTGATAGATTAGAGCTAACTACTTCAAATGTAAAGAAAATAATCATTTTTCTGTGTACTAGTGTTCCTACAGTTCCTGGTGCGAGCGATGTCAAGGTTCAGTTCGGAACGAACACCCACATGCATTGATAAAGCACATGAAGGTTTTGTCCTTCTTGTTCTGTACATGGCGTTTTTTTAACTGTATAGAAACATCTCACTTTACTGCTAGGTAGTCTGTAAAAAAATGGCTATGCTCAGCAGCTCATACCTGCCATAGGCAAAGCGCCGATCTTTGTGATGGTCACCGAAAGTGTCCCATAGACGCAGAGACACACTCACGTCATCTACTACATCCCTGGAACGTTCCAGAACCTGTTTGGACAAAAGAACATCACATGCATGGA
Organism: Setipinna tenuifilis; assembly: GCA_030347295.1. Lineage (NCBI taxonomy): Eukaryota > Metazoa > Chordata > Actinopteri > Clupeiformes > Engraulidae > Setipinna > Setipinna tenuifilis. The sequence continues at coordinate 16,287,530 of CM059271.1, read as the reverse complement.
TATACAGTACACAGAACCCACTCCAGAGCACATCCATTACACAAGATTTCCTATTAAAACATATAGTATGCTGTATGATTTACTTTTAGAAAACTGGTAAAAACTGGCTATTAAAAATCTGAAAACACATTATTCTTTCTTCATGACAAAGATTCCCACTGGTAAAGCAAATGTGATAATCTGCACTAAGTAAGTGTGATTCGCAAGACTAGGTGTTCATTCATTCAGTAGTAATTAAAGATCGCCCTGCTGGTACCAGATGGAATCAGTACTGTTTTTGCTGCAATTTGAATTTGTCGATGGTCAATATTGAGACACTTGACATATTTTAATTTTCAAACTAAATGTAGCAGTGACAATCTGGATGACATCTAGGCTGTTAGATGTGACATCTGGTTGTGTTTTTACTGAAAACAAGATCTGGAGTTATTTGTGATTATCCACATGCACTAGAAAAATAGTTTTTACTGTAACCTGCAGTAAGCCCTGGTCGTACCTTAATGAAAGAACCTTACAGACATAACTGTGCACCCTTAGATTGGTATTTTTGAGACAACAAGGCTTCACCCTGTAAAACAGCCCAGCTATCTAATGACAATCTATCAAATGTGCAGTCAGTACTATCAAACGAAGTAAAAAAAAAATCGACTGAGGCAAGAGCTGGCACTAGGGCTGTATACTAGCAAGAATTTGGAGATTCAGTATCACAGCATAGGGTTTGTAGTTTTTATATATTGAGATTTATTTTAATATGATGAATGAGGTAAACTATTGTGAATAATACAAATTAAACAAATAAAATATTGTGAATAATGAAAAAAATATTATTGTAAGATTTAATCTGAAGAAAATGTAGTAAACATTTGAATTAAAAATCAGTTGTAATTAGTTTAGAACACTGGAATTTAACTGCATTTATTATAGTCCCTGTTACATCCAACATAACACTAAATGAACAACTATGTGCCAAGAATCTCAACATATGGACCATTCATTACAAATCTAGGCCTATACAGGTGTTTTTGAGAATCAACAAAATATCCCAAAAATATATATGATATGTGCATGCTGCGTACATTCATCCACATAAGGTAGTGGGTAACTCACCTCCTGGCATACCCTGTACTGGTCTATGGCCCATACAGGTGGGCACATGAGTGGCAAGGAGCTGGTACTGGGTGAGGGTAGCATTGCAGGCACGGGCACAGATGAGGCGCGTCTTCCCTACAGCGTTGTCCCCAACCACCACACACTTGATAGTCTCAACGTTTGGTCTCTCATAGTCCATGTCAGAATCCATCAACTGGAGCCTGAGAAGAGCAGAGAAGAAAAACAGTAAAGAAACGTCAATAACATGCTCAAAGCAGCACGGCACCCTTCACAGCTGAGCAGCACATCTGGACACTTACCATCACATTTTGGCAGAACGACTGACACAGAACAAAAAAAAAAAAAACAAAACAAAACAAAATTCAGGGCAATTTATACCTTTATAAGTCAGGTCCCTCCTCTGCACAGAGCAGCTATCTGCAGCACTACACGAGACTGCTCTTGAGGTCTACAGTAATGCCTCAGCTTGGCCCGCTGCAGCAGTCTGCTCTACTTCAGACACTGCCTGGACTGGTTCTGTCTGTTTGCTCCCATTAAGATTAACCAAGAGGGATTCACAGGGACTTTGGAGAGACCCCATTTCAAGAGAGTGAGACATACACCTCCTAGAATAAATGACAGGAGAAAAAAACTTTCCTATTTCAGGAGATGTATGACAGAAAGATCCAGATATTCCATATCCTTTAGGCAGTAACTGTACAAATAATGCCGTGGTTTATTCTTCTAGAGGACATTCCTTTGCTCTGCTGGCTGCTGACATTTACCATTAATCAGACTTAGTACAACACAGCAAGAAAAAAGGCAAGACATCTGAAAAAAAAAATCACATCTGCTCAGTAACGTGCTCTCATTGGATGTGAGAACCTCAACTTCTGGGTAACTGCCAAATAATCAGGTCAATGATTGAGGAATCCACAACCAAGGATAATTCTTCGACAGACCATTACACAACTAATCCTCATATAACCCAGCAGAAATTTCACGTCATGTCAACTAGCCAAAATGCGCTGAAAAGCTGTTCACATAGACAGACCATTTGTAATCTCTAGTTATGCTACTTGTTTGATGGTAGTGGTTGCCTGATAATACAACGCTCAGCGTCGGTAAGTTCTACTAAACTCTGCAGCACACTAGAGAGCGGTATTGCTGATAATAAATCAGGTGTGAGAAGACAATATAGAACCCGATCAAGCAAGTCAAGCTCCCCAGATTATAATGACCCCCAACCGGCTCACCTTATATAGTCACTGAACCATTGACCCGTTACTTTGCATCTGACTTCATTCGCAAATACCCATTAACTTACCATTCGAAATAATTTCGCGGTCCCTATTATTAAGGCAAACAGTCAAGCAACTCACCTCACGCCTCGGAAATGATGGGAAATGGTAGTCTCCAAGCAATGGTAGTTTCCAAGGAGACCGAATTTACTTGAGTTTTGCAGCAGGAGACAAGCTTTCCTTGTGGAGCTTAACTGGGTAACTCGTTATATTGATTCTACATCGAAACAGTACGCTACAGTGCACAGCCCTTGTAATAATATGGCTGCAATAACATGCATTACCATACTTTTTACGTGATTTTGGCGTTGGCTGTAGAGTTTGGTATTGGCTTGTAGAGCGCTGGAGTGTGCGCGCAGAAGAAAGTCAACAAAGTGGCTGGAATTTAGACCAATTAATTGTCTTACAGTCTGAGCCCCCACTTGACGAAAGCACCGTCTTCTGTAAGTGCAGGGGGGGAAAGAATGAACTTTGTTCAAGTCAAAGATCACTCAACCCCAGCACATAACCCCATTCAAAAATCAAAAGAATTTGTTCCATTCTAGTTGTCCACAATGTCCGTTCGCTGCAATGGATTCGGTTACGCGTCTCGGCTCTAATAGTTTTTGTAAGAGCGGGATAAGGAAGAATGTCTAACTACTTTATGAATGTGCCGCGTCACGTTTTAACTGCGGGATATATTTGGACTGTGAGGCCCAAGGTGGTTCTATTATTGGACCTGTCTCACAATGCACCATGGCGGGGACATCACTTGATATCATTCATTCGCTAGTGGATTACAGTGTAGCGGAACATTATACCTAATTTGTTCAAAAGGCATTTTAAATTGAAGTCTAGCTACACCACGGTGTTCTGTAATACTAAGCCAAGGTCTCAGTCGGACTGTACTCAGCAAGACGGCATCGTCATCAATCAGCAGGGTCTGACGAAAGCACTTTTCACACTCGTCTGCTGCGGTTCAAAGGGACTTGACTAAACCGCCACTGCCCGAGGTGATGCAATCTACCCTACTCAAATAAAAATCAGAATCTTCGTAACCGTCATAAATCTTTCATAATAATGTTGATTTAATTTTAGGCTATGGGTTTTCTTTATTGTTAAGAGGACTAGAGATGTTACATCACACCCAAATTAGTCAGATCTACAGCAGGAAACTGAGTAATACACAAGAATGGCCAGACTATTTCTTTCATACACGTGTGACTATAGGATGACAGACTGGGAATGCAGCAACCATGCGATATCCTGTTAAAGTTCAAAGTTGCCCTTTGAAACACAAGACTCTGGTGTGTATCCTAGACGGTTACAGAGCTTCGGCTGCTCAGTTCATTCATCTACTGCAATACTGTAACTGTTATGTAACCCACACTATTATCTATTTGAATAAGCACTTAGCTACTACCTTGACGCAATGTATAGCCTAGTTTTTTCATAGCAGCAAAATAACTACTGATAACATTTTAGTTTCACCACGCAGCAGAGTTCTATGTGCTCTCATCTTACCGCATCAGAGGGAAGTGAGGCATCGGGTTTGCCGATGTTAAGAGGCGAACAACGGGATAAATCTCCATTTGATGTAGCTCGCCGCATAGAAAAAGCAGTGAACTTCATTTTCGTGACCAGAAACACACAGCTTATGAATTAAAGCTTTAGATCATCATCTCCTTATGTGAGCTGCTTCCCTCAGATTGCTGACACTATGTAGCCCCACACCGAGAAATTGCAGACCGCGAAGACATCTGGGACCGCACCTTCTCATTCACAGCCTACCCTGGCCAAAACACCTCGACAACAGCGACACTGCTACCTCGGCTACCGTATGCAGAGCACAACAGTCGCGCGCGGCAACCTTCCCATTCCCTACAAGCTTGCAAACCTCTCGGTTCACTTCTACACTCTTATACGGTATACAGTGTTCAAATTAATGTGTTTAAATACTATCTAAACGGATATTCGTAATACTTTTTTTTAATTTTCAAACTGCCAGAATATAATTTTCATGCCATGTTACTCCATGCTGCTCCATACAGCCCAGGATACATATTTCTGTGTCATTCTGAGGTGTCATGCACAAATCATTACTTCACAAGTTTTAACAAGCTTGTAGTTCCTTCTCATGATTTTCTATGTTATGTTATTATTTTCTCTGGCCCAACAGACCTATTCGCCACAATATTCAGGAACATATCTCTGTATCTTAGGCTATATGAAGCTGATGAAGCACATTCTTCAGAAGAATGAGGCCATATGTTTTTGAAGTATCACACATGGATTGTTTATCTTTGCAGCCAGATGTTTGGTTTCAAATTCGGTCTCCTGCAGTGATGTGTTGCAGCACAAAGATGATGTCCTTCTTTCTCAGTGATTACAAATAAGGAATTAGATAATACAGGACAGGTTTCTGTGGATACAGATCAAAAAAGGCATGGCCTCATTGGATCATTAGATCAGTGTCCTGAATTATTGGGTCATTAATGACTGAGAAATATTATAGTTAGCCACATGTATGACCAGATGAATGTGTTGTCCTCAAATCTCCCTTCACAGACTTAATTTACAAACTGCTCTCATCACGAGATGCATAAACATGTTAACATGAAAAATACCAATGTATACTCAGGCACTGTGCCAATGTGGAACCTTCTCCTTAAATGACACACTGATGTAAAAGCACAAGGCAGTTAATCATTAACATCTTGTTTCTGCTGAGTGGAAGAAACTGGATGGATGACGATGGAATGTATGCATTATGCATGAATGAATGAACAAATCGCCAAAATGTAATTGCATCCCAATGAAATGTTATAGTCTAAACACAATCATAAATAATCCAGTCTTTTAAGGTACAGTCCATAATGATGATGAACATTTTCATTTGTACAGTTTAGGAAATTACTTCACATAGTCATCTGGTTGTTTTGTTTGGTATGCTTGAAAAAACAAACAAACAAAACAATATGTTTGTGCTTGCAGACAATACGGTGACCCTGTAAATAGTACCCAAACATGGTGGCTTGGACTTAACCATAAACAATTCATCAGGAGCATGGTAAGCAGTGGTGTGGTTTTGATTGGTTGTTGACCTCAAATGTCATCAACTTCATATCACAGTCATGGAATTTTACTTTCTTGGTAAGCATTAACATGCATAATTGTCTCCTAAACTTGTAGTTCAAGGGAAAACGTAATATAATGAACTGTAAGATAAAAGGTGGCTGTGGTGTGTTTACAATGCTGTAATTGTAAAACATGAGTTGCATGTAGTGAATGATCCACATGAGATCAAGGCATTCATCTGTCTGACATGTATAGCAGACTGTAGAGCAGACTATACCTGGATGTTTACAGACGACCAAAGGTTTGTGGGTCAAATGTGATAGTGTGGTTTAAACCCCTTATGCAACACTCATGACCAATCGTTTACCCTGATGCTGTGAGGTGCAGATTTTTTTGTTCTGTACTGAAGTGAGTGTTATAGCACAACTGTTGTAATAGTTTCAACTCTTTCGGAGTTGTGCGTTTGATTCCTATTTGTGGTGTCCATTGTCTCCTTGACATTACTAACCTGACACCCTCTGCACTGAAAACATGGAGCCGTTAATAGGCATGGACGCAGAGAATGGAGATCTACTGCGTCCACTTTCTCTGGAACAGTATCACGTCTCAGAGGAGTATGGCTTTGTACTGCGTGAGCCCCTGGTAAGTAAAGATGCTTCTCAGAGCTGGAGGTGGTTATGTTAAGACCTGACCTATAAGGTATTCAGTGATTAAAAGTAAAAAAAAATACTTGACAAGAAGAATATCTTTTATGTTCTCTTTTCTTGTAAGTTGCTTTGGATAAAATCGTCTGCTACGTGTAATGTAATATAATGCAATTATAGTGCACATGGTGTAGTGCAGATAAATAGCATTGTGAAATATATGTCTCGACCTTCAATGTCAAATTTTTGTTTTAGTCAGTCTATAAGGCACTTTTTAAATCAAACACTGTGTGATGTGTGCTTTGTTGCAAGATACTTTTAAAGTCACTCGAATGGGGTCAGAAGTGTTGTTTAGCCTCTTTTTTGCCCTCAGTGCTGTTTTTGGCATGGTTTTTATGTATCCTGTGAGTGACCTTTATCCACCACTGCAACAAAATAATGTGCTTTCGCAGTTAATGTAAAACTTTGTACTTACCTTCTTTAAAAACGACATGTCATCGTCATGTCTCTGATAGATTCTGAAAAAAGGCAGTGGGAATAACCTGACCTGAGCAATATATTTCATTGCTTGTCTAACTTGAACCTTAATAGCCAGTTAAGACCACATGTTTTCAGATTTGTCCATCTGTACTCTGGGCCGAATTAGCAGACGGGCCAGCTGGGCTCAGGCCAAGGGGGCAGGAGGGAAGGGGGACCAGGATAGGGGCCCTAAACATAAAACTACATTTAGGTGTAGACTCAGTGGATGAACTGCTCCAGAGTAAGCACACCATTTAAGCAAATACAGTATGCAATTTCAAAGTAGACCTTCCTAAGAAATGATATGGCACTACCTGAAATTGCATGAAAAACAGCTTACCCACCTACATTTATACGGTGGCAGAGGGTGCATGACACTTGAGGGGCCACTTGAGTCTGTACTGTACTATGCTATAGCAAACATAAGCAACATGTGACATCAAACAGTTTTAGGGATATTCAGGACTTTTGGACAGTCTGGCATACTATGCTATACCTTTCTTGTGAATCGTTTCCATGTGTGCATCAAAGAAGAGCAGAATTCTGAATTTAGCTCTGCAAGTGTTGACACATATTAAGGTATTTATCTAAGACACAATCTTTGTTCTTTCTTGTCTTGTTTTTTTTTCCATTTCTATTTGGACTCCTGGCCTACTGTTCCCCATGTAGTGCTATTTCTCTTTGATGTACCTGGTTAGTTCTCCAAGGGTCTTTCCACGTAAAGTTTACAGTGTTTCAAAGGTCTTATGTTTATGGTAATGTTATGGCAAAGTCTACAGACTCCTGTCATATGGGTCAGGACCATGGTTTATGGATGTTAACATGATGATTATCCTAAATCTTTACTACAACAAAATCATATGCAATGGCAAATGGAATGGAAAACCTTTGTTTTTTTTCTGGCTTTCATAGTTTAGAAAACTTAGATTTGACTCTTGTACCTGTTTAGTGGATCACAATTTAATCGCAAACATGAATCCTAATCCTAATGTTTGAAGTAAAAAAATACTTTGCAGTACAAATTTACCATAACTGACAAAAGTCTCTTTCCTATCTCTCTCCACAACTACTTCAAAGTAAGTTGTTGTACACTGAAAATGTATAACTCATCCATTAATAGTTAAAGGTGATCCTTGTTCTGGGATGTGACATATACACAATAACATCATGGTTGGATCTGTAATGTTTAGAAGCGTCATAAAAATCTCTCAGAAAGTAATGTTAGGGTAGGGAATTTTAAACCTGTGGTTGTGCACCAATTTGGCTTAACTGGTAACCTCATTATGAAACGAACTTAATGCTGATTGGCTGCCTTCACTGCCAACTTGTAATGGTTGTTGTTGAGGTTGATGTGGTAGCAAAGTCGGAACTGCTCCATTATGGAGCATCAAACGCTGTGAGAGGATGGCTTGATATTGTCCTAGGTTTGTAAGACTGTCATAAGGGAAATGGGCTGAGCAAAGTAACAGGCTGTGCTTAAATGTAATGGGAATCTGAATAAAAATGAACAGTGGTGGGGAGTTAATGAAAAGTTTGCACATCGCTTGCACAGCCTGGAAGAGCACACCTACTAACACAACTTGCCGTTTTGCCTTGAACTTCGTGAACACTGCTGTAAACAAGTTACTTTTCGTAGGGGGGCGGGAGCACAGGTTTATATGGGTTTGTTTGAACTGACTGGCTGGCTAAGTGGCTAGCTTAAAGCAATGTATTCTGAACTTGAAATAGTGACATTCCACATGTAGTATGGTAACGTTTGGACAAGATTGTCCCAAAACATCACTATTTCAAGTCCAAATTGCATTGCTTTCAGTTAGCCACTCAGCCAGCCAGTCATTTCAAACAAGCCCTATATTTGGGAATGGAATAAGAGCTGTGGCAGTGAGATACATTTTACGTCATATGTATCATATGTATCTGCTGATTAAATTGGCAAATTTTCTAAAGAACATTTCTAAAAGACGAATTTTTATGAAATGGAGATGTTCAGAATGTGTAGCACTTTTCATATGTTCTTGAATGCGGGTAGACTACCGTTCTTGAACAAAGACAAGGTAAAAACATTTTTTGACTCTCTGTTACCTTTAAATATTTTTTTAAGAGAAACACTTTATAGTGTTTCATAGAATTATTTATTTTTCAGATTCTCTTTTATTATAGAATGACAATCATTAAAATGTGTTTTTTAAGTCATTAGGGGATTTTAAGATCATAAGAAATGTTACACTTGGATTTTGGTTTACTAATACAAACACAAACATATCTTTTTTTCTAAGGAAGATTTGCCACCATATTATCAACCTTGGATGGAAATAGCCAAGAATGTGACAGAGCTCATTTATTCCCATTCAGTTCGGACACGCGTTCATGAGGTAAAAGTATAGTTTGCATGTTTATAAAACTATGTCAGATATTGATTACATTCAAGGATTTTTTTGATTTCATAAATAAATTAAAACATTCCAACATTCCAACATTCAATTTAACACTGCATGCATTTTTAAAGGTACAAGCATGGGCCATGTAACATATGCCAGTCATCTGACAATAAACTAAATGATGGACATAAAATGTGAAATGTGAAGTGAAATGTCCATCATTCACTGTAAAAAAATGCTGCTTTGAAACCAACTTCAAAAAGTGTCTGCATGGATCTTTTTACGTTTCATTCATGGCACTGGCATTCATTGCATTGACATTCATTCATGGCATTGTTACCAACATGATACCAAAAAGATCCATGCAGCATGCTGACATTATTTTTTTAGTTCTTTGCTTTTCTTTTTGTGGTGTACTGTATTTAAATGTTAGCCATGGATGTGATAATTACATACTGTTGTGTAGTCCATTTTCTTGGAGTGCTCACCAACCCCACCCCCAACCCCCACAACCCTCCCCATCCATCCCTGTTCCCCCAGATGCCCCTATTGGACACTGAGCTCCTGCAGGAGCATAGGGAGCTGCGCTTGGCTCACCTGGCTCTCAGCATCATGACCATGGGCTATGTGTGGCAGGAGGGAGACAACGACACAGTCAAGGTGTGCCATAATGTTTTGCACCAAGGGAAATATCTGTCAGAGGTGGACAAACAGGTTTAAGAAAGTAAAAAGTCTTGGCAGGACTTATATTTTCTAAATCTGGGATAGTCACCTCTGCTATCTGAGGTGTGCCATCAGGCTTTACACAAAGTGACATTTCTACTAAGAAGGACGGAGAAACAAATACATCATTGTTAACATTAATATGACACTGACAAAGTGAACCACAGCTAGTGGCAAATGGAATTATACTGTTTTTTGTATTACTGAAATTACTTCTCTTTCCATATAATCAGATAGATAATTACTTTATCCATTCCCAAGATAAAATTTTGATGTTGCAGCAATCATTTATACAGAATACAACAAACACAAGACCACACAACAAACCAATGTATGAAGATGAAGAGTCTCTGGTTGTGCAAATGGAGCATATGTTTATTATCTCTGGTTGTGCAAATGAAGTGCTCTTGTGTGGGTAGGTGTTGCCTCGGAACCTAGCTGTGCCATACTGGTCTGTGTCACAGAAGCTGGGACTTCCACCCATCCTGACTCATGCTGACGCAGTCCTGGCCAACTGGAAGAGGAAGGATCCAAACGGGTAAGGGAACCTTCTCCAGCCAAATCCCGAAACACCTATCAGGCACCATACTAAATGCTTTTTACTCCACTCAGTTACACTAAATGTCTTACAAATACCGCTAACCTATGTTTTCTGGAAATATAAGCACAGGTACATATCTGTGTAAAGGTGCCAAGAATTCACTTGAGGTTCACCTCTCTCTTTCATGGCCCTGATGGATGACCTACACCAGTGAAATCAATATGGAGTAAGTAATCTTTCTAATGTCTTCTTTGGGCATTTCTAATCAGAGTTGTGTAACACATAAAAATCACCAGCAGAGGAGGACATTTACTTTTTTGTTGGTCTTGTGATGTTTTTAAAGATGTGTTAGTTTAAAACATGAATTTGTGTAAAATAGAAATGAATCACTGTCTGAGATTAGACACTACTACTTCATATTCAGCCATTTTTGTCTACAACATATTATTTGGGAACCGTTTATTTTACAATTCCTTTTTAATGTAACATTCCTACATGTAATATTATGTACTTACACTGTACATACCTAACACTAACTCTAACCTTAACCTACTGTGCAGTGTAAGTATATAATGTCACATTGTTACACACGTTGTTACACTGTACCTAATTGATGTAACAGGGGCAGTCAAATAAAGTGTAACTTATTTTTTGTGGTAATATGTTGAGTGTTATTTCATATATTATTGATGCTACAGAACAGTACCAGAGCCAAATTCCACAGGACGTAGTTGTGTGGCTAAAATACACTATTCTATTCTATTCTATTCTAATTTATTCTATTCTATTCTGCTGATGCTGTGTCTCTTATAAGGTAAAAATGGCTGTATGTATATTATAGTTAATCAGAAATCAAACACTCTTAACACAGCTCTCTAGCTCTTAATGGTGACAGTAACACCCTGTAGGAACTTGGAGCTGCTGTTCACCCTCCCTGGTGGAACGAATGTGCATGGCTTCTTCATGGTCACTTTGTTAGTGGAGCTTGCTGCAGTGCCTGGTATAAAGGTGAGGACAATCTTAAGAAACTCACTGGCTTATCCCCTCACTCTCCACCTTTAGCTGGTGCGTGGTGTGTCTAGCTTCTGGTGCATAATGGCTGCTGTGCATCACCCAGGTGTGTGCTACTCATGGGTGATGATTAGTGGGTTCCCCCTTCACTGGCTCGGTTGTCTTGAAAGAGCTAGATAAATGCAATGTGTTGTTGTTGTTGCTGTTCTTGTTGAAACTCTCCTGAAAGCTTTTATCACAACATCAGGAACACGGCTGTGTAAAGTCCTCCAACCTTAGCATGGTTGTCATGGCATTTCAGGCTATCCCTCAGGCTATTAATGGAGTCAATCAAGGTGATGTTTCCACGGTAACCGCGGCTCTGAAGTCTATCTGTCTGGCCTTAGATGGCATGATGGAAGCTCTCAAGTTAATGCACGGTAGGTAAATATATAATAAATTGATTTTTTTAAATAACATACGTATTCAATCATTTGATTTATTTCATACTAAATGTAGTTTCTTAGTAAATGTAGTAAAGTGATTTAAGGTCTGAGAGATAAACAAGTAAGAATACTAAACAAGACTAAAGGGCGATAGACTACTAAGACTGCTAAATGTAGTGATGAACTATCATGACCCATTTATTGATGGGCATCATACTAACGTGTAATAGATACAGTAACCACCTGAATTACAATATTGGTAGCTACAACAAGATGATTGACAGATTTATGAGTGCCTATATAACAGACTCAACTGTTTTATGGGTGTATCTGTGTCACAGCCTATGTGGAGCCCTCTGTTTTCTATGGCATCATGAGGATTTACCTGTCAGGGTAGGTTATGACAACAGAACACTTTTTGGCATCATCACCAGTGAACATCCTGAACAATGATTCATACCCCATCAGAGGTGTCCATCCCACCTCGTTAAAGTAGAAATGACAAAATGTAACCTTTGCATTTAACCCATCACACACATGAGCAGGGGACAGCCAAGGGATTAAACTTAAACTTAACATGCTCCCAACCATTCTTTTCAGTAGGTGATGTCTGATAAAAGGCTCTTGCCCAAAACACCATTATTAAAAGAATTGTTGGGAGCATATTGCTGTTGTCATTGACTTTATCTACCTTATTGTATAGGCCTATTCTGTGGTCCAGCACCCAGACTTGAGACAAGGATGTGCATGTTTTTTTTTGTGTTGCTTTACTCTATGTTGTTGTTTGTGGCCTTGAGCTGGAAGGATAACCCATCGATGCCGGATGGGCTGGTGTATGAGGGGGTGCAGGAGGAGCCCATGGAGTACTCTGGAGGAAGTGCTGCCCAGAGCAGCCTGCTACACTGCTTCGATGAGCTGCTCGGGGTAAAACATGAGGGAAGCAGTGGTGAGAGAGCGATAACACACACACACACACACACATGCATGCATGCACACACGCACGCACACACACACGCATGCACGCACGCACGCATACATACACACACACACACACACACACACACATGCACACATGCATGCATGCACGCACAGGTGCACACACACACACACACATACACACACACACACACACACACACACACACACACACACACACACACACACACACTGCCTGTCTCTTACCCATTGCTCAGTTCACCTCTCTCCACCTTTTTCGTTCTTTCTCTCTCTTTCTTTCTCTCTTAACACACATGCACAGGTGCACACACACACACACACACTCACACATGCACACACAGCCATCATTGCAACGAAAACTAGAAAAAGTCTCCAGCTTGGTCACACCCTACTCTTTACTTTTCCAAGAATTAGTATGATAGAATTTATCCCTCCTTGCTATAATTCTAATTGAATGCAGGCATATATATGAAGTCTGTGTGTGTTTTTTCTGCATGTATTTGCGTATTAGTGTTAGTGTACATTCAGTTTACAACTGTGTAAAGCCTGCTGCTTGTTTTTTTCCGCAGGTGCATTTCTAATGCGCATGAGGTCACACTACATGCTCCCCGCTCACACACACTTTGTCCAGCACATATCACAGTATAGGCCCAGCCTGCGGGACTTTGTACTGGAGAAGGACGATGAGTCGCTAAACTCTGCCTACAAGCACTGCGTGGCTCGGCTGGTGGAAGTGCGAAACTACCACATCAACCTGGTGGCGCGTTTCATCACCCTGCCTGCCTCACATGCCAAGGTACCATATCTTCTGCATATATGTCTGCCAGACATGTGATAGGAGCATTTTTATTGGTTCATGATATTTAAGGTTTGGGATTCCATCTAGCACAACTGATAAGGTGTGCTTACAGAAATAGAAGTGTTTCTGAAAATACAGAAAGATGTGTAAGGGATAATTTTTTGAGAGGTGCTCCTTTTGGTGGAATAAGCCCCGGCAGAGTGATGAAATCGGGGCTTATTCCACAAGAATGACCAACTCGCAGAACATTATCCCACTTATTATACAGCTGCTTGCCAAAAACTCTGCTGCTAAAAATAGTTTATAGAGGAAATAGAATGTTTATGTGTTGCATGGCAACCTGTCCAACTGCTAAATAACTTGTTGAAGCTTATTGTTGATATTCTGTTACAATAAGTGCACAGACTACTTGCAGAGTGATCTGAAAGAATCACAAAAGCCGTTGCCATTGACAGCGCTCATTATACTTTTTCAGCAGTCAATATACAAAAATATTTGACCTCCGAAGGTTGGAGTGGCCCATTCAAAGTCAATGGAATGCACACACAGCATTTTAAAGAGCCGTATAATACATTTATATACTGTATGTATGTAATGTAACCCTAATCATGAGAGACAGAGAGAGAGAGAAAGAGAAAGAGAAAGGAACAGGAGGGTTTTACTCAAAATGAGGTACTCATGTCAATACAAACATCACTGATGTTGTATACTTATAACAATGTTAACTTCACTGATATATTATGCACATGACAATGTCAACACCGTTGACATGTTATAGGCATGTCAATAGAAACATCACTGACGTCATATACGCATGACAATGTAAACATCACTGTTTTGTTATACCCAACAGAAGCTGCGTCTGTACGGCGTGGACATAGATGAGCAGAACAGCGCCATCACCCAGGCTCCTACGGCCCTGGAGGAGCGTGGCACAGGTGGCTCGGGCATCATGAGCTTCCTGAAGATCGTGCGGGACCGGACTCTGGCCCTCTCCGACTCACCCAGCACTCAGACAGTGAGGCGGCCCCGAGCAGAGGAGGCCCAGGGCCAGAGCCATGGCACGGTTAGAGCACCCCAGAAGGCCTCAGCAGAGAGCTCGTTTCTCAGCTGGCTCACCTCTAAGATCTGGAGCCAGTGACCCCTGGTCAGGCACAACATGACAGCTAAGCCTAACACCTTGCATTTGGTGCCTTCGTATAGCCTTTGCCATTACACTATTGCACACTATAGCTACGATCTTAGATTATATATTCATAGATGTATTTTTGAAAGAAATATAACTTTTGATTGCACTTTATCTTACAGTCCCTTTTACATTATGTACTTATACTGTACCATAGGGTTAGCATTATGTCAGGTTTTAGGTTAGGATTATGCTTAGCGTTCGGTATATACAGTGTAAGTACATAATATTACATGTTGTTTCATTTAAATACACTGTAAAAGGAACTGTAAAATAAAGTGTAGTAACTGTGATAAAGCATGGTATTGTTTTATTCATAAATACTTAATGCTAGATGGATAGGTATTTTACTTAGCCATATAACATGTAGGCTTCTCTCGTATATGTATATGTTGCAAAGAGCTCAGCTAAATTTATATTTATATCAGGTGCTTTCTCCTGGTAATTTTTTAATTGTTTTTTTTTTTACAGTTACCCTATAAGATGATGTTATATTATTTGTTATCTGCACAGTACATTGTGATCAAAGTTTGCAGATCATTTTCTAAAAAAAAAAAACATTGTCAGACATTTTCCATTCAATTCAGTATCAATTAAAACTCTTTGACCACCATGGTCTGTGAATACATACCAGATACCTCAGACCACTTCAGAAACACTGTCTCT
The DNA here is from genome assembly GCA_030347295.1 of Setipinna tenuifilis. Classification (NCBI taxonomy): domain Eukaryota; kingdom Metazoa; phylum Chordata; class Actinopteri; order Clupeiformes; family Engraulidae; genus Setipinna; species Setipinna tenuifilis. The sequence goes on along the minus strand of CM059271.1, from coordinate 16,272,234 downwards.
TAATTTATCATCATATAATGTATATTATATATTATTATTCAGTATACTGTATCAGATGTATAAAATGCTACTTAGAAGTTGTCTATGGGTCAACCTAATATATAACTGCCACAAAACAGTTGCAGTTGTGTACAAAGATCACAATCACATTTTGAATGGAATGTGTATTTCATATTACTGTGTACTACCCCAGGATTCCAGTGGGGGGAGCTAAAGCATATAGCATCTCCCAAAGCGCTCCATCAGGAGCATGGCACTGGCACCTACCTGACTCATCAAGTGGTTCCCCCGCAACTTTCATCCCCTCATAACAGATGGTCTGTTTTAGCCAAGACCACAGCGGCAGGGGCAGCTATAGCGGTGCTTTTGGAAGTGTCAAGAGTGCACTTGTGTCTCACTGCTATCACAGGACAGATAAAAATCACTGATTCGTTCCACATAGCTACAGGGCTTAGAGCTGGTTTAGAGTTGACTTGTGTTTCTGGTAACACTTTGTTTGGATAGTGTGCCCACAGAGACATTATAGATAGTTTGTTGAAATTCAGTTACAGTTTGTTTATTGTTCACAAACTTATCCCCTTAATCAAACCCAAACACTAATTCTAACCGTAACAGACACTGAGTTTGAACAGATGGTTTATTAATAGTTTCAGCATCTGTAGACACTCTACAGGGCCGTCCAAAGTTTTTATTTTGTTTGTTTGTTTTTTGGTGTCTATGAACAATTGCTCATCATGTGTTATATGCCATGATTAAAAACAAAAGTCAGCCAAAGGCAAAAAACTGTGACTATCTGTATCTACCTCTCTGTGGTGGGTTGGATATTAGGCCATGTGTTGGAGATGTCACTCATCTGTCTCAGTTTCTATGATGCACGAGACCATTCACCAAAGCCCTAATTTTAGACCATCTGAATGGGGAGTGGGAAGTCATGTTGCTGAGCCAGTGACACAGCGGTATGAACACAGAGGAGGTGGGTGCCTGCTCGACATATTGAGAGGCCAAATGTGAAACACAATTGATGCAGCGATGTTAATCATCAGAAAGTATTCATTTCTATCTTCATAACAAAGTGTGTGTGCGGACATGTGTGTGTGAGTGTGTGTGTGTGTGTGTGTGTGTGTGTGTACTTGTGTGTATGTATGTGTGTGTGTGTATGTGTGTGTGTGTGTGTGCGTGCATGTATCATTAATAAATGTGTTCACAGTTGGACCACAATGCTATGGCATTGGTTAAATTTAATCCGTGATCAATAAAGTCTATAAAGTCTATCTATCTATCTATGACTTATGTTGTAAGCTGCCTATTAACCCTTCTGAAGAGGCTTTGCAGAATATCTAACAGTAATAGTATTTGGCACTCATGTTGTATTCTCTGAGTTACCCATTCAGTGACATTATGTCCAATGACCATTGCATTCATTACAAACAGACTCTATACTGTATATAGCCTACTGCTGATCCTCTGATATCAGTAAACTGCTGCTACTAAAGCTGCAAAACTCAGTGAATAGGGAAAGCAATGTCCACATGGTCCAGTGTTTAATACTGGTACATTTGTACTCTAAGGCTACATTAAAGCTTATTTTGTTATTTTGACCTACGTATTGAACACCAAGGTTCAGTTTCATCTGTGTGTTACTGGTGACAATTCGTGTGAGCTTGGGGGTGGGGGGGGTGGGTTGTACATTTGTGACAAGAGCCTACTTCACATCGCTGATAACACCCCACCTACCGGGAGTTATCTAAATAGGAAGATAGCCATAGAGGTGTCCTTAGGTCTTCCACCCTCTCTCTCTCTCTCTGCCTCTCTTTCTGTCTCTGTCTCTCTCTCTCTCTCTCTCACACACACACACACAAATGAGGAGTGTGCAAAGACTCGTCGGTTATCAAAGATTCCCCCACACTTCCATCTCCATGCGTGGCGCGCGGCTCCTGCCCACGTTCCTCCCACCCTTGCTCCGCCACTTCCTGGACTGATGCTGTATGGAACAGATCCGGAGCGATACAGCCAGAGCAGAGATGGACGGTGCAGTGATACTCTGCCATAAGCTAGTCTTCACCTTCCTGTGGTCATTTTGGACGTGCCTTTTCATTACAATAAAGACCTGGGGCGTCAGATAAGAGTATGTGTATGTGTATGTGTGCAAACGTGTGTGTGTGTGTGTGTGTACATGTGTCTGCTTTCATACTTACCATATGTGTGTATTACTCTGTATGTATGTGTGTGTGTGTGTGTGGGGGGGGGGGGGGGGGGGGGTGCCTGAGAAAAAGAATCCTTTGGGGGGGGGGGGGAGGATAATGTGTGTGTGTCAGTGTGTGCCTGTGTGTGTGTGTGTGTGTGTGTAGTGTGCATGTGAGCAGCTCTGTAAGTCTGTGTGTGAGTGTGTATCATTTCTGATAAGGGCGCTCAGTGGTAATCTGCAATGAAAATTCAATTCCGCAACCTCGACCAATCTTGCCCCCCCCACACACACCCCCCACACCCCCCGCAGCCTCCCAGTCTCCCTCTCTCTCTCCTTCTGTCACTCCCCCTCTCTTCTCTTTCTTTCTTTCTCTATTTCCCTCTATCTCTCCCTCTCTCTCTCTCCCTCTTCTTCCTCACCCCCACACTCTTGTTTGCCCTGCTGGGACTGTCTGTATTCAGTGTCGAGTGCTTCATGCAAAAAATCCAGGACACGCAAAGAGGGGAACATCCCAACAGGTGATAGCATTCTTCCACATTTCAATTTCAATGGCCCCCAGGCAAGAACTGAATGAGTCATGGTTAGTTCAAGTAAATCTCTGTGAGCTATCACACGTACTGATTGTGTTTTTTTTTTTCTTCAGGCCTGGATGATCATTGCTGGGAATCTGCCAGAAAGAAAAAGCTGATTAAAGACTTTACAGTTTTCTGTTGCTTGTGGTGTGTGTGTGTGTGTGTGTGTGTATGTGTGTGTGTGTGTGTGTGTGTGTGTGTGTGTGTGTATGTGTGTGAGTGTGAGTGTGTGTGTGCAGTAAGATATGAAGGTTGTGTGTGTGTGTGTGTGTGTGTGTGTGTGAAGCAACTTTTTGGTTTGAAGCTGATTTGAACTCCAACACACAACCGTGCAATCATGCGCACACACACACGCACATGCACACACACACATACAAACACACAGACCTGTATTATGTGCACATAAAAGCATACAATCACACAAATACAGTCATAAACAAAGTTACACTGATACAAATACATATATCGCAGTTTTTAACACACAGTGTTTTTATTTATTTATTTTTAATGAATACTGAATATGAATAATGAATAAAAGGTGCATTGTTATCTTTTCCCATAAGCCTGGTATACGCACACACAGGCTTTACTGTGTCCAGTTCTCTACAGGACTGTCTTGGCTTATCTGCTATTAAGCGTAGATTACACATGCAAATGAACAGGGACATATTTTGGACCCCATGTACACATTTACACATGTGCTCACACGTGTTCTCTCTTTCACACACACACACACACACACACACACACACACACACACACACACACACACACACACACATACAAGCACAAACACACACAGAACCACAGGCGCACGCACGCACACACACAATTTACACACATTTACACATACATATAAACTCCCACACACACACACACTGATGCTGATGGTGGAGTTGATTTTTACAGCATGTGAGAGCGAGATGGTTGCAGGGGTGGCTCTAAGGACAAACCCAGACACACTCACACGTACGGTATCTAATTAGAGTGGTCGTCTCTGGCCAAAGCAAATAAGGCTTTTCCTTATGGCCCAAGAAGTGAGCGCTCCCTAACAACCTGCGTATAAACAGTAGCCATCACTAAGGATGTGTGTGCAAACTCATTGTGTTGCAAGAGATGGAGACAGCCGGGCCACTATGTTACAGTTTTACCAATCATTTTCACACGTGTCTCAGTACCATGGCTACTGCTTTTTTAAAACTCTTAACACTTTTGCACCAACCATAGACTATGGGAGCCAAACAGTGTTCGCTTCCGCATCGCTTTACCATAATTGCGTTCAAGAACCAGTTTAACTAAAATTCATTAGTACTTCTTTCAGTTAATGTTCATGAAAAACAAAAATTATGTACAACTACAGCTTATTTTGCAGATATTTTGATACTTTAGTGTCAAAACCTAAAAGAAAAAGAAGACAATGTGACAAAACACAACATTTTGCAATTTGTCACACAATGTACTTGAGACATAATCACTGTAATTTTTAGGAACTTGGTTTCTGTAATTAGTATCAACATTTTCTGATACATATGGCACTTTACCCAGGTACAAGAAATCATGTATTTGTACACTGTATAGGCCTATATTCTTTATTCATTGATTGTCAAAGGTACATAATACATACAAATGTCAAGTAGATAGTTTGATACAGTATGTTTTACATTACATATCAGTAACATGTGCCATACTGTAGGACAAAGGCTAGATTTTAAGTGATTTGTTTCAAGTGTTTGCATTTTTTAGCTTATTGTACATTGAGCGCCATTGCACTCAGCTACAAGACAACTAGCAAAAACTTAAAAGCAAGAGCACATCACTCCTGTACTAGCTGAACTACACTGGCTACCTGTATCCTACTACAGAATTGACTTTAAAATACTCTTACTAGTATTCAAAGCTGTAAATGGTCTTGCCCATGCTACATCACTGACATATTCTTTTACAGTCTTGCACAAGCCCTTATCTGTTGAAGCCGGCCTCTTGAGGGTTCCAGAGGCACCACCTAAAAGCATCATGGAAGCAGCCTTCTCATACTATGCCCCAAAGAGATGGAATACCCTACTGCAACACATCACGGAAGCTGAGTTCATTGACTTTAACCTTTAAACGGCAACTAAGACCTACCTGTTCAACCTTGCCTATTCTTAGCGGCTCTATTCAAAGACCACCTGGACAATCAGAGACCTGCCACACTTAACTGTTCTAGTCGCAGACCTCCCAGACAATCAGATACCTTTTTTTTACCAGCCCTGGCAAATGGGCTCCCTTGGGGGTCGTGGTTCTTACTAGATTTAAACAAACCAATGCAAACAGTGAGGTTTTCCTCACCCTAAGGACTCTAACAGGAACTTTTGACAGCGTCCCAATGAACTTCCTTTTTCCCGCCACTACCAAGCAGCAGCAAATGCTGTCTTCTGTTTTCTTGGCAAACTGTTGAAGCACTTTGAGCTACATCTTGTGTGAAATGTGCTATACAAATACAGTTTTTATTATTATTATTATTATTATTATTATTATTATTATTATCATTATTACTATTATTATTATTATTATTATTTACACACTGTGTACAAGCAATATGCAGATTACATGAATCAATTGTACAATTATAATTACAATGTACATACATATATTCAACACATTTGTATGTATATATACAGTATGTATACGTACATGTGTATCATTAATAGGATTGAATACATGATATTTGACTGCTTATGCAGTGACGTAAGGTGTGATAATTGTAAAGATAGTGTATGGCATGATCCAGGTATTTATGAGACCAAGAAGCAAAGAAGCTTCTCTTCTCCGGTTGTTTTGTTTCCAAGCAGAACCACAAAATGAAGGCAAACCCCACTGAATCACAGAAAAAGAGAGTGGCAACCCAAACAAGGGCAAATTGAGCAGTACATGAGGGATTTGGGGGAAATGCTGGAGCGTTCATGACTCTAGGTTATGCCAAACATTCCTTTCTATTCCAGTGATTGAGCAACAGCGGAGGTGTGAATCAAATAAATCAAAAGTTACTAACAGTTACTACTGTGGGTCTAAGGGATTGGCAGTCACTGTAGGTTGTATTGGTACCTGATAAAAAATATACTGGAATCAAATGTAATAGTAAAAGTGTAATAGTAATAAATGTTTAGTGCACACTCTTTTGGGTGAGTGAAGAATAGTAAACGTTGTTATTCATAAGGGACTGCAGCACCTGCTGAAGGGAGGGAGGTGCTAGTGCATGTGTCTGGGGTGTAAGGAATTAGTCATTTTCACTACATGATTGCATTTAATTATTGCATCACCCTTACCAGAAACTTTTATAAAAGCCCATTACAATTGAGGAAGACAGTCAGGCTACAGCAATCATGAGAGGAAATAAAGATTCAGTATTTTTTTTGTCATGGTGCAAGTACCGCAGAATTTAAAACGTGTTGTTTTGGTGAACAGGGGGACAGACCGTGCAATCATGAAATCATGTAATCATGCATGCAGTAAAATACTGTACACCAACTGTTGAATACTATAAAGTGTTGTGTGCTTTAATAGCTGCTGATATAAAATAAAAAAACAAGAAACACAAAAGTGGAAGGAGTGCAAGACAAACAGACGGAGAGGAGTTGAATGGATTAGAATTGCTTTCTCAGGACATGGGCCTTTAAGTGCTTCTTGAAAACAGAGAGGGATGTCTGTGCTCTTGCAGTAACTGGTAGCTTGTTCCACTATTGAGGAACCACAAATGACAACTGCCTTGAGCTTGCTTTGTGTACAACGAGAGAAGGCCCAGCAGTACTCTTGTGATGAACGCAGGCAATTGACATGGGACACAATCCTTTATGGTTGAGTTCAGATAAGTGGGTGCAAACCCCAAAATCCTTCTCCTTAACCCTCGTACAGGTTCTTGAGTTGAGGAGCACAAGTTCTGTACTGTGTGTTGGGGGAGCCCCAGTGACAATTTAATCGGTTGTCCTTACTGTTCGCAACTGACTGTTTCCATACAGTGGCGGCTCCAAACCAGACTATGAGTGCGCAGGACAGATTCAATGACTGCGGGGCAGAAATGGATCAACAGCTCTTGTGGCAGACCATACTTGCCACGGAAAGTACATCCTCTTCCCAGGCCCCTTTTTAAACATGGAGTTTATGTTGGACTGCTAGCTCAGGTCCTGAGAAATAGTAGTTCCCAGAAGCTGCAAGGCTGACACAGAGAGAGAGGGCAATCATGAGTATGTATATACTGCATATGCTCCAGTGTGTCCTGAACACCATGAACACTAGTGCCAATATGCAGACTCTTTACTATCTTGGATGTTATCTGTCATGTTTTGCACAACCCCGATTTCAAACTTATATTAACTTATGACATGACCAAGTTGTAATGTGTTAGAAAAGGATTTCTGTAATGTCGTAGTAATGTTGTAATGTTATAGTGAAGAATTTTTCGCTTCCCGAGTGGAACAGCAAATCATTCCATGGCTGAAACAGCATGTTATAAGAGGCTACCCTCCTTGAGGAATTTGTGCTTTTATAGTGTCATTGAAGTTTCTTTTTTGTATGTAAGCAGATGAGATACAGATCTATAGACACAATTTGTTTTTCTAGTTTTTTTTTTGTTTTTTGGAAATGGCATGACCAGGTTGTAATGTTTTAGTAAAGAATTTCTGTAATGTCGCAGTAATGTTGTAATGGTGGTTTTTATTGCTGTTTCTTTCTGTATGTAAGCAGATGAGACACTAGCCATAACTTTACCATGGCAGTGAGAGTGTAAGATGCCGTCTGATATGAGCACAATGTTATCAGAACTTGGCTGGAACATTAACCTACATTCAAACATAATGACTGTGGCTTACAAATTAGGGAGTCAATCTTGTAGCCAGAGGGTTGCAGGTTTGATGTCCTGTGCCAACAGAGTAAATAATCAGCACTCTCCTCCATTATTATCCAGAGTTGAGCTGCCCCTGAGCAACACATCTAACCCACACCTGCTCCCAGGGCGTCATATTGAGTGTGACATTTGTGTCTACCCACTACACTGGCAGTTGACATGTGTCATGGTTTGCAGTGTACGTGTGTGTGTGTGTGTGTGTGTGTGTGTGTGTGTGTGTATGTGTGTGTGTGTGTGTGTGTGTGTATTAATTGCACACTGCTCCTAAAATCTATCCACTAACATGGATAGGTCAAAGTTATGACAATGGATGACAATGTGACATCAGGCACAGCGTCTGCCAAAGCGGAAACAGGAGGGCAGGGAACACCAGGGCCCTTTGCTGGGAAAGGTTAAAGGGGCCGCCTGCTACGTGGTGAGAGTAGTTATGCAGAGTCTTGGGTGTAGCAATGAATTATTGCAGCCAACCGGAACTGGGGATTCTCCTCAACACACAGACACACACACACACAGACACACACACACACACACACACACACACACACACAGATACAGAAAAAAAACCTGACATCAGAGATGACTCACAGTAAGAAAAGGGGGGGATGGCGGGATGCCATGGGGTCACACAAGAGGCACACACACACAGACACACACACACACACACACGTGCACACACACACACACACACACACACACACACGTGCACACACACACACACACACACACACACACACACACACACACACACGTGCACACACCCACACACACACACACACACACAAATGTAAAGAAAAAAGTGCTTTCTGTTCCATACATAAGCTGTTCCATACATAAGCTAGGCAGAGCTCACCATCAACTTAACACAGCTTATCTAGATTGTTCTTCCTGACATGTATTACCTAATTTGATGTGAATAGGAAATCAGAAACACTTTTGCAGACTACCAGCATGATTAATTATTGATATGTTAGTCATGGAGAGATGACGAAATGATATGGGGGGAAAGTGGACCATAAGGATTGTTTTACCGGACTAAATAGGCTGCAGAACTTTCCGGAAGCATGGGTCTTCCTTTACTGCTATGTTTTTTTTTAACAAAAAAAGGAAAATGATCGGTGACTGGAAACATGCTCGTCTTTTGTTGTGCTCTTTTACATAAAAGCACAATGAGCAGGGTCACAACTACCACCGAGTGCAGCGTGAACATAAGAAAAAGTATGTGAGTAAAAGTCAACTCACTTGAATGGAAACATTTATAAGAGTCCCGGGGGAGAACTTCCCACCATTTAAAGGCAAATTTTGTGAGACACCGAGTTCATTTCGGTGAACAACACCATTGTCCTTTTCCGAATTCTTTCGTGAATTCGGGTCCGTCTGGCCCTTTCACTGTCCAGTCACGTTGCACCCTCTCTCACCCTCACTCTCTCTCTCTGTCCCTCTCTCTCTCTCTCTCTTTCTTCCTCTGCTCTTTTTCCTGCTCAGTGGGTACACTTCCTCCTTTCTCTATCCTTTGGTAAGATTGGCAGTAATGGCGCCCCCACCAACCTGCTTATCAGAGGCCTGCCATCCGGGTTTTTAAACAAGTGGCTAGGGAGTGCACACTCTCACACAGAAAACACACACACTCACCCTCTCACACACTCACACAAAACAGACACATGCACAGACACACACTCTTACACACACAGAAAGATATATTCACACAAATATGTCTGTGGAACTATGTGTACTACACAGACATGATAGACACACACACTTACACACACACACAGACTAAACACAGAAAGAGATATATACCCATATATGTGTACCTGTAACTGCATACACAGACACAAAAGCCACACACACGTACACACACACACACACACACACACACGCACACATTTACAAACACACCTACACACAGATACAGTAGGAAGCACTACTGAGCTAAAGGGCAGATTACACAGGTAATCGAAGATAAAATCCCAACAGGCTGGGCAGAGAATTTGCAAACCCTCTCCTCCCAGAGATTCCCATCACACTGCAGCTAAGTTCCCCTATACTCCCCCACTATGCCTACCCACACCACTGCCGCTGGTGGAGGTAAGTAACCATGGAGTTCTGTTTGACTGACAGTTGTTTAAAACATTTGCAGTTCCCCGTGACATGAGGCACACGCAATGGTATCTATGATGCCGTGCAACGCAACCATGACCTCATGCCCATAAACGCGGCACCGAGGCGATGTCCACTGGCAAGTGCTGCTTCAGATCAACTGATCCCGAGAGCTTCCGGCAAAGCAGTCAACGTGACGGACTTGAGCAAACACGTCGCCATGACACACCAAAGTGAAGAAATAGATCAGCACAAAACTAATTTCCTATCTCTCTCTCTCTCTCACTTGCTGACACATTTTGCCAACCCCGGGGAGAGGGGATGGGCGGTGAAGTCATTACTGTAGCAGGCACAATGCGAGGGCCCGCTTACGCTTAAGAAAAACGCACCAAGTGATTAATGCGGGAAGTGCTCGGTGACTAAAGGGCCATATTTAAAGTAGGGGAAGTACCTAACACGCCCGGCGTGGCCTTGATGCCTTTCAGGTGATGCAGTACAAGCCCTGCATACTGACAGGACAGGGGTCGTCGTGGTCGAGAGGTCATGTACAGCCCAGTGGATGTGCTTTTGCAGTCGGACTCTCTGTTCAGTACAGCAGCCCCCCCCCCCCTCTTTTATGCACGCTGTGTAAATTCCTCTAATCCATATTGATAGCAAGCTTATGTAAGGGCGGACAGGCACTGCGTCTTTGGGAAACAGCCCCCTCGGAGGTGGTATAAAATTCCAGCTATGGGTCCCACCGATATTGAACTTCCCTGGGAAAACAATCCCCTTCCTCCCCCCGGAAGTCCTCGCTTGTTCGCAACACCCCTGGGCAGGATGAAGGTGGGCTGCTGCTGCTTTGCCATAAAGTAAGGTGGAGGTGTGGGTGGGGTGGGGTGGGTTGGGGGAATAGTTTCGTGGGGGTGGGGGAAGTGCTAGTTTGCATTGCAGGTTAGAGGAAGTATGATTGTAATCCCATCAGGTACACAGTAATGCCATGAAAATCACAGAATATCAATCCCTATTTACCACCTTTTAACAATAAAAAATGGACAATGATTGGCATTTTGATTACTGGGTTACCATTATTGGGTGACTGCCATGTAAAGTTTGGGCAGTGATATCACAGCCTCATGACCATCTGAACATGAAAAAGTAATAATAGTAGCAATAGTTTTGAAAACAGTATAGTTACAGTTTTTATACTGTAATTAATGAATGCCACATGCCAAAGTAAATGTTTAAATGTTCTATTTAGGTCACAGCATGAGTTGTTATTAAGGGAAAGCACTGCAGTTGAATTGTTTTTTCAACTGGTTGGCCACTATAGCCTATAATCAACCAGCTGGAACAAAAATAATCAAGCATCTTCACATTTATTAAGAAATGATATCCTTTAAAAATATGTCAATGCATTATGCAGTGCCTTGCTATTTACCTATTGCCTATTGTTTACGTAATCAATAATAGAGTAAAAGGTCGGCCAAGATGTAGGGAAGGTGAGTCAAACAAGATGGTAGAAATGAGAGAGGGAAGGTAGTGTCACTTGGAAATTGTCCAGCGGGTAAAAATTCCTGGTAACACTTTATTTTACAGTTCCTTTTACAGTGTATCTAAATGTATCAACATGTTGTATTATGCACTTACACTGTACATCCCTATCACTAACGCTAATATGGTTTCATTTTATTTTACTGTCCCTGTTACAGTGTACACCATTAAGTACAGGTACAGTGTAACAAAGTGTGTAACAACAGGTGACATTGAGTACTGACACTGAAGGCGTGGGTTAGGGTTAGGTTTGGGATCAGGGTGTAGTGTTAGGTATGTACAGTGTAATTACAGAAAGTTACATGCTGGTACATGTAGATACACTGCAACACAGACTGTTAAAATGTTACCCTAAAGTGACATGTTACATATTGTTACAAACTTTGTTATACTGTGCTTCATGATCTAGATATATTGTAACAGGGACTGTAAAATAAAGTGTCACTGAATTTCCTGCCCACCAGTTAAACATCGTAACTGTGTTGTAATAATGATGTTGTTCATGGTGTAGTGGACCATTGCACTGACTGAAGTTCTGCTGAGTGAACATTCCACCCGCAGACATTGGAGCTTTCTGTTTGTTCTAGCTCACGTATCTCAAGGGTCTTTGGAGAATTTCAGATACTGAGTTTAAATAAATGGATTGGGAGATCAAAATAGCAAGGTTTATAGAGCAAATCACATTTCCTAACAAAACCGTCTTTTCACTAATTATCCAATCAAGCACATTAGGCTATATCAACAAAATGAGTCTTTTTTAATCAACATATAATTCCAATAGGCATATGAAACCATGTCATTGCTTCATCTCATCCTGCACTCACATATACATGTCAACCTGAATGACTCTGAATCTTTCATAGACTTTACTGAGAAGGAGGAAACAGCACAAATATGCACAAAACATTTCGATATCAAAATTTACCTATATATACTTTTCAAAACCACATCACATTCTTAATACCAGTCGTGTGTTTTTTTCCAGTGACTTTAGTGGTGATAGTAATTGCTTGGAATCAACAGGGTTTTATGGCCTGCCCAGGATATTGTCATCTATAAAACCTCTGTTTTGAAGCTCAGAGGTATCAGTCTTATTACAGCTGGCTCTGTGTACAGTTGTCAATCTGTGATACATTTAGAGTGAGGCATCTCATCATTTCCCTGATATACCACAATGATCAGAGATAATCACTCACCTTATAAATCATGTGTCAATTTATTCAGCTGTGTGCAAGTATTTATCTACCAAATGGTGCCTGCTGTAACCTAAAAGCCACAGTTTATTTCCGCAAGGCAGATATAAATGTCAGGGACAGTTGGATGTACAAAGGACTTATATCTTTGTGGTTTGTCCTCAGGCCAGTGCGAAGAGTCGAGTTAAACACTTCCTGAGTTGTAATAATCTATTCTGGGTCAAACCCTTGCCCTTCTCGTCTCAGTTGCTCGCCTGAATGTGTGCAGTCTCTGACACCGAGTTCCCTCCCAGGTCAAGAAAACATTTGTTACAACATGTCCTGCCAAAATCATCCTCAGAGCCCACAGCAAAGACAAAGACTTTTAAATTCAAACACTTCATGCAGTATGACCAGACTATGGTGCACAAATGCAGACATACCTGGCAGCACAGGGTTTTAGAGACTTTTAGAGAGCATGCTATAGCCATGTAAATAACAGCATATACAAAAAAAAGACTTTTTGCTGCATTATACCATTTATCTACATTGTAAATGAAATGTTGTTGCAATGCAATTAAACATTGTTGCAATACGGTTTGTTGAGAGATTAGAAAAAACATGAATTACAAGTTGTTGAAAGACCATATTTCTCATACAATCTTCTGACTGGTGGAGGGGTCTTAGGTGAGATGGCAATGCAGATTGTGCACATTCAGCAGCAGTTTCTAGTTGAGCTCAACAAATGTTATGAGGACGGCCATTTAAGCAAGATGTTTATGTGAAAAAAGAAGGATTTTTTTAAATCTAAAAAAAAATAAAATAGCCATAGGCCCACAGCCAATAGAGATTTACTACAGAGTGATATCTTTATTAAAGCCTTTTATCAGGTACAGATTTTGATTTTATAGCCTGGGGACTAAAGCCCAACTTTTGATTAGATAGAACTTATCACAGTATAGTGCAGCTTTTAAGGAAGGAAAACTCCGGTGTAAAATAAAAACTGGCATGTTAAAACATCATACCGAGTTGATATGTTTGCTGAGGAGCAAAATTATGATAGTCTGTTACATTTAGAATGTCACTATTTTTTACCGTTTTGGCCCAGAAGACAATGCTAGTACTAGGGGCATAGATAAAGGTTCATTGGTAGTATAACAAAGGCCCTGGCATTCAAAACATGGTACTGAGAACTTTGTAAGTGTATACATTGTCACATAGAACGTAGAAGCCAAAAACACCAACAAGGCATGTGGAATTAAATTTATTTGTTGGTAAAATGTCAGGCATCAACTGGGTCAATGAAATCTTAAAGCTTATTTTGTCGAGTTGGACCAGCCTGGCGAGTCACGGAGTTAAGAATCAGGAGATTCTACAAGACAAAATGAACATCAATCTGAACCAAACAGTACAGAAAGCCGTACCAGTAGCTACAGTAGATTTCACAAGAGGCTGGACATTAAATACATACCATATCCAGCGTCAAGACAAGGATGTTTAGAAACCATGACAAATCCACATCCTTACCATTGGGAGTGGTGTGGGCAGTGAGTAGTTTGGGCAGAAGTGGTCGGGTTTTGGGAAGCAGGCGCTTGTGTGGTGACCACGTCATCTTCATTCATGTCATCTTGAAAGGTTCAAAATAATGGTAAGTGTTGAATCAAACCAGAGAGTTACTGCATACATCACCAACATGTACAATAATTTGCTTGTTTAATGTAAAGTATTGATGTTGGCTACCTGTAGCATCAGTTTGGGCAGAAGTTGTAGGGTTTTGGGAAATAGGCACTTGGGTGGTGACCACGTCATCTTCATTTATGTCATCTGGAAAGGTTCATGTTGAATCAAACCAGAGAGCTGTTGCAGAGATTCCCCCAAAAAAACACTGCGTGTAAAATGGAGTCCACATTAACTGTACTTTCCATTTGGAAAGAAGTGGTCTGGTTCTGAGTATTTGGTGCTCGAGTCATCCCCACATGGCTCACCTTGACATACCAGTGAGTACAATGGCCAGCAAAGAAATGACATGGAGAAACACACCTAAACAAATTCACAACCACCATGGCGGTTCCAAGATGGTGTTGTGGGATTAAATTAAATCTGAACTACAGAAATCCTTTATAGCAGAAGTCTAGGGACCATGGCGAATTCACAGGTAGCATGGACCTTACCAGTAACGGTTGTGTGACACACGGTATGGTTTTGGGGAAGCTCTGTGGTAGACTCAACTGCATCTTCGCTCACATCACCTTTGGACAGCAACAACATATTTACCACTGAATGAATACCCCAACAGCTTAATGAACATATGATCCATTGGATAGAGACTGTAATCTGTACATTCAGTTTGGGTGCAAGTGGTCTGGTTCTGGGAAGTAGGCACTTGCATGGTCACTAAATCATTCATTTCACCTTGAAATATTTAAAAATCTATTGCAGACATTCCAGAGACGATGCATGGAAAAGACTGCAAAACATTACCCGTTTTTTCCATTTGGACAGAAGCAGTCTGGTTCTGAGTATTTGATGCTCGAGTGGTGATCGGATCATCCTCACTTGGCTCACCTTGAAATAAGCGTAGTTCAATGGACAGCAAATAACTACATGCAGGAAAAAAAAAACAAACAACTTCACAACTACAATGCACCACAACCACTTACCAGTACTCTTAGTAGGTACCACCGTCTGATTTGAGAGATTCTCTATTGTGGTGGTAACCACAGCAGCTTCACTTGCTTCACCTTGAGGTTCAAATGGAAGACATTTTTACTGGAAGAAAGCAAAACGATCAAAAGTCTTGCATAAAAACAATTATGCAGATTACCAGAAGCTCCAGTGTAGGTAGTGTGATTTGGGGGACTTGCTGTGGTTGCCACATCTTCATGTGAAGCAGATTCACCATCTTCATGTGAAGCAGATTCACCATCTTCATGTGAAGCAGATTCACCATCTTCATGTGAAGCAGATTCACCATCTTCATGTGAAGCAGATTCACCATCTTCATGTGAAGCAGATTCACCATCTTCATGTGAAGCAGATTCACCATCTTCATGTGAAGCAGATTCATCATCTTCATGTGAAGCAGATTCATCATCTTCATGTGAAGCGGGTTCACCATCTTCATGTGAAGCAGGTTCATCATCTTCATGTGAAGCAGGTTCAGTAGCTCTAGTGTAGGTAGTCTGGTTTTGGGGACTTGCTGTGGTTGCCACATCTTCATCCTCAACATCTTGTTCCATAAACTTCTTAAGGCAACGGCTTTCAGAATGACAATTACAATCACGTCTGTTAACTGGAGAACTGAAACCTAAGACCAAAAATGTGAGGTTATTTAAAAACACATGCATGCACAATTTTATAACAAACCAAGTAATAGGGAATTTACCCTCAAAGACTAATGCAAGAAGCAAAATGATGAACGAAATGCGGGACTGCATGATGTTGAAATTATGAAGAAAAGTATCACCAACAAACACCAACACTCTGTAGTCCCTTAAATAGAGCCCTACTCTTAGCACTGTGGCTTCATACTCGTTACAATGCTGTGAGTGTCCCAGGTGAGACTCGTTAAGTAAGACGAGGATGGTGAGTGGAATGGATCAAAGTTTTTCCTGCAAAAATCAAGGATGGAATTAAAGCTGGACTGAATAATGTACATACACTTTATGCTGTTTGTACTATTTATAAATATATTTACCAGTACTATGGAAACAAGCTTGTTACATTAGATAATGCATGTACAACTGTAACTTGGTTCTGAAACCACACTGAACTGAAAAGGTTCTCACATCAACAACCAAAATAAATAAATGATAAATTGGCTTGTTAAGTGCCCACACATCTAGCCTGTGTCCAATGTCCTAGTAGGTGACATTTGTTGGCCAAAAGGGTTTTCTCTGATGCAACCCAAGAGCTGCATACACACATATTACGCTTATGAGTTGTGTTTGGTTGACATTTAGATGTTACATTTGAAAATAGTAAGGAGATTTAAAGCAGAAGTTTAAACTCATATGTCATTCCAAACAGCCCTAGTTGGACTGTGTAAATGTGTAAGTCAGTAAAAAGAAAGGGACTTCAAGCAGAACTGAGACATTGTGTAATCTGGGCCTCAGACTACACTACTGTTGAGGTGATAAGAGGATGAATGATGTGTTACATGCCTACTGTATGTACAGGATGTGGGATGTAGTTTGGGATAAATAAGACCTTATTAAATTCTGATTCTTTTATTAAATCCTTTTAGGAAAAAAAACTGTATAAAACCATTTTAAGATCTCAAGTTGATCTCAGATTGGACTTGGGTATTGCTGGACACTTGTGTTTAGTTTTTGAGTGCACTATTTTATGCATAACCTTTTAAAGAAATGTTGGTATTCATTTGCACAGAGGAAACTTTGTATATCTGTCGGTTTACCATCCTTGTCTTAATTAACGAGTCTCACCTGTGATACCCCCAGCATTGTTAACGAGCATGAGGCCATAGTGCTAAGAGTAGGCTCTATTTAGGGGGCTCCAGCGTGCTGGCATTTGTTGTGGTTTTTTTTTTTTGGTTTTTTTTAATCAGAGTTCCAGCATCGTGAGGTTTCTAACAGGATATATTGTCGTCATTTTGCTCATTGTGCTTGTTTCTAATAGTGAGTGACTGTAATTGAGGTCTAGGCACCTGTCACTTTAGTTTTTGCCTCATGATCCTAACATGACAGGAGCTGATGTTATGGCTTTGTTTCTGTGTGGCAACTCTTGCAGATGCAGACTTATTTGATTATTACCTCCGCCAAGGAGGTTATGTTTTCGACGGCGTTGGTTTGTTTGTTTGTCTGTTTGTCTGTTTGTTTGTGAACAACATAACTCGAAAAGTTATGGATGGATTTTGATGAAATTTTCAGGATAGGTCAGAAGTGGCCTAACTTAGAACTGATTTGTTTTTGGTGGTGATCCGGATAACAGAGACTTTTATTTTGAAAGGAGAGGATTTAGGTTGGTACGAAAATTAGGCTCCTGTTGCAGGTCAAGGAGTTGTCGCGTTTTTGGTTAGAGGGTTCAGTGAAAGACAGAAGGGAATTAGAGCGGTAGTGGTGAGCTGCCCAGTAGTTCATGTTGGCAGTGGAAATTAGATAAAGTACTGTCCTGCACCGAAGAGCCAACCAAGTTCGTGTGAGCATGAGTGAACGAACCCACTAGATGTCTTAAGGTGAGAATGACAATAAGGTGGAGACTTCAGCTGCCTTGGCGGAGGTCTGCGCTCTCTGAGTGCTTTTCTAGTTGTTAATGGAATGTGCACAATGTGACTGCATGACTCGAGATGTGTATGTGTATGTGTGTGGGTTGGGGGGGGCTTAGAAGTGTTGTTGCTGGGTCCGCAGTAAGACAGTGCCAAAGACTGCCCTTACTTGTCACCGGTAAGTGCTACCAAGTTGATATTAGCATATGGTTAATCGATGGGTGTAAGTACACGAAATTTGAATTTTTTTTTGACCCCTTCTTTTATAACCCCTGCCAGTCTATACACACTCCTGCACAGGTCCGTGCAATCACAGTTTTGTGTGTACTACTGTCCACGTGCACCATGATGCTGGCAGCAAAATGTGCAGCCTGTGCACAATGTACAAGATGAATGTGCTGCAGATGGGGCAGCATTAGCTGTGCTTCCTGACCTCCTGTAGGCCACACAGATGTACTAAAACCTTCAATAAGTGGTTTGTTTGCCAAAAATAATGCATTAAAATTATCGTATGCTGTCCAGGTAAATCAAGACATTGTGTCTGGCCAGACCAAACAGAACTGCCTCTAACAGCATGTACCTTCTGGTCCAATTAGTCAACAAGTTACTGTGTTTGGAGATGGTCCATGTTCTTTGTTTCTGGTTTGCCATTCCTCTCATTTTTTCTCACACCCTTCCTTTGTCTCTCTCTCTCTCTCTCCCTCCCTCTCTCCACCCCCCTCTCTCACTCACACACACACACACACAGACACACACAGACACACTAATGAAACCTACAGCATTGTTGACAGCTTGGTAAGAATGTACTCTTTCCAGCTTGAGTCTTCAAGCAGCAAGGTCTATAAAATGTAATTACCCTGAACGAAGTCTTGTAACAAAGTGGTATGCTGTGACCTGTGTGAAACTTTTATAATTTTTGTTACTTAGTAAATTTGATGGTAGACCTCTGCTATGCTCCAGCCATGCCCCCTAAATGAGACTGCAGTTTCTGACAACACTCATTAACTCCAATGGAAAATTCTTCAAGGTTTAATTGAAGCATTAATGCAAAAGAGGGGAAACATTAAGAAAAGGAGGGTGGTGGTGAGTGGGGGTGCTGAACAGTTTTAGGATTTCTTGGAAGGAACATAAAATTATTTTATCTATTTATAGTGCAAGAGCACACTTGGTAACAACACAGCAAAGTACACGAGTGCATGACAGACAGATGATCTTTTATTGCTTTTATTACCATGGGCTGTATGTTCCTGTTAGGAGGGAAGTTTATTTTAATGAGAACCCACTGGTTTAGCTCAAGGGAGTTCACAGGGTAATACACTGTGGGAGATTGCATGGGTTTACAGTGATATGTAGTCCTTTCACTGCAGAGAGAGAGAGAGAGAGAGAGAGAGAGAGAGAGAAAGAGAGAGGGAGAGGGGGAGAGAGAGGGAGAGAGAGAGAGCACAACCTATTTCTGTGAAGCTGCATATGTTTCAAGAGTCTTTTGTAACTACCTACTCTGGCTCATTGTGTTGTATTACAGCTGTGAATGTGCCCTTAAGGAAAAAGACGAAGGAAAAAAAAATCATACCACACCTTTTCTGTGAAAGCTAATGATCTGTGGTGTTTTGTCTTTGATCATCTGTGTCATCACCCAGTGATGGCTATGACTGAGTATCCTGTCTCATTGTGCTTCTTTTTCCTGCTGCGTCACATTTGAGGCAATCAAAAGCAAACAAAGCCGACCATCAGATGAGTCAACGGTACCTTGAAGTGCCTTTTTGTAAGAACACAAGAGGTATAGTAACACTAAACCACAAAGCCAGTTCAAAAGGGAGTGAGGGACTCTCCGGCATCCAACAGGGTTATGGTGAAGAACAGACTGGTGGTGTGTTTTGTTTGATTACTCGACAAAGTCCCTTTCAATGGTTTGCTGACGTAGGGTGTTGTAGCTATTGCTATTATGTTTAACTGTTAAGAGTCATACACTCTTCCGGTGTCGACACAGCTAAACACAAATGTCTTTGTATCAGCCTTACATATGAGCATCAGGAGGAATTGTGTGAACCAATAGGTTTTTGTGTACCAAACTAGGAAAATGATACGAGTCCTTTAAGTTAAAGTAATAGAAAATAGCAAAAACAACATGGGCAGATTCTGTAAACCAAAGAACAGCAGTTACTGTCAGAGGCATTGTTAGAAGTGCTGAACGTTATGAAGGAACCCAATATTGCACCCCAGTAATAATATTAATAGTGCCCTAAAAGGACCCCCTGTCAATGCTGAGCCCTTAGAATCATCTTCAGTTTTTTGGTCCCTGGTGGCAACTCTGCTGTTTGTATTGGTGTAAGTACATTGTTAACAGGAATTACAATGATGTAATAGGTACGGGTGAGCGAATGTAGCAGGAAAAGGAGTGAAATCATAGAAGGTTTTGTGAAACGGTAAACAGTGCTTTGACTTTTAGATGAATGCTTTTCAGCTCTGCCAGCAAAACATTACTCACAAAACTTCAATCTGTGCTGTAGGAACTCCCTTGGCTTACCTACGTGTATATATACACTGTTGCTGTTTTGAAGCATCTTCAAGGTTATGAGCCCAGACAACCATGAGGAAACTTCAGTGCTCCAGTGGCTTGAGATTTCCAAGATGATGAATAACTGGGAAGGGGGGGGAAAGGCCATCCCTACTGTACCTCTCTGATGTGTCAGGCCAAACACGCATGTTGACATTCGCACGCTGATGAACCATGAGACACTGACATGGTGTAGGAAAGGCCAGCGCACATTGTCATGTGATTGGCTGAGGTTGACATCAGCTGTTCCTGTGCAGCGGCTACACCACAGCTCCACTCCCCTCTAAGCATCTCACAGCTGGGGTTTTGTCCTCTCTGATCTCAGTAAGGGAGGGCATGTCCAAATCAAACAGAGGCCCAAGGCCCAAAAGGTTGTTCGCCCACGCCATACAGTTAATGTCAAAATAGGCCATAAGGCAGGTGTGGTCTAAAATTGATTAATTAGTACCAAAAGGATTCCTGTTTACATGTGGATAAAAAGCGTTATTATCTACGCATACTACACACAGTATAGGGTTTGCACAAGCAAAGACACAGTTGATGTTCAAATGGGCAGCCATTAAAGAACATGTTGCACAACACTTAAAAGTCTCCTGTACATGCATGTACACAAACAAAACCACACACACCATTCACCCCCCCCCCCCCCCCACACACACACACACACACACGTGCACACACACACACACATACACATGTGCACACACACACTCCCACACACACTGACTGACACACACACTCAGACACACATGCATATTCAGCAGGCACGACAAGGAGGAGGGAATGTGGGCAGCCTGCCATGCCGTGGCAGCCACAGAAACCCTTGCTGTTGATTGGTGGCCATGTTGTCTTCCTGTGGATCGGTGGCCAGAGCACTCTCCTGCCTTGCCAGCAGTGGGAGCGTCTGTCAGTGTACCACACACGGCTACCATTAACAGCCCCTTTTCCCACCGTCTGGCCTTCATTAGCATGGGTAGAAGGCAGCCCCCTAGAAAATCAGGTACATCTGAAACAGGCCCGTAGAGACAGACAGGGGGGGAGAGAGAGAGGCCTGGTGTAGTGTCTAAAAATACATTCTGGGGTCGACTGTGGGCCTCCAGTAGAGATGCTGATTATAATCCCGATATCACTAACTAGCTCCTGTGCTCTTTATAGTGCTGTTGCAATGAAGGCATGGCCAGTTCTGTTATTAGTTTACATAGCAAGCAAGGAAAGTATGAACATATTCAACAGGCATTGTAACTACCTATGCGAAATACATGTCAGTTCATAAACCAAACACTTACCAAAATCATGCAATTATACGTAATACTATTTAAACAGTACCAATCATTTCATTATAATTTAAAAATGGGTTCTAGTGTTATATAAAATATAAAATCTTAAATTTGGAACATTTCAACATTTTGCAGTGCCCTAAAGATGAATAATCATTCATAGTCATGTTTCTATAGTGCTTCTATAATCATGGGGGCACTCTCACTTTGTCTACCACCAACTTATGACACAAAGTGATCATAGTATATTATTACAGGTACTGAGTCCATTAACAGATCCCTCTGAGAGTGGCAAAAAGTTAGACCAGAGGCCTGATATGGATGTTTTGCCCTTAACATGGTTTAGTGAAGTACCATTCAATCACTTCAACTAAGGAACCGCCATGAAGGGTTTCCACATAAGATTTTTAATCATGGCAGTTCTTTAGATACTTAACATGACTCCCTAGCTTATTTATGGAATGAAAGAATACTTAGGCCTACATTTTAAAGATTTTTAAATATAACTAATTTCTGTTCAGTACCATTTAATTATGTTACACACACATATAATTTTTATTTGCAACTATTCTCCTGGTATGACATTGTTTGCAAACCTTTTATATGCTTTCAGAGTGTAACTGAAATTGGATGAAAAATACTGTTCCTGAGAAACTGTAACCATTGAAAAATAGTCAAAATCACACCCGAGTGTGTGTGTGTGTGTGTGTGTGTGTGTGTGTGTGTGCGTGCGTGTGCATGCATGTGTGTGTGTGTGTGTGTGTGTGTGTGTGTGTGTGTGTGTGTGTGTGTGTGTGCATGTGTGTGTGTGTCAAGGATACAGAGTGTGCGAGACAAGTAAAAACAAAAAGGTTGTGATATCATGTGTCTGTGACCAGAGCAGTGTTCGTGTATGTGTGTGTGTGTGTGTGTGTGTGTGTGTGTGTGTGTGCGTGTGTGTGTGCGTACATTAGTGCGTGCTTGGACACACACTACTGTTCTGTAAGTACTGGCGAGTAAGACTAAAACAATGGCGAGCTCTTAGATTGCTGTTTGTGTTGGGAGTTATTTTTAGCCCGTAGATTAATTCAGTTTAGCTATGAGGTGAACCTGCATTCTTGACTCAGTGCCAAGCACACAAAAACCACAGATAGGAAAACAACCACATTCACAGGACAACAAACAACAACAAATAGTGATGGGAGGCCCCAGCAGAAGCAGCAAAACACACCCACAGTGTGTGTGTTCAGCCTGATCAGAGGACTGATTCATTTGGCAGACTTACTTTCAGCTTTCCTTCTTTTTAGCCATGGCTGATGAGCACACTTGTTTTATGTCCTGTCCCTATGAGCCGGAGGAAATAACCTCTTCATGTTACTCTCAACGTCATCCACCGCTCCACTACAAAAGACACCGCTGTGGCATATAACAAGATGTAACAACATTGGCCACATTCCATCCAAGTAAAATTACCTATCACAGCTTTGCCGGAAGTTATGCTTTGCGAAGATAGAGTTGGTCCTTTCCTGTTTCTCACTTGGATTCAGTACCCTGTGTATCTGTGTGTATGCACACAAGGTGTTTGTGTGTGTGTGTGTGTGTGTGTGTGTGTGTGTGTGTGTGTGTGTGTGTGTGTGTGCGTGTGCGTGTGCGTGTGTGTGTGTGTTTGTTTGTTTGTTTTCTGCTTTTATGATGGCCACAGCAGCAATACATATGTGCTCCATTATGCTGCAGAATGGAGAGCTATTGTTTTCTTGTTTTCTCCTCATGGCTGCCACTCACACACCCTCCACACCCTGCTCCCTGCAACAATGAAGGCCTGTTATGAGTTCATTCACATCCTCACTTCCTCCACAATGCTGTTAGCTTGTTGGCTTTTGACATAGTGACCTTTCACAACACACACACACACACACCTGCCAGCTCTAAACTTCATTATCATTACCACACATGTACAGCACTACAGCCAGACAGGATGAAGATCTTTTAGAGCAGTGATGGAGAGCCTGGGCTTCACACAAATAACTGGACAGCTCTCCTTGACTAATACTATCTGGTCTGTGCGCTGATCAGGGCCAGGGTGACCTACACAATGTCATTTACTAGCCACCTAACCCCTCTCAAGATGTCTGTCACATATGACACAGAGCTTTGTAGAAAATTAGGAACCAGAAGCTAGGGACAAGAATATACTCATGCATAATTTAGTGGTTTTATTACCTGAGTCAATGTTTAGCAAATAGCAATCTCAAAGGCAGCTTTGGTTGACTCCAACCATGTAGAAGGAAGGGATGTCAAATTCTTTCCTGATTGTCATGAGAAGGCATTCCTCTAAGTATCTATGTGGGTTCCTCTCAGATGGACATCATCAAACTTTTATCAGTGTGTCAATAGTAAAAAACAAAAAGTAACATCACACCCACAAGCATAAATTAGGCATGTCGTATACCATCAAAGCTTTAGATTGTAGTGGTTGTAAGTCCTGTGTTTATCATGTCTATCTAAGAGACAGTATAACAGCTGTATATAAATCCATGGAGATGACACTGGGGTTGTACCTTCACACACCTGAAGACATGTTTATCAATTAGTCATCCCAATTTCATCTTTCACCTGATGTTGCCTTGAAATCAGTATCTGTGTAATTTGTGATTACATACAGTAGCTTTAGACTGCAACAATGGTAAGTCCTGTTTCAATTCATGTAATCTGCTGTGGTATAAGCACTAGTCTCTTATCTAGTACAACATTGCACCGCAACACATTTGTAAAAATTCAGTTCACAGGACCGTCTGTCAATATGCCATTGCATCTAATCTTGCACACGCGCTGCCACAGACAAACCATGGGGGAATCCAAGCAGACGAACACATACTGGCCAAGGGGAAACTACCGTGTGTCAACACTGTGGGTTCTGGGCACTCCCCAAAACAGAAGCTTGAAATGTGCTTGTCAACACACGGTAAACACCAGTCTAAATGTAATGCCGCGACCATGGAAGCTTGATGTTTCCAGTGAATAGGGTGGGGACGCGCAGCTGTCTGTGGGGCTTGGGTGTGGAAGGGTGAGGGGGTGAAGGGTGCAACCAGGATGCCTATAGCATTCGATTGTTTTATTTATGAGCAGGTGAAGAGTGAGGGGCTTTCAGGAACACATTGGGAGCCTTTTTAAGGTGCCGGATTTGGCAGTAGGCATTGGGTATATATGAAGTGTGTATGTGTGTATGTAAGTGTATGTGTGTGTGTGTATGTGTTCGAGGGGTGGGGGTCCATGTGGGCATACTTGGTGGGTGTTGGGTGTTGTTGTACGAGTGGCTGGGTGGTGGAGGGTTCCAAATATGGGGTCCCAAGTGTGGTCTGTGCAATCAATAGTAGGGCTGTGCAGTGATGGGCCACTTTCAAGGCAGAATAAAAATATGCGTGTGAACGGAGTGTCGGTGCACAGAGGAAGAGAGGCGAGGGGAGGAGGGGAAAACAATGCGGCAGCGAGCAACAGGGGAGAGGAAATGAAGTCAAGTGAAAAGGAAGTCCAGCAGCTTCCTGTGCAAGCTGTGGATGATTAGTGCTGATGACTCTGAATGCTCCCAGGGGCAGGTGTTCACAGGGCCAGTTCCTTTCAATTAGCTCGGCCATCTAAATATTGACTGTGTGCACTTGGTTTCTACTGTAAATGACTCATCGTGAAACACACATACACACACAAGGAGAGAGATAGAGAGAGGGAGAGAGAGAGAGATAGTGTGAGATTGAAAAAAAGAGAGAGAGAAAGAAAGAGAGAGAAGAATGAAGGGGAAAAAAGGGAAGAAGTTATTTCACAGTGGTGCCTGACCAGGGACCACTTTGGTGTAAAAGGCCAAAAGTGAGTCACTTGGAGCAAAAGTGTTATCGCCACAAAAGCTGCGCTCTCTGACGCAAACTCCGAATCTAATGCTGCCGTATGAATTCATTGTCATCTGAGCATGATATATTTGCTTGGGCAATGTTAGCTCACATGTAAGCCAGCAATTTATTACTGTCTAACCCGGTTAGGCTCATTTTGCTGAAATTCAATAAAGATGCATAAGGACTGTTTAATATTCCTGGAAGTAGGTTTGGTCAATGAGTCAAGAGATGAGAACACCACCTATCACTTCTCCTGTCTTCTCCTCTCTGAAAACAACCCTTCCTGTGCAGTGTGTTTCCATGAGACACGGGACACACATCCGTATTATGCTTATGTCAGTTTCAAGGTGCGAGGCGTAGTTCTCCAACAGTACCCATCTCAGCATTAAAAATACCCTGTCTTTATCAATGGGTTTTTAATGGGTCTCTTGAAGTTGTTGATATAAAGCTATAATGTTTAATTTAGGCTTGCACAGATTTACATCTTTTTAGTTGAACTGCATGAACTACAAGACTGTGTTATAGACGTGTTACCAAACTAAATTGTTGAATGGATTTTTTTAAGTACTTAACTTAATGGATGGAATGTTTTTTTGCCACTTATCATCCCTCTTTGTAACTAATCCCTTAGGTAAAAAAAAAGAATGAAAATGTCCATTTGTTTGTCCTTTTCCAAACCAGAAATGCTGTACAAAAAAAAGAAATAAATAACAGAACACGATTTTGCGCTCTGCACAAAAATGTAATAAAAGTCAATAATCACTAATAAAAGTTAAATATCACTTACCTATCATTCCAGCAGACATTACAACAACAGTATGCAATTACAGACTTTTGCTTAAGCAGCACAATACCATATCAGTCTTAATCCAACTCTGATTTGAGATTTCCTGTAAAGTAGGATTATGCTTTTTTTTTTACTTGGACAATTGCAATCATGAACAAATAATCAATCCCAGACTAACTCATGTAGCTACTCCATACAAGAAAATAGAGGAAAGCAATCCATCTTAAGTATTACACAATTAATATAAGCAAAACTCTCCAGAAACCACTTTAAACACCTTAAGGCACTGTGCTCAAAACTAAATGGGAGTCGTTTTGGGAAGGATACAGAACGTAAAGTGAGGAATTGGGTACACAGTGTAAAATCTGCCCTCCAAGAATGAAGTAAAGGGAAGCTAAATACAACAGTACAGTATGTTCCCTTTGGATGGTGAGTAAAATACTCTAATGAAGAAGGTACATAAGTAAGTGGTGATAGCTGTATGCCCTCTGGCCTTACATGTGTAAAATTGTACATATGTATATATGAAAGACATATATACAAACACACACACACATATACATGCATGCACAAGCAAACAGGTGTGCGCGCATACACACACACACACACACACACACACACACACACACACACACACACAGTACATGCACGCATGCACACACACACACATTTACTTATTTATTTAGATTGACAGATATACGCGTATCATGGCACAATCTAAATTTGGCTTAAAGGAGTCCTATACGGCACTAAAATGTTCTGTTCATGACATCCTAAGCATATCTTGCCAGATTTACGCGCGGCCCGTAAGGACGCTTTTAGTGTTATCATTAAACACATCAGGAACAGTAATTTCAATACGATATTAAAACTCCTTTTTCTACGTTATCGTCGGCAGTTACGACGGGTGAGAATGTTAAAGTTTGTTGCGTGCCAACATCAGGCCTCCGCCATTGCTCGCGCGTGCGCACACATACACACACACACACACACACACACACACACACACACACACATGCCCACATGCCCACATAACACTATTATTTGTAAATTGATTTGTCAGTGACAGAGCACGTTTTGAAGTCCTGAATGATAAAGCCCTTTGGAGTCCCAAGGGCATGTTTCCTGTCCATAAAAGCCAAGGCCATTAAAACTTTTTCTTTAAAACTGACATCTTTTGATAAGGACAAGCCACGCTGACGTCATCAAGTGTGGATGGTGACGTCCATGGTTAAGCACACACTGTATTTATTGGAAACAGGACTTACAGGAACAATATCCTCCACACCTGTGACTGTGATGAGTCACATGTATCACCATATCTCTCAATATCCCTCCCTCAACTGGCCATTGTATGGAGAGCACTGGGGGAGAAAACAATGTTATTAAACGATGTTATTATTCACCTTTGAACCAAAGGTCGTCGACAATGAATTCATTGGATATTATGATCCAAGGTCACACATCTTTTTTCAGGAGTGCCTTATCTCCTCTGGCATTTCCAGAACAAAAGAGACACCAGGCTCCAGATGCACCCCACTGGATGTGTAGTTGCTGTTGGCCATCAGCTGAATTGCCACCAAATGATTCTCTATTTTTTTTTTTTAAAGGATAGTTTTAATCATTGGTAATAAATCAATTACACGACTAAGAAGCACATCAGAGTGTTACATAGTAAGGGAGGACATCCACGGGTGTATATTCCCTTGCTAGAAAATTGATGCCATAAAGATCAAATGTGTGACAGAGATATCAAGGTAATAAAAGACAGTGTTGATGGAATTCAGTAGCTGATCAATATTATCATTAAATAGATGGTTGTGCGACAGTAATAAATCTCTATATTGCAGACACACACACAGAAAGAGAGAGAGGGGTAGAGAGAGAGAGAGACAGAGAGAGAAAAAGAAGAAAGCACACAGGAACTCATTTGTACCCCTGACTGTGAAGTAAGTGAGCATACACGTGTGGGTGTGTGTGAAAGTGGCTTGCACTAAAGAGCCTGTGAGGAAAAAAAAAAACTCCTTGGGTCTTTTGAGGACAGGCAATCTAGTCTTTCAAAAATTCAGTTCAATTCAAGTAACCCCTCCCTCCACTTTGTTCTCCATGCAAACTCATCATCTGTCACTTCCAGCTGGAATGTAAACAAGCCCTCTAACATGTGGCATCACAGGGAGGTCTGCGTTTGGTGAACTGCACTCATTGAACCGAAAAAGCTGCCATATTTTTAGCTCAGTGTCCAAATCACTGGAGGTATATGCGTCTCTTGAATGTTGATGTTGCTGTGATGTTGATGTTGATGCTGTGAGGAAATGTTGATGTTGAAAATGCATACGGCTTCATGTGATCTCAAAATGATACAAACCAGGTACAGAAGACTTGATTCCTTTTGATTTCTCTGGTGTGGATGTAGTCAGCTAAAAAGCCCACCCACGCCCCACTTCACCAATCTCTCCCCCACCCCCAACCCACAAATGCAAGTTGTAAGCCCTGAGAAACCTAGCTGTGAGCCATCATGTCACCCTATGGCTTTATCACAAGCAGCTGGGCTTTCGCACACACAGAGATATTTTCAGCTTTGTGAACAAAGCTGCTCCAAAACAACACCTGGGGAATGGTTGGAAAGCTGGGGCTGCTGAGACAAGGCTGGTTGGTGTGTTGGTGTCTCGCTTGTAACCTGCTTTTGGCATTAGCAGCCAGGGCAGTGTTCCCGCTTACTTTTTTTTTGCGATAAGGTAAAAATAGATGCCAAACGTCCCTCAGTTCCCTTTTCAACACCAAGCCCCCACACCTAGAAGACTGAACCAGGCACCACCAGGGTGGTTGGCTGGGTAGGTGGTCAGGGGCTTTTGATCCTGTAATTAGACTTTGTGATTTTTCAGATGAGTTGCAGCAAGTAAGAGATGCATCATGCCCTCATGCTTCATTGGTCAGTCACCCTTATGTAGTGTTTCGTGTGTGTGTGTGTGTGTGTGTGTGTGTGTGTGTGTGTGTGTGTGTGTGTGTGTGTGTGTGTGCCTGTGCATGTGCGTGTGTGTGTGTGTGTGTGTGTGTGTGTGTGTGTGTGTGTGTGTCCAAGCGTGTGTGCATGTGTCTGTTGTCTGTGTTTGTGCCTGCACACGTGTGTGTGTGTGTGTGTATGTGTGTGTGTGTGTGTGTGTGTGTGTGTGTGTGTGTTTGCGTTTGTGTTTGTTAGTGTGTGTGTGTATGTGTGTGTGTGTGGGCATGCTGGTGCACCTCAAATGCAGAATTGAAACATCTCCTGACCTGGGGAGAGGAGGAGGCAACAGGTGTGGGTGAGTGAAATGGAGGTCTTTGCAGCTGTGCAGTGCTCTGATCAAAGGTTCTCTCAGATCCATGATCAAGGCTGTGGTGGTGGTGGCACAATGACTGAACACAGCTTTCAAAAGCCCCCCAACAGCACCTGAGCTTCTTCAGTCATCAGTTAATGCGTGCATCGCAGGACCCAAAAAAAGGGTTAGGAGTAGGGACTTTCAAAGGCTTTCTCGCCAGGGAGGCCGAAATCCTAAACATCTTGGGGAATTGGGCAGGAGGACTGCCAAGGCAGTGCTCACACAGGATCATAATGATGGCCATGTTTTGGTAGCTACTCTCCCCGAAGCCCTCGACCACAAAGAGCGCTCTCCCACACTTTTATTGCATGCTAACCCAAAAGCCACAGGAACCAAGTGCCTTGAAAAACCAGTCATAAAGACAGCACTTGTGTACTTGGCATTGACAAATACACTGGCTGCCTCACCTTCCACCCATAAAAAACACATATATGCTCCAGTCTGACACAACCTGCTCAATGTTAAGCTATAAACACTGGCACTTACAGTCAACTTCCATGAAGTTATGGCCTCACTGACCAAGTGCATTCATCAAAACATTGCTAAAGCCCGCTTTTCAGACTAATGTTTATTGCATTTATTATACAGCTTTAGGTAAGACTTTATTTTAACAGTCCCTGTTGCAGCATATTTGCATGTAACAGCATGTAACTTTTTGTACTTATACTGTCCATACATTATCCCAACCCCACCGTGTCACATGTTGCTACACACTTTGTTGTACTGTATCTCATGATGCACCGGAAAAGAGACAATAAAATGAAGCATAACCTGTCTTTATTCTGAATTTACCCTAAGTAATGTTTACAATCTTTGCAGTTTTTTCTGAATAAGAAAAACTGTAAGTGGTGGGGCATGTGGTTGTATTACTGTCAGTGAATGTGATAAAATCAAACAAACATGATAAATATATGAATGGAACTCTATGGGGAAATATTTATGTTTAATGGTGACTTCTGTGGTATCAGCTGTGTTTTTCATAACAGATACCCGAAATGATGACAGCGCATCATCAAAGCATTTTGTTCTTAATCAACCATCTGTCTTTAAAATACCAAATGTAAGGCCTTTGAAATCTGAGCCATCTCAGACCCTTGCTGTACAACCTCAAACATCAGCTTTTTCTTTTGAGTCACCCAAGTAAATATTGGATCATGGGGATCTTTCCATTACAGTTCTCTGTGGTGGTATTCTCAGGCTCAGTCGGCACGACCCCCCTCGTGTGTACCAGAAACCCAGGCTTTAACGCCGGCGTCCCCCCACAGTCAATCACTCAATTACTCTCCGCAAGAGGGGAAAGAACTGAGCTTGTTGACGCAGGCATCTTTCAGCGGGTAGAGAGAGGAGGCTTTGGGGGGGGGTGCATTCGAAACATGGGAATGAAAGCCATGTGAAATAGTTCAATGTCATAATGGGAAAATGCTAGCGACAAAACACATCAAGTTTAATGAGGGGGCTTTTGTCAGATCAGCTGGTTGCTCGATTGTGGAGAGTAAAATGCTGCAAGGGGAAGAGACTGCATGTTAGCAAGGCAAGCGTGTCATTTCAGATGTGGTTTGCATGCTGCCTCATGCCTTTCAGCATTAGGGTTGAAGGCTACTAGATGCAGCTCGAGAAATGCGGACTTACATTCAGACCCCAAAAAAGCGTCTTTATCAGATGTGATTCTGCAATCAGCGAGGTGATTAAATACACTGCACACTCTTGTCAGCGCCTACAAATACCATGGCTTACTTTGTTCTTCCCCAGTCATTCGGATGCATGCCGTCGCACTCTCACAACAAACTCCAAACAGATCCATGTCTCATTAATACACCGAGATGAAACATGCAAAGAGAGGGTAAACAAAAATGTGTGTGACAAAAACACGTCCATGAGTTCCCAAAGTGCTAATCTCCCCTGTAAAATGTTTGCTTTTATACTTTTATACAATCATTTTCTCTCTGTGTCAGTGTCTCTCTCTCTCTCTCTCTCTCTCTCTCTCTCTCTTTCTTTCTTTCTAACACACACACACAAACTCGTTCTCTCACTTGCTTATCTTTTTTCTGCGTCTCTGAATCACATCTAATATCCGGACTGAACAAAGCCCAGGCATGAAGAGGATGAAGAGACCGGTGAATTTTTTTTTTAAATCAGAAAAGGAGTGGGAGCTGAGCCTGAGTTTTGTTTAGGCTTTGACGGATGTGTGGAAAATGCACGGTGGCTTCAGGGGGTAGTGGAGGCCCCGCTATAATTGGAAGTTGTAAATGGCCATGCTGTCAGTGGAGTAGCCGTCGCTGAAGAGCCCATTATGGCCCCAGCATGCAGCTGGGCCCACTGGGGGATGTTGAAGACAGTGACACTGGTGAG
The DNA here is from genome assembly GCA_030347295.1 of Setipinna tenuifilis. Classification (NCBI taxonomy): domain Eukaryota; kingdom Metazoa; phylum Chordata; class Actinopteri; order Clupeiformes; family Engraulidae; genus Setipinna; species Setipinna tenuifilis. The sequence goes on along the minus strand of CM059271.1, from coordinate 16,240,392 downwards.
ACTCTGTTGACAGTGGCATGGTGGATGGACCTCACCTTCAATGCCCGGCACTTGCGTGAGAGTAGACAGTGACATCAGTGCATATTAATAGCTCATCCGCAAACACATGTTTTTTTTAATGGCTTTTAGTGACAAAAATGAACAAGATGAAGACATTCAGCTTACCTTATTTCTTGCGCGCACGCTGGATTTTGATAGGTCATTGCCAGCAGGTGTCAAAGGCATCTCAGAGAGGCTTTAGGCTGTGGTCATGTCGAGTTGTTTGCCTGCCCTCCTGTGCAGACTTGGCACTCACATATCTAATGCCTGCAGCAAGGCCATTTTCATCCATCACCTCTTGTGTATCAAGCATTACACTGACCTGACCCTGGCTAACTCTTGCTATAGAACCCTCAGATAACACCGTGTTTAACCTGGATAGATTTCTTGTGGAACATTCCCAGCCCTCACAACCAAGGGCACGCTGACACGAGTCGGTTCAGTTTAGGTTGCAGCTGAAATGTGTGGAAGTACAAACAACACGAACCCATTACTCTCATCTGTCTGCCTTCAGTGCTATTATCTTATTGGTTCAAGAGCTCCGTTTAATGTGTTTCGTGACCAATCCTCAGGAATTAGGTTCAACAGCATGACTGGATAGTTTGTTCCAGATATCCGAAGCCCTGTTTGCATTCCTGAAGCACACTGTCTTTCATTTCTCTTTCTCCACCCCCACCCCCCAAGCCCCCTCCCATATCCCCAGGTCTCCCCTAATATAGCAGGACATCACATCAAACACTAATCACAATATGGCCATTTTCCATGGCACCTTGTATAATCCGCTTCATGTCTGAGTGAAATCATATGTCACACTGGTTTCCTGATTAGTTTTCCCGCGAAGAATGCAACAGACATTCATCTCTAATTGACGCATTATTAACATACGTGGTCATGTGATATAGCTTAATGAAGGTTTTAAGCTGCTACACGCAATGGTGTTTGAGCTCTGCCCACGTAGTAACAGGAGCATTCGCTAACACAACAGTCATTCTATTTTAGACGTGAGTTAACAACTCAGAGAGTGGGGAGCTTTCTTACAAAAACATTGAAAATATGCTAACCCTGACTTTTGAGCATGAGCCAGGATAAAAAATGTAACACCATTCTTCTTGGGGTCTAAATAGGGTAACATGGTAAGCTGAAGAGAGATATATTATCGTAGCATAACTCCAAAAGCACAGAATAGCAAAAATATTTCTTCAAATAAACAGCTCTCTCTCTCTCTCTGCTCGGCTGTGAAAGAGGCGTCAACCTCACTTGTCTGGCCTCCTTGCTAATGTGGCTTTGGCTCCGAGTTCAACTTGACCACACGGTTGAGTGTCCTCACCAAAACGAAGACCCCCAAAGCATCTGATAGCTGGACAGGACTGTGCAGCTGCAGTTCTATAAATATGATGTGTCACTATTATCATTGGGGCCAGATGCATTGTGGGTAAGGAGGATATATTTTACTGTCTGATACCAAATGCTACTTTCAACACGTGTTTAGCACTGTGCATATGGCACAGGAGTTGGATTAGAGTGCTGTATGTGTTTATATACAAACACATTTTGCCCTTCAGCAAATAATTTCTTTGCAGGCACTATCCATGAATTACTAGTCAATCAAACAGACAAAAGATTATGTAAGAAAAGGTCTGCATAAAGATGTCTGACAGTTATTACACAGCAAAAAGACCAGTTCTGAATTGACTCCCACAGAGTTGATTTTAATGCTTTTTGAGGGTTTATTTAGCTCCACACTCTGCAGAGTTAAATTAACACTTTTAAAATGTAAAACAATCCCAACTCTGCACACCATTTAAATAAAAAAAATTACAATTACACTTGGGAGTTAAAATGAACTCCCAAATGTTTCACAGTGAAATGTTAACACTCCAATTTTTGATGTGTAGGGTCAGTAGGCAGTGAATGTTGCTGAATATGTTTGTATAGAGAGATAATACCATTACTCTCAAAGAGGCTGCAGTGAGTGATTAATCTCAAATACACTAGATATGAAACAGCTTATATTAAAAGTTGCAACATTTTGTTTGTCCACAACCTCTCACTGTATCAAGTCACTGTAATTACATGAAATCATAATCAATCTAGGGAGGATTGTGGATTGTGGACTGTGGATTGTGAACAGCTAGGGGTGCAAACGTAAGGTTGTTAGGGTAACTTGGGGCAACTTAACAGAGACCATTAATGACATTTTAGATGTTATTTAGATGTCTATTCCATCAGACTAATGGTGAACATTTGCATCTGATTAAACTGGATGAAAACCTACCTAAAATGCGCATACAGTATAATTCTGCAGTTACTTAGTAAAACATGCTAGTAGCCTAGCTAGTTATATTATTTCAACATTCAATGTATTTAAATGTACTAGCAGCAGGGTTTTAGGGAAACAGGCTGTAAATTATGTAAGATGATTTGTATGATGGTTTTTTGTGAACTACTTAAAATGCTTTTGGGAAACAGGCAAAAGGAATAAGCCTTTCCATTAACAGGGTAGCGGTTCAAAGCCTATATTTAGGACCATTTAAAACTTTCCATTGCAGTAGGGAAAAAAATGCATCGTTCGGCCAAGGACATGGGCTGAAAAGGTTCTCATCTTGTATCCACAGAAGTGGTTACCATGTGGCTTTCTCTGGAAAATGTCCATGCAATTTTTGGTCAAACAGAAAATATATGCATCGCTTTGTATAATCATAAATTTAAATTATGGCAATGAATGTGATGTTGTTGCAATCTACCATAATTTTTCAGTGGTATTGGATGAGATCATGATAACATTAATCATATGGCTCTAGCTGGATTGTATTGTAGCCCCATAATCCCATCATGCCTGTGATAAAGACATGGAAAAACAAAACTTGTGTCTTTGTCAAACCTCTTATTCCCACCAATTAACATTTAAATGTTGAGGAAATGTATTACTGTGCCTACTGCCAGCTATCTACCCTTATCAACAAGAGCCTGTAGCAGCTAGAGAGAAGCATTTTGTGTGGTTGCTGCAAAACATGACTCCATGGGAACTGCTATTTGATAGATGTTGTAATGATCCAATCCTTGTAAGTTTCTCTTCTCCAAAGAGATGGCCTAAACAAGGCTACATGCATGCGGTCCAGCTTTGGAAAAAAGTCTTGGTGTCTCTTGGCCCAAAGGCCAGTCTGCTGCTGCAGACACCAGCATGGCCGGGTGTGTAGGCAAGCATGTGCCTGATTGCACCACAAAAGAGACTAGATAGAGTGACGAGAGTAGAGGCACAGCAGGTCCGCTATGCATCTTCTGTGGCCCAAGAAATCAGTCCTGACATGAACCAAAGGGGACCCTTGTGAGCATTACCACCGGTGAAACTAAAAATGCCAAACCAGATGGACGTTTTAATCCCTCTTCCCCGAAATACATATGTTAATTGTACACCACGCGGTTAAGCACTACTGCCCGGGGGTTATGGCTTTGAAGTGCAAAAAAAAAAAAGTCGCTCTCCTCACAGAGTCTCACAACATGCAACTCTGCACAGCTGGGGAAAGCCAACAGTCGTGTAACCTTGCTGAACTGTCCACTCAACTGAGTCTCTCACCTTTCAGAGCCCATAGCGCCTCCTGGCTGCAGAGAGTTTCCTGCTGCTTCTACAGGTGAATGCCCACATCTAGCAGGCCAGGTGGGCTTTAGAATGTCTCAGGGTGGGGTAGATGCCTTCAAGACCCAGAGAATATGTAAAGTTCAATAAAAGAAAAGAGGACAAACAAGTCTGCAACTTACCTTTTCCTCTACTATACCGAGGAAACAAGTCTACAAGCTCTTCTGGTTCTAGCAATGGACAGAATGGCAGACGTGGTGTTTTGGGGATTATCTGAAAATACAGGTAATAGCCTTGCACTGCATAGGGAAAAAGATTTAGAGAGCACCTTTTGACATTTGAGGTTTTAGCTATGTGCTGCCAATATTGCCTTTCTTTACTGTAAAACCCTCTAGAAAATTAAACAATGAAGACACCATTACCTGTATTTTCGGACTTAACAGCACTAATAAGGTCTTGCAGGGACAAATAGTCAGTGTCCAAAAGTAGGCAGAGGAAAGCATAGAAAAATTTCGGTGTAATGCCAGTCTAGACAAAAACAACCACACTAAAGTGACTACTCTAAGAACATTCCCTAGACCTTTAACTCCTGGTTCTTGTCAAAGTGATGCAGTTGTGGACTGGAGCAAAGTACACCAGTAAAAAATCACAAGCTACATGATGTCTCCCAAGTGAATATCAATGACCGACAGAACACTTGAGGTTTGAGGACCTGGATAAACAAATTGAATCAGAGCCCTGAGTGCTTAAATCTCCTAATCTCTTCTCAGCAAGCTTGTTCTGGATATGTTTTATTAGCACAGTGTGGGAAGGCAATGAAAAAAGACAAAGGTATTCAATACACATAACAAGATCTCTCACTGCCACGTGGGATAATGTGGAAGTTAATGTGGAATGGTTGTTCTATGGGCACTATAATATTTTGTCGGACTCAGGGCTAATATATACAAAACCAATATGGTCCAAAGTCTTTTGTTTTTCATAACAGTGACCAGTAGCCCTTATTTACACTTCCTTGTTGCATTTGAACCAGTGTGACTGTGCATTCATCACTCCTCTGGACAGGCAAATGAGCACCATGTGTTCCTCTCACAGAATCATGCTGGGCAGCACGCACAGGCTTTGATTCAACAGGCCACATTACTGGCCAGAGGTGGAAATCTCCACAACTGTGAAAAAGTGGGGAAAGCAGTGAAGTAGGCTTGTTGTTCAATAGCCTGGTTCAAATTCAAATTCAAAAGTTGTAACGTGCATCTCCACAAAACTGGAGAAGGAGAGAGCGGAGGGGTCGAAGAGTGAGTGGACTCTTCATTGTAATTCACTCCAAATGCTGTAATGAAGTTCAAACTTGCTACCAGAGTCTATAATCTCATTCATATTGTTTCTGTTGAGGGCAAAGTTAAAGCAGACACCCTCAACAACAGTTATAATTATATGTGTGATTGTGCATAGCCGCAAAAATAAAAAAATAATATTAACATACTGTAACATTACTGACAGAAGAAGTGACTGGCATTAAGTAGGTGAGGAGAAGCCACAGGCTTGGGGTTGGGTGACAGAGGGGGGTAGCCACGATTTCTTCACCACCACTGACATAAAGAGCTAGCTTTAAAAGTCATGATCTAAATGAAAAGTGTTGATGACTGCATACCATCTCCATCTTGCGATGCTTAATGTAGTTTATGTGCAAAGCAGTAATATTTTACATCAGGAGTGATAAAGATGCTTTTAAAGACTGGAAGAGGACCTCATTTAAAAGACCTTGATCAACTACACAGACTGCTGCTGCTGCCACTACAGTAAGAGGCTCTGGGCCTGGTGCCATAAAATCATTTTGCATACAATACTACACAGTCCCCAGTGAATACAAATTCTGCCCTTTCTTCAAGGTGTATGGTCATTTTAAATTTCAGCCATGACATATTTTAAAAAGCTGGCCCGTTAAGACCACTGCTCTTCTCCCTATGACTTGAAATGGATTCTTTACGAACAACAGATAAAAAGATAAGATTGAAATAGATGAGTCAGCATCTCCTGTTTTAAGACCACATCTCTAGATTCCTTGTCAGTTATAGCAAATGGCTCAATATAATTTCATTGACACCCATAAAGTATTGATTCAAAGAAAATGTAAAAATCCACTTAAAGTGACTTGTGTCTCAGTGTTGGGTTTGACTACAGTTCAACTTAAAGTTGTACGCAAGCAAGCGCATGCAACCACAGACCTATCCACACATTTAAAACATCCAAAGAGCATCCAGATTATTTTGCTACATCATCCTTATTAGACATAGGAATGACTAATTTTAGCAAAGCTAATGTTTTGGCATTTGCCTGGGTCCCAAAGTCCCAGAGGTGTTGTGTGTAGAGGCAAAAGGGGCTGGGGCATGAAGGGGAGGGTGAATGTGGATGGGTTGGGGGGTAAGTTGGGTGTGTGTGTGTGTGTGTGAGGGGTGGGGGGGGTGGGGGGTAGGTGGTGTGCTGGGGATGGGGGGTGGGCTAGAGTTTGCTCAGGAGCCCTTTGTGGGCTAGCTGTTCCTTGGGCACGGGCTCCCATCCAGCCCCCAGCACGCACACCCCAGCACATCTTCCTACCCCGGAGGCTTGCTCATTGATGGCTTGGACGGGCTTTTCACTGCGCCATCATGCTTTCATTAGACTCAGTTTATTCTGCCTTTTTTCCATTGCTGGGCAAAGCTCCATCTGTGTTCACTCACACCAAACTGCCAAACTGTTGAGCGACCACGGCATGGGAGATAGGGGGTGGGGGGGGGGCGGGTTGGGACTGGAGTGGGGAAAAGAGAGGGAGACAGGGCGGGGGAGGGAGTCTCAAAGTTTCTAGACAGGACATGTACTCATTACAACACAACTGGGCCCTTTTCAGCCCATGTCAGGGAAGGTTAGGATGCTACACCGTCTGCCACTGATGCTAGTCAAGCTGCAGGGTGAGCTGATCGCTCAGACTTCTCACGCATCGCCTGCTGTTTTCCACTGGGAGGCTGGAATCTGCGGCTGTGTGATGGATTTGATTGGTGGTTGTCACACACACACACACACACACACACACACACACACACACACACACACACACACAAATACACATACACACACAAGCAAATAAACACAGACATGTACACATGTACACACAAAATCACAGTCACACACATGATAACAGACATTCACAAACCCACACACATACTGTACAGACACACACGCACTTGCGTGCACACACACACACACACACACACACACACACACACAGGCGCCACATGCACACACACAAATATGCAGCACAGAAAGAATTCACACAAATACTAGACAGGTAGTGAATGATCGATGACAAGGTTTGTTGGACTGAAAAAACTTCTGCCGGAAGCAGCTGTGTGGAAAAGTCTTGATTGGTATCAGGTTTGCAATGCTGAATCATAGCCCCCACAATGTCCAAGTCCACTTCCTAAGCTTAAAATAGCCATATCTTTGAGCAAGCAAAGGCCTTTGACAAAACAGCTGTGTTTCAACGGAATATTCAGGAAACTAATACACACACACGCATAAGAATACACCCACACACTCACACGTTTATTTAGAGACTTGTATTTATTGCAAAATTAGGTGCTGCTGATTGTTGCAATTCTTCACTGTAATTAAAATCCACGAAAATTAAACAATGAAGACACCGTCACCTGTATTTTAGGACTCCAGTTTAGGACAAATGCTAAACAGCACTAACAAGGTCCAGGGTCAAAAAGTAGGCTAAGGAAAGGATAGGAGAAGTGAAGTGGAATGTCAGTCTAGACAGCTATTTTAACTGTGGGCAGCTGAGGAGCCAGACCTAATGTTTTCTGGGGAAAGAGACCAATTCTGAGTAAACTTTAAAGTACTGTTACAGCCTTTTTAAAGAACTTTAATTAAACAGTCTAAATAGAATCAAGGTGAACTGACTACTGTTTGGTACAATAGGGATTTCTGTCTTAAGTCATTTCAATGTCTCCCACCAATTAACAAAGGGGAAATCAATTTAGGGGGCTAAATATAGAAAGGTTTAAAATATCTTCAAAGAAAGTGGTCAGACCTTTTAAAAGAAAAGCTAATAATAGAAACAAGTGAAGTCCAACTGGAAGCTTGAGTGGGATATTTTGTAGCAGTACATGTGCTCTTGTTCTTGGCCTTGCGGATATCCACTGAGTTATGCAATGTTAGGCACACAGTTACTGTACACTGTATATCAACATAGCTGTGATTTTATGGTGATGCATGCATGTTCATGACTGTAATAGCGCTTCTATTTTATAGTTCTATAAACAAGGCAGTATATCTGATGAAGATAATAAAGTACGAAATCTGTAATTGGGCCCACAGAGTAACTGTTCTTCCTTTTCTGTTTCTAATCTCTGAGTTTGTGGCCAGAACAGCAACTCAAGGGTTTCCCATCCAAAAACTAAGCTTGAGCTGCCTTCTGAATAAAACTATTCCAAGGCTAAGCAGTCTCTGAACAGCACTCACTGATGCACTTGATCATCTTACAGAGTGTCCCTAGTCATTTTACACCTATAAGAATCATAGCATTCTACAGTCCCATTTTTCAGGCCTGAAGAAGTCAAAAAAGCTGGAAATTTATTGAATTCTTTTTGAATACCAAGGAAACTTGATTCTTATACATGTACTGTAGGTCTAATGATATTAATAATGCTGTTGCACATTCCATCGATAATGTTTGTGTGAATGTTTGTGCGTAATGTAGGTGTGGATAATGGCAGTGTGATATATTGATATTTTCTTTTACTCAGTTTAAACCAGCATATTCTTTCAAATGTTACGTACTGACTGAGAAAAGTCTGATCTAATGTCTCTTATGTACACATAGATCTAGAAAAACGTGCCATTTTGGTCTTTCTGACAAACGCTTTCTTGTCTCTACAATGTATTTGTCTAGCAAGAATGCTTTAGCTTTCTACAGAAAAAAATGTGGAAAAAATGTGGAGAGGAAAAAATGTGTTTTGAGATCATAAGTTGCACTTCCTAACATTAATTGGACTAAATTGGAGGCATCTGCAAAATACCCGTCTTCCTATCTCAACTTATTTAGGTACAACATCACAATCACAATCTGTTTTTATCTTACCTATTCCTCTCAGAACATCCATTGTTATAGTGATCAAGCCCATCCCGTCCTAAGGTAGGCTATCTCAAAAAGGTGCTATATCCCTTACCAATTCAGAATTCAAGACTCCTGGCTTTGATGATCTACCAATGTAGTTCTGTCTGGCATGAGACTCATTCCGAGATGGGTTCGTACAGTAAAAGGGAAGGATTGTGCCAGCTGTGTCACCCATATTGTATAGCCTCTGGTAGCACAGTGTCTCAAATCTGCCACCATGCAACATGTGACAGCCATCTCCTAAATAGAAGGCTTCATGAGAGAGGGGGCATGGAAAATATTCCTGCCGCAGCGAGGTGGTGTGTGTGTGGGTGTGGGTGTGTGTGGGTGTGTGTGTGTGTGGGTGCAGTGGAGGGGTGGTAGGGTGTGTGTGTGGTGGTGTGTGTGTGTGTGTGTGTGGGGGGTGGTGGTTGTGTTCAGTGGTGCCCACAGAGCAACATCCCCAGTAAACATCCTAACATCTGGCTTGGATTCCCAGCACAGAGGCACGCCGGTGCTCAGCGACCAGTTCCACATTCCACCAACTCTGCTCCTTGATGGAAGTGTTTGTCTTTCAAGGGGGGGGGGGGGGTTATGATGAGCTGAGGCTGAAATCGTGCAGGGCCCAAACGTTTCTGTTATGCACCGCAGACATGAGGCAATGCCCACCAGTACATACAAAGGGAGGGAACAGGATAAGGGACCAGGATGACAACAGAGGGAAAATGACAGATCGTAGGAGAGCCTGCACAGATATAATAGGATGAGCTGTCTATGTCTGTGAACACCTGCTAGAGTGCTTTCTTAGAAGCTCTAGACGGATCTGGGTTGATGCTGTTTCATTGACTTTGAATCAGAATACTTTTCTCTCTCCCTACAAATATATATGTCTCCTTTCACTAGTCACTAACAACAATAACACCAACAACAACAAGAACAACAACACATAGCATTCATATTGCACTTTGATGGCACCACAAATGCTTTAAAGTGAAGGAGGACCTCCAAAAAGGAGAGAGATTTCAATGACTTGTCAGTTCAAGTAGCCTTTTGTAAGGCTCCTGTTTCATAGGCCACAGCGAACAACTTGGTGATTTTTTTGTGGCCTCTGTCACTACAGGAAGGAAGCTGAAGCTTGCTATGTCCAGAGGGCGACAGCCAAACCAAGCCACTGACTCCGGACAAGAGAGTGCAGTTTGCAGAACAAAGACCCACTTTCATGGTCCCATGGTTCAATTTTGGAATTACTGACAGTGTTGCATTTGAAGTGAAAACTCACGGACTGTGCTTTTGTTATGTGCAATGGACCTGTCCCGACTGCACACAGGATGAAGGGAGAAAGCTTCAGTTGCATCGGATGACAGTCACAGTGCACGTTTTTAGCTGGAGCACAGCTGTGACGCATTACACCAAGCTTGATGCGCACGCCGAGATTGAAGCTGTGGGGGGAAAGATTGTGTGTGAAGTTTGCAAAGACGTATAAACACCACAACCTACCACGCACAGTCTCTCCCTCCTCAGCTTTCTCTCCTCACCCCCCCCACACACACACACACACACACACGCACAAACACACATACACACACGCCTGTGCATAGACACACACACATGCATGCACACACCTACACACACACACGTACGCACACACACACGCTTAGACACACACACATGCATGCACACACCTACACGCATAGAGACACACACACGCATGCACACACGTACGCACACACACACGCACACACACACAAACAGACACACACACTTGCATGAACACAAATATCACAGCACTGGTTCTTACACTTATATATACACGAACACATGGTGTGTGGTTGAAGGTTGAGGACTTTCTGTGCTGATGCTGGGTAATTAGCTAACTGTGCTTGCTGCTAGGGAATGCTGATCAATCTTTGCTTCTGTACACTATCAATTGTAAAGAATTTTATTTTTTTAAGGTGTTAAATTGTTAAAGCAGGGTGGTGTCTCATCCATTTACTATACATATATAGTATATATAATGTTTTTTTTATTATATAACTACTATAATAACTACAGTACAAATTGCTTCATAACACATTCACCTAATATGCCTAAAAGCTCTAGTATAAATAAATAATATGATAATATAATATATACCTGGGAATCTAAAAATAAAAACAACTTATGTCCCAGACACCCAAAACAGAAATCATTGTGATACGTCTAAAATTTAAGAAGAAACACTTCAATAGACACTCAACATCGTTGTTTACGGAATATCCGTTAAGTGTTTAAGATATTGAAACTAAGTGTGTCAAGTGTTTTAAGAGGCTGAGGTCGGAGCCTGAAGTAAAATTTCCATTAGCCAAGTTTAGAATGTGAGGCTTGCTATGTAGCCGCAAGAAGAGAAACACATAACAACAGATTCTCAGAATTTAACTAAAATGAAAAACCACTAGCAAGCTAGAGGCCCACCTTCAGATGTCAAAGGAATGCTGCATTAAAATGATGTTCGCCAAATGATGTTCATTTCTTTTCTGAGTACCCTGTCTTTACATGAAATGTATGGGATGCATGGTTACTTCATAATATATACATAAGTGGATGAGTGAACTGTAAATGTAGGCACATGTGCTACACACAATAACTCCATTATTCCAATACTTACAAAGCATGTTAAGGAAATAACATCAACCCAAGACTAAAAGAGTGCATGTACTTTTTTGCTCTTTGCCTTCTTTTCTATCAGTAGCTATTTTTAACGCCCCCTGGGTCCTCTTTACCTTTAAGTTATAGCTCTGCACTGATCTTATCAGATGAAATCACGAACTCCATTAGCATGCAAATTGGAAAAAGGGGGCAATGTTTCTTTTGGATTAACTGGCTGCTGGTGTCTGTGACAGAGTAATATCCCTTATCAAAACGCAGTGCAGCGTGGCCGACGCAAGCGTGAGCTTACGGGCATCACTGGCCCGGGCCCCTGCGTTCGTGTACCTCGTCGTTTTGTCTTTCAGCTCATTGAAATGCAAGGCATTATGGGCCCCCGGCTCCTAAAATAGACTCAGGTAATATGGGCGAGCGCAGTGACACAGCATTTTCCATTAGCCCTCCACGAGAGGAGCACTACATCTTTATGTGTGAGACAGCTGCAGGAACCTCACAGCAGGAGCCTGTGCCGCAGATAAACGGCTGGTGGAGACCACAGTGCTTGTGCACACCCCCACCCATAGTCAATCCTCTCTGAGTGCCTGGAAAAATACTGCTTGTAGCCCTATAATATATATATTAGCAGACAAATACATGTTAATCCAAAGTATCTTCAGCTCAGTGAATGAGTGTGTTCAGGTTTTTTTTGTCACTCTTTGGCTTCATTGTAATTAAATCTCTGACACTGGTATTGTCAGTACAGATGGTTAACCATTTGTGAAAAAGAAAATCTGTATTTTACCCATATTTCAAAGACTATAGGCTTAGGTTCATAGGATTATAGGTGATTTTCATTGTACAGAATAAAAAACACTGACATGTAGTAGCAACCTGGCTTTTTGGAATGTTGTTCATTATTTTAACTCCAACTTCTAGTCAACATAAAATCTGGTAGGAGACTAATGGTCTAATATATATTTATTTTATTTTTTCGTGGTCATTCACTGTCAACCACTTGTTACTGAGACCTACTAAAGAGAGCTGGTTAACCAGTTAACCCAGAATGGTCTGGAACAGAACTTGAAATAAAAAAAGTAGCTAGGACCAGATTCTCCACTGTGTTCTACAATCCTTCCAAAATTCCTTTTAAATCATTATTCTTCCTTGCCTTCAGAAGCCCCTGGCCATCCAACCTTTGCTGTCTGTCCACCGCATGTTTCCTTCCTGGTCTACGTGATTCCTCCCTGCTGTTCACCAGCTGCTTGGTAGTCACCATTTTGTGTGGGAGATGCTCATTTAACTGTAGCAAGCCTACTGATATCAGCAGGCACATTGATATCCTGTGGTGTTTGGTGCTTAATCTCCTGCTAGACCTCAACTGACTAATTTCAGCTACAGTAGTTTTTTAAGTGGCGCAGGGCCCTACTTCTCTTTCATCCAGGCATTGTTTCCATCCCTGATAGATTGTGAAGCCCTTTTCCTCTGTCCACACATGCAAATCTGAAAGAGGCTTTCCCTCTACCCCCAAGGTATAGATTTATCCATGTCCATGCCCTTTGTGATAGTCAAAGCCATACCAAAGTCAAAAGACATGGGAAGATGTCAAGGTCAAGTAGTCGCAAGCATTGTTGGGGCAGTAAGCCAGTTATGTTTACTGGGTGGGGGTATTGTAGTGGGTATTGTAGTAGCCTAAAACACGTACATCCATTCTAATTGTCTGGGTGCTGGACAACACCAGGTAAATCAAATAATACCTGGATACAGGATACCTGCATACCCTAACCCTAACCCTGGATACCAGATACCTGAAGATTCACGCCTCTTTTGCCACCATTTAAACATGGATTTGACATTAACCCCCCCCCCAATATCAGAACATTAAAAAAATGAACTGTTCAGCAACTGCTTACTTAAATCACTGGCCAGCAATCGTGGTTACCTTTTGCATGTGAAGCATTTGGCAGGCTTGACCCAGCAAATGAGTTGCATTAATTACATGATGATTTAGGCTATGACTTGTAGGATAGCTAAAATCTGACTCCTGAGTTTCATATAAATTTTGCTAAATCAATGTCTTAGCTCAGTCATGGTAATTTGGCACAATTTGACAGTGGTCGACAGCATCTACTTTCCTGGCGAAATTCTAGTGCTGATTGCTAGTGCTGCTGACTTTGCCAGGACATGGTTTATAAAGTTCTAAAAAACTGTTTACTTTCCAAGGGTTTCCAAGAATTTTGACTGACCTTGTTTGCTTAACCATTGAGTTCTAAACTGAGACATAAGGAAATTAAAAAAAGATAAAGTCAGGACAGAAAAAATCAACACAAATACACTGGATAACCTGATGTGAGATTGGATGTAGGCATAGATATGCATACTGACTAGACTAGCCACCTCCGGCTTCTCAGCATGTGCCAATATGACAGAAGCTTTACTTTACATACTTCGCCAAAAAACAGTAGAAGATATGGACTTAGGGATTGTGTAGTTTTCACCAGAAGCCAATGAAACCAAATTTTCAATTCTCAGCTTGGTCACGTGTCTACTGCGACAAGTAGATGCTCAAACACAATACGATAATTTTCAAAATGAGTATTGTTCTACCATCATGGCTGCAATCACACTTACTGGACTGGAAGGCTAATACTGTACTTGGTTATTCTACTAATTTTTGTTCTAGGCAGTCTTGCAAGCTACCATGTCACCATGTCCTTAGCATGTCCATACCAAGCTATAGCTTAGCTTAGCTTAGCTTAGCCGTCTTTCTTTGGGCTTCACTTGCATCGAATAGTAAAATCCACAAACATAACAATTCCTCTTACAAACAAATACCTATTCTGATGCTTATCTTGCAGGAAAAACACCTTTGACATGTTTCCCTGACATGAACAGAAAAGTAAAAGTAAAGTTGGCTATCCAAACAGTTCGGTAATTTTCCTCCTGTGCGACAGAAACTCACTAGCCATCGCATAGTTTGTTACGTAATTTTTAGCACAATTTCAGCTAAACTTTTCCTACAAAGCAATGGCGTGACAGATTTCCAATCGAAACAAATTTGCTGTGCTTTTTCAGATGTAAAACAATGTCAAGGTACTGTGTGCTTCCTATGTAAAGTTTCATGTTAAAGTGACGCTAAAATGAATAGAAGTCTATGGAATGCTATAGGCTACTGGGCCCTTTTCAAGTGGGCCCTTTCCCCATGACGGTTGAGCTTCTGCGTCTGCTCCTGTCCTTTTGCCTTCATCAGCAGAACTCTCCAGACAATGTGGCATCTGGTCAACATACCTATAAGATGTCAGTAGGCTGTCTCTTAATCTTGGAAAGTTAACAGCTAGTCAGCAAGTAGGTTAAGCTGTGTTATGAGAAATTATGGACCTGGAGCTGTTGTTATTAGCTGTTTGGCTACGTGTATCACTGTCTTCCTGGGGCGTGCACATTTAAATCAAAGTTCAAGCACATTTTGTGGGATTTTGTAAAAATCAGTACACACAGTATACACAGTTACACATAGGTCTGCGTGTGTGCCATAATTAGAACAAATAGCATTTAATCTGAAATGAAAAGAAGACAAATGTTACAAAACCCATACCTTGTGCAAACTCAATGTTGCCAAGCCTTCACTTGTTTGCATAGTAGATTATGTAAGTTTATGTGCATACTGTGAAACTTGTGAAGCACTACACAAAACTAAAATATTGGTGTAATACTTAAAACGATAGCCTGTGTAAAATATGCTGTGAATACGGTTTTACTTTGAAAAAAGTTTGGTAATCAGTTCACCAGTCACCAGCTCAGGAATCTGTTGTTTATTGTGCATTTATTGTCAGGAAGCAGAGGAATGGATTCTAAGTGAAAGAAGTGTTGATGTGTCTTTCCTGTTCACTTTGTTAACATGTGTTGGGATTGTGAACTAAAATGATTGTTTATTTGTAGCAGACTACTTTTTTAGGAGGAAATATAAATCTCTGCTGATTCAGGGCAAGTTGACAATGTGTAAACGTGAGAAAACTAAAAGGTCATTAGGGTAAATGGCTATTGGTAAATCTAGGATCCTAATACAGGCTGGCCTACAGTTTCGGGAAGGGTTTTTTGGGTAAGGGAATGTTCCATTGTGGGTTATTTTTCAATCAGTAGCTTGACAATAGTAAAGACAGTGAACTCTGTGTGATCGATTTTGTTTAACTGCCAATTATGAGCTTTAATTCATAAATAAATCCAGACTCTAGTTTGTTTCCTAAAAACTCTGTCTGCCCCTGTTTTCAGTTAGACTGACGTCACGCTCCACTGCTCTCTCCCTTCAGCCCCGATGTATGCTCTTAACACTCCAAAAGTGTGGCTTTCTAAACGAAGGAGAATTCCACCCACACTACGAATTTTATGATTGGTTTATCCTCAGTCAGTTACAAGTCATCCTTGCATCTATACGGTGTATGGTCGGACTAATGGGATGTCGGACAAATGGGCCACTTTTCTCTACTCAGTGGTCCATTTTCGGACTAATGGGATGTCCCAACATTTTTAATACATTCTGCTACAGTGTAGAAATTATATACCTGTATATATACAGGAAATTATTGTAAAGGGGAGCTAGAATAAAGACGTTGCATAATACAATACTTGATAAGACACACACACGCCACTCAGGTAGGTGAAACCATGAAACCCATGGCTTACTGAGTAAAGAATGAAAAGGAAGAAATAAATAATCATACATACAAGTAATGAGGGAAATAAAAAGGAACACCAGACAATAAACACAAGTACAATACAATATATACAGATAGGTTGCAAAATTCCGGGAAACTTGGAAGTTGGAAACTTTTCATGGGATTTTTCTGGAATTAATTGTGTTAATTTTTGGGAATTAAAGAGAATAAACTGGGAATTATCAAAGCCGAAGGTTAGGGGCATCAATATAGTTGGTAGAAAAAAATATTGTAGCATAATCTGCACAGTATGCTGTTCATCACTCATATGGACATAGGACACTATTTTCTGCAGAGCCACCCCCTACATGCATTTTGCATTCCTTTTTCACATGCACAATAGCTTCTAGAATTCTGAAGAGCTACAGCTACTTTTCTGAACTCACAACAAATACAGACTACTCACTGCGTGCACATGGTAGGATTGGATTGGATTGGGATTGGTTTGGGTGTTGCTACCCAACGGGTGGTCTGCCCCAAAATCCAAGTGCACATGGAGTTTGGGTGGGTGGCGCTGTAGTCAACCAGTGCTGTTATCGATTTATTATTATTATCTTTTAATGCAAGGAACGTCTGTTCCACGCCTATAACTCTCGAACCACTCATCTACTTGATCTCAAATTTAGAGGGCGTCATCATAATGTTACCAGTGTGTAGTGCCAAGTTTCGTGTTGTTCGGGCGAAAAATGCCAAAGATATCAGTCAAACAAGCTTGACAACCTTTTGTCTTGTGTCGCTCTGGCCGTAGCCATGACGACCCACGCTGATAGGATTTTCACTGGTAGCTGCTACAATGTTGGACATAACGCGACTAACAACATAACTACAATGTTGGACATAACACGAGTAAATATTTGCTCACAGCAAAGCTGCTATGCACAATAGCAAACTACAACACTGCACACATAGGCCTACAGTGCATACAGACGACACGTAGAGGAGACTAAGCCTTTCAGGTCACATTCCGGTTATCCCACATCACAAAACAACGGCTAAAGAAAATCTTACAAGTCACTCGGTGCAAATAAATGTATATAGCCTCCTCCTTTCACCTGACATTACCCACTTTAACAATAAGGTAACCTATAGAAAAACATAATACTCTGCCACATCTTCTACAGGCTCTGCACTAGTCCTACTACAGTAAATAAGGACGATAAACAAATCTGTCGCCATACAAGATGGTGTTCGAAGAGTGCATTCGCGTACATGTTGTGCATTCTGTTGTGTTTGGTCCGTATGTCCGTATGAAGAAACAAACAACGTTTTTGGTTTCGTTAATACATGCACAATACGCGAATCTGATCCGATACCATGCACAAGGCAGCACTAAGCGGATTAACACCGGCTTAAGACAGAGGTTGCAATCGGATTTGCAAAACCAATCCCTATACGATCTTTAGCCTGTGCACATGAATACGATACGATCATGGCCGTACGCAGCTATGAGGTCACGAGGTCTGGACCTCACTCATTTTTTTGCGCGTTTTTTTTTTTTTTTTTTACGCGACTATGTCTAACTGAATAGCCCAATAAAGAAAGCGGGATGTTAAATGTGATTCTTTGTAGGCCTGTGTGGCGTTAAACCTTGATGGCCGTTGTGTTCGTGAGTCGTGCCTGTATGCGAGTGAACAAGATTAACACTGCGAGTGATGCGACGGGAAGAGGACACAATTCAGCAGTCATCATCGTAATGATAGACCTAAGCTTGCGCAGCGCATGAGTGCCACAGCTGTACAAAAATAAAGCCAAGTGTTTTAAAAGAAAGGCATAAGCTGTATGATACGTTTTCTTCTTTGTCAACTTTGTGAAGCCATTGTAGGCCAATGCGCTATAGATCAATATTTCTATGAAGCAAGCTGAAGCTGCAACACTTGGTAGGCTATTAGGCTACTGTAGAGAAAAAAAGAAACATCAACTGATTAAAACGTTAACATTTACAAACTATATCCGACGGCGAAAGGTGCTTGGATTGTAATTTGAATGGCTAATGATAAACGTCAATAGACTTTTCTCTTTTGCCTGTCTGTGTGTGTAGAAAGAAGCCTAAAGCGCTCGTACGACTGGAGGAAAAGAACGCTGATCCTAGGGTTAGGATCCTAACCCTAGGCCTAGTGATTGTTTGCCATATTTTAAACATAGGCCACAGTACTTTTTTTTTTGAAAATGTTGAATGTTACCCCTATATTCTTTAAAAATGGTGGTGTAGGTCTACTGATTGTTTGCCATATTTTTAATATATGCCTACAGTATATATATTTTTTTAATATTGATTTAGCACCATTAAAAGATATTTAAACAACAAACCTTTTGTGTGACCTGACATTTAAAATATAAATAAATAAAAAATTTCGGCGCACGCTTTGCGCGCGCATCCTGGACCTCACCTATTTCCAAATCCTGCGTACGGCCCTGGATACGATCCCAATCCGTTTCCAATCGGACTCAACTTGCCCATGTGCACGCACTGAGTGATGGCCCATCCGTGATGGGGGACAGCATTCTAAACAAATGTAGTTGCTGTTACCTTCATTGAAAAATATGAATAGTTCCTATGTTGTGCAATACTGTACATAGTGGTTTGATCCTATTCCCTACCTTTCTATCTAACAATCATATAGTTGAAATATAATAGCAATAACAATACATTGGTAATTACTACTAAATGTAATAGTTATATGATAATACACATCCATTTTAACATACAAACACACCCATAATTACTACTAAATGTAATAGTTATATGATAATACACATCCATTTTAACACCCAAACACACTCATTATCCAATAAAGTGCCTTTTTCAATTTTTAAAATAATTTCTGTGTGCTTGAAATTTGCTAAAACAAATGCGTCATTCTAGCTGTTATCTGGCAGTAAATATACTGTAATAATCCATAATGAAAACCACAAACTGTTTGTTTGGGGCAATTAAAAATATTATCTGTAATGTTCCTGAAATTGAAATGATAAAACAAGTTTTGAAGTAAAAACATTTATTAGGAAAAATGCCGGACAAGGTGCGTTTATCCTCAGTGAAACCTTCCATACCTTCAAGTCTGTGGCAATGTGGTACCTGTAGAAAGACAATAAAGAATTTGAGGAATGATTATGAGGGATCTTCCTGGTAGAAAAGAACAGTTTCACATAATAACTTGCTTGTTTTCACAGACTGTAGTCCCAAATGTTCACTGCTAACAATACCACTGAATTTTTAGTGAAGTGTCTCCAAGATCTCCTGAATAGTTGGTGCTGGTACACCAGAGAGCACATCATGCTGATGTGGGTCATCCAGCCTCTTTTTTGCAACTCGAGGTAGACCACGTCCTGATAACACCTGTTTTCTCACGATAGCCCTTTAAAGGTCTTGAATGTAGCTGTAGTCTTTGTCCTTTACAAACTCTACTTCCTGGACTTTTTGTTGAAGACTTTGCGGTATCCAATATGGAACAAATTACAAAGACAACAAATGACCACCAGCTGCATCGTGCTTTGTTATTACATAATGACTGTCATACTTTCATGATGCATCTTTGAATTGATTTCCACATCTTGATAACATGATTACAGTTATAACTCACTCCAGTGAGCCATCATGTCTTCTCTTGGGTTGCCTGTGGACATGGTGGTTGTAGGCCAGGGCAGCGAGCAATATTCTGGCTTCGTCCACTAGAGGGCTGAAACTGAAGTGCTTACTGGCGTACATAAAGATGTCATTGTGGAAAGACCCCAACTCTGCAGTTGACCTACAAGAACAGAAGGAAAGGTTAGAGCATACAGTGCCATTTGAATATGTTGTCTACATGAGCGGTCCACTAATAACAACTGTGTCAACGCATAAAAGCAAGTCAACCAGAAGACAACATTCACTTAATTCCAAACTATTTGCAGGAATTCAGACCTAAACTGCAGGTATTTCAGTACCTACTGGAGCCAGTGTTTGTTCAGAACGATTTCCATTAAGGCTTTATGTGCCACAGACATCTTTGGGATCCAGTCTTTATCCCTTTCATCAGCCAAGGGGCTGTGCCGACAGGCATCCAGGACCCACGCATGTTCTTCAGTCACATAGTACAAAAGCCTGATCCACATGTCCTGCAGCAAAAGAGGTGATGATGACAATAGGGCTTGTCACACCCATACCTGCACCAATTTTTGTAACAGTAAGATGGTAGTTAATGTCACGTGGCTGTGGCAAAGAAGAAACCAATACTGGTGTAATTATTTAGATATTTGGGAGTACTTGTACTACTCACAGAGAATTCGCCATAACTGTCAACCGATTTGCAGCATAACCAAAAATGATTACAGATGTCCTTGCTCTATTGAAGAAGGATGGAACACCCCTTACACTGGCCTGCCTGACAAAAAAAGAAACAAAGAAAGAAAGAAAGGATAATAATCAAACCAGGCATTGTTTATGAAATCCAAATCATGTCTTATGTATTGTTATGAATACTCACGGCATGGATTTTCTTTCCTAAGTTTTTTGACCCATGCCACATGTCCAGATTGTGAAGCACTCCACTGTCTTTGAACTTCCCTTGGTTTGGATCTGCATGATAAAACATGATTAGAAATACAAACACAAAATATACTGACGCCAACAATGCATAAAAGAATTATTTAAGTTTCCACTACACAGATTTCAAATGTTACCAATTTCCATGTTGGAGCAACACTACACAAAACTAAAAATGACAGACAGTGAAGTCACGTGGTTAAAGACTTACTGAGGATGGACAATATTTGCGTGCAGGCATCAGTACAAACTTCATCTAGTTTGACCTCCTTGCAGAGCTTCTTAAAACTTTGGATGTCCTCTGCATCTTACGTTTGTCGATGTCAATAAACTTTACAATTTCCTGGGTGTCATTTGTGTAGTACTCGTCATACAATCCAGGGCTGTCCAATCCATGCGGCCATCAGCTATGAACAGCAGATGAAGAACAAACAACTATTTATGCTCAAATCAGAAAACAACATTTTGAGCACAGATAACTAAGACAGTTGCCAAGTGTGCTGTTATATATGCTGGCTATACTTACCCAAAATACTGTCCTTTGACTTTGCAGACTGGATAGAACTTCTGTCCATTGTTGTGCCAGAAATCTTTGATTACATCAAGACAGTACACGTCTTGTATGAGGAAGAAGGTGTCGCGCTTAACTATTTTCATGTTGAAGAATCTGAACAAAAGTGCAATTTTTGCATATTGGTTGCCAACAGGAAAGTCCCCAGTTTGGATCCCATATTTGAATGTAGGCTGTGAGTTCCATTACCAGACTCAGTGATTCTGGACAAATCTGGATTTGATAAGGTAAAAAACAGGATGTTACTGTGTGTGGTTTGGGGGGGTGTTACAGTTTATATCAACAACAATAAACCAGTAGTGAATGGTTTCTGGGTTAGTGTCAACATACCCATTCCAGGATGACCACTGTACCTCTTGCCTTGCACTGAATGTGGAATGATCCAGGAGCCCCACATTCTGAAGATGTCAAAGGGTCTTTTTTTGGACAGACTAAGATTGGTTGCAGGAGATATTCACCAAGCTGTTCTAAACACACATGGTAGTTCATGGATGCTGGCACACACAATCATGGACAGACTCATGATTTATCAAGATATGGCATGTGTGTGGATGCATGGGGATGCCAAAGAAGACAGAGTTTAAGTGTACCCTCATAAAGTGAGTGTGGTATGGAGGATAAAATTTGTCACGTCTGGTACTATTGGTGTAATAGGCACAATGCACGCATTGACAGCACAAAAATCTTCGGGAACACATAGGGTTTGATGATGCCTTTGTTCAGTAAACTATTGACTATGGGCTTGAAACCATCAAGCTTAACATGAGATAGCAAGTATTTTTTTTAATGCTAACAGGTTTGATAGGTTTCCTTAAAGGGGTCCTTCCGTCAAAAAACACTTTTAGTAGCTCTATTTACAATGTGGTGGGTCACAACAAGCAGTATATGCATGCAGCATTCCAAGACGTGAAATTCGATCCTCATGGTTTTACTGGTCATTGAAGGGTCAAGCTAACCAAAATGAGCGGATCAGAGCAGGCTAAACCTATCTACGTCACTAGGTCATAAGCCCCACCCAGAGCCATGTATGGCACACTCACATCCCAGAGGAAGAACAGTGGACAGAAGCTAGGTGAGCGAAAGACAGCGAATTTGCCCAATCAGAGGTGCCTTATTGACACGTCATGGATATTCACGTGGGACACTGGAAAAGCCAGTCGTTCAACCACTAGACCTGTTCTAGCTTACAGAAAACAGTGTCAAACAAGAGAACTAGGACATAATTTTTCACAGAAATGATGCACAATGCATTCAACCATAGTGGCGACACAGAAATATGAATAAAAATAACGATGGAAGGACCCTTTTGAGAGTGACCCGATAGAGTGTGCAGTTATTGAACCCAGGGTCAGTGCTATCTGTAGCCTAGAGAGACTTCAACTTCAGACAGTCCAAATCATGTGGTTGAGTCATAACTGTAGCGACACAAAGCTGTGGACTGTCGGGAGGTTGCAAACAGGCACATATCCTATGCTAGTGAATGCTACAATGTTAGAGCCATCGCTGATGAAATGGCTAATTGTGGTGAGTCTGCAGGCCCCCAATATCAGACTCCTTCCTACACCATATTTCTGACTATGTTGATAAAATGTGCTGTTAAGTATTCGCTATCGACAGTCCATGATATTCCATTTAATGGAGCCAGTTCAGACAGACCTGACACTGTTGATAGGCCTACTCCTTCCTTTACGTAAGACCAGGAGCCAGTGGATGAGGATCTGCAGCAGACACTGGTGGGAAGCAATAGTTTTTGCTGCTTCAGCTGAGGTTATCTGGAAAACTCTACTCATACTAGGTACGTTTCACTTGTACCATACTGGAGTACAGCTACTGTATCTCTGGTCCATGGTCTGCACTCACACCTGTATAATATCAAACTATACCCAAGCACAGTTGAGTTGCTGTGTCCTAGAATCTTTGCATAAGTGCATGTTTCATGACCATGACACCAGAATTCTTTACGATCTGTTTGACTGTTACATGGAACTCATTACTGTGCTCAGGCACGTTTCTGATCACACTACATGCGCACCAATTGAACTGGACTTGAAGCCACCTCTTCCAAGCGTACTAGTGTACTGTATCCCGGTATGGTACGAAGCAGTCACAATGGTCAAACGAATCAGACTTTTGGGGTCAAGTGTACTCAGGTATGGTACGAATGGCAGAGTGTGAGTACGTCCTCAGAGACTGAATACAGTCACTGACTCTACTTGATTGGCTACATGCTGGGAGCTCACCCACATGCACAGTAAGAAAAAATACATTCCAATAATTTGTTTGCCTGTTTACATGGGGAGGTTCTTTAATCGGATTGTAAATTCAAAAGTCAAATTCGATCACTTTAACTGTTTACATGATATGTTTTTAATCGTATTCTGTTATTAAACGATTTAAAAGTGAAAATTTTGTGGTCATGCAAACGGGGCTATTGATACACACTGACATTTAAAGTTGACTGCAGGGCTTCCAAACAATGTTAATGTCTCAGGGATGTTGGCCGCTCTCGTCTTCACAGCATCCTACATTTCACTCTTGAAAACAGATGAACACAGAAATCTAATCCTGATGAGTCCCCTGCTGCTAGTTGGACATTAACTCAGTTGTGATAATTTTGAGTTACAAAGCACAATAACAAGGTTTCGTTGTTATTTCTATAATTAAATGAGTGGGTGAATACGTGACGGTAACAAAAAAACACATTGTCATAATGGTTTTTTATTAGGTATTTGAGGCAACACTCCTTGTAATCATCACATAGACTAAATTAAGGTCTCCCCACCACAAATTATTCAGAGCCAACATGTCCCAGACTGATTCATGACATAGATGTGCACATACATCACACGGTGGATCATATCACAGATCGCCCACACCCTCCTTGCATGACGTGTCAGACCAGTATTGAACCCCGGTCTCTGTAAACTAACCACAGAACATGCTTTCAAGTTCTCCCTCCCCAGCCCACTTCAAAAGGTCTCTGGTTAACTGTGAGCGATTGATACGTCGCCGGGACCTAAAGATGTCTAATCCCATTGCCCTCGGCTGCAGTTCGTAGAGTGGTGGCGCAGCAGTGAGGTCGCATCTAACCAGATGATGGAATTTGCGGCCGTGGG
Organism: Setipinna tenuifilis; assembly: GCA_030347295.1. Lineage (NCBI taxonomy): Eukaryota > Metazoa > Chordata > Actinopteri > Clupeiformes > Engraulidae > Setipinna > Setipinna tenuifilis. Next base: position 16,216,105 of record CM059271.1, on the reverse strand, counting down.
GGTTGGCACAGGGTGACGGCCCAGTGGGACTGACAAACCGCCGCCATCCAATTCAACAGCTCCTGTGGGGCGTGCAAAAACTAGGACCGGGGGGACTTGGACCAAATGAGCGCACTGAGTCAGGGAGCTTTGTCACTTCACTCCACTGTTTTTTTTTTTACTCAGACCAAGAAGTAGCATTTAGTACCCCCCCCAATACATACACACATACACACACTCACACACACAAAACCACACGTATGCACACAGACACACATACACACTCCCCACCTCAAAACACCCACCATCTTGCTTCCCTTCCTCTGTTTTAGAAAAAAAAAAGAAACAGCTTAGAGCCACGAGCTCTTCAGAGACATTTAAAGTAGTGTAATTGAAAACACTAGTCTGTGTGAACGGATGTGGGCATGGCTCCAAAACGTATTCCTGAAATTCCTGGGCTGGAGACGGATCCAGATGGGTCTGAAGTGAAACCAGATGGCTGCAGAGAGAGAGAGAGAGAGAGAGAGAGTTGGGGGGGGACACTCATGCGGGACCTGACAGGCTAGGTACAGCTTGTTCACACACTCAGTCATAGGTCAAAGGTGTGCATATGTCTTTCTCTGTCTTTGTGAGTATGTGTGGTGTGTGCGCACGCGTGCGTGTGCGTGCATGCACACGTGTGTCAGAGAGAGAGAGAGAGAGGGTGGTAGATTGACCTTGCTTCTTGAGAAATGATGCTCATTATTTTCAATTTGTGACTGGATGATGACTAAGGTTGTGGTCTGTCAGCACTCAGTAGAAGGGACAATTTTTCTCCCTGATTACATGGCCTGATAGTAGAGTCCTGTTTGCCATCAAATCCTCTTGAACATTTACTTGACACATAGAACTGTGTTGGTTCCAACTGCGCAGCTTGGGCCACCATCCCTAGCAAAAATTCAGCTTATCAGTTATTATGCGTTCAGCTGGAGCTGGGAAACCGTATACACCAGTTACCTTGTAGAATTTCCAAGGGTGGTAAATTTCAGTGTAATACCATTTGAGTTTTCTTTTTTAAGAGACACAAATTTAGAGAAGTTTTTGGGTACTTATTTTAGTCAGCTCATATTAACCCACTGATGACTCTCGTGTCTGTGTTGCTTCTGTGCCTATGTGAGGCTTACCACAGTCATCAGAGCCCTGATATCTAGTCTCTGAACCTAATTCTCTATTTTGAGATCTATTCTCTGAACCTCATTGCATCACAGCCATTGCCTTACCTACCCCCTGTGATGCCTAATGACGTTAAATGTCTCTTAAGACACAGGTGGGCTAAGGGGACCTGTTTGCACCTAATAGTTTAATAAACTTCAAACTCAACGCAAGCTATCGCCAAAGCAGAGCAGCTGCTCACATAACATGGCAAAGCTCTTCTTTTTCTTCTGTTTGTCTGCAAAATGCAACGTGGAATCCAAAATGTTTCCAATACGATTCAAGCTGTTGGGGTAAATGCATGCAGCAATCAGAGGCACGCTGAAAAACCCTCCTCACATCGCAAGGGTCCCCTGAAGGCACGCAGAGACCCAGGCATAAGAGGATGGAGGCCGAGCGTAGAGAAACAACAAGGAGTGACCTCGCTTCATCACGCTCTGGGAAACGGAAGAGGCTGCAACCATGAGCAAACCCTGTTCCTGAAGACATACTATTCTTAGCTCGCACCCCTCATTTGTGTGAGCGACTGTTTTTACTCATGTTTTTGGCCTTCAATTGGGATAATCTATTCAGTTTTAACTCTATAATAGGATAATCGAAATTCCAAGTTAAGTGGGATTCAAATAAACTAGCAAACCAACTGCTTTATTATGCCTACACCACCACTGAGTCTGTTTAAGAGGATTTTTTTCCACCCCCTGACCTCGCTGTACTTAACAGGTGCATGATCGCAAAACGGAACAAGGCGGACACGTAACTGCTCAGCTTTTGACCTGCTGACAGCCATCAAGGGGCACTGGGACTTTCTGTCTCAACACTCTGAACATTTCCTCAAGTGTCTGAAGCAATATTTCAATCAGATGCTCTTCGCATTGGAAGAGGAGGGGATGACACTCATCTGTTGCTCAGATGTGGCTCACTTCTGTCCAAAATGCGACAAAATCTGCACCATACTGACGAAACCCTCTCTGTGTCAGGATTTCTTTTTCTTTCCCATTTTTTTTTAAAGCTTTACAGTTCACAAAAACCAGAGGATATGTGATACATGTGATGTTTTTTCTTCTTTAATTTATTTTTCCTGGCATTTCAACTTAATTATAAAATTCCAAAGTGCATATACATTTCTCAGCGGAAAACAAACACATCATAAACAGTGTATGACATAAGAAACAGCTGCTTAATGTCTGGAAGATTCATATGCAGAGCCACACTGCTGATCCTCAACACTCATACAGTCCAAACACTTCTTCTTGTCAACCGTGTCCATTTCCAAGAAACCCAAACACTGTGCCATTGACCATCATTACGAGTTTAATTTTATTTAGAGTTATGTCTTTTATGTTCATCTTTGATGCATTTTTGATGACTAAATTATACTGTGTTCATCATGTTTGACCAATCCAGCAAAAACCTTGAACAAGATCAACTAAAGAAAATCAGCGATGACACACCAAAAAAATGGGCCTTATGAACTGCTGCCTGCATTATACCAAATAGGCATTTGTTTTAAACATGCTATCTGTGTTTCTGTCAGAGGTGTCATGCCTATTGTTTCATGGGGCCTAAAATGTCTAGAGACAACCCTGGTATTGCTTTCCAGAAAGGTTGTTAATATTTGACAGCAATAGCAAGTCTCTTTCTTTCCTTGCTCCTAATGTGCCGTATTAATAAGATGGAATTGTTTATGGTTTGGGTAACTTTGGGTAACACTTTATTTTATGGTTCCTTTCAAAGTGCATGCAAATGTAACAACATGTAATATTACCTAACACTAATCCTAATACTTACCCTAACCCTAAGGTACAGTGTACCTAATGTTACATGTTGTTATAAACTGTTACACTGCACTTCATTATGTAGATACCCTGGCTAACACATACTTTTACACTGTCACTGTTATAGTTATTAGGTAATTAGGTAAGTCAGTACAGTAATTAGGTACAGAGGTACAACCTGTGTGACAATATGTAATATCATGCCTTTGTGTTTTTGTGACATAACTGCATTATGTAAGTACAACACTAGTACTTGATATGACGTATTATTACACAGGTTGTACCACCATACCTAATTAGGCAAATGCATTTTAACAGTTACACCGTCAAATAAAGTGTTACCATTAAGGGTAACCGCCACTTTGTTTACCATTTACAGAAACACAACGTTAGGATATTTTTCATTAGCTTACGTAACAGATGGCTAGAATGCCACAGTATTCTGATTCTGACAAAAAGTGTGTGGGACTAGAATCACCAACTGTCCTTTTGTGCCATAAAACCAACAGTACTTTTAGTGTACTACACACATGACAATAAATTGACTAACTAACCAATAGTAACTAGCTAATGTTTTTTATTTTAACCAGTGTTGACCAAAGGCAAGTACATGTTATAAACAGTGTAACCTTGATAAAGGTACTTGCTATAAACAGTGTTAACTAGATAATGTTACTTGTTATAGCCAGTGTTAATTTGTTAATGGTGCTCATTATAGTGGAATTTTTGTACATCCATATTTGCTTTGTTTTGTGAGTAGCATGGGGGGATATGGTGTAATCGCTGTAACTGTCATGCAGTCTGAGGGTTAATATGTTCATAAACAAAACCATGAATCTTAAGTGCCTGTAAACGTCTGCATAACATGCCATTGCTCAGCCACTCACCCTGAGCCAGCATTTCTTAATTTAAGAGGAATGAATGTCATGCTGCTCTGAACTTTCTAATAATATCATCTATGGGATGTAGAAAACCATGATTCTGTGCCTGGAATGTTATAAATGGCGTGTTTAAGAATTCTCATATGTAGCGACACACGCATGCACGCACACACGCACATACACGCATACACGCAAGCACACACACATATTCAAACACACATACACACACATGATCTATTATAAGTGTGTTTTCAGAATCATTAGAATTGGTTATCCAAGAGATAACATTTATGGTCCATTACAAATTATTGATTTATTTATTTAATTGTATTACTTTATTTGCTTACCTAATTAGAAACTTACTTAACCCTTAGAAAAGAATTCATCGTTCTGAGTTGGGCTTCCTTGTCTGAACTGCCTGATTGATGACTACAAATTAGCCATGGCAATCTCATTCTTACATTGCTTTGTCATGGAGAAAGAAGTCAACCAGCCAACTGAGGCTAAAATGCACAAATGGCTATTATGTAAGGCCAACATTTATTCAAAAGCATCTGGTCATCATGATATCTGTTACAGACAATCCATGTTTTTTTCATCATTTTTTTTCTTGGGTGTGTGCCAGTCTACTGCATAACTAGTGGAGTATTTGGGATCATTCAGACCATTCAGTGCATCCTCCAAGCAGAATGGACAGAACCCCATAATATGTTATACAGTACATCTGAGGTAAAGAGACCATCTGGCCCTAAACAACCTCATGCATCAGGATATTTCCATGGTACAGTGTTAGCACAGAGGGCATATTTGGAGATGGCCACTGTGAATGTTGCAAAGTTTCAGTGCAGGTGCTGTCTATAGCTAGCAGTCCTAATGTACTTTATGTACATAAACAAAGAGAACTCTCTTCTATAAAAGTGCACATGCAGTGTTTGTGTTCCAACAAGATCTGTCTGATGTCTTCAGCTGCCATATTCACTGCCTGAATGCCTTCAGCTCCCATATGAACTGCTTGTGAGAAAAGTCTGGCACAAAGCATCAGGCATACTGGAGGTCATGCTTTTGTAAAATGTCAGTGTGTTCCTTTGTGTACTGTCAGTCAGAAAGGTGTATTACAGGCTTGTTCAAGTTTCTATTCTGCTATGGAGTTTGCTTGTTATGTATGTATGGGTTATAACAGCAAATGGAATGAAAGATCAGTGGGGTTTATACAGAATTCCTAAAGATGGAAGAAAGGAAAACTTTGATGTAACAGAGTTGAGTACACATGCCTTTGTGGGATTTATTTCTTGCAGGGTCTGTGATACTTCTACTGTTTATGGAACATTCTCTCAGGCAGAAGTAGGGACGGTTTCTTAAATTGTGTCTGCCTTAATATAATGCAATAAAGGGCACAGGGACATGGGTCAGTAGTGCCATCACCCATGGTGTATTCTCATTTGCTGTTTATATCTCAGTCACCATTTGAAAGTTATGGACAGCAGTCCTTTTAAGGGGCAAATGTGTGTCTTCCTCTGTGTTCTGAACAATATTTTGACTGCATAATTCATGTGTTTGGACAGAAGTATCAGTACCAAGTGGAACTGACACATCACCCACCAAACACTTCTATAGATTTTTAGGTCACCACCAACATGTGCTGTCTACCATCTAAATTGACAAAAAAAGTTGAGTCCATATACCTCAGATCCTGTAGGGGAAAGTTGTAAGGAGCAGTCACTTGTTATAGGACCACATATAAAACCCACTGCTGTACTGTTTTTAATAAGCAGATTTTGCCACACACACACACACACACACACACACACACACACACACACACACACACACACACACACACACACACACACACACACACATTGCATGACCATTTTTGAGGTATGCAGCAGCAGATGTACTTTACCAGGTCAATGATGTGCATATCCAGCAGCAAAAATATGCATGGAATACATCACATCTTCATGTAAAACATTATGACACATTCTTTCAAAGGCTTTTTAGGGACTCAGTACAAATGGAATACACTTGTCACAGTAAGGCTCAGACACAAACAAACATGAGAATTCAACAAACAAACTTATTCAACTTCTTTCTTCTTCTTGTCAAACTTTAACACACAGAGCTATGCATGAGTGCAGAAATGTGGTGACCTGTAGCGCTCTTTCCGTGACTGTAAAAGCTGGATGTGGGCCCTCTCTGCAAACGTTTCTGTCACAGTGTTGCATGAAACATAAGGCTGTACACCATGACTCCTCAGGGGGTTGCTGAATCATTTCAGTGACTTTCCCTGCGCTGTGGGGCCGTGTCATTTGCATCATATTCCCCAGTCGTAGGACACCAGTGTAGTCATGAGTCAGACAGGCAACAACGGCATCAGTTCAGAGCATTTATTTATGTCAAAGTCTAGCTGGCTATTGAGGGGAAAATGTTTGACTTTTAATACTTGATTATTTGGTTTGTTGTTACAAATGAGCATACAGTTAGGGATACAAGCTGTAATACTCATTTTTGATTGTTGATCTTCTGGCATTTTGTCCAGAGACAGGGGATGTGGCAAGACAGAAAATATGAATAAAAATCAGAGAGGGTGCAGTATTGCATAACTGTTGTTAGTGGGGTATTTTACTGTAAGATGCTATTGTAAGATTTTACTGTGGACAGAAGTGAAAGCGTGGCCCCCATTGTCTCTCAGCTACAAGGAATTTCATGGAGATCTTGTAAAAAGATACTGAATTGTGAGTCAGTTTTATTGTCCTCATCATTAAAATCAACAACAGTCAATGAAGATTTAAGTAATATCTATGATTTAAAGCGATCATACATTCATAGGAATAGGTTTGCATTTCTTTTTTACATTTCCACTTAATGTCTGTGTGTATTTTTGCCTTTACAAAAAAGTCAAGTAAAAGGTAAAGACAAATGTTACAATGCTGCCGGCCCAGTGTTGGCCAACTTTTTGCTGCATTTATCAGAGTTTGTTTCTGGGACAAAAAGATCAGCTACACCTTGAGCAGAAACACACAGCAACACCAGTGCCTTTTGGCAAGAAGATCAAAATAACCAACAGTTGTGGTTGCTTAGATGTGCACCAGAACTAAAAAAGATCCTGTGGTTTTTCATTAAGAAACAATGAGCTGGCAATATTTATGAGGGCAATTTTGAAAAGCTGTAAAAAAGACTTTTATTTGTTCACCTGATTACTCAGTGCGAGAAAACGCTGTACTTAGACTCTCATTTATCACAAGCTCTGTGTGGTTGCAGTATGCAACATCGGTCCACCTCGTTGCTGTCTCAGAATTTCCTTTGAGTTTGAGCAATGTAACCTGAACAGCATCTCTGCTGTAATTGAGAGCTCCAGTGAGGTGGCTGTGATTGCTTTCATGATTCCCAGGCGAGAGGGTGGTGAGGGAAAGAGAGTAACTGACATGACTCATCTCAGCCTCATGTTCAAGGAAGAAAAGGCTTCTGCTTTTTCTCTCCGCACCTGTTTGTGGCCAAGAGTCAGGGCAAACGTGTGGGAATACACAGAAATGAGGCTGGCATTTGAAGTCAGCATTTTCCACTGCTTCATACCTATTTTGAGAAATATAATCTAAATTATTTAGTTGGAAATGAAAATAGAAAGACGGTGAATAGCCCAATCACTACAATCCTTTGTCACTTCTCTGACATTCCCTCTCTCTCTCTTTCTCTGTTTTTCTCCCTCTCCCTTTCTATCTGACATACACACACACTGTCTCTCTATATCTCTCTGTAATGTGTGTGTGTGTGTGTGTGTGTGTGTGTGTGTGTGTGTGTGTGTGCGCACTTCTGGGTGTGTGTGTGGGGGGGGGTCTGTGTATACATAGTAGTTGTTTACTCTGCTTTTCTGCTCCCTCTCCTCTTCTCACATTAGTAAAGGACCTGACAGCAGTAGCAATATATAGTAGCAGCACAGACATCAGGAGACTTCAATATCAACCTACAGGATTCCACACAGTAAAGTCATCATATCTCCAGTCCCAGCTATATGATATATGCTGTAAATGCCTGGAGACAACTTTGTAGGTTGACCTAAATTTGAAGACAAGTATTAAGTATTAAGACTGATTAAGAATTGGGATTCCTTGAATGTGTCTTAGAAGGTAGGTGCGTGCGTGTAATTTCACATAAATGTGATGACAAAAGGTCTATAGGTGTTATGAGTGTTACTGATGGATTTCCTTATTCACAAGCACAGTTTATATCTCTAGACTTCTCTAAACCATTCCTCTGCACAAGGTGACATTTCTGGGCAGTGGAATGAAGTTACTGACATGTTACCTTGTGGCCGAAACATGTCGACTGTTTTTATCCTGTTCTAATATGAACTAGCCCAATGAAATAACACATTTTAAGGAAAAGACAAAAAGTGCCTAGGACTATTATCTTTCTCTATCTATAAACTCTTGTGTTTGACTCTTTTCTGGCTTGTATGATACTTTTGTCCCAAATTGTTTGTGTAATGACAGCAGAGGAAAAGGATTTCAGGCTTTAAATTTCACCTAAACATTAATACTAACCTCTTGTTGCTACAGCACAGCACAGTATATCATACTGAATTCTTGCACATTATATGCTGCAATGTAAATCTCACAATTGATGATTATTTACATTCATTTTTTATTTCAACTTAATCCAGTTAAGGCAGAAGGTATGTTCCCTGGGAACTAACTCATCATCACGTTGCTGGTAGCACTATATATCATTCCTGTTCTTTTCAGCAGTTTTGAGCTTTGAGCTTTTGGAACAATATTTGTGTTTGACTGAGCCCCTGTATTACATTACGGCTCCTAGGGCTGTGTCCCGGCCTCCGCCTGGTGTCGGGATTATTTTGGAACGATGATACTGAGAGCCACTTGGCAGCCAGCTAGGGTGCCCTTTTGTCACCGTGTGTCTGTCACTGTGGGGGTTCACCTCGGACGACCTGGAATGTTGAGAGTTTTCAGCGGGAACTGGGTGTGAATCCTTATGATCCTCGCTGCTCGTTGCATCGCATGGCATCGCAGTGTTCTGTTGTAGTGCAGCTGGGTCAGGGCGCAGCCGTCACCTTGGCATTGGTCCGTGCTGGCGTGTCTCTCTGCATCGTAGTGTAGTGTGGGCCGTGGTGTCCGTCCGCTCAGGTTAATGCCACCACTGCTGTGAAGACAGAGAGGAACAAAAATCACGCCGGCACAAAGCTGAGGTGACATGTGACGCGCGAATGAAAAAAAAAGTGTGATAGCATGTGATAGAGTGTCAAAATCATGCACACAATATCAGGTGCAATGTGTGGCTTCAAGGTCATGACAAACACATTTGTTTACATTAGGTCAACAATGTATACAGGCTATATATTTTTGTGAAGTGTGAATGAAATATTTTCTACACGTAAGCATAACAGACATAATAAGTAATACGCAGCGACCTGCCAGGTGTGCGGTAGACTAGTAAACCTCAGGTCAATAAGGTTTCAATCTGTGGAACATTACAGCCTTGATCTGAATGCTGTTTGTTCATTTGGTCCTCTCAACACGATTCTGGCCCAAAAATACAGTTATATGCTTGAGTGCACCATAACATGCCTCAGCTCCATCAGTCCTACACTTTGGGGGAAAATATATAGACTAGAAGACTGCAAAAACTACATTCCACGTTCATGTCTTGCTATATTAACCCTACCAAGTCAACATCAAGGATTTAATGCTGTTGGCATTCCGTGGGTTTTGGGACTTGTTCTTGGCCAGAGTTCCAAAGATGGCTGCAAATCAAAGATTCAACTCAAGTAAGGCATAAGGAGTAAGGGTATAATTTTTAATGGCTGTATTTCTAAAGGTTTGGCGGGTAACTTAATCTTCCAGACATGGTACTCAGCACTTTCCACCTTTACTCTCAAAATCAAGGAAGGCAAATGAAAACTAGAGGTCATGCTATACTTGTTAATGCTTCTTCATCAGAAGCTCAGGTAACTTCACACAGTTTATTGCTTTTGTCACTGGGAGATTCTCAGAGCATCACCTACCTGTGGTTACACATTCCTCAAAGTCCCTCTTGTGGACAGCAATATAACTACAAGTCTATTTAGATCATTTAAAAAGAAAAGTCTACTGCACACTGCTTGACTTTACCTAGAGTCAAGCAGTGTGGGGTGGTCTTGTTTTTAATTATGTAAATGTTCCTGTGTTCTACTATCACCTGATCAATGCAGACTGTGTATGGAGATCTGAACCCCTGAGATAACTACAAGTGCCTTGAACCGCAAAGACTCACATAGCATTGCATACTGAAAATAGCAAAAAAAAAAACCTGCTGAACTTCTACCATTTTTCAAGTAAGCTAAAAGACCTGATCTAGTGATGAATACATTTGATCAGTGCTCTGGGTAAATGCTGGCTGCTTGTTGTGAGTAGAGATGTCACAAGCCGTCCATCCTTGCCTGAGAATGAAAGCTTTAATCTCGCTGTATAACCACTGCTCACATCCACAGTTCTAAAACCACTCAAACAAAGTTCACGTTTCAAATACAGCCCCCCCTATTCCTCTATCACTTGTCAAGATTCACTCATCCACTTCTCTGCTCTGACTGTTTCTGCTGAGTAACTCAGCCAGCGATGGTGCCACAGGCAAGGATGAAGCGATGTGTTCAGAGTGTAAATGCCAGTGTCCGTGTCAGGCCAGAAGGAGCTGTGTGTTTATTATTTTGGGTTGGCCCAGCAGGATCGCATGTTTTTTTTTTTTTTTTTTGCCTGTCTTGACTGTTTTTCCCAGCCCTGTGTGACATGGGCACCCTGACATCTGTGCTGCTGTGATTGGTCCATGTGGCCTCTGAGAAGCTGGTGCCATTATTAAATTGGCACAGGCGGTTACTGGTAAAGCAGTACGGATGATTCCACCGGCTTCCACTAAAGTCAAACATTACAACGACTGGAAATTCTAAGTGCTACATCATTACGCCACTGGCCAATAAGAATTACTTGGGCACCAGAAATATACTAAACATAAAACAATAAACAACCTCGGCTTATTATTTTTTTTAAACACACAACATTGGTTTTGAGAGCAGAGGACAGAGGAGCAGGGAGGACATGACAATGACTCTCCCTGCGATAGCCTCTCCCTCCCCGCTATGCAAAGGACAGCATGCAAAGTATCTGGGTAATCTGAGAATCAGTTAAACTGACTCAATGCAAACGATGCAAAGCTGCCACGTGTGCGCTCATCTTCAGTGGTGGGTTTTGCCCGCTCTTTGAACCCGACCTGTCTCCCATCTCCCCTCCTCCTGCACCACACACACACACACACACACACACAATGCGCCCGCTTTTTGTTGCCTGTTGGCAGAAAATTGGCTCAATTACCCCCTTTACACTGACAAAGGGGACGCATAATCCTTCATCTGCAAAAACAGATGTATCCTCCCTAGATGTAATGCTCCCTCGTTGCGTAGAGAGGGTGGGGAGAGGGAGGGGTGGGGGGTGGCTCAAAGGAGAGCACTGTTTTTGGCTGATAGGCCATAGCACTAAGGAGTCAAATACAATTCAACTTACAGGCCATCTGCAACCACAGAAACCACTGCTCGGGTTATGCAACACATTTTCTTTAATCCGTTCCTTCTCCTGTTACTCTCACTACACAGAGTACTGGGTAAAAGTCTCTGGATAAAAAATATTCACTGGCAACAAGAACAAAAAAAAAATGACATCACACTTCAGTGCTTCCTATTAACCTGATACACTACCAACATAAATTACTTTCTCTCTTCTTCTGTGTACCAAAAAACTTGACATAGTTTGTATTGGATGTCTGCACCTCAGAAAGAACAGCGGACTGCCAATTGAGTGTTTATGTTGTAAAACCAAGTGCTGATACAACAAGCAAGCTCTACAGACAAATAGAGATGCACCCAGAACATGGCCCTGTGTAATAGTCGCTTTCACACAATATTTCTGAGCAGTTTGTCCTCTACAACCATCATTTGTGTTGAATCAAAGACATTTTACTCTGATGCCACATCACATTCACACCCAAGGTGAACAGAAACTGCTTAGGTGACCAGGGACACAGTATAATAGGTGAAAGATAGTTCCATGATAGTGGACAAGGGGCTTTCATTAAAACATTATGACAAACATCATTATTAATTGCTATTATTTAGGGCTAAATCATATTCTGTCATAAGACTAAACATGAATTGCAGCATCCCAGTAGGTAAACCATACATAAGGGCATACTGAAGCAAAGCTATCTGCAGTCTGTGTGAACCTTGTGTCAGATAAGCACAGAGAAACATTAAAAAGTAAGCACTTATGGGTTCAGCAGCACGATGACTTGGCCTCCAAACACTTCCACGAGCTTGAATGCTTTTCTATGATAGGAAGGTGACTCAGCTCTCTGGTACAAAGAGGCAGCCTGGGAAACTTCTTAGCGCACACTGGGCTGACATGCTTAAAACTACCCTGTTGAGAGCTGAGCTGCCAAAGGGGGGAGATTTGATTGTCTGCCTGCTTGGCTCGTAAGCGCAACTTGGGGCGAAACCAATCAGAGTTATAGCCCCATCATCACTAAAGCAATCATGACAAAATTGAGCTTTGAAAGCCTTTTGAAACATTTCACTTTTAACTCACTGAGGGTGGGAGGTTGTTGGTGGGAGTGCATAGATCTCTGCTAGACATTTTTTTCTTTTTCTGTTTTTGTTCTGAAAGTGGGGTGCTAAATTTATCGCTGCACAGTGAGAAAAAAAATCATGCATTTGCTAGTTTAATTCAACTTTTTTTTTACAAAGTAGGGGTAATGCAATTAAGGCATTGAGAAGTAGACTTAGAGGAGCCATACAGCCTCTCTTCATTTGTTTTCTATAGCTATGTTTGAAAGGCACCAGGGGAATCAAGACAGGAGGAAAAGTGCATAGACCATGACTGTGAATGCACAAAAAATGACAAATACCGCTGTCCAAAACAGGTCCTAACATGATAATATACATGAATCCACACATACAGCCAGGAATAAATATTGTTATGTTACTGCTACACAGGCATCTCACATGCTATGCTGAGAATTAAATTAGTGGAATGATGCCAGGATGCCAGAACAATTTACAGCACAGTAGCTATATAAACACGTCCAGGTTATAAAACATGTCCAGATTTAGTCCATGAAGGATTCTTCATTAGTAAATTATATGAGGGGTTCTTAGCTTGTCAATAGTACACTTCATGACAAGTAGCTCACTTTATTAAATGATCAATGTCTTGATCATTAGTTGAAAATATCGTTGGCACTGAAAATGTGCCTTATCATGTCTTGTGCATTTTTATCCAGTGTTGTGATAATTTAACCAATCAATTGCTACAATGGGGAATATCAATACCAACATATAACGAAAACTGGTAACTGAGTATGTTATTGAAATGCAGGGACCGTGTGGTTATACAGTGGGCATAAAATATACATAACACAAACATTTGTTTGGAGCTTGGAAAAGGCTGGAAAGCGGGGTCGTCTGAAGTAAGATACGATACAAGATCAAATTACGCTTTCCAAAACATATAATAGCAAGTCAGAGTCAAGACTTCCGCTTAACGTCACATCAATGTCAAATCATCCGTCATGCATAAAAAAGGCGGAATAAGCCCCTCGTGATGTCCACATAGCAGGAGTCGGGTAGAATATGTTATAAAGACGTGACATAACGTTGTAAACGTTTTATTAAAGATAAATGTAAAGATCCTTGACTACTGACCTCCGCATATCTGGCAAAGTTTTGGATGAATTAGCAGAACACAGGCGGGGGTCTAAAGCGCCCCAATCCTCTGCGCTCTCCGTGCTGTAACCACTCCACGCGGGTGCGCATACCTGCACCCCCTGAAGCACGGCATAATGTCAACAGTGTTTGCCGTTACACAACATGAATTATGTCAAAGGGGCCGAAGTTTATCTCCATGTTATAGACTTGATGCATGTAACACCAACACAGGTTTTTGTTATGAGGCATGGTTCATCAAAATGCCAATGCGATAACCCAAGAGATTTGAATGCCTTCAGATGTTATTTGGAGGACATTTGAGAATCCACAAAGCGCATAGTACATTTGCATTAAGGACCCCTGAAATACAAAACGCGGATTACTAGTTTAAACAAAAGGTTAAGAAAATTCATTCACGCATTTGCCAACGTCAACATAGACCACATGTAGGCACACGCTGACATGTTGTTTTAAGTGCAGGCCGTGCTGTGTAATGTGTTTTCCCTCAAAAAAGAAAACAACTCATTGAAGGCTCATTAGCAAGAATGACAGAAGTTTATATTTAAAGATAAAAAGCATGTCATCATCTATTTCAATAAACGTCATGTCAAAACATTAACGTCCAATAGACTTGGCAAATGATGCATTAAGGGATCATGTGCTACCATCAGGTCACTGTACAGGGATTTAGGTGTGCTACCGAACGAGGAAACACCATTAAAATGTGTGGAGAAACACTAACTAACCCCTCTCATGCTTATTTCATTAGCAAATACAGTTCTTTTCCGCCTTATAGGATTGGTTAGGGAGAAGAGTCTGTCCTACCCATGTTAATCGTTCATTGGTTCAGATTTGCTGTGGTGACTGGAATGTAGAAAATGTTACTGGAAGGGTCAATGTAACCTCCACCAATGACATGGGTTTCTAAAAGTGCAATATGAGCACATGGTTCAAGAGTAAGTGTGCGTAAGAACAACAAAGTTTTTAGAAAATGTTTTAATGGAGTGGAAAATGGTCAATTAAAGACTGCCTGTTACACTGTCATGCTGTGTTGTGATTGGTCTTGGGGGCGTCTCGGATAGTGATGATCATCCCTATATAAACTGCGACTTGCGCTCCTGTCATGCACGCAAGAAGAAATTGGTGGGCTGATCGCCCGGCGGGGACAGAAGCATATCCCTAGATGATACTTGTAAAACGACGTTTTATCAACATTGTAAGCTTTCGTCAACAGCACGCTTTGACCAAACTCAAGACAAAATCCATCACGTTTGCCCAGAGAGTCAAAACCACCGGAAGATTTCGTTTTTGTTTTACAGAGCACCGGTAATTTTTTTGTGAGCAATGCCTCTGAGGACAGGACTTTTTCTGCTTGTAGTGCTGATTGCATCTGCATATGAACTGGATCAGAATGAATCTTTTTCTCCCAGGAGAACGCGTTTCTCCGCCAACAGCCCTTGTAAGTATGAATCTATCAAAAATATATGTTGTTCTTGTGAGTAGCTTATTTCTTTACAAGGTGTATGCGAAGAGTTATGTAAATAATTCCAGTGCGAGCAGAGGGTCTAAATAGACTTGCAATTCAAACCGGCGTTTTGGAAACTGTTACTGGCGCACACTACTGCTTATGTCTTCCTTGACAGAACGTAGCCTATTTAACTTACCGCTTTCAGGTCAGTTGGTTACAGCAGCTTTTCACTGAAGTCGATGTGAGATACTCCTCGTTTACGCGAGACATTTATAGGTATTCGTTGATACAGTCTTGCTTACAGTGATGTACAGTACCGTTACTCAGTTGGTCACTGCGCGACTGCAAATTAGATGTTACCCTTATTGCAGCAGGGAATGTGACCACATGCATATTTTTTAACCGTGATACAACATCTCTATACCTGTTGTCATCCTTGTTGCCGATATAGTCGCCTTAAACTGGTTCACAATCCTTACAATTCTGCTTTAGTGTAAGGTGACAGAGCCAAAGAAACCACGAGTGTCCGCACTCATTGCCGCAGAAAAAGTGTTTAAGCCCGAGTTTCTATTGGGTGGCTAGGTGGTTGGTAATGCCGGAAAAGCTAAATCGACTACAGCCGGAGTGATAAATGCCAAATGTACTTCTGTGTCGTTTGATCTCGATTATCCATAATAAGACTGCATAAGACGATACACAGGACACGACTTGCATATATGCACCGTAATGCTGCCAGTTCATTCATTGTCTTTCCCCTGTCAGTGTATTCACAGTCTTTCCCCCTAACCCTGCGGGGATATTGTAACTCCGGCGCACGTTCACAGATGGGGAAAAGTGATTTTCCCTTAGCAGATAAGAATGTTAAATATGATATAAGCCCGTGTCTTTCATAAGATCTCGTGTAACGTTAAGTTTGGTGGATTCGCAATATTGTTAGTCGAGGTTGAAGTGCTGTCACTCTCCGCAAAATGTTCATTCATCCCTTCAGAGGTCGCGGGGGAGGGGGGTTTAAGGAAACTAAATGATGTATGATTAAAAACATGTAGGTGTCTGGACATTCCAAAAATATCGGTACATGTAGCGAGAGACAGCAAATATCAATGTGTGAAAAGGCAGATGGTATGTCAGAATTCTGATAAATGCGTCTTAGTGCGGGTATAAAACACATGAATTCCGTTTAGCAGTGTCAGCAGGCACTTGCAGAAAATAGCTGAATAAATGAACACGATGCTGTGATTAAACCCGTCCCTTGTATGGTTTCCCGTTACAAAAGAATACACCGTTTGCCTGTAATTAAATGTCCCACAAGACAAGTAGAATGTGCGCGCGCTTGTGTGTGTGCGCCTCGTAGCCTACTGCACGCGCAATTCTGCCCTGTGTGGCCAGTAGACGTTAAAACCTTTGTCAAGCGCCACACGGTATTTGCATAACTTCCTGTTGTGCTTAGTTGCCGGGGAAACATGTACTGACTCAGTGCTTTAGTGACAAAGAGGTAGCAGCCAGTACTCCAGTGGATCCAAGAGACTGTAGAACAGAAAAAAAACTGGGAATTGCAATTCTCCAACTCCTCATCATCCACTCTGATGGTTAGCATTGTAGGTGGAGTGGCGTTGTGTCAAAGCAGCCTAAAGCAATAAGGTTTTGTATTGTGTGCTGTGTGCCTAAACAAAATATATTAGAGTCTTTGATAGACAGAAAAAAGGAAAAAGTCTTGTTTTAAAACACTCAATAATCTAATAAGGTGAAATAATAAGTTGATTTCCATGTAAGTTTTACTTTTTTAAACCATTACTTTGGCATGAATATCTTGGCATTCAATAACATGAGTGAATATTGAATGATATGCTTTTCTCAGCACATCCTCCATCCCTGGACATCAACACGGTTGCAATGATAGCGAAGATACATCTTTTCTTATCTCTACGCCCGCTTTAAAAGTTCTTGTGTAAAGAAAATAAATCATACAGTGTGATGTCATACCATGCAATACTACTTTGTTGTCACACATTGAAATTGGTTCTACATCCATTGGCAGCGAGTTCATGAGTAAATGTATTAAATATATTGAAGATATCAAATCTCTTTTGCAAGAGAGCCCTGTAACATAAAACAGGCTGTACACACTCTCATACACTCAACAGACACACAAATGTGCAAATTCTAAACATGCTTCGGCTAAGCAGCTATTTCCCTTATAAAATGAGACAGGATAAACACCTCAAACAACATTACCACTGACTCTAAAAATAGCTTTGTACATACTGTCATACCAAAACCGAGCTAACAGAAGCGTACCAGGGCCGCCATTGTTTATACTGTTGCTAATTGGTGCTAAAGTAAGATTGTTTTCTCAGGTTTAGGGCCACAATTTCTGACCTCATCATAACCTGCATAGATAGATACGCAACAAATGCTTCAATCCCCCCTTCCACAACTCCCTCACCCTCGTAGATAGATAGATAGATATATAGATAGATAGATAGATAGATAGATAGATAGATAGATAGATAGATAGATAGATAGATAGATAGATAGATAGATAGATAGATTTACTTTTTTGAACCCCAGCTGGGAAATTGAAGTGAATGAGTCTCACATCTCAAATCTCACATCTCATGAATCTCACATTAGTCTGAGTTCATACGTGTACAGCCCTGCCATAACAGATCATTGGACATACTAATGTACATACAGAAATAAGCACATCCATACAAAATAAGAGTCAAATTTGGGGGAGGAAGTGAACAAGCGAAGCCCTGTCATGACCTCTCTGAATCAGTGCCTCTATGTCACTCAGATGAATGAAGATGAAGGGCTTTTATCCAGAAGGATTCAATGTGTTTAAAAAAATTACAGAACCAGATTCAAAGAGCGGTACAAGGTTAGGGCACATAAAAATTGATCGCTAGTTTGCCAAATGAAAGGACACCTCAAGGGTAAAGAGGGCATTGCCTTAATGTGACTGTAAAACAGAGCCTTTGCTTTTTTCTCTAGTGGAATACTCAGTAGGCTTAGTGGCCTTGATTACTGTCTATTAAATGGTATTAACATAATATAGCCATGGTCACCATTTGTCCCCTAAAGTCCACCAAGAGCTCAGTGGCAGACCATTTGCTTTGAGACCACTGGGCTCTCTGTCTGCCATAATTCAAAGTCAAATTAGTACAACAAATACTATTTTAGTTCTGACTTTTAAAATGAGTTAATTAATCAAAGCACACAATGATAGTGACATTATCTAAATTGTTTATATTCATCTTTGCTTTGTGACACCAACTGTACCACATGTTATTATTATTATTAGTAGTAGTAGTAGTTGTTGTTGTTGTTGTTGTTGATGTAGTGGAAGTATGTGTAAAATCACCCATGGTGTTGCAGGCCAAGGCTGGTAGGCACATGTCTGTATAGCCCCCTGACACCCACTTACACAGAAGAATAGGCCACGTTTTGGGTTTCATTGAACAACGTGGCCTGAGTGGCTTACCCAGGTCAGATAATGCCTATTCGAGTTTCACAGTATTGAACAAAGAGATGCTTGTCAAGTAACTTCAGTGCCTTTACTAAGACATGATTTCATTGCTCTGACGCTCTCCAGAAAACCTTTGGGGTGTCTGGGAAAGGACAAGTCCATATCTGTGTGGTCTAAAAAAATCAGCTATGACATCTTTCCTTCTGGGAGATTACTAGCACTGATAGCCCATCAATGCAGATGACTTACTGATTGTATCAGCTGTGGCAAGTGATAGCTGTGTATTGAGGGACACAGACTCAGTTTTATGCACTTTCAGAACAAAAGTCTGCCTACCATCCCTGGGTCCCAGCTTTTTACGAAAGAGACTTCCAGGCTTTGACCGTAAGGTACAGAACATACCACTGCCGTGTGTCACTGCCGACTACATCCGATTGCCGAACCGCTTGAAACAAAGACACAACAGGGAGAGCAAGCCACCAGCGGAAGCTCTGGTTTGGATACTGTGGCCTGCTCAAATCAACAACAGACATATTCTACAGGGTTGTGTCAACTTCTCATGACCTCTACTAAAATGAACCTCCAACCTGCTCTTTGCTCAAAATGAATATACATCCTACGTACTTTTGGCCAGAATTTCAGGTGAAAGTGAATCACCAAACATTAAAGTCCTTTTAGAATAATGACTCGTAACAAAGACTGCAGCTGGGGAGCACATCAATAGCCCATCGGGTCTCAGTTTGCCTGTTCAGGAGAATTTTCCCATCCTCTAAATTGTGATGGAGATGGAGCAGCCCTCATCATCATCATCATCATCATCATGAAATATAGGTCACATAGTACTATTCCTTCATGCTGACTGCCGGAAAAATGGAAGTATTGCATTTGCTTTACAAATTATGTCACCCGCGCACTTGTTTTGAACTCGTCTCTGTTTTGAAGTCTTGTCTAATGCACAATGGAGGTATTCACAGGGTATCACTGAAGGGGTTTTCTGGTTATTTCAGATCACTGCATCTTGCCAGATCTGTTGGCACTGGAGCTTGTATAAGCCCTTTAGGAGAAAGAAAAAAAGTCTTAGTCAGAACAATAGTTCCGTAGTTGTGTCTGTCTTGCGCACAGCTCTGGTACAAACTCGCTCTCGCGAGGTACATACCAGACCTGGCGCTGGGAACAAGCAGGCACTGCTAAGTGTTTATGGTCTCTGGTGTGGGGCACTGCTGGTGGAAGGCTGACTCGTTGAGTAGGACGTTATTGTCTTGTCACATGTGAGAGTAATGGAAACAGTGAATCTTGTGCCAAACACAGCAGTCAGCAGATCATCCACCCACCAACAATCCCCCCCCCCTTCCCACACACACACACACACACACACACACACACACACACACACACACACACACACACACACACAGCCTTTCCACCCCAAGTGTTTTCTTTATGGTGTGCCACGCTACACATACACACACACACACACACACACACACACACACACACACACAGAACCACCCACTGTCATTGTCTGCAGGGCACCTACAGGGCAGACATCACCCAGTCTGCCACTGGAGTTACAGGAGAGCTGCTGGTATTTTTTGGTTCAATGGGTCACAAGCCTGGTTCCAAGAACCCAAAACACTGGAATACCCATAAAACTGGTGGCTCATGGGGAAAATGTACAGTAATTATCTAAAACTGTGCCCAAGTCTTTAAATGCTTAAGGTGTTCAGTGGCCAGTCAAGCTAGCTGTTATTTGTTTAAAAAAAAAAATCTTGTCCTGGAAGTGATTTGGAATTTCCTATTAGGTCATTTACGCATTATTTGACTTAATTACTTGACACATAATTTCCCCAATCACTACAACAAATTAAAATGTTCTATACACTCCTTGCATTCATTCGCAGTATGTTAATGTGTCGAGTTTGTTAAAAGTTTTTTTTTGTTAATTCCAGGTATGTTGGTAGTGGTGGTGGTGGTGGTGGTGGTGTGTGTGTGTGTGTGTGTGTGTGTGTGTGTGTGTGTGTGTGTGTATGTGTGTGTGTGTGTGTCTGTGTGACTGTGTGGGGTATGGGTGTTGAGTGGCATTAATGACCCTCTTGCTCTTTTTCCTGCAGCAGATGTAGCCCGCTGCCTGAACAGTGCCCTTCAAGTGGGCTGTGGTGCCTTTGCCTGTCTGGAGAACTCCACGTGTGACACAGATGGCATGCATGACATCTGCAAGTCCTTCCTGTACAGTGCCGCCAAATTTGACACTCAGGTAGGAGGGGCCATAGGAAGGCGACATGCTCATTTCAGTGCTGGCCAGGGTCCAGCTCAGTGGCTAACACTGGGGATAAAATGTGTGAAAAGCCTTGCTATATTTGGACTCCTATTACTCGGGCCTTTATTATCGCTAAATTGCGTTGCCAGAGGCACCACTGGTTGGATGGTATCCACAAAAATGAACCACTGAGAAGAACCTTTAGGCTAAACTACAATGTTAAAAAGCAGTAATATTTTTAAAGACGCCGTAACTGCTTGACAAACATATGGTCAAAGTTAATCCTCCTGCTTCTTTTTCTAACTTATTGACTATGGTTTGTACATAATCTTCTGTCCCATGTACATAATCTGCTGTCCCATGGCCAGGGCTGACTTGAAAAAATAAATGTTGATCTTTTTGTGATTTTATTCCGTGCTGAAATAAAAGTTAAATTCAATTCAACTCAATTAATAAAGATTTCATGTATAGTTAACATAGCTAAATGAGGCTAACACACTGCTTGCTCTCAATGTAACAACATACATGACTCCTGTGGAAATTGTGCAGGGCAAGGCCTTTGTGAAGGAAAGCCTCAAGTGCATTGCGAACGGGATCACATCAAAGGTCTTCCTCACCGTCCGCCGGTGCTCGACGTTTCAGCGGATGATCTCGGAGGTGCAGGAGGAGTGCTACAGTAAGCTGGATATCTGCACGGTGGCCCGCTCGAACCCAGACGCCATCGCCGAGGTGGCCCAGCTTCCCAGCCACTTCCCCAACAGGTGGGTGTCTGTCTGACTCATGCTAGTTTGAAAGCCTTGTAGCCGAGGCTTAGTGAAGCAGTCTGTACACATTTGAGCGAATTAACACATTTTCTGCGTGTGTGTGTGTGTGTGTGTGTGTGTGTGTGTGTGTGTGTTTGTGTTATATTCAGTGAATTTGCTCATTGTGGCCCTCTAGTTGTCAGTTTAGTGTATAAACTGAAAGAAAAACAACATTGCAAACAGAAAACAAGCAGTTCCTCGAATCAAACCTTAAGCCAAGCCAAGTGGGTGTGCACACTGTGCAAGATTTCGCACTGATCAATAATCCAATGCGATGCTGACGCAATGTGTCAGCCGTAAATTATGTCTTGTCATGTATAAACAGCTGGACAGATTTTAACCTGAGTTATTCAGGTGCTGTCCACTAGTTTGCATTGGTGACTCTCTCAAGTGACCAGGCTAGTATGTATGTAACAATGTGTACCAACTTTATATATGGTCATTTTCATGTCCTGAGTTTAGAACCACCCAGATGATTCAAGCGATCACTCAGGTTGTTGGTCTACATTTATTGCAGAAATAAAAAAAAAACAGTTACATAAGTTCAAAACACACAACCTAAATCAAGTTTCAAAAGGCATTTCAAGTAAAAATGCTGCCATTTCACCCTCTAATATACTGACATTAAATATATAAACATCCTATAGTCCTATCAGATATGCCAGTAATCATCCCCTGAGGTTAGTTCACACCCAACGACTCTTTGCCCTAGATTAACTACTGATTCACCTTTGACCTCTTTTCTCTGTGGTTTCCAAGAAAACTCTGCAACCTGGAAATCGGGGCTAAAATCCCATTGTGTGAGCTTTGGACAATGTAAGCCAATTGGCACATTGCTTCTGGAGCTCTGCATGGAGGGATGTCAATTTATTGGCTGCATCTTATATTGCATCTGAACTATAAAACAAAACAAAGCCCTTAAAAAACAGACTATTTGTAAAGTGTTTTTATTTTATTTTAATGTCTGGTGAATAAACAATATCCATGGCACCCTTTACACCCCATACCACACATATGGTCAATCTAGTTATCTATTTTTTTTTTCAGGCTATCTAGATCTGCCATCATTACTAGTTCCTCTATTTTAGTTAAAAATCTAACTATAGGATGCAACCACTTTTCATATCTGTGTAGGGGAGATTGTCTGAAATCTGGCAATATAAGAACCATTATGGTCGCATACTCTGTGGCTTACCAGTGTTAATAAACATGTGGTTTGTACCTGACAGAAATAAGTATCTTACAGGTCTTATCTCAGTCATTACAAGGGCCATCTATACATGCTTGTCTAAATTGTTCACTTTTATTTTGTCAGGACAGTCTGGGCTATCCAGGTCTGCTGTCATTTTGCTGCATATTTTTTAGATAAATTTGTATATTTATGTATCTTTGTATACTGTAACTGTGAGGGTCAAATGGATGAAGAGAAAATGTGCAAAGTCATTACTCAAACATTCAGTCCCTTAATACCATTCAATGCAGAGGTATGTTTGGTATCATTGAAAAGCTCAGATTCTGTACTGTTCTACAGTTTACTGTGACATGCTTATACGGACATATTTCAATGTAAAAGAATGGGTGACAATTTGATTGTATTATATTGGCTTAACAGATGGATTTATTATTGATTTAAACAAACGGTGGACTAGATACAATTCCTCATTAATACCTTTTTCTCAGGTTCTACGGAAAGCTTTTGCAGAGCCTGATGGAGTGTGATGAGGAGACTGTGGACCTGTTGCGGGCAAGCCTAGTCACCCGACTGGGGCCTGAGATTGCCTTGCTTTTCCAGTTGCTCCAGAGCAAACCGTGTCCGTCCATTTCAGGCGACCAGGCGGCACCCACCGGTGTGGAGGCCCACGGGGGTGGGCCATGGAGGTGGGCAGTTGGGCCACCCGTTTACAAGAGCCAACCCAGCCTACGCAACAGGGACTCTGCTAGCCTCTTTGGGAAGAAGCACAACAATGGTGACAGTTCCTAATCTCTCCCCTATGACACAAAAAGATCCAACCACGTAATACACAAAAACATACAGCAATGTAGACAGGCACATTCACACATACATACATTCACACACAGAGACTTAACATCACAGCAAGACACACACACACACACAAGCAGTGGTCTCCTCTCTTGGGTGTTTTCTAACCACTCCCTTCCATGCTGGGGACTAAACACACCTTTGGTGGGGACAGATTATGGGTGAGGTATATTTGGGTGTAAGTCATTAATGGATTGATTGATGATAAGATGATGATGTTAAAAAGAAACGATTGCACGTCAGATTGATAACAGAAGTCCTTTCTGTTTACCAGTGTGGTCACTAAAACACAAAATGGCAGCAAAATTCTTGGCATTCCATAGGTATGCAAAGTTTCTGTTTTCATAAGCTGATAGAGAAAACACGTCTTTCTCACAGTCTTACAGAGACTGGGGGTAAATAAGTAGGTAATTATTTAAAGATTACAGTAACTACACACCTACATTCTTTTGTAGACTGTTTTTAAAGAAATAGTCTCTCATTTCTGACAATTTATGTATGCCCCCCTTCTACCCCAAACTCTGATGCAACGGTTCTTTTAGAAATTTTGTAAAATCTTCTCATGATGTCCCTTCTCATCCCTGGATCGCAAAGCACACAACGCATCTCTGTCTTAAGCATCGGACCGGGACTCGTATCTGTGCCCATAGTCAGCATACAATGCAAAGTCTTCAAATGTGAGCAGCAAGAGGTGTAATTATGGTATTTACAATGAGACAGGTATACAATTAACTTAAAAAATATAAAATTATCATAGCATACAATGGGCATATAATGTTTTTTGGAACTACAGCTAACATACGTATATCATGGATCTACTGGTAATGTGAAATTGTTGGCATGTTCTGTATTAATACACAGTGTAATATTTATTTAATGAGCTAATATCTTAAAATACGTCAGGCTATTAATTATAAAATGCCACAAGCCTTTTTGTGTGAGAGTTCTCCGTTTAAAAAAAAAAACAGACTTGATCTTTTAGTATCCTAACAACCTTTATACCGGAATCTATCAGAAAGACCAAAAAAGAAAAGAAAAGGAAAAAAATCTGATCACCACTTCTAATGCCATATTACACCAACAAAAAAATCCATGTCTAAAAACACAACATTTCTTTGTGTTGCATTTCATCATCAAGCACCAGTGTATGGAGGGGAACCAATCACAGAGGTGCACCTAGGAGGTCCACCTCAGGTCAGATTGAGCGATACATGCCCCCTCATTGGATGCTCACATAGAGAGCTACATACCCCCTCATTGGACTGAAAAACAGCATGCTCCCTGGTGAATATGACATAGAGTGGGTTCAAGCACACTGTTCTTACAGTGTTGCCAAAACTATATATACAGTATATAGTTTATAAGTAGAAATACACACGTACATATATTACTATTTAAAAAGCAAAGCCTTGTTAATTTGTTATTAATATTTATTTTCCTACTATATTATTTAAAAGTTTATTTTATTATGTTGCTGGGTTTTATTGGTTCGTCTGCTAGAGTTAGTTTACAGATATACATTTGAAAGTGCATTTTATTTGTTGGATTCACCTGTTCATTGTTTTCATGTTAGTTCGTGATTGTTTTCTTGTTGGTTTTTGTTTTGTTGTGTTTTTTCAAAGATGGTGGCCATCAGTCAAATGACACAAGCTACCATTCATTCGCTGTGCCCTCCACTGAGTTGGCTGTGTTAAATTCATGTTATGGCTCTGTGCTGGTCATAGGGAACACGTTGGTTGGTTTTGGTTGGGTAAACTCTGAAAGTGTTACATGGGGACCACAGCGAAAAAAAAAAAGGAAATTCAAAGTCAACTTTGTTAGCATCACCAACTGGGTATTTGTGTGGGGTCAAAGAGACTGTTGTTTAGAGTATTTTATTGTATCAGCTATCAGAATCTGCCTGCATTTGAGGGAAAGTGCATCCATTTTCCAAACACAGCTGGCCACGTTGTAGAGGACATAACATACACAGGACATATGATTTTACCCATGGTTCTGCACACGCACACAAACGTAAACAGTTCAACTGGAATAGTGACATGCAAAGTGTTTGCTGGATCCACTCTTGACACTATGCAATATACAATGTTTGTAAAAAGCCTATTTTTTTCTTGGAAAGTTTATCCTTGGTGAAACAGGAGTGATTACTCAATAAGTGCTCCATGGGCAGTGGAGGAATAAACAATAGGCTTGAGGGCAACACATTTTTACAGAGCTTGTGCTTGGCTGTGTGGTTGACCTTCATAAAGCAAGAATTACTAAAGGCAGAAAAGACGGAAGGGTGCATGACTGTTTTACCAAACCAAATGATGTGTAAAGCTGAAATAACTCTCACAACTATGCAATAATAATCTGTCTATGGGGGGTGGGGGGCGTACTTAACACTAAAACCCGCGCAAGGCAGAGCCAGATGAGACTGTTAGAAGGATTATGGCTGAGGTTTCCTTTTTCACAGTCCTGCACGTGCTTGTATGCAGGTACTGCAAATCCTTATCATGAATCAAATAATATTTGAATTACTGGTTGAACTGTGGCTGATACTCTACTACTACTTTCCCCTCCAGATTTCTTCTTGTTCAAAAATGCTTTAGCTAGCTGTGCACAGGCATGTGACTTTCTAAAGGACGCTAGCGTAAGACTAAGCAGTGCCAATGCAGAGGACTTGGAATGCATGTTGCATGCATCCAGATTCTTGTCTTTATATGCACTTTGCATCTCTTAAAACCACTAATGAAGGGCATTCTGCACCCACGCATCTCACACTAGTACTGCAGCCTTTCAGTTCATCACCTTTTTTTGTAACATCGAGCAGAGCTATATTTGATGAGAATGAGTAGGGAAAGCTGAGAAATTTTTTACCACTGTACAATGTGCACAGCAGGGCCTGTTTTGCTCTAGCACTCTGCAAAACAATGAACATTTGCACACCTCTAAATGGCAGGTGCGTTGGAGGTTATCCACGGTCTACAACTAGGTAAAAAAAAAAAGTGAACTCCCACATACTGCCCCTTCCCCAAGCAAGATTTTATTCACAGTGTTTTGGTCATTGACCTTAGTCAAGTTGGTTCCAAGGTCAATGACCAAAGCATTGTGAATAAAATCTTTCTTGCAGAATGGCAGTGTGCAGGAGATCATATTTTATACCGCGCTCTAGCACTTGGAAAGGTCTGGCTTTTTTTCTTAGTTATTCTCTTATTGTTTGGGTTTAAATGTGATTTGTCCGTCTCCTAGATACCAGGGAACCTCCTGTACCAAACGGTTTGCTGCTAATTCACTCCCTCCGCTGTGTGTGTGTCTCAGTGCGTTCGTCAGTCAGTCCATCAGTCCCTCGGTCAGTCTGTCAGCCTTTTTTGGTCTACTGCAGACTGTAGTAACTGTCACTAAAATGATCCTTAGATGAATCTTATCTCTTTTAAGAGATTACAATGTTTCCACCCCACCTTCAAATACTGGACATTCTCTTCATCAGACCCATGAAAAGCGTCAAGCACAAAGGACAGAACCACATGTATGTGATTTTAGGCATGTATTGAATTTTCTCCCTTTGCATTGCATAAATCCATGAATTTTACTTATGGGGTGTGTATGGGGTGTATGTGTATGACCATAGCCTCCTATGACTATCAATTCACTTGTTTGCTTACAAAGAAAAGATCTAATAGATTTAGCGAACTAAAAAGAGAATGTATCCTAATCATGTCTGTATTTGTGGGGAAAGAGTGCTTTTGTCACGTTGATGTAATGTTATATGACAGGACCCTGATCATTATAGCACTGATACGACCATGTCCTGTGGGGGTTTACAAGGTTGTTTGAATAAACCATTACATGCTCAGATTTGGTTTTGTGACAGAAACAAGCCGAAAATAAAAGTCAATCTCAATCGAAAAAAGCATTTTTTTTTTGTATTTGCTCTAATAAAGTTACACATTCTTTTAAGGAATACAGCTGGAGTTGTAAACTGTAGGCCATGCTGTAGAAGCCATGTCTTTTGTGTTCTCCCTTTTGATACTTTGACCACTGAACTCTGGTGACCCCCGGCTCA
Source organism: Setipinna tenuifilis (assembly GCA_030347295.1). NCBI lineage: Eukaryota > Metazoa > Chordata > Actinopteri > Clupeiformes > Engraulidae > Setipinna > Setipinna tenuifilis. The sequence continues at coordinate 16,188,457 of CM059271.1, read as the reverse complement.
TGGAGCCACTGAGCTGAATGGTACTCTCTCGTCTTAAGACTTGAACTCAAGATCACCCCCCCCCCCCACCCTATTTTTTTATTTACAGTCTTTTCTGTTATTTGTTCGCTTATTATATACGTGTTTGTTTTTGTTTTCTGTATGTGTCAACCCCTGTTTTGTTGGATTGAAGATGTTTTTTAGGTTTATTTCCCTGTTTTATTTGTCACTTCAAAGTCAAAATTTCTGGAGATTACATTGGCAAGGTGTTTGTAGAGATTATTTGTCCTAAAGTTCCTAATGTTACGCATGATTGAATCTCGTGATTTATTTGCACTTTATTGTATACCCATATACATATATGCCCATATATATGTATGGGTTTTTTTTCTCTGTGCTGAAAAGTTAATGAAAGATACAAATGCATCAACTATGTGTCTTTTTGCTGTTAAAAAATAAACTATGAACATATCTGGCATATGGTATGAAACTTGCATTTTCTCATCTGTTACTGAGATAATTCTGTTTACTGACAAAACAATCTATATAGCTAAGGTAAAAACAGGTGTCTGATGCTTGTCGTAATTTGATGAAAAAAATATATACAGGTAAGCAGCAATTGAAAATGCAGACATCACAGGACTAAGCTCAGCTTCCACAAAACAGTAGAATTCTCTGTATGACACCAATCAGCAGAGGTCCCATGAAATGAGTAGAAGGGACAGGGCCACTGATCCCCTCAGAAATGAACTTTATTAAACTCACAGATGAGGTAGAACTGCAAAGTGACTGGGTTCTCTGTGTTCTTATTTGGCACCAAGGCCCCGGGAAAGGAAGGGGGTGGGGTTAGGCAGTGGGTGCTGTGCACTGAGCAGCGAAACGGCTGCTGCTATCTCTGTCAGTGGGGAGGGAGATAATTTCATGCCAATTTGGAAGAGTCCTGAAGGGCTTTCTTACTCGCTGCACACTCACGCTCACAGGAATAGGTGATGCAGTGACAGCTAAACTGTGATTCCAGCATGTTCCACTTCTTGAGAAAAGCAGCGTCCTCCCACCCCTCCTCCCTGTCTCTCTCTCTCTATCGAGTGGGAGCAGGCTGAGGAACACACACACAGATGACAAAAAGTTCATGGATTAGAACATTATGACTCTCCCTCAATGCATGCTGCAATGCCAATTGTAAAGACACCTCCTTCATTCATATCATTCAAAAACTTGTGATCACCAAGGAATGCTTCTGTTTTTGAACGAGTCTCAATAACTTACAACTTGTCATGAATATATTGTAGACTTTACTGAGGTTATTCCAGCCAGAAACGATTTATTTTGAATAGAACACCTTCTTTTGTCATAAAAGACGTAGTAAAAGATGATTTTGAAAATATTACATAATCAAGACAAATCAAAGTATAAATGTTAAAGATCGAAAAAAAAAAAACAAAGTTGAGGTGCTTGGAAGGCACACCTGCTGTGTGGCCCAGTTTCTGGAAGGGGGGTGGGTCATGTTCTGTTTCAGATGTCATAGCATACATTGGAATTTGTGATTCCCCAGTGCCAGTAGCAGCACTCAAGCAGCCCTAAACCATGATCTTACCTCAGTCAGGCTCGATTGCAAGCAAAGCACAATTATAATGATACTCCTCAACAGAGCGCCGCCGCACCTGCTAGACACCATTTGAACAAGTTTATCTTCTTCCCATTAGACAACAGGACAAGGTTGTAGTAATTCATGCTCTTGACTGCATGTCTTCAGCAAACAGTTTATAGGCTTTCTTGTGAGGAAGCTTCACAAGAGTCTTTCCTCTGGGACGACAACAATGCAGACAGAGAGTTGTTGCAATGTGGTGCACATGATTTGAGCAATGACTGGCTGACCTACTACTTCTGCAACCCCCTGCAACAATGCTGGCAGCACTCATGAATTTGTTTTTCAAAGCCAACTTCTGGATCTGACACTGAGTATGAGGACCCAACTTCTTCGATGGACCCTGTCAAGGTCTGTTCCAAGTGGAGCCCGTCTTGGATGACCCAGGCTACCATGCTGTAAGTCAGTTTCCTGGTGCTACTAATCTAGCATTGGCCATTATTATGGAGACCCTTTCATTTCGTAAATCCACAGACAGTTTTTGCCAATTTTAGGAGCCATGTTGGATATTTAGTGGCTAGTATGAAAGAATTGTAGCCAAAGCACTAAAACGAATAGCTCTGTATAGCATGAATAGCATGATACACATATTTGTATGGTCCAGTCAAGCAGACCAAAACACAAAAATGATATGAACAATTATCATTTGGGGTGTACTCACTTTTATGGCCTGCTATACAAAAATGCTTCCGTGTGAAGTTATTTTCAGAGGACAGTGAATCTCTGGTATACTGCTAGACACGCTGTACACTGACAGCGCTAAAACATATCTGAGTTTAATTTCTGTAGTATTATCCTTTCAAAAGATTCAATGCAGTTTTTGCTGAAATGCAAGGAGTCCACTCACTTTTGTGAAATACTGTAACTACACAACATAACAACAAAAGGCAGCCATGTGAGCTGGCCTACCCCTAAGGACATCCTCGGGTAAGTATTCTGTACAGATAGTAGCGTGAACAAGAAAGCAGCAGCCTCTCCTATGGCTCTTGTCTGTGTCAAATCAGGACATCGCTGATAAAGAACTGGAACAGAGCAGATTACAGCTAATATTAATTTACTGCGGGAGAATATCTTAAGGACATACACCAAAAATATGCTAGATTTCATCGCAGGCACCAAGTCACATACAGCTCCCACATTCACTGTGCAGTGGAGAAACTCTTCACTCAGGGTTCACGTCAGGACTCAAGTGATTAGGGGGGATATCAACTGCATTGGATCACTGTACTAATGTTTGCATGTCATTTGCATAAACCATGAAGAAATATAGAGATGAGTCTGATTTTTACATTTACTCATTTAATTATAATTCATCTCCTGAGCACACCAGAAAATATAATCTGAGGTGTTCTGTAGTTCAAACCATTTCTACTGGTAGTAGTAGTAGTGGTGGGTGGTGGTGGTAGTAAGGAGTAGTAGTAGAAACAACAGCAGTGGTAGCAGTAGTAGTAGCAACAACAGTAATGGTGGTGGTGGTAGAAGTAGTAATAGTTAGGGTGACCAAACGGCCCGAAATCATCCGTTCTGCAAAGTATGTAGGAAAAAGTTTGGTGTTTTTCATGGAGGAGAGGCAGATGCTAGCTAGATAAGCTGCATGCTAGCAGCAAACTCTACTGAATTAACAATTCTATTAAAAACATTTCAAAGTTACGCTGCACATTGTGTGTTTTACTTATTTGTATTATATACAAGCCTTATTGTCCTTTTTGCTATGTTTATATTGCTATGTTTTGTCATTATATTTTATTGTCATGTTTGTAAGACGTGTAATGTTCGCTGTGGGCCTAGGGAGCGCTGCAATTTTAAATCCTGTGTTTACAACCTGTACATATGGCTTTCTGACAATAAAGCTGACTTCGAAAAGTTTTTTTTTTTTTTTTTAAAACAGCCAAAAAAGTTTCAGACTACAAGCCTGAATAAACAGCTATGAAGAGGTCTTTAAAATGTGTTAATAAAAACATTTCTAAGTTAAAATTTGTGAAAAATTAGGAAAACTGTTGATATTAAAATGTGTGGCTGTGGTTGTGGATGATTAAAATTTGTAGGCGCAAGGCCTGGAATAAGGCTTATTAGCGTGCATTGTTTTTTTTTCACAATAACATTTGAGTTCATAATTGAAATGATTTTTTTGCAACAGAATAAAGACTAATGACAGACTGTTGATCTTTAAATAAAAATATGCTTGGGTCTGGTTTGAAATTCTTGAATATTTTTTATCATAGACTCTCTAGTCTAATAGCATAGTCTCGTGACGTCACCCCCAGGATCGTCCAAACACTGCCCCGGATTTCAGCCAATCTCATCTGTTCATCTTAGTAATAGTACTAATAGCAAGTAGGACTAGAAGCAAGCAGGAACAGTTAGCAAAGATGATCATGAGCAATTAAATTTCAGCTACACAGCCTATACTGTCAGCTGACGAACACACGTGTGTCATATTCCAGCAGGCTGCTGTTATGTCCATTCAGGACGAATCAGTCTCTGTTTGCTAGGTACTGCCTAGTGTGCAGCCGTTTTGGTCTGCAATTGTCCTTTTTCAGTTTCACAAGTTAAGCTGAGTCACTCAGCATGGATCTGTCACCCAGCATTTTCTCTAAAACCACACATCCATTAATTATTGCCCAGACCAAAACAAAGTCATAGGCTACAATTGTAATGACACGGTGTTCTGACAAAGGAGAGATGAGATGATGGGTAGAGTGTAAAAATAATTAATTCTACCTTGTCTTTAGTAAAGACTGCTTTACTCCAACATCTCCGTAGATGTGTCAGGAACATGTATGGCTATCAAGGAGAAGGAAATGTATAAAGTGGTGTATTACCTTTATAGCAATGGCTTTTGGCTTTAGCAGCTTACCGTTCTGTTATGCATTTTTGGTATGAATGTTCTGCTAGAATATGACCATGACCTCCTCCTATTAATCCTTATTTAACACTGTCAACACTGTTGAAAGATTGACTTGTGAGCTACCGAGATGTCCTTGTTCGTGACTGGATTCTGGCTTAACTCCACAAACCAAAACATCCATATCTCATAGACGTGTTACACTTTTATACTTGTAGGGCCACTGACTTAACAGGCTTTCACTCAGTGAAGGTCCTCATGTGCTGCCCTGGCTGCCTGGTCATTTTGTGCGTTTCTTCTCTAATAATGGGAAAAGGGATTGAGCCTTGCACATGAAACAGGTGGAAGGATGGATGTCTACTGGGAAAATAGGCAGAATATGTTTGGAGCTGTATACAATGTAAATATGAATTTATTATTAATTCAATATTTAAATATTAATTTAAAAAATTAAAATGCACTGGGACTGTTAAAACATGTTTTGCATGTGTGTTTAAAACATCTCGTGTGGCACTGTGCATCCACCTCACCATGATTAACAAATTCATAGCTTATCTATCTCTGATTTTACCACTACACCCCTGATTATAACTAACAGTCACACACTGCCACAGTCACCTCCATGTGACCTCTACAGCAGCTCTGATCCTGACAGACGCTGCTGTGAGTTTACAGAGCCGTGTCATAGACCTTGTCTCAGGCTGGAGTGGAAACCAAGTTTGGAGTACTAGAGTTACAGTGAAGAGTTCACCAGCGCAACACATTTCATGGCACAGGGAGAGGACGAGTGAGTCATATGAGCTAACTTCAGTGGTTAGTCTCCCCCCTCTCTGAACGACAGCACTAATACAACCATGAAAGCCTTTATAACCCCAACATTACATGATTCATTCCAGACTGCAGTTGGTTAATGGGCCTTTAGAGAAACAGCACAACCAGGTAGAACAAAGGGATGGTTGTATGTTTCAATCTACTATAAAAGGCACTTATTAACTGATTGAGTATTACTTTTTGTTCAGATTTCAGAGTATTAAAGTCTTCATTTCAACACAAAGGGCATTGATGTGTGCAGTTAACGATCATCTGATTAAAAGGTGACCAACAAACATAGTAGAGATACTTTATTTATCCTGAAAGAAATTAAAGAATGACAACCATGAGATAATCAGTGCAGTGTTAACTAGTGACTTTTTCGCAGTGAACTTTTTTCTCGCATTTTTGATACTGTATCATATCTTTGGTAAATGTGTGTGTGTGTGTTTTTTTTTTTTTTTTGGAGATTCAGTATGGCGACAGGGTAATGAACTTTGGCGTAGCAGGTTCTAAGTGAGACAGATGGGGGGCAAGAGTAAACCAGACACAGAGGGATCATGTGAGCCAGTTCATCCGGTGCCAGACACATTTTAGACCAATCTACTGATTAGCATACGGCTATTTGTGGCTAAGGTGTCTAAACAATTCAACCATAGGCCCCTAAATTGTTCCCAACAACTTACATTTGCACAGTGCTTCATCTGAGTTACAGGGTAAAAGCCTGAAATAGACATGAACATGCACATACACACACAAACACACACACTAGCCTTTTCTGTGTCTACACTGGCTTGGCTCCACAAACAATTCCATCTAACACCGGAAGGACGGCAAGTACATTATTTAAGCTTCTCTGTGTGTTGTGAAATTACGTAACTGACTAGGCCCAGATGTACGTGACAAAAAGCCAAGAATGCTGACAAAAGTTCACAGCCTCTTGACTCAGGAAGATTACTTTATGGACAAATTGTCTTCTTCCTCTCTCTCTCTTCTGAGCACAGGCAGCTCTGGCATCCCTACTGCAACACTGGGATTTGATTAGCTACAGCCTGAAGACAGGCAGTGGTGATAAAGACGATCCACTATAAAAGCTCAAAGATGTCACCCAGTCACTACGGAGTAAGATATTGCTATATGCCATACTGTCCCACCTTTATTTAAGCTGAACTACATGCAGCACCATGTTTCCAGTCTAGCACAATGACTTCATCGCTACAATAACTATATCTCTTAGTGGCCTGGATTTAGTGCTGCTTAATGTGTTTTAGTGTATACATTGTGATTGGCCATATGCTGTGAATATCAACAAAGTGTCTCTTGGCTGGGTAAACATGATTCTATACAGGGTGTAAATGCGATACTAATGGGCTCAATTGTTGATAATGTTGTGTCTCTCGACAGGCCCTCCAGATGATGGTAAGCTTATCCTTCTCAACAGGCCGCCCATCAAGAAACACTTTCTTTCATACCTAAAGGGCTTTCCAATCTTCCTGAAAGCCCCAGGATTTACAGAGACAGTTGTCCTCAGATTTTTATAGATAGGCATCTCTTGGCAAGTAATTATGACCACTTTTTATGTAAGGCATTTGAGGCATGTATTTAAAAGGAAGAGACTTGCAATAAATGCTCACACACTCACAATTGTAAACGCCACAGCTGTGTTTGGATACTTTGAAACCGGTGCCAAGGCCTACTCACCGCCACTAGGTGGCGACATTTGATTGCTTTTGCGGTCAGCCTAACGTCTGATTCCAATGTTGTCTTAGTGTGAGCTACTAAAGCCAGAGTATGACCCAAAATTTGGCATGTTAAATCTCCCAAAAATTCCTGATATGTGGCTTCTATTAGACTGATTATTTTCAGTGGAGGACACTAAATCATCTAAAAGCTTGTCTCAGCCCTGAAGTATGTCCATATCTGGAATCCAAAGCACTCACCCTGCCTAAATCCAGAAGGTCTTTGTTGGATTTGAATCTTGTTGCAACCTTCTCCTCTGTTAACCCTTGAGCACATTTGTTCCTTTTTAACATAAAAGTGATAATTTGCTGTTTAATAATGTTGTATGGTTCACTGTAGTCTGCAGGGTTGGACGGTTACTCTGAGATAAACAAACAGTGTAAAATGTGAAGGGACAGTACGATTCAGGCTGATGCACACTGCCCAGCCAAAAAAATTCACAAACTTAACCTTTCTTTAGAGCCGTAGTCCCACAGTAGTTCTTAAACTGTGATTACAGAGTGCTCTCCCTACAGCACTGTTTTAACACTTATGCGATATTACATTTATTTCTTTACAGAGTTGTATTAAGTCTTTGCATTGTCCTCTGGCACTCCCAAAGAATAGAACAAAACTAAAAATAGAATAGTCTTCTCCCAAAGAGTAGAAACTAGAATAAAACCGTATTAATCCTGTAAGGAGGTCCCTTCGGGGAAATTGGAGAGTGAAAGACTTTTAGGTTTAGGTTAAGACTCTGATATTCAATGTGAAAATGATTTCTCATGCACCCTGGACCAGTTTCTGACAATTTAAGCCCAGTTAATCCTGGCATTGTTATCTTGGGATATGCCATAACATCAGGAAAGAAAAAAAATGCTTTGATCATTCAATGTAATCGGCCAGTCCGCCGACCTGATGACACTGTTACGTACCATACATTCATACCTGCAGGAGCTATCCAGTGAAATGATGGACTTTTTGGCTATCATTTAAATCCAGAAGGCAACTTTTCTGCTTGGCCACGCAGAAATCGTTCTGTTCCATTTAATTACATGTAAGCTACACCTGCCTGACTTAAGGGCATACTTTCGGTCACTTCACATGAGAGCCTTCTCATGAATAGTAATGCAGAAAACAAACCAGAAATTGTTTTGCTTACACTTATAAAAATATTGGGGCCGGTACTGGCTCGTCAGAGCCATGACATAGAAGAACCTTTTTCAGTGCTTTGAAGAACTGTCGAGGTAACAGTTCTGTAAAGAACCATTTGACGCTGATATGACATAGCATAGCCCATAATGATCTGAGGCTCTGGAGAAGCATTTCAAATGTAAAGAACCTCTCACATAATGTAATGGTTCAACACAGAGCTTTCACTTGTAAGCGTAAAGAGGCCTTACAGTGCCATCTAGTGGCGAATAGTGGTACTCGATGGAGATGACAGGTGAGGATGGAGTGCAGAGGTTCATTCCGACACTAGGCAAAGACAAAAAGGGTTAAAGGTGTCTGTACAGCTGCTGGCTCCCTGAACAGAAACTGATTGATGAAAACCAAGATTAGACTCAAGGAATTACTTTATAAAAGACTCACTGTTGACGTTTCGGGACTGAACGGGAAGCCAGTGCTACATTCTCCAGCAATACTACACTGTAAACAGTGAAGCATAGAGCCAACTGAAAAAGGTAAACATGCTACATGGGTCTTGTCATGTGAAAAACAGTACCCAATAAAACAGTTGCCACATGCTTTCTCACATTTGTATTTTAACAGTTTTTTAACAGTTGCAAGTTCAGATCCTGCTCTACAGTGACTTGTAAAGGTGAGAAAGGTGCTTAATGTGTCCTCCATGTCTTTTGACAGCCTCAGTGATTGATGAGATGTATCTAGGCTATATAGGCCTATAGTTTATGTATATCTACTATATATAGTTATTTAAAAAGTGGTCAAGTTTTTTGTCCACCTTCTATAAAGTTAACCCAATGTAAAAAGGTCCATACAGTCGTCTGCCTTCAATTTTCTAAATTGGTTTAAAGCAGCTCTTTTTACAGTGCATGCCTGGTTTAAAGGTTAAAAATGGATTTCTATACAAAATATTAACATCTAGAGTTTTTTTTCCAAGTATGTGACAAATAATATGCTGAAGTCATAAATAATGACACATGACTATGCTTAGCCCAGGCCAAGCTCTCCTTCACCTCAACATGCAGACCACCAAGAGATTGATCTCAAACTGCAAAGCTTCATCCTTGAGTGTATTGTGAGAGCATGACAGCACACACTGACAAAGACAGCTCTGTGGGACTACGGCTCTTCACTTGTTGTACTGAACGTGTCTTGAGGCATTCCTCAGGCACAATGCACAACAGTTGTTGCACCAGCGGGTTTTGTTTGTACAATCGCTGTAGTAACAGGCTGACGGTGGTCTGGTCTGCACAGTAACATGGCGTAGCATTCTTCGCATGGTTATGCACGACGGCGCTCTTGTTATTACATGAACTTGCAAGCAATTAGCGCGTCTTCTGCCTCCATGCGCCTGCGTCACGCTACTGGGTTTTACCACTGCTGGTTCATGTTGACCCTGTATAAAAACTGTGCATGGTGACATAACATCTGCATGTTTACATACCAAGGCTACATGATTCCTGCTCTTGCAATGCACCGCAATATCCACACGGCATGTATTTTAAAGATATACAGCCATTACTTCCGAAACGTGGTACAGAGATTAATGTTTATACAGACAGCAACTACATGTTGAAAGTAAGAGTTCAGTGTATGTTTATGTATGAGAGAAAGGACCATACAGGGTCAAGGGATGGGGGTGGGGGGGGGTGGGGATTGGGGGGCCTGCAGTGAGGTGTCCTAAAGCCATCTTGGTTGCAGTCGCACCCTTGACAAGACAATGACACGGACCAGATGCTCCCCCACTCTTAAGAGTTGTCTCATTCTCTCTTT